>CM069914.1:66621230-66808325 GCA_036172215.1 Camellia granthamiana
CTTTGCTGTTGACTTCAGTTGTGCCCTCTTCTGGCAGGTAGAGTGCCCTTCTTGGCAAGTATGTTGAAAATGGGAGAAAGACAGGAAGCCTGACTCAACTGTGCCCCTGGTTCATCATTTTGACCATTTTTTCGGTTTTAAAACAATTTTGACCAACATGAAAGTTAGATTAACATGCTTATTCAACTTTTTGATTTTGAAAATCATGCAAGTTAGGTCGTGAGCACTGAAAATTTTCCTTTTTCGGGTCCAAGAAATGGTCCAGTTTTGGAAAAGATGGAATAATTTTCGAGAGAATTAGTCAACCTCAGTAAAAACTTCCAAAAACTGTTTTTGCAAACGGTTATTGCTCAACGAGCACGGAACCTACCCTTGAGATGCACAACCTCGGACCTATAGCAATGGAAAATTGCCCCTTGTCTGAAGGACACTTCATGGCAACGGAAAGTTGCCCCTTGTTTGAAATGACACTGCGGCGTTTTGAATGGCAACGGAAAGTTGCCCCTTGTTTGGATTGCACTGCAGCGCATTGTTATCAGTCCTCAGAGCGATGATTGCAACTGAACTCTCGGATACAGAGAAGGCAAGGGTGGTCAAAACCATTACATGGACACAATTGAATTTGAAGTGTTTGTGGCTGGACTTCAGGAAGAAGTTGCCTACGTATCCCAAACATGGAAATCAAGCCTTACGTAGTTCGGGGTTAAGGTACACTCGGGTATTTAACCTCTCCTTTTTATGCTCTAAATTTTGCCAAGGCGCCTATTGCAGGTTTTCGACCTTGCGAGCTTTGTTCTTCTTTCTTTTCTTTTTTTCATTTTTTCTCTTTTTTCCTTTTTCTTTTAGGCTCTAACTTTTGCCAAGGCGCCCGATGCGGGTTTTTGACCTTGCGAGCTTCTTTTTCCTTTTTTTTTCTTTTTCTTCTTTTTTGTATATTTTTTTTCTTTTCCTTTTGTATGTATTTTTTTGCTTGCTCTAACTTTTGCCTGGGTCGCCCTTCCGGGTTTTCGGCCCAGCGAGCCTCTCAAAGGGTAAAAATGTAACAAGTCCATGCCAAATGGTTTTGAGATTGAAGCCCTCTGTATCCAGGAGAGTGGCTGTTGATTTGCAAGAGGACTCATCTTCGGCTCTTCGAGCACATCTGACATTTTTGCCCCTAGTTCGAAGGGTACTTCTGTTCTAGCTTTGCAAGCTTCCTTTGATCTGATCTTCTTGATCTGACTTTGGTGCCTCTTGTTCGAGGGCTACTTCAAATCTGGCCACACAAGCCTCACATGGTGGTTGACCGTTGAACATTCTGAATGCCAGTTCAAGGTTTGAAAGCAAAAGGGGGGGTCGAGTCTCGAGGCTGAGAGCGATCCTACGCTGTACAATCTCAAGAGCGATTCCACACATGTCTTCGCAGGACCGCGCAAAACATTTTTTGAAAGTTTTTAAGAAAGCGACAAATCGCTCGCGCCGAAGACAGTGTAGGACCAATCTGGATCAAAGCTAGGGTCCTTCCCAGTACTCACACTAACAAGCATGATTTCATTCATTAAGGACTTAGCACGCCTCTCTTTCTCTCAATTTGATCAAAGTTTTGCAAATCCCAAGGAATTCCTCCCTCTTCGTTTTCACCGCAGTGTTAGAAAAAGTTTTGAAAAATTTAGGCCATTACAATGACTTCAAGGCACAGAAAAGACAGAGCTTCTTACTCAAATACTGCCATCTCATTTAGAATTTCTTGCACAACTGGCACACGGCAGAAGCAAACGCGAGAGCGTGAAAGTCACTGCTGTTTCATTCAAAATCTATTGGCACAACTGGCTCCCTGGTAGAAACAGACTCAAAACAAAATGAAAAGACAAACGCAAAACAAAATGGTGACGCTCGAGGTAACACCTCCCGACCTCGACACAACAAGACAAACTCGATACAACAAGACTGACTCAACAGGTTTGACTTGATACAATGAGATCGACTTAGCAGGACTGACTCGATACAATGAGACAGACTTAATAGGATTGACTCGATACAACGAGACAAACTCAACAGGGGTGACTCGATACAACGAGACAAACTCAACAGGGGTGGCTTGATACAACAAGACAGATTCAACAGGGATGACTCGATACAACAAGACAAACTCAATAGGACTGACTCGATACAACAAGACAGACTCAACAGGGCTGACTCGATACAACAAGACAGACGCAATACCCAAGTCAGAAGGTAGGACAAACAACATTCACAAATGCTCAAAATAGTGCGCTATACGCCACATCTGGAGTAAATTGAGTGCCGCCTGCAAGTGGTTCAACCCCTAATCACACAGCAACACAGGTCCAGAGTACCCGAGGGATATTGGACCCTTCTGAAGCTATAGTTCCGAGACTACCTAGCAAAAGAGAAAACTGACAGCATCTCAGCTCAACTTCACCAAAATAGATACGAGCAGAGCTGAACGACTGTATTCTATTACTGATCACTGTTCCCCAAAATCACTGCCTCAAATCTGAATCTGATACCCGCAGATATAACTGATTCTCAAAATACTGATGCTGGTGCCCGCAGGCCGGATACCCAGACTCGCAAACTGGTATACGCATTCCCTGTAGAGATATACTCTAAAAGCACATAGCAAGTAAAGAGAGCCAAAACACCCCTATGTTGGGGTAGGGTTTCCCTGTCCTATTTTGTCAGGAGCTAGGGTTTCACTACGCACGCAGCGGTTTCAAACAACCTATATCGGGTAAGCAACCTGTCCTAATTTGGAATGGTCACTACGGATTTCGATATGCACTAGGTCGAATGGTCAAAAAGGGTGCCCCGGTAAAACCGGGGTTTGTGTTCCTATACTGGCAGAGCCCGCAACCGGTCAGCCTTATGGACATGCCTTGACAAGACAAGCCTCCGGCAAACCGCTCAGGAATAGCAGATGGCCAACACGGTGTCCTAGGCGCACCAATGCACATGCAATGCAAAGAAACACATAAGTGTAGTCAAAACAGGATATCACGAGTTCGAGTCAAGCTCTCTAAAATCCCCAGCAGAGTCGCCAGAAACTGTAGACGTCCCCGAACGCATCCCGGGGCGAGGAGTGCGAGTCCCCCCCGTTCTGGTTCGATATTGGGTCACTACAGTTCGAAGGACTCAAAATGTCACGGTTCTAAATCTGAACCAAAGAGTCCAACTCTGGCAAATCGTTTTGAGAAAAACAGATTTTTGAAAAAGAAGTGCCAAATATGGACTGCTTTGCCAGATTACAGAGTCGCCACCTAAATATTTTAAAAAATGGGAAATTTAGAAAACCCTGACTCGGTGCCAAAGGCCACGTGTCCGTCATCACCAAAGTTGCCTCGGCTCGGGGGCTTGGGTACGATCGGGGAAGGTCAGCTATGAGCACCCCCTCTCGCCCGGTCCGAAGACCGGCCTCTACTAACCGTGATATCTGAGTTTGAAAACTTTATGTGTTCTTATTCCGGTTATTAGCCTAGAATTACTAAGTTATGCGCACAGCAAACAAGTATAGACCGAATCACCTAAATTGGAACAAAACATTGTAAGTTTGCTTTGAAAATGATTTGCTACTCGCAAGTAGGCTAAAATGCAGGTTTTGCCACCCTCAAGTGGGCTTTAGAAAAGATGATTTTGCCACTAACTAGTGGGCTTAAAACTCACAGTTTTTAATGCATTGTCCCAATTTAGGTAATTCAACCTCCGTCCACGGGCATTCAAGCAGTTATATCACATAAGCAGCTAGCCTCATGGTAATCATGCTATTATGGCGACATTCACACGCATGCGATATGCTAAAACATAAAAGCTCACCTAGTACTCCAAGCCAAAACAGAAGCTCATTAGAAATCCGTGCATGGACCTAAGCATACTGAAATGTCTAATTGCAACACATGCAAAGATGTAATCTAGGCAGGCTCGGCTATCCTAGACATGGCATGTGAAATGCTACAACTATCACGTATTCAATTTGGAATTGAAAGTACGATGCAGTTTGTATGATGTACCGAGCCCGGTGCATGTAAACAAATGAATGAATGCAAACATGCTTTCATACTGTTATGCTAATTTAAGTATGCCCTAATCTACCATCATAAGCAGGTAAATAAAAGGGAAGAAAGAAGTGGGGGTTGGAAGACATACACACACCCACGCACACTTATTACAAATATGCCCTCACACGGAGGGACCAAAATAATAATACAGTCCGAAAATAAATGAATAAATATTACAAATTCTAATTACTGAATAAATAAATGTGAAATAAAAGGGGGCCACAGCCCCTCGCCTCGGGATGCGTGAATGATGCATGCTCGATGTCCGCCTTGCCCGGGAACCCGCACCATGCCACTGTTGCCTCTGTTTCACTGTCCTGCTTCTCTGAAAATTGCCAGAGTCCTGGAAAGTCTTCCACATACCCTAGAGATCACCACCGGCTGAAGGGTTTGGCCACCGGCTGCAGGGATTGACCACCGGCTGCAATGGAAGTTATCGGCACAAAAAATGTGCCGGTCGGCACTAAAGAGTGCCGGTCGGCACTAAATTCCTGCAGGAGACAGTTTGGACAGCAACAGACAGCAGCAGTGCATGATATGGAATCTTGGGACAAATGTTTGCACCAACCATACTCCTTATCATGCAATGGACTCAAGGGAGCATGGCCCTCGACCCCCGGGCCACCAATCACGCATTTCAATGCATGATGGCCCAAGAAGCCAAAGTGTGCAATTTCAATGTGGAATGAAATGCACACAAACAAACAAAGAGCTCAACCTCTATCATACTCAATTCAAGAGGTAAAGCATGCATGTCAAATGCAACCTAAGCATGCAATCTAACATGCAATATGAACATGCAAGTATATAAGCATGCTAGGCACACAACCTAAGCAACACATACAAAGTAAGCATGCTACAACACATGAGGGAATGGACTTAAACTAGATTAGGCAGCCCCAAACAAGCCTAAAACAGTGGCCATAACCAAGGAAGTGAAGGCCAAACACATATGCACACATACACATGCAAAGGTACCAACACTTAGGCACAATGAAGCAAGCTTTAAGCACACTTAAAGGAAGCTAAACATGAACAACTAGCATGCATTGTAAAGCTCTGAAATCATGCAAAACATGGTGCCAAACCAAGCTAAACAAGACCAAACAAAGCATGCGAATAGCCCAAGTGCTTGAAGCAAGGCAATGAGGCTTTGAACCACACTTGACAAGACCAATCATGGCGAGACTCAAGTAACCAAAAACAGGTTTTCAGCATGCAAAAACACACTCAAATCCCCCTTAATGACAGCCCCAAAATGCTCCAAAAACACAAGCATGCATAAGGCCTATTCCTAGGCATAAAAGGGCACACCTTCAAAGCATGAAATAGGTGACAAGTACAAACATGTGAGCATGGATTAAGGTCTGAAATAACATGTTGGGGGGTTCCAAATCCTTGAAATCATGGAAGCAATGCATCCTACACATGCACCTACTTGAAGCATACAAGCTACAATGCAAAGGGGCTATACAAAGCATGCCAAGATTGACCCAATCAACCTAGGACAGACCTTATACATGGCAAAACAAGCACATTTCCAGTTTATGTCAAGCCACAAAAACAAGAGCATACAAGGCTAACAAATCATGCAAGATTACGGTAAATAGAAGAGATTTCAAAGCAAGTAGCATAAGGATTATCCAAACAATGTTGAGCCCTTCAACAATGTTGAAGAAGGGCTCAAAATAAGCCTATTCTTAGCTTACATCATGCTCTGAAACAGAATAAATACCAGCCAAAAATACTATGCAAGAATCATGGCATACAAGGGGGTAAAGAGATAGGTGCTAGATGCAACCACCAAACAGCAAGGGGTCCTCAATCAAACATGAAGAGGACCCCAAAATAAGACTATTTGAAGTTTGGGTCGGAGCCCAAAAGTGCTTGCAAGCAAGGCTAAGAAATGATGCAAGAAAATGCTAGTTTGAGGGAGATAGACACTTACCCTTGTAGACCAATGAACCAGCAGGTTTTGATCCAAGTTTAGGTGCTCCCAAGCTCTGCAAATGACCTCCAAGTGGCTGGAAATGGAAGTGGTGGTGTTGTGCTATGGGTTGGTGAAGGAATGGTCCAAGAACAAGGTTGTTTGGAGGTGGATTGAGAGAGATATGGAGAGAGGGGGTGGGATATATATGTATATATCAGATATACATATATATCTGCTGGTTTTTTGTTCCAAACCTCTAACCCTAAACAAAGGAGAGGAAGCCTTCCTTATATAGGCAATGTAAGGCTCTTAACTTAATGGCTAAGCAAAGAGAGGGAGGTTCAAGAGGTGCAAGAGGTTCTTGGCTTCTAAGAGAAGCTAATACAGCTGGCCAAGCTTCTCCAAGAAGCTTGGCCAAAGGTTCAAGCTCCTAGAGGAGAGAGGGGGTCAAAGGGCTCATAAGGGTGCAAAATGTGCACATGCATGCACGTGGATGTGGTTCTGTGCATCCCAGCTGGCACAGCTGGTATGCACTAAGCTTGGGGGGTGCAAAGGGTTCAGGTCGGCCAGAAGGTTTGATCATCGGCCAAAATAAAGTGCCGGTCGGCACTCTTTTCTTCCGGTCGGCTAAATAGAGTGCCGATGGATGATTCCTTGGTCAAAACATGGCCGGTGGGTATGAAAATCGAAGCCCCGGAAGTTATCTTTCCAATGGCGCAAACCTTGCATCAAAATTCCTCCTGTGCAAAAAGTTATGCCCTTTTCCGTGAAGTCGCGCAGACTCGATCCAACCGGGATGATGCCCAGCTTCAACCAATCATATCTCCCCCACCCGGACTTGGCTTTGGGAGATTCTTGAGTGCAAAGTGAAGCCCCGGAAGTCTTCTTTCCGTTGGTGGTGGCCTCATAGCTCAACTCCAAGTATGCAATTGAATAAGCCCGATTTAGTGAGGGCTGCTCGATTCTCTTTTACCCGGATTCATGCCGAACTTCTCCCAGACCAATTTTCTCCTCTCCTTTCCTCTTTTCTCCAACTCCAAACCCCTAAACAAAGTGTTTTGAAGGATTTGCCTCTCTCTTTGTCGAAGAAATTGAACCTGTGCCCTGCACATCTCTCGACACCGAGCAAACCATCAGTAATGCCCAAGTCTTGAGGGCGGTCAAAAATGGGGTGTCTACACAAAGCAACTCTATAAGCAACTGGACCAAGTCTTTCCAGAATTTGAAACGGCCCAATGTAACAGGGCGACAACTTACTCTTCTTTCCAAACTTGACTTGGCCTTTCATCGGAGTCACCCGGATAAACACATGGTCACCAACCTCATACTCGAGAGGTCTTCTTCGAACATCTGCATAATTCTTTTATCGGTCCTAAGTTGTTTTGAGCCTTTGCTGAATAGTTTTGATCTTGTCATAAGTGTTTTGCACAATTTCAGGCCCAAGTAAAGCTCTATCCCTAACTTCTGTCCAACAAATTGGTGATCTACACCTTTTACCATACAAAGCCTCGTATGGTGCCATAGCGATGCTGGAGTGGAAGCTGTTGTTGTATGCAAACTTTACCAGTGGCAAATGGTCTTCCCAACTCCCTTGAAAATCCAAGGCACACATCCTTAGCATATCTTTCAAAGTCTGTATTGTCCGTTCTAATTGTCCGTTTGTTTGTGGGTGGAATGCGGTACTAAACATCAATTCTGTCCCCATAGCCCTTTGCAAACTTTTCCACAACTTGGGCACAAATTTCAGATCTCTATCCGACACAATAGATACCGGAACTCCGTGTAAACAAACAATTTCATCAACATATATGGTGGCCAGTCTATAAGCATCAAATGTAAAATGTGCAGATTTAGTCAGTCTATCAACTACAACCCAAATAGAGTCCATACCTCGAGGAGTCCGGGGTAGACCAACAATGAAATCCATAGTCACATGCTCCCACTTCCATTCAGGAATAGGGAGAGGTTGAAATAGACCGCCCGGTTTCTGATGTTCAGCTTTAACTTGATGACATTGAAGACATTTGGAGACAAACTCTGCAATTTCTTTCTTCATGTTAGGCCACCAATAGCTTTGTTTCAAATCCCGATACATTTTATTGTTACCCGAATGCATAGCAAACACTGATTTATGAGCTTTATCTAAAACCCTTTTCTTTAGTTTCGGAATATCTGGGATACACATTCGGTTTCGAAATCTCAACACTTCGCCTTCAATACTGAATTATGCTTTTGGACTTGTCTCAAATTCGTCAATCACTTTCTTGAGGAATTAATTCTCTTTTTGTTTCTGTTTAATCTCATTAATGATTGCCGGTTCGGCGGAAATAGCGGCTATCAATCCGCCCTGTTCACACAATATCACTTCAATTTCAGACTTCTCAAAATCTTGCAAGATCTCTTTCTGTTCAGTAAACAAACAAGCCAAACTTCCCATCGATTTTCTGCTTAGGGCATCGGCAACTGTATTAGCTTTCTCGGGGTGATATTGGATTTCAAGGTCATAATCCTTTATCAGTTCAAGCCATCTCCTTCGCCGCATATTGAGCTCCTTCTGTGTAAAGAAGTATTTCAGGCTCTTGTGGTTTGTGTAGACTTCACATTTTGCCCCATACAAATAGTGCCGCCAGATTTTCAAAGCAAAAACAACTGCGGCCAATTCTAAATCATGTGTTGGGTAGTTCTTCTCATGTGGCCTCAACTGCCGAGAGGCGTAGGCGATTACCCTTCCGTTCTGCATTAGTACACAACCTAAACCCTTATAAGATGCATCACTGAAAATTACAAAGTTTTTTGTACCTGTGGGCAATGTCAATACTGGTGCAGTGGTCAGTCTCGTTTTCAGTTCATGAAAGGCAGATTCTCTTTCGTCATTCCATTCAAATGGTTGCCCTTTGTGCGTCAATTGGGTAAGAGGTACAGTTATCCTTGAAAAGTCTTTCACAAACCTCCTGTAATAGCCGGCTAAACCCATGAAACTGCGGATCTCTGTCACATTCGTCAGTGTAGGCCAATTCACAATTGCCTCTATTTTCTGTGGGTCCATTGAAATTCCTTCCTTGTTGATCACATGCCCTAAGAAAATAACTTCCTCTAACCAAAACTCACATTTCTTTAGTTTAGCAAATAATTTCTTTTCTCTAAGTGTTTGCAGGACAGTTCTCAATTGATGTTCATGTTCAAGTCTATTCTTGGAGTATATCAAAATGTCATCAATAAAAACCACAACAAATTCATCAAGGTAGGTTTTAAAAATTCGGTTCATTAAGTCCATAAACGCTGCCGGGGCATTAGTCACTCCAAATGGCATAACAAGAAATTCAAAATGACCATACCTCGTTCTGAATGCGATTTTCTCAACATCTTCTGCCTTTACTTTCAACTGGTGGTACCTGGATCTCAAATCAATTTTGGAAAACACTTGTGATCCCTGTAACTGGTCAAACAAGTCATCAATACGGGGTAAGGGATATTTATTCTTTATTGTTACCTTGTTCAATTCTCGACAGTCGATACACAAGCGTAAGGTTCCATTCTTCTTTTTCAGAAATAACACCGGTGCACCCCACGGTGAGGTACTAGGTCGGATAAACCCTTTGTCAAGCAGGTCTTGCAACTGTTCTTTCAGTTTTTTCATTTCAGCAGTAGCCATTCTGTAAGGAGTTTTAGAAATAGGCTGGGTGCCTGGCATAATTTCAATTGTAAACTCTATCTCCCTGTCCACCAATTCCCCTGGTAATTCATTTGGAAACACATCTGGAAATTCTCTAACAATAGGGATACTATTCAATTCAACATTCACAGATTGTTCAGACAACACATAACACAAATAACCCTAGCACCCTTTCCTGATCAGTTTATATGCCTTCATTGCAGATATTAAATAAGGTGGAGGTACTACCCCGTTACCCACAAACACAATTTCTTTCTATTCTGGTGGTCTAAACACAACCCGTTTTGTCACACAAATTCTCAAATTAACTAGCATTTCCCTTCATAGTTTCAAAACATGTGTATTCAACCTCACATTAACTCCGTGTCTTCATTAATCAAACATGCATGTAATCTTTTAACTCCAATTCCATTTCAAATGGCTCAAGTGATGCTTACACACATAAAACTCATCCAAATCATGCTTGCATGTATAATCCAACAACTCAATTTTCATAATTAACAAGCTACATGATAGATTATACAATTCTTGCCAATTCATGATAATTCTATGCATGCATGCACATTCTAACTTCATATTCAACTCAATCTTTGCCACGAGCTACCAAACCACTTGAATTCACAAAATCACAAGCTCAAACTCATGAATTTACTCACCTAGGGGCTTTAATCTTCCAAATTGTGGTTAATTCTTGAGTTGGTCTTCAAATTCTTCAAGTTTCTTGCACAATCTTCAATTGCCTTCACCCTCTCTCTCTCTCTCTCTAGCCGACCCTCTCTCTCTCTTTAAAGTATAAAATCTGATTTTGAGCTCAAGTAAAGTGAATAAGGGTTGAAATTGGCCCTTTATAAGCTCATTCTCAAACACATTTCTTTAATATTAAATAATTGAGCACCATTTCATTAATTTAATTTATTTAGTTTGATCCGAATCAATTTTCAATCAAATGTCACCGTAGGCTCTAAAAATTACGCTAATCACAATGGCGTAGTCAATTTCGGTTTCTGTGGCCGATAGGGCCTTCAATTTAAATTCCAAAGCAGAAAGTTAAACAGATTTTCCTACAGTGAACAGATAGAAATTCAAAACCACATACATTCATATAAATGGCACTCAAAATCATATCAAACACATAATCACATTCGTAATTAAGATTAATTAGCATAATATGGAGCAGGGTTATCACACTTGCAATGCCATTGACACAATTAACGCAGAAGAATGTACAATTTGATTGGAATGGTCAGCGTGAATCAGCCTTTCAAGAATTGAAAACCAGACTGGTGACTGCATCGATCCTAACTTTACCTAATGGTATTGATGGGTTTCAAATTTACAGTGGTGCTTCATATAAAGGGCTGGGCTGTGTATTGATGCAAAATGGAAAGGTAATTGCCTATGCTTCACGACAACTCCGTTCTCATGAAAAGAATTACCCGACCCATGATATTGAACTGGCAGATGTGGTGTTTGCCTTGAAAATCTGGCATCACTACTTGTATGGGGTAACTTGTGAAGTGTATACTGATCATAAAAGCTTGAAATATTTCTTCACCCAAAAAGAATTGAACATGAGACAGAGGAGATGGTTGGAGCTAATCAAAGATTATGATCTACAAATTTTGTATCACCCAGGGAAAGCTAATACTGTAGCAGATGCCTTGAGCCGAAAGTCAATGGGGAATCTATCATGTTTGCTTACTAGCTAGAAAGAATTGTTATATGACTTGGAAAAGAATGAGATTGAGATTGTGATACGTGAACAGGGCGGAATACTAGCTGCTATTTGCGCTCAACTTGCAATCGTTGAAGAGATCAAAGAGAAGCAACTTGAAGATGAATACTTGAAAAAGGTTGTAGAAGAACTTGATTCAAAACCGAGGCCAGGGTTTGTACTTGAGAATAATGTGCTGAAATTTCAGAATCGTCTTTGTGTGCCTAATTGTTATGACTTGAGAAAACGTGTTATGTCTGAAGCCCATAATACTAAATTTGCTATGCATCCAAGGAATACAAAGATGTACCATGATTTGAAACATAACTTCTGGTGGCCTGGAATGAAAAAGTGTATTGCAGATTTTGTGGCTAGGTGCTTACATTGCCAACAAGTCAAAGCCGAACATCAACGACCTGTCGGTTTGTTACAGCCGCTTCCAATACCAGAATGGAAATGGGAGCACATTACCATGGATTTCATTGTGGGATTGCCTCGCTCTTCTCGAGGTATGGATTCTATTTGGGTTATAGTTGATCGTTTGACTAAGTCTGCTCATTTCCTGCCTGTTAAAACTATTTATAGTGTAGATAAGTTGGCTAACATGTATGCGAACGGAATTGTTAGATTGCATAATGTACCAGTATCTATTGTATCTGACAGAGATGCGAAGTTTACATCAAGATTCTGGCAAAGCTTGCAACAAGCCTTGGGGACAGAATTGAGGTTAAGCAGCGCTTATCACCCGCAGACAGATGGTCAGATAGAGCGGACCAATCAAACCTTGGAGGACATGCTCAGAATGTGTGTGTTAGATTTCCAAGGAAATTGGGAAACTTATTTACCATTGGCTGAATTTCTGTATAAAAACAGTTACCATTCGAGCATTGGAATGGCTCCTTATGAAGCCTTGTATGGAAGGAAATGTCGATCTCCGATATGTTGGGCTGAAGTAGGCCACAGGCCGTTGTTGGGACCGGAACTTGTGCAAGAAACCACCGAAAATGTGAAATTGATTCAGCAAAGGTTGAAAACTGCTCAAAGTTGGCAAAAGAGTTATGCCGATGTTTGAAAAAGGGACAGAGAATATGAAGCTGGGGATCATGTATTCATAAAAGTGACTCCGATGAAAGGACAGACACGGTTTGGTGTTAAGGGTAAATTAGCATCGAGATATGTTGGGCCATATGAGATCCTTGAAAAGATCAACCCGGTGACGTATCAAGTGGCCTTACCTTTAGTAATGGAGCATATGCACAACGTTTTTCATGTCTCTATACTTCGGGAGTATTTGAGAGATCTGCTACATGTGATTGAGCCAACTCACGTGCTTTTAAAGGATGATTACACGTACGAAGAACGGCCAATTCAAATTGTAAATCGAAGGATCAAAAAGCTACAAAATAAGGAAATCCCGCTTGTAAAGGTGGATTGGCATAATCATGGGGGAACCTACGCAACCTGGGAAATGGAAGAGGACATGATGAAGAAATATCCCGAGTTGTTTCCTTTGAACCCTGTATTCTTCCAGAATAAAGATAATTCGAGTTTGGAAGACCAAACTCTTTTAAGGGGGGAAGATTGTAACAACCCCGACCTATGATTAACACTAATTCATATTTAAGTATGCCAGATAAGTAATTAAGAAGAAATCTCGAGTCGATTATATGTGCATTGCATCATTTTGTGTTTATATCTGTTTGACGTAGAAAGATCTGTTCACGTCTTAGTTTTGATTTGCAAATTGAAGGCCTTATCGGCATCCGATTCAGAAATTGACTTGATTTATGTGCCAATTAGGATTTATAGAATTTTATGGTAGGTTTAATTAAAATTCGGTTTAGAATGATTAAATTAGATTAAATTAATATCCACTAATTAATTTTAATTAAACACACTTTTTGCTTAATGGCCTAATTAAGGCCTTAGTGGCCTCATTGATCACTTATATTCCCACTCACCCTTTTCTTTACCATACACACATCCTTGAACTCTCAAGACCCAAAAATGTGAGAGAAGGAAGAATTGATTCTAGACTTGGGGAATTGGACTCAAACCAAAGGAGGTGCTAGGAATTGTTGATAATTGAAGAAGATTTGAGGGTCTCAACTTCAACCCTTATAGCTTCAAGCCTCTAGGTAAGGAATTGAACTCTTAGTTAGGTAATTGATGTAGATTCTATAAGATTATTAGTGAATTAAGTGAATTCATGTGGGATTTGCACTAGAATTGGGAAGAATTGGGAAGAATTGGGCTATACCATGCATGCATGTACATGTTCTCACAAATTGAGCATGATTTCAAAGATTTCTTTCATGCATGTGTTCATCTCACTTACATTTTGGGAGGTCATCATGTTTTCCATTAAATTGCCAAGTTTGATCATGGTTTGGAGAGGTTGGATTCAAGAAAAATTCATGCATGTTGTGTTCTTCAAACATTAACAAAGTTTAAGTTGAATTCATGTACAATTGGCAAACTCTTGGGCCATAATTTTGTGAAATAATCCTCAATTCATCATGTTTTACAAGTTTACTATGTTATCTCAAGTTTTGGGGCCCAAGAGATGTGTTTTGAAGAGTTGATTTCATGTTTTGAAGTTTGGGAGCAAATCTGGAAAACCCAGAATTTTGCTTTCACGCTCGAGCAAGGGATCCTACGCTCGAGCGACCGTTTTTGTTTCATGCTTCCGCTCGAGCGACAAAAGGCTGGCTCGAGCGTAAATTGCAAGCTCTCAGGAATTTGTGTATTTAGACGCACGCTCGAGCGACAAGACTTGTGCTCGAGCGAGGAACTGTGTCTCACGCTCGAGCGAGCGTAGAGCAGAGATTTCACGCAACCAGAACTTTTTCACATTTTGCAGACCGCTCGAGCGAAGGAGTCCACGCTCGAGCGACCACTCGCATTTGGCATGTCTGCTCGAGCGAAGAAAACCACGCTCGAGCAAGACCCCTGCTTCAGCAAAAATTTGGCTAAGTGTTTCAAGTACATTTTTGCATCATCATTCCATCCTAGGCATTCCTAGGCCATGTTTAAGACTCTATAATGAGGTTAAAGGCTAGAGACACACTAAGAACAACAACATAAGTTATGTTTAAACCAAGCATGTGTATTCAACGTATGTATCTACCATGTTATGTAGGTTATGCGCCCCAAGATAAGTGAATTGCCCACTTTGCCATCTGATTAGAGCTACCAATTATCTGTGCGTAATAACTCTGTAAAGTTATGTTTAACTTTAATTATTTTCTGATGATATGAAATGACAAGTTTTCTGAAATGCTATGTTTGTATGAATGAATGATTGTCCAATTTTCTTTGAAACGTAATTGTGGTATCCTTAGCAGAGGCCCTCGCCAAGGGGAAATAATACCGTGGCCCAGGCCCTCGCCGGGGGGAAACAATACCGTGGCATACGCCCTCACCCGGGGGAAATAATACCATGGCCGATGTATGAGATATGATACCCGGTACCAGAGGTTCCTCTATGGGACCTAATAAGCTTGACCCAAGAAACATGTTTGTACTAATGGATGTACCACACATGAATTTGAATATGGACAAGATTATGATTATGTTCCGTTATTTGATTATGATTCTCTTTGATATAAGATTTAAGATATGTTATGGACATTATTCATTAAAATCATTATTCTGTTATTATTCATTGGGCTTTAACTCACTATTTATATTATGTATGTAGGTGAGCAGGCACGTGACCAGGCCTAGAGTTGATGGCCTAAGTCTCAGTTTTGGTCAGCCAACCTTTGTGCCTCCCGAGGAGGTTCCGATTGAAGTCAAGTTTCATGGTTGTTTTTGTAATCATGTTAAGCTATGTTTATACCATGTTGTGTTTGGACAAGACGTCTGGTAATGTGTATCTGGAAGTGATGTGTAAAGTTTGTGTCACTGTTGTAAAAAGTTTTAAGTTACCGGTTCCATGTATGTCTGCACAGCTCTATGGACTATGTATGTCTCAACTAATTGCTTCCGCAGCCCTTGCTATATGTTATTATGCCAAGAGGGCTTTGGTAATCCAAGGATTACTGACCGGTTACGATACTAAACCTATAGGGGCGGGTTTGGGTTGTGACAGGGTGGTCACGGATCGACTCTGTGCGGTTCGGATGACGGGTTGGACCTGCCAATAGGGTGCGGGTTGGGAAAAAAATGGAACCACGTCCGCCCGCAATGTGAGTTGCGGATCGAACGGGTGGGTCACGCTGTTGTGTGGGCGGTTGCAGGTGATTTGTGAATTAGACTCTTTTTTTTTTTTTTTTGAAATTTTATTTTTAGGCTTTGGCATTGGGGCCTTCCCCACTTTCTGAAGCCATAAAAAAAAAAACAAACATAAATAATTTTTTTTTGCACTTTGAATATGTATATAACAAATAAAAAAAGAAAAAATAAAAAGGCAAACAAATTTATTATTATTATTATTATTATTATTATTATTATTATTATTATTATTATTATTATTATTCAACCTAGCCTTTATCACATATGATACAATAATGAAACCATTCTCTTATTAAATAAACAAAGAAAAAAATTACAAACAGAAGTCTGCAAACTCACAACACAACTAGAAAAGTGAACCATAAATAAATGAAGGAGAAAAAAATCTAGATTTGGATACCTTCGTGTTCGTGCAATGAAACCTTTTTTTTTTTTTTTTGCAGTAGATCTTCCAGATCTGGTTTGCGCTTGGGCGACAGTGACAGGAGAAGAGGAGGGACAACAGCAAGCAACCCACGACATGGCTGGGTTGATGTGCGAGAGGTAATGGAACGGCAATGGAGTAGCGGTTGATTTGCAAGAGACGACGGCGACAATAGAGGAGAGTAGAGAGATGGCAATGGGGAGAAATGAAAGAGACGACGAGCAAGGGGCGAGAGATGGCGGTGGTGATAGCGATGGGGAGGAGAGAAGAGAGAGGTAGGCGAGATGAGAGAGAGAGAAAGAGAGAGAGAGAGAGAGAGAGAGACAAGGCTCAGATGAGAGAAAGAGAGAGAAACAACTATGTAGAGAAAGAAAAAGGACCAAAAAATGAATTCAACATGTGAGAGTGAGATTTTTTTTTTAAAAAAAACATAATCTGTAGGCGGGTTGTAGATCTGCACGGGTAGGGTCAGATTTGACCTAAACTCGATTTTGTATAGAAAAATAGACCTGCATCTGCCCTATTTATGCATGCAGGTATGGTCGGTTTGGGCAGGTTGTACGGGTCGGATAAACCGTTGCCCACTTCTAATGAAGGGTTTACGGATATCTGATCAATTTGATTTTTTACAGATATGTTCTACTCGATATTCTTTAAAAATTGAACGGTTCAAATGACGAAAATAAAGTCCGAAATAATTCCATAAACCTCATATTTAGTAAGCCGCACAGCAGTGATCCCTAATCCCCTATTATTAGGGGGAAAAAATATAAATTTTATAAATTTGACATAATTACATAAATCTCATATTTAGTAAAATTAAATTGATAAAAACTAATGCATATAGTGTGTAAACACTAAAATAAATGGCAATATTTTTTTTTTCTCTATATACGACTAACGAATTACTAGGGGGGGGGAATGTTATCTATATAATGTAATTGTACCAAATTTGTGACGCTTATTGCATTCTCCAAATCTCAAGAGTAGTTGGTATGATTTACCCTAAAATTTATAATTTTTTCTTATTTACTAATGTTACAATTATTATATCATTCTAAAATTTTATTATTGTATAGCACAAGTAATAAAAGATGTGTAATAAGAAACCTCAGGGGAGATGAGCGTAATTTACCCTAAAAAAATATGTTAATAATTGTCCAACAGCCCTGAGGGCATTATTGGTATTTTTGGATTTATTAGTGATGATATCAGCAGGTTTTGCTACCACTTGTAATGGAGGTGAGTGTAATTTACCCAACTTTAAAATAATATAACTTTCGATGTAGATGTTGAATTTTAATAAAATTAATATTTTTAGAATTCTCTCATCAAGATCTATCAAATAAGATCCATGTTGACTATGAAATTCTTAAAATAAAAAAAAATTATTACCGTCAAAATTGATGTAAAACAATAATAGTATATATTACTGTGTCTTACAGTAACATGTTACTCTGTTTGACAATTACTCTATTTGATAATAACATGTTACTCTGTTTGACAGTAACATGTTACTGTGATTCATAGTAACATGTTATTCTGGTAATATTGTCCAAGAAAAAAAAAAGATATTTTACTTTGTCGTTGCTTAATTATGTGTTTTCTCCTTAGAGGGTTTATGAAGCAAAACAAATTGGACTGTCCTTCTCACCAAATAAAGGTCCAATGGTGGAGTTTTGGCTAAATTTCCCAAGAAAAAAATGGCATAAAGGGTGCATAGAGGAAGTGCTTGGTATGGCTAATTTTGGCCAACTTATAGCTTTTAGTTTTAGAAAAGTTATTTTGGACTGTTTGATTAAACTTATTTAAAACAATCTCTGATTTTAGCAACTTATTTTAACTCAAAAAAACTGATTCTGAAAAGCTGTTCACCACTTACTTCTGATTATCAATTTCTGCTATGAACATGTTAATTTAAGGTTATACTCTTAGATTTTTTTTTTTTTTTTTTAAAATAAAAAAGACCCAAATGGACTATGGATTGTTATTTTTTATATTTTTTATGAGAAATGTAGACAATTAACAAAAAATAAAAGTTAATTCAAAAAGTTATTTCACAATTTATTTAACAAACACTACTTAGCAACTTAAATCTATAATCCAACAGTTACACCAAACAGATTAACGACTTTTAATTAAAGTCATAATGTATAATCTGTTAAGTTATAATCTATAATCTATTTTAAAAACTACACCAAATGGGGCCATAGTACACTCTTTTTAAAGGTATATATATTAAAAATTCCCATATATAAATTACTCTAATTATTTCATTAAATTTTATTACATTATTTTTAAAATTTTCTTTTTATTCCAAATTTCTTTTATGATTTTTTTTTTTTAAATCTAATACTTAAAGATTTCTCAAGCTTTTTTTTTACACCGTTTGCGACTGTTTTTTAAAATCATATGAGCTACTAACAAGATTCAGGTTTAGAAAACACAAGATCATAGGCACAGAGCATCTCTTTTTTCAATTATTTCCTTTACATTGTATTTGGTTCATAGATGTAGATTATAAAAAAAAATTAAAAAGAAAAAAATACGTGAAATATAAATAAAATATAATTATGTTACACCTATATTTTACACACCTTTTCTTTTTCCTTTTCAAATCACTTTCTAAATTTATGAATCAAACACAAGCTTAATAAATCTTGTTAAAATACCAAGACTAATTATAAATCACTCACATTTCCATTTAAATCTTCTAAACAGAAATTGGGGTTTTAGGCCTCGAAAAAACAGCCGTGATTCATACACCCAGTGGGGGTCGACCCCCAGTGAGGTGGCGACCCCCTATTCGCTGAAAACATTAAAAAAAAAAAAAAAAAAAAAAGAAAACTATTTTTTTTTGGACCAATCCCCCAGTGACACCTCACTGGGGTCGACCCCCGGCTGGGGGTAGGAAGCTTTTTTGTCGAAAAAAATATGACCAACAAAAGGAATAATTCTTTATATTGTTTTCAAGCTCGGCCTCATCATCATATGAGTAGTCTTTGACATTTTCATAGCCGGTTAGAAATGTCCTAGAATCCTCCATTTGTTCCTAAATTTCTCTCTTTTCTAATTTGAAATCATTTACAATGTGTATAGATAATTTCAAACAAGAGAATAGAAAATTTTAAAAATAGATGATTTCTGACCAAAAGAAATAAAATGAAAATTATTTATGATTTTACAAATTAAATTAACTAAGTCTTGCTAATTAATTAAGTCAACTCAAAGCAATTTAAAAATGAATTAACTAAAGCCTTGCAATTTAAATTAACTAAATCTCTATACATAACCTTAGGTAGGCTGTTACGAGCTAGTCTTGCAAATTAACTTGGTCAACTGAAAGCAATTTAACAAAAAACAACAACACACACACGCGCATATATATATATATATATATAACAATAATGAAAGTGTAAAATAATTAAAAGGGCACATGACTTTGTACACAGCCTTCTAGAATGTTATCACCCATTCCAAGCAATCATTGTTTACAAATGACCTGTGGTGGTTACAGCCATGTGAAATGGCTAGGTGGATTCCAACTATACATTTGAAAATACCAAAAATACCTTACACTAAATTTTTTTTAATAATTATAAATCCTTAATGACAACTTCCAGAAGGAAAAAAAGAAAAGAAAATATGCATATATATGTAATTTTTTTTATGCTTGTATGATTCACCAATGTTTGTGATATACAAAAGGGAAATCAAATTCATGTTTGTCGACTGATAAGAGCAGGGCCAGAAACAAAAACAGGCAAATTTGAGCATCCAAAATTTGAAGGATCAAAACATAGAAAGAAGTGAAATCTGTTTGGTTTTTGGGGCCAATGAGAGTTTGTCTAGTGAAACAGATAATACAGTAACCACCAAGACCAATACCAACTCCAAGAGGCACAACAAACATGATATGTTGTGCCACATGATCTCCAATGGATACAGCAATGCCCAAAACAAATTTACTATGTCATTCAAAATACGGAGTAAACATTGCTTAGATTATTGTAGCTTTTTATAAGCTGGCATAATTAGGAAATGGCAGCTTGTTTACAGACCACTGGAGATGATTACTAGTACAGATTTATGTGAAACTTCTGTGAGAATATATGTATATATGGCAATATATGTATATATGGTATACTTGTGTATATTAGGAATTAGGCAAATTAGGTAATTAAGATTGTGGTGATGTAAATAGTAATGAATCTGTATTTCCTTTTTCAGTTGTAGGTTAGGGCTATATAAATTGATGACCTCTTTGTAAATTATATCAATTGAATACAAGTTATCATCTTCAGAAACTTACATGGCATCAGAGCCATGTCCGAAACCCTAGCCATCAAACTCATAAATTGCGATCGTCATCAACAGAAGTTGCAATCGTTGTGCGACCTGAGATTTCACGTCGCCATAGTCACTCCTTCACTCTGTCTTCTTCATCGCTACTATCGTGATCTAATTCTGACCATCATCAGACTTGCGATTCTTGTTTCTAGTTCACGATTACTGCCGTACTCTGTCTCAGACGAGTTGCAAACCACCTATGGCCCTCATTTTCTGGTTTGCTATCTGGTTCAGCTTTGGATTTGGTGACCGTTGTCTTCTGGCTTGCGATCTGGTTCTCAGCTTTGGTGGTGTTCTTGCTAAGTATTCTTGGTTTGTTGGTTATTTCACTCTGACTTTGAGATTTTCTGGTATTTGCAATTTGATCCCTTATGAGTTCTCATCATGTTTGAAGACAAAGTCATGCCATTAGTTGCTGCCTAACTGGTTCTAATTACACATATTGGGCCAGTGTTATGAAAAAATTTATCGTCGGCCGTAAAAAGTGGGGTTATGTTTCTGGTTCAGTCTCTCGTCTATCTGATCCCAAGAAAGAGGGATATGAGGCTGCGTGTGATGCTTGGGATTCTGATAATGCTTAGATTCTGACTTGGTTCCACAATTTTGTGAAAGATAGCATTGGCATGATGTTCTCTAAATATCCCATTGCAAAGGAGACGTGGGCGTATTTACTTAGTGTCTATCAGCAATCCAACTTTGCCAAACGCTATGAGTTGAAAACCGCTCTTCAGAGTGCTCGCCAGTGGGATAAGTCTATTCAGGACTTTTATGTTGAGATGACTGGTCTCTGGGATCAGCTTGCTTTGATGGAGCCTCCTAGCATCAAGGTGATAAATGATTATCTACGATTTCGGGAAGATGGTCGTCTGGTCCAGTTTCTGACGACTCTCTCCTCTCAGTATGAGGCTATCCATGGTGGCATCCTTCATCGGTCTCCTTTCTCCTCTGTGGATGCTATTGTTCGTGAGCTCCTCTCTAAGGAAACCAGTCTCAAGACGGCCAGTCAGACTTTGTTTCCATCTGTCTTCTTGGCTTCTACTCAACCTCTTCTGATGTCGAACCCCCCTCATCAACTTCAAGCTACTACAAAGCCCAAGAAGGGGCCATTAGCCTCTGATGAATGTGATTTTTGCCATCAGAATGGCCATTGGAAGTATAATTATCCCAAGAAGGGCCATTAGTCTGCTTAGTCTTCTTAGCTGTCTCAACCACAGTTCTGAGGTCTTGCTCCGAGTACGTTTCGCCCTTCTACTGCTTACACTGCATCTGCTCCAGCTTCTGATCCTGACTTGGCTTTCTTGAGTGCCCAGATTGCCCAACTTCAGCATCTCTAGTCCATCTTTAAGTCATCTCCATCTACCTCTGCTCTCACCTCTCTTCCTTCAGGTTTACTTGGGTTCTCTTTAGGTATTCCTTCCTCTATCTGGCTATTTGATTCTAGTGCCTCTCATTATATGACTCCTCGCATTTCCTTACTCCAAAACTGTATTCCTTGTCCCTTTCTTATTACTATTAGTATTGCTAATGGGTCTGGTATGTCTGTCCTATCTATTAGGCGCTGTTACTATTCCCTTTGTTCTTCATGTTCCTCAACTATTTGTTAGCTTGCTTTCTATCAGTCAGCTTGATACTTTTGGTTTTGATGTTATATTTTCTTTTTTTATTTCTTGTGTGCAGGATCGGGTGTCCAAGAAGTAGATTGGGACTGGCCGTAGAGTTGGATGTATCTTCCTCTGTCTACCTCCCCTGTTGCACTTTTATCTTTTCAATTAGATTCTCCGTCGAGTCAGTTTTATTTATGGCATTCTTGTTTAGGTCATTTATTTATGGCGGTCTTTAGCTCAATCAGGATTGTTAGGTAAAGTTTCTCCTAGTCAAATTAATGAGTGTCGAGGACGTAAACTTGCTAAAATGACATCTTTACCTTTTAATAACAGTACTTCTATTTCTGCTTCTCTTTTTTCTCTTGTATATACTGATGTCTGGGGACCTTATTTTGTTCTCACTAAAGGGGGTTTTGAGTACTTTGTGTCCTTTGTTGATGATTGTACCCGCTATACCTTGGCTCATAAATCTGACTTCTACCAGATATATCGTACCTTTCAGTCTATGATCACTACACAGTTTGAAGCCACAATTAAAATACACCGGTCTGACTTGGGTAGGGAATACTTTAAAACTGAATTCTATGAGTATTTAGCTACATTCAGCACCATTCACCAAACCTCTTGTACTAATACCTCTGCCCAAAATGGTCGTGCTGAATGTAAACACCGCCATCCCCTTAAGACAGCTTAATCTCTCATTCTCTCTGTCTCTGTTCCAGCACCATTTTGGGGTGAGGTAGTTCTTATCGCTGCTTTCCTCTTTAATCGCATGTCGACTTCCCTACTCTCTGGTCAATCCCTTTATCAGGCTCTGTATTCCCAACCTCCCAATTATTCCCTTCTACATGTCTTTGGGTCTGTTTGCTTTGTCCTTCTTCCCCGTAAAGATAGGACTAAACTCAGTGCCAGGTCTGTCTTTTGGGGTTACAGTCTTACTCAAAAAGGCTACCGCTGTTACGACCCTGTTTCTCGTCGCCTTTATGTCTCCCGTCATGTTGCCTTTCTCGAACGTCTGTCTTACTTTCAGCTTTCCCTCCTTATTGCTCCTGTTTCCAAAGAGAATTTGGTTCACATTGACCCATTTCCTTCTGAGGTCCTGTCTGATGAGTATTCCTCCTAAGGCCATTCTTACTTCTTCGTCTACGTCACCCATGGCTCCTTCTCCTCCTTCGGTTTCTTCTTCTCCTCCGTTGTTGGTCTATTCTCGTCGCAAGGCTCCCCTACAACCAGTTGTCTCTACTCCTGTTACTGCTCATTCTGCTTTTGATGACTTTGATCCTGCTGCACACTGCTATCCTACTCGTAAGCGTCGTCCTCTAAACAAGTTGGATTGGTCTAATACATGTTTTTCCGCTTCCTATTGTACTTTTTTGTCTGTTATTCATTCTTTTTCAGAACCCCAGTCTTACATAAAGGCCTGTCAAGATTCTAATTGGGTTCACGCTATGGGGGTTTGCATTGTAGAAGACTAACATTTGGGAGTTGGTTCCTTTGCCTGCTGGCAAGAATCTGGTTGGTTGCAAATGGGTCTATAAAGTCAAGACTCATTCTGATGGTTCTCTCGAGCGTTACAAAGCCTTCTTGGTTGCCAAGGATTTCTCGCAAGAGTATGGTATTGATTATGAGAAAACATTTGCCCCTGTTGCCAAGATGACTACTGTCCTTACCTTGATTTCTGTTGCTGCTGTTCGCCATTGGCCTCTCTATTAGATGGACGTTAAGAATTCTTTTCTTAACGGTCATCTCACTGAGGAGGTCTACATGTATCCTCCCACTGGTCTTCTCTACTCCTCTAGACAGGTTTGTCATCTTCGGCGTGCTCTGTATGGTTTGAAGCAGTCTCTTCGTGCTTGGTATGATCGCTTTCAAACTGCTATTACCGAGCTTGGGTTTCATCCTTCTGCTTCTTACTCTGATTTGTTTCTGAGACATACCTCAGCTAGTTTTGTTGCTCTCCTACTCTATGTGGATGATATGATCATCATCGGCTCTGATGCTTCTGCTATCTCTGAGGTCAAGCAACATTTCTTCCGTACCTTCAAAATGAAAGATCTGGATCTATTGTGGTATTTTTTTAGTATTGAGGTTGCCTCTTCTCCAAAGGGCTATTTTCTGTCTTAGGCCAAGTATGCTAATGAGGTTATTCACCGTACCAGTCTTACTGATACTAAGGTTTCTGATACACATATTGAGCTTAATGTGAAGCTCAACTCTACTGATGGTGTACCTTTGGATGATCTCACGTTCTATAGCAAGCTTGTAGGTTGTTTAGTTTATTTGAGTGTCACTCATCCTAATCTTGCTTATGTTATTCATGTGGTTAGTCAGTTCATTTCTGCTCCTCGCTCTACCCATTGGGCTGCTTTGGTTCGCATTCTTCGTTATCTTAAGGATACCATCTTTTAGGGCTTATTATTGTCATCTACTTCCTCTTTAGATTTGGTGGCTTATGCTGATTCTGATTAGGCTAGTGATGTTAATGATCTCAAGTCCACCTTTGGTTTCTGTATATTTCTTGGCGATTCCTTGATCTCTTAGAAAAACAAGAAACAAACTGTTGTTGCACGCCTTACTGCTGAAACTGAGTACCGTGCTATGGCTTATGCTACTACTGAGTTTGTTTGGCTTCGTTGTCTTCTCTTTAATTTGGGTGTACCTCAGTCTTCTCCAATCTCTCTTTATTGTGACAACCACAGTGCTATTCAGATTGCTGACAGCACTGTCTTCCATGAACGAACCAAACACATTGAGATTGATTGTCACTTTGTCCGACAGCATCTACAGTTTGGCTCTATCTTGCTTCCTTTCGTCTCCTCGGCTTTGTAACTTGCGGACTTCTTCACTAAGACTCACATTACTGCTTGGTTTTAGTTTCATCTTGACAAACTCTCCATGTTTTCTACTAAAACACCTTGATTTTGAGCGGGGGTGTGAGAATATATGTATATATGGCAATATATGTATATATGATATACTTGTGTATATTAGGAATTACGCAAATTAGGCAAGATTGTGGTGATGTAAATAGGAATGAATCTGTATTTCCTTTTTCAATCGTAGGTTAGGACTATATAAACTGATGACTTCTTTGTAAATTATATCAATTGAATACAAGTTATCATCTTCAGAAAGTTACAACTTCTTCACTTAAGCTGTTTCTATTTGGTTTAGTTTGGTTGATTTTAACAAAATTTTTGCTTTCTCATGAAAGAATCACATCGGCTTTAATAACTTTACATCTGTTATAACAAGATTTCGAATTGGGAAAGCGTGTCAGAGTAAACCAAAACTTTGGAACTTCCTCACAATAGCAACATTTTGATAGGTAGAACCAGAAGTGTGCTTGGAAATTGCATTCCAACTAATATCGCTTTACATATAATAGAAAGTAATTAAAGGGGCATGCATCCACTCTTTTTGTAAAGAAAGATGGCTACTTCACGAGCCGCTACTAATAATCGAAAAGATTCACAGCGGGTTATGAAAAACTATAAGGGTAACGGGCATTAGTTTGGGTTGAGCTGCAGACTGAATTGAATTTTATTCTGAGAATGTAGCTAAGCAGTTTGCTCAATAAGATGAAACTATGTTACGACTTCTCTTATTTGATTGGCATTTTCCTTCCACAGACCATAACTCAAGCTTGGAGCCTGTAGGACTCCAATGCCGTATCTTTAGGGTCTTTAAACTTGGCCGCGTAAGTGTTAATGAACTCCTTGTATTGAACTCCTTTGAACAGTTGGGGGATTGCCTGATTTAACAAGTGCTTTTGCAGGTTCAATGACGCATTCTCTAGATGGAGAAATAAAAGTGACAATGGATGTCCTAGCAATGCTTGAATTTGTCACTGCTCGATGTTTAGCACTTTTTAGCATCCCATTGCTGATCAACTACATACAAGCCCAACAGAGTTTGCATTTAGTTAAAGATTTTTAGTCAGACAGAGTCAGCGAATTGAAACTGCCAATAATATGTAAACTGTCTAGATTTATGCACAATGGGTGGAGATATACCTCTAATTGGTTAGCTATGTTGATAACAAATGCATGAGGGAGAGGTTCAACACAACCCACTGCTCATCCTTGTACATTTGAAGCCCATACTCCTCCTGCTGAAGTATGGTTAAGAGATTTGGTCACAGTGTCCACCGACTCCCAAGACCAAACTCGGGTTTGGACATGGCGGGTAATGATTAACTATCAGTCCTTGGGTTTTACTCAGCTCATCTGCAAAATACCCCTCTTCAAGTCCCAATCCTTCAGAATCAGATCTAAAATCCTCAAGCTTAACTTCCTCACTTCCACTGAATATGTCCCAACAACCTCTCTGAAAAGACAATTAACAAAAAGCGTATACAACTCAACTCAACACAAGTACACAACAATAAGACTAGATTAATATAAATGGACAATGGGGTTGCGGAGTTTACCGGTATCTAGCAGGCTTTTCAGGCCAAGATTGGATGTGATCCTCTAAAGGGTGACAACTATGTTTCACTGAATCCTTCCAGTAGGTAGCATTACCCATCTTATTCAAATTAGAATTAGAACTGCCTGTGAAGAGCATGAAGCTCTTAGTTATGTCGTCAGAACAATAACTGGCCTTGTCTTCTTCAGGCATGTCAAGGAACTCCTTGAACAGAGTCATTGTATCATCCATTAGTTCCTCCGATACTCCATGGTTGATCACCTGTTTTATATAATCATAATTGATTGCATCATTTAGTTAAACAAATATAACATGTGTTTGTATATGTATGAAGAGCAAAAAAGCAAGGATTAACAAAAATGAACCTGAAACATGCCAAGATCTTGGCTAGCTTTTATAATTTGGTGAAGTAAATCAGCTCTGTCATGATGACCCCCTGATTGTTGTAGATCAATGACTGGAATGCCCTTGCATAGAGGAGCTGGAAGGTCGTCCTGGCCTTTCTTCCGGTGGGAAAACAAATTTTTTGTGGCACGGTGTTAACATCCTTAGACCAGCTTGAAAGAAGAGTCGACATATTATCTTCTCACGAGTTCTGGAGGGGAGGAGCCAATGATAAACTTGGGTTTATATAATGGATAAATTACACTGACCTTCCCTCAGGTATATGATAGTTGCAGAAACCTCCCTTTAAGTTTCTGAAATTACACTTACCGCCCTTGGGTAGCTTTAGACCTTCCCGATTACCATTTTTTCCGTTGATTGTCTATAGAGTTATTTCTAATTAAATAATGAAATGTATTGTGAGATAATACTTTTTCCTTTCCAACACTAATCAAAACTCCAATCACTCCTTACCAAGTTCTGAAAAATTGTTACAATTGCAGAGCGTAAAAGTACATAGTATAATAATAGTTAATGACTTTAAGAATAATTAATTTTAAATATTTATAAATTATTTTCTGACTAATATTTAAACTAATTGTATAAAAAAT
This sequence comes from Camellia granthamiana, assembly GCA_036172215.1. Classification (NCBI taxonomy): domain Eukaryota; kingdom Viridiplantae; phylum Streptophyta; class Magnoliopsida; order Ericales; family Theaceae; genus Camellia; species Camellia granthamiana. Next base: position 66,648,646 of record CM069914.1, read on the forward strand.
ATTCATAATTATTAATAAAATAATTATAAAAATAAAAAATTGTTCTATAAACAAAAATCATTTTTGAGACATTTTTTAGCCAACCCTTCAAAGCTAACTAAATAAAATTATTTACAATTAAGTATTAAATAAAATGATTATAAAAATAAAAATTATGCCATAAATAAAAATTATTTTTGAGCTACTGATTTTATTTTATTTTTTAAATACATTTTTAGACAACACATTACAGTAACAAAACAAAAAATATTAAATAAAATTATTATAAAAATAAATGCAACCACTGCTTATATATTTTTTATTTTGCATGCTAATGTAAGGAAATAAAAATTTTAACAAAAATTATAAAGAAAAAATATTCATATAAGATTTTTTTTTTAGGGTTTGAATCACTTGAGTATTTGTCTTTTTTTTCTAAAATTTTTTATTTTTTATTTTTTTTTTGGGAAAAGAAACTATTCAGAATATTATAAAAATGTATAACGGTGTGTAATGAACTGTTACGACTGTAATGGTACCATTATGACCATTATGTAACACCAAAACGGTATGTGAATTTCCATCATACTGCTATAGTGACCATAATGGATGGTGGTAACTACCACAACCATTATGTAACAATATTATGTAAGAATTGCGGCCGTTTTTTAAAGCTTTGCTTCTCACTTTTATTTTTATTTTTTATCTTTTTTATTTGTAGTTTTGAATCTACTACTGAGAAATGCAAGTATAACCTAGCTTTTAATGTTAAAAAAATTCTATTACTACACTTTTATTAATTACTCTATTAATTTTCTTCAAAGTAATATAGCTCGCCCTTCTCGCATTTAAAAAAAATTATAATTTATACATTAACATAATATTTATTTAAAAAATAAAAATATGTAAAGTTTTAGAATATTTATATATTTTTTAGATGATTAGGTCCAACAAGACAATAATCACTTCAAACTTCTCAATTAAAACTTGTGAATAAAATAAGTAAATAATACTCTTCTACTACATATAAATGCTTTTAATATAAGAAAACATGCCTTTTAATTAAATGTAGATAAATAAAATTATTTATTATATTTTTTGATATTATTTTTTTGTTTTTATGCCAGTAAAAATAAAAGATTTTACCTAAGATATTACAATCTTCTTGTTTGGACTAATAGTGCGTATTACATCCTCTTAATATATCACTCCTATTTTGACTTCTACTGAGGTAGAATAGAGAGAGATAGAGAGAGGAAGGATGAGGAGTAAAGAGTGGAGTCCATTTCACTAGGAATGGCAACGGGGCGGGCCGGGGCCGGGGATCACCCTCCCCGTCCCCGATCCCCGAAGTTACAGAATTCCCCGTCCCCGTCCCCGATCCCCGACGGGGAACCCATCATCCCCCCCACCCCCGTCCCCTACACGGGGATCGGGTTTCCCCGACCCCGGAAAATCCCCGCAGCTCATAAATCAGATCGAGATAGATTAGATAGAACATTTTCATCATCAACATCAACGGCAACAACAATAACATCAAGATAGCTAGACAGATCATAAATCATCAACAATAACATATTTTCATCATCAACATCAAGATAGATAGACAGATCGAGATAGATCTATCATCATCTTCATCATCAAACACACACACACAAGCATATCTATCATCATCTTAAAAAAATAAAAATAAAAAAATAAAAACATATCTATCATCATCTTCATCATCTGTGTTGTTCTTGTTCAGATCTGCGGCAGATGGAGATCGATCGGAGTCGGAGAAGAGAGACGAGGCATGATGGAGACTCGATCTAGCATCCAGACCTCAGATCGGAAGGACGTGATGAAGTCTTCGGAAGGAGGGAGATCGGCGTGAGGCGTGATGGAGATCTGAGGGACATCGGAGGGAGGACATCGGAGGGGGGAGGGTTTTACCGAGAGAGAGAGAGAGACAGTGAGAGAGTGAGAGATAGAAGGGAGGAGAAAGAGGCTGCGTTTAACCAAACCCTATATATGTTATATATATATATAAGGGCAAAACAGTAATTTTCTGTCGGGGAAAACGGGGCGGGGATCGGGGCCGGGGTCGGGCCGGGGATCGGGGCTGAAATCTGTGTCCCCGTCCCCGGCCCGTATATCATCGGGGATGAAATTTTGAATACCGTCCCCGTCCCCACGGGGATATTTTTCGGGGAATCACCACTTAATTCGGGATCGGGGGGTCGGGTCCCCGTCGGGCCGGGTCCCCATTGCCATCTCTACATTTCACATTATTAAAGATAAATTATGGGTGCTCAATTAGAATTTCTAAACATTTTTCATTTGACTAATTGACTGTTTGTTCATTTATATTATTACTGATACAACCAATCATTTTACAACCAATTATTTATCCATTTCCTTAATATAAAGTCTTATTGTTCTTCACTTTGTAACAATGTTTTTTTTTTTTTTGATAACTCAGGTATCCCCAACCCTCCGATTTTTAGGGAAGCCAGGACTAATCCTGAGGAGTATTTAGCCGGACTTTGTAACAATGTTTTAAAATCCAAACTAGTGAACGAACTGAAAAATAAATTGAGTGGACGGGTCATTAGTTTAACTGTTAAGTCGAATCGGATCGAATTATGACGTCATAATTTCGTCACAAATAATTATAAAAATATATGCAATTTTAAATTCATATTTATATATTTAATTTATTTTAAATTTAATATTTTAAATGTTTATGCATTTAAAAATGTTTTTAAAAAAACTAGAAATTATATAAGTATTAAATTTCTCATGTGTATTGCATAATTACAAAGCTAGTTTGGTAGCTGGTATTGTACTTACATATCCATGATGGTTTGGGTTCGACTCTCACTTCAAGCATTTTAATATGACATTTTATATTTTAAAGCCATATATAGAGTCAGTCGGTTTGCTTGAACTTATATTGGTTCCACTACGGTTTAGAGCAATTTTCAAAAAATAAACTAGTTGTAGAAGAAGACTGGGGTTGAGTGTTGATTCAATCCGAATTTTAAAACATTGCCTTGTATAGAAAAAGTATTTATATATAAATTTATACAAGTCAAAGTGAGTATTACAAAAAAATATTATATACTAATGTCATCAACTTGGCAAAAGGAAAACAATGACCTAACGAAAGCAAAGGGAAAGTAAGTGTAGTTTTAGAAATTTGATGATAGATTTTTATAATTGTCGGAAAACTCAGGGAAGTTAGTGTAATTTATCCTTATATAATTGATAGCTATGTCTACGGCAATAATGTAGCCAACGATTTCAAAATTGTCGGCTTGTTCGGAAAGAAAATTTTGTACATCGCTGTCAGAGGCTGCTTTTTCTGGATATAATAATTCAATAAGGGTTGACTTTTCGTCAATCCGGATAAGACTATGGGAAATGAGTGGGAGCACTAATTAGTGCTCCTACTAATTAGGTGGTAGTGGGTCCCATTAGTAATGATGTGATATTTTGGTTTTAGAGTTGTATTTTTTTTTTTATACTTTTTTAATGCATTAGTACTATTAGTGGTGATATTTTTATTGGGATGAATCATTGTTGTAAGACTATAACACATTGTTGAACTTGTGAAAATTAATCCCACATTTGTTTTGATAATTTGAATGGTTTAGTATATAAAAATTATTAAGTATTTTATTTTTATAAAAAATTACATTAATTGAATATTGATAGTTATTTGATTAGATTAAATTTCTGTCAACAGTAAATATAATTTTTAAAATAAATTGTTAACAAAAATTTGATCTGATCAAATAATTATTAATATCCAATCAACATAATTTTTTACAAAAATAAAATACTCAATAAGCTATACATATTGAACAATATGAATTATTAAAATATAACTCATGATAAACCCCACACGACTAGTAATGCTATTCAATTTACAAAATGAACCCGAAACAAACGTGACCTATTCAATAAACAAGCATGCCGACAGGATAGATCAACTTAACCGTCATGTACCACCAGGGGTGGTGGCCTGTTGGTGAATGCTTCCCATTCCCCAGGCTTGTCCTAGGTTCGAATCTTGGGGGAGGCGAACAAAGGTTGCTTTGCAACTGGCTCTGTGTTGAGACCTCGCTTTGTATTCCGATCGAAATCTAGGCTTGTCTGTGTCATGTAGGTTGCGCTCCATCGGTGCCTCGGTGGTGGGTCCCTTCCTTTGGGTTGGGTTAAATCAGGCTAACAACCAGCTACCCCGGGGCCTGGGCCTACAGATGCCATGATGACACCTCAGAACATTCATTTTTTTTCGTTCAAAAAACAAAAAAAACTTAACCGTCATGTCTTTAAATGAAAAAAAATGTTTGGTGGCATAAATTTTTGTAACTCGAATGGTTTGAATGTAACGATATTATTTTGATACATTCGAATCATGAATTTTCGAATCACCTAACATTATTGTTAAATGAATTACTTTTAAAATTCCAAATACTAAAACATTTCTTCTCAAAATTTCTAAATAGAAATTGGGTACACTTCCTAACTATTTTATTAATTATGTATATATGTGTGAGATCCATACATATAAAAGTTCCACACATATATATAAATAATTGATAGAATAATTAATAATTTAATTTACATGTCCATTTATTTATTTATTTATTTATCTTGGTATTTCATGAAACTATATACAAAAGCAATTTGCCTGTTACCATCACAAGTCAATTTTTAACCATGGTTGCCTGGGATGGGCCCACAGATTAGTGGGGTGACTATTTGTGAGGCAATGGGCACTGCTGTGCCCACTAACATGACGTCGTTTCGCGATTATTTTCAAATTTCCCTCTCAAGTCTACGTCCTCAAGCTAACTAATAGGTTGTTTTTGGCATTATTTAAACAAGTATCTTAACTTTCATTTGCTGGGAATCAATGCCAAATCTTCCAAGATTTTAATTCTTTAAATAATGCAATTAGATAATTGGATACATTGAGATTTCTATAACAAATAATAAAAATGTCATCTGATTCCTATTTCGTAACATAGAAATCTCAGTTTAATAATATTAAAGTCAAGTTTGGCATCTACTAAATAACACAAAAAGTCACTATCCTATTTAAGTCACATCATCTTATTTAAATCACATCACTTCTCTAACACATCACATCAAACCCAACCCAAACCCAACCCATATAAGCCAATAAGTCAAAAAGTGCACTTCTTTAAAACATCTCAAACCAACCCTGATATATATATGTGATATATCCCTGTTTAGTAAAATAAGTCATTTGATTGTTTTATTATAGAACGACCACTTGGAGGACATTGTTTGGACTTATAGGGTTGATTATGGATTTCTCGTCAATTATTTTAATTGTTCATTTGGTTAAGTACTTCATATATTTTATTTACATAAAAAATTTAGTCGATTCAATTATCGTAATCTATTCAATTTATCACATCTGTTACCAAAAAAAATAAATAATTTATTAAAACAAAATTTGTGATAAGCCTCACTAGTCCAAACAACACACCCCAATCCAGATTCTACACTACAGAAAATCTGCCTCAAATATTATATATGATATATTCCCATTCCATAACATATTATTCCTTTTAATTCAGTTCAAAAAAATACTTATTCGATTTAATAATTCTAGATTTCATGCAAATTTAATCAAAATTTTATTAGGAAAGTAAAATGTAAGGTGTAAATCTAAAATTAATGTATTATGAGCTATATGCGAAATAAATCTGGTTTACATATTTTAATTCTTGATAAAATTTTTAAGTAAATTTTTGAATATACAACATAATCGTATTCTACATATATGATAATAGTAATGATATACCATCAAAAAAATATATAAAAAATTAATACAAAATAATTTGACAAACTTTTGACTTTGTCATTTTAAAACAAAACACGCAACAAGATGGTTTATATTTTTAAAAGGAAAATTCTATGCATACATAAAATTTAGGATAAATTATAAATACACCCTTTGAGATTTGATTAAAATACGAATCGCGGTTTAGAAATTACATTCTATTCTTTGAAGTTTCTAACTTCATAACAAATCACCCATTTTATTAATAAATCATCAAGTCAATTAACAGTTTTTAATGATATTATAAATATGTTTCAATTAATAATTTAGGTAATTTTATTATTATTTAGGAAAGTAATTATGAATTTCATTTTTGTAATTAATTTTGTTAAATAAAAAATACTAACAATGAGTTATTTGTAATTTTTCAAATCACAGGGGACAATCTGTATTTTAAGCAAAGCTCAGATGGTGTATTTGTAATTTATTCCAAAATTTATATAAAAAACTTCACAAAAATGATGTGGTAATTTCATTATTGTAAATAAACTCATCCTTAATGATATTTTATTTTGAAATGAAAGATTCACAATAAACCATATCATTATATATAAAAATTATGTATAAATTTTTTATTTGTATAACATTACTCCTTTTAAAATTGACGCGGTCATATCATTCTTATGAAAAAGTAAATATCATTTTCTATATGATAATCACAAGATTGATGACATGAAATAGATTTTGCAAAAATGTTAGAGATTCTAAAAGTTCTATCAATGTTTATACTAAATATCTCACATGAGTGTGAAATCTATATGGAATCCACATGATGTAAGTTTCACGCACTCACATGAAATATTTGATAAAAATTTTACACATGATGTAAGTTTCACGCACTCACATGAAATATTTGATAAAAATTTTAATAAAATTTTTAAAATCTCTAACATTATTCGTAGATTTGCCATTTGATGATTGATTGGCGTCAACTAGAAGTAAAGCCTTGTTTATTTTCAGAGGTAGAACAGGGGGATTGATAGTGAGAAGATTGTTAGTGAGGGAATTGATAGTGAGGGGATTAGTAAAATTGTTTTTGTTTTGATGATAGTTGTTAGTGTGAGAATTGTAAAATTGTGTTTGTCTCCCATTCGCTATCTATCTGAATTTAGACGGATTAAAAAAATTACATATTCGTTCACTCAGACTATTAAAATCGCACATTTTATAGTGAATTGATTTGGAGCATCAATTTTAGCAAATCAAATAGATACTTGAACAACCCTAATTGATTGGATTAAAAATCTCTGTCAAATCTGAATGCAATAATCATACATAGAGGTCCAATATTAAGAATTTACTTGTGGCCCAAAGAAGCCAAGGGCCGTCCCAAAATAAGCCTCGCTTCTAATGAAATGAGTTCATTATATGAACATGGCTCATCTTCACGAAAATCAAAGAAATTAGATTTCATAACAGGAGATTTACGAATCCATCTTATTGACTAAATTTATTTATTTATAATTTTTTGTTTTACCTATTAATATTTTCAAAAAAATATTAGGCCAAAATAAACATTTTAAAACTTTTTGATTCATTAAAAAAGTGTGAAAGACTTACAGTATTTAAACCAATTATAAGCATCCAGGTAGGGCATAATATTCCCCATTTGTGGTATACCATTCACAACCAGTTGATCATTAAAAATTATGAAGTGTGAGAGAGAGTAGAACAATGAGATTTGAGTCGACTCAGGCTGTCTCTCTCTCATCTCTGATCTCCATATCTCACCATCTACTCTTATTTTTTACATGTGTTCCTCAAAACTTTCCCCTTTCATTCAATGCTAGTCCTCTCTTTCTTTTATTATTATTATTATTTTATTTTTTTTGTAGATCTTTGACAAAGCTCTTAATAGTCAGACCCAGATTCACCCATTCACTCTCCGTCAACCCAATGTTCTATTAAAGCATTCTCTCTCCCCTCTCTCTCTTTCTCTCTCTCTCTCTCTCAATCTTCTCTTCTAATTTTTTCTGCGTATGATTATTTACTTGTCTGTGTCTTTCCATTCAAGATCTTACCAAGCCCACCAATCAAACTCAACTCTTTGTCATATTTTTTTGTAAATCTCTTATGGGCTCTATGCACAAACAACAACAAATCTACAACCATGAATCCCAATCTCTCCATCCAATCAAAAACGAACAAAACTTAACCTATCAACCTTCCTTTCCTACTTCAGATCCTGGATTTCCCATATTAGCCATTGCAGTACTTTGTATAATGGTCACAGTTTTCTTACTAGTTAGCTACTACGTCTTTGTCACCAAATGCTGCTTAAACTGGCAACAATTCGACCCCCTCCGCCGCTTTTCCATGCCCCGACCGCCACAAAACGAAGACCCGCTAACGGCCTACTCTCCCTCATGGCAGAGCCATGGCCTCGATGACTTGTTGATCCGCGAAATCCCTACTTTCCAATACAGCAGAGGCGAAAATGGAGGAGAAAAAAGCTTGTGCAAGTGTGTGGTTTGCTTGAATGAGTTTCAAGAACTAGACATGGTCAGAGTTCTTCCCAATTGTGGTCATGCCTTTCACTTGGACTGCATTGATATATGGCTCCAAAGCAATGCCAACTGCCCTCTCTGCAGGTCGAGCATTTCTGGCACAACACGATATCCGATTGACCAGCTTGTTGCACCAACATCTTCACCTCAAGATCCAAGGCCATTTGTAGATACTTTCAATGGTGGTGATGAAGACTTTGTGGTAATTGAATTGGCCGGAGCTGATAGAACAGTAATGCAACCACGTAGACAATTAGTTCCAGAAAGAAATGACTCGAGGGAACAGTTAATGCTATCAAGGGTTCACTTTCCGGGAAAATTTGAGCAGAAGCTCGGGAAGCAGGCGAAAGAAGGAAAGTTTCATCATGTATCGAGTATGGGTGATGAGTGCATTGATGTGAGGCAAAAAGACGATCGGTTCTGTATTGAACAACCCATCAGGAGATCTTTCTCGATGGATTCAGCAGCTGATCGGCATGTTTACTTGGCTGTTCAAGAGATCAGACGACAGAACGAGAACGAGCATCTTAGACACAGTGAGGCGTCTAGTAGTAGCAGAGTCCGCAGATCGTTCTTTTCATTTGGACATGGAAGGGGATCTAGAAGTGCAATTCTTCCTATTGAGTTCTAGTTGTAAATTACTCATAGGGTTCATGCTTAATTAATTACCACATTTCTTTCTGAATTATCTTTTGGTTTTTGTTTGTGATTGAGATAGTGAAACTCTTACAAGGGAATTTCTAAATTTGTCATGAAAAAAAGAGTATGCTAGGTGAGTGTAAAGAGAATTTGTCATGATATTTAGATAGTAGTTAAGAGGAGTTGGTCTCTTGCTGAAATGTAGGCATGGGTGTCACAATAATTGCTTCAACCATTATGAGTAGATACAACTCTTGATTTCCTTCCTCTTCAAGAATGAAGATCATTGCGTTTTAACTTACTTTTTTTTTTTCTTTTGGTCCAACGATAAAGCTTTCCATTAAGAGTGCAGGTTCGAGTCACAGAAATAAATTTTCCAGAAAAGAGAAATAAAATTGATTAAATTTTATCATTCTTAAACATCACTTTAATAAGAATCTCATGTACCAAGTCACCCTTTGAGAAAAAGAGAGGGGCAATGAACGAAGGCAAGGGTGGAGGGGCCCTTTTTTCTGAAAGAATTGAGTGTCCATGAGTGAAAATATTGAAGAGCTCTCCATTGGAAATGATCACCACCTTCTTTCGTGTCAAGGCAATAATAATGTTGATGTTGGGTGAAGAATAGAATGAATGATTATGGTTAAGTGAATATGGCCTCATATCATCACAATTCAAGGTTGGCTATCTTTCAGCTGATGTGATGTTGGTTCATCTGCTTCTACAGGTTGACTAGTTGAACTACAGGATTTTTTTATTTTTATTTTTGATAAATAAAATTTATTGCCACGAGCATCAAGAAGATGCCAAAAAATACAAAAAATACAAAAAAAAAAAAAAAAAAAAACCATGAACAGAAAACACCTGACCAATCAACTCATCAACAAAATCCAAGAAAGCAAACAAATTCAGATCCACCCTTCCCAACACCCAATTTCTTAAGATTAGATTGATTTAAACTCATAAAACACTATTCTTTGTTTAACAATTTTTTTTTTTAATAACCGGATATTGAAACTAACTTGCGCGCACTTCAATTAATTCTGAGACCATCCTAAAATTAATAACCGAACAAACTTTCAATAATTCTTTAGAGTGACTTGAACTCGAGATATTAGATCTTATACTCAAATATTTATAAAGATGTGAAACACATTCTTTTCTTCCTTTCTTTTTTTTTTTTTTTTTTGGGGGGGGGGGGGGGGCTGGGATTGGATTTTTGTTAATGTGAGCATATTTTTTAACAAGTTTAAATAATTGTACATGATATGCAATTATTTCAAATTTTACTAACTAATTAAACTTGTTAACAAAATCTTATATATCTACATATAAGTAGAATTTCAAGTTTCAACTAGATGGAACAGTCCGAGCAACAATATTGTGACATGTAAAGTTATCCTCACACCCGTAAAAGATCCAATATTGAGTTGTGTGAGTACATGGACAAATCAGAGCCTTCAGTTTGCAATAATGCTGATATGTCACAACCTTATTGCTCGGATTGTTCTATTCAATTCAGTTGAAATCCGAATTAGAGACAAGCTAAGCTCATATAAATAATGTTTAAACTCCACTTTTTTAAAACACATTCCCACTTAATAAGAAATGGAGTAAAAATTCACTATAACATAGACAAATGGTATCACTATTCAATAAAAAATTATCAATCTCACTCGCAGTATAAGCTCTTTAATAAATACACAATATAATAGAACCCTAGGTTTAACAGGAAAGATCAAAGATGTATTCATGTGTGTGTCAACAAAGAATCAAAAAAAAAATACAGCATTAGTTTAGAAAAATTGCAAAACATGACTTCTAACTCCTGAAAGATTAGTAATAACCCAGACAATCTCTTCCCTCTAGGCATTATGATAATTGGGAAGCCACATGCTTGAAATACAACACAATTATAATAATAAGAGCCAATCATGCAAGATCACTTCCTACGTGCCTGATCTAATGGCATGTGGAAGTCCTCTGGGTCACTAAGATCTATCAGATGAGTTTAATCAACCCATTGATGATGATGAGGTTTCTTGCTAGTGTTTCTCTGCATTGTCCTCCTACAAAGCCCGTGGAACAAAACATCAAGTATAACACAAATGCTTTATTTGGACTAGAATGCAATGGGCATTCCTTAAGCTTCATTATGGAATGATCATTCCCTTGCAATGATAAATGATGATTCCATTTGCAATATATTTTTCATTATTTTTTTAATCAATCAAACATAAAAATGGCTATTTGATAGAATAATCATTCCATTCTAATGAATTAAATACTACCCTAACCACTTCTAATGAATTAAATACTACCCTAACCAAGCCATCAGTCAAGCCGCTTCTACTCTACCGAAGGCTTAGCCATGATTCTACTCTATGTTACCTGCAACATGGATCATTCCAATATATGGAATGGAAACATGATATGCCACATACTCTAAAATGTAATACAATAGGGCAAACTTGTCACATTATAAGAATTTAAGGTATTTCTAAAATAATTTTCTTTTAACAATTAAGCATTTTGACTCATTTTTTACATTGTCCTATCAAAAGTGCACTTACCTTAAATTTTAGTTCACTATATTTGATTTTTTTTCCTCCCAAGAAAACATTTAAGGAAATATATCGACAGAAAAACTTTTGGAATCGTTTCAGATCACTAAGGGGTTGTTTGGGATAACCTAATAAGTACACACTTTTTATCTTTTTTTGGGTCACATCACCTCTCTATTTTTCTGCACATTTTTTCTTAAAAAGTCAAAAAATGCACTTATTTAGATCATCCCAAACCACCCCTAAATTTACTATTTTGGGGACAATAGTATACCATGTTTTGGAACATGTGTTCCAAAACTTAATTTGCTAAGGTATTAGCATTTTCTAGTAACACTAATTGTACGGAAGGCTTAGCCATGAGCAACATCCACGGCCCAACATCAAGTCACAAAAACTAGAAAAGGTTTACAGAATGGCAGCACATGTCATGAAAAATCTGTTCGTTGGACTTATATGACGTGCTACTAGTATTTATCAGCAAGAAATCAAGATGAAGCAATAACCATCGTTGTTTCAAGTAGAAACGCTCATGAGAGGAGAGGTATACAGCATTGTTCTTGATTCAGCATCTGTTTCCTTTCATACTACACTAAATTGTGCTGGATTGCTTCTCACTAATAGAAACACCAGGCTGACAGCTTCTTGTGGAGCCATGACTATTATGGGGCAAGGGCAAGGCCCTTACAGGAGGTTCATTTGAGGATGCTCCTCGAGCTTCCTTCTTTAATTTTTCAAGAAGTCGGCGAGCTTCTTTGAGTTCGTCCTGTGCACTCAGACCATGGCCTTCCCAAGCATCAATTACCTGCTCCTGGAATTTAATTGCAAGAGAGTAGCTGCACAATCCAATAAATAAGGTTAAATTTTAAACAAAATAATCTTTTGTCCCTATAAGTCTATAACCTAAAAGATCAGACAAAGTAAGCTGCAGCACTGCACTATTGATGCAGAGTACAAGAAGCTCAAAAAAGGCTAAGTTCAGAGAAGTGATGATACTTGGATATTGACATAATTTTATAGAGAACCTAATAGAAATCTTCTATAATTATGTTTCTAGTATTATTGGAGTCTTATGTTATTATTATTTTTATATTTTCTAGGATTTTTAAGATTATGGGTATTTCGGTAATTTTATATTTACTGACATGGGTTATATGGGTTGCCCATGGATCGTCTTGTGGGTCAAGTTATTTAATTGAGTTTTATTTATGTTTTTTATTTGGTCTTAAATTAGTTTTGAAAATTTAAGATATTATAGTAGTTTCCTTTTTTTGATTCTAGTTGGTTTAGAAATTTCTAAAGTCTATATAAACACCAAGGATCCTCTAGAGTGTTTTTTTCATAAAGTTTCCTAAAGTGGTGTATTGTGTGGTTGAGATTTAATGCTGAAAAATTGATGTGACTTGTCATTAAATCTCAACCACACAATGCACCACTCTAGGAAATTTTAGAAAAAAAAAACTCTAGAAGATCCTTGCTCCTATATAAAGCCATGTAATGCCTCTAATTCAATAGAGTTGATATTTTATAAAAAAATTAAAGAGCTTTGAAGCTTCTTTATGGATTGTGTGATGCAATCAAACCTTAGGTGTGATGCCTATGGAATCTAGGTGTGATGCCTAGACCTATCTTCTTCTCCTCCTTTCTTCTTCTTTTATGTTTCAATTTGCTATTCTCGGATTACTATTTACAGCCCTCTAAAAGTGCATTTTTCAACCTCAAAACTCCATTTAATCACCCTCAAATCAACCATAATCTCTTCCCCTACCTATTAGCCTTCAATTTACTCTTGAAACCATAATTTACTCACTGTTTAGGCCATCAAATAACCTCTGTTTTGAAAATCCAGCGCTGTCCCTATTCTTCCTGCATCAACTATGCTCATGGACTTGAGAGGTCTAAAGATGAAGGATAAACAGGTGTCTGAGGGTTGCAGGGTGAGAGTGAAAACTAGGGAATATCATTGTTCAGTTGTTGCATATAGTGCTGGCCATTGATATTGTAGCAGATGTTGAAAACCTCTTCAGTAAATTTAGCCCAATGCCAAAAGATGGACTTCATTCACATGAAACAAAATGAAGATCCACTCTATGGCTATGAAATTTCTATGGTGCGTATACACACACACAGAATTAACTTTGGATAATATGTCCATACCAAGTAGAAGTGAGACAATTAACTTTGTGCAAATTATGTTAAAGGTAAGATCTGCATTCAATCTATCCATCACAGACCCCCCATCTAACGGGAATCAAACTGGATATACATCTTTTTGGTATTGATGTGTGCCTAAGTTTAAATGTTAAGTAGTAAGGAATGCAAGAGTTCAGATTCATTGAACTGTTTTGCTGAAGTGACAGACATTTTTCATCAAAATAAGTAGCAGAAATAAGTCAATTTCAAGTAGCATAATAATATGTTGAAGGCTTCAAGAAAACTTGTACAAACAATAGAGAAGGGAAAAAGAATAAAGTGTCCAACGATGCAAACTATGCTACAAATACTCTTCTAAAGTTGTGAAGTATCCATATTGGACACTCAACACTTTGAGCATGTTTGTTTAGTGGGATTGAAGGGTGGGATTGGACTAATAGTCCATTAAGACTAAATAATAGTCTGTTGTTGTATCAAATTTTTTGCACCGGACTATTAATCTCAAATCTGTTGGACTAGTGTATTCCATGGGAGGGGGTGGAACACAAATCATGGGATAACTTATCCCATGAGATTAGGTTGCCAAATTACATTGTTGACTCTCTAGTATTAAATATCTTTTTCCTCATGGTATTAATTATACTTAATAAAGTAGTCTCAATTTAAAAATAAAATAATTTTATTTAATTTTAATTGATGTTTTATATATTTAAAATTTTAAAATAATTTTTTATAAATATTTTATTGACGTTTTATTTTAATATTTTGTTGATATTTTATTTAATTTCATTATTTAAATTTTAACAGATGTTTTATTTAATTTCATTATTTAATTATTTTTTTTTAAATAAATTTATTTAAAATTTTAATTAAAAAAATAGCATATATTTTTATTGATATTTTATTTATTTAATTTTAAAAAAATTATTTAATTGTGTAAAAAATAAAATAAAATAAATTTTTATTTAATCTAGCTAAAAATAATTAAAATATTAAAAATATGTTTAACATTGCTATTACTTAGTAAATAATTGAAAAGGGTAAAATAGTCATTTAAGCATTTATCCTTCTCCATAATATTCTGAACAAACATAGGATTCATATCTTATCCAATCAAATAGTCCTTTCCTGACATCTAATCCCATAATTATGGCCCATAACTAAACAAACATGAGATACATATCCTATCCAATCAAATAGTCTCAAGACTATGAATCCCAGGATTACAATCCGATAGATTCCAATCCCTCCTTATTCAGTCTGTCCAAACAAACATGCTGAAAGATGTGGGATATGTGCCTGACATGTCTAGTTGGGCATGCACCCAACAATTATGTATAAATAGTCAAGTTTACTAAATAACTACAGATAAATAAGATGTTCCATTTTATGCATAACATGATCTATATTAGTTTGTAAATATCATTTTATCCTAGAAAAATGTACTCAAGAAACATGACATCTAGACATGTCGTGGTGTCCTTGGACATAAGAATTAGATGAATCTAACACTTTTGAAACATCCGCACTCAACACCCATGACCGAGTTCACGGAAGTTACTCATATGGAATCTGCAAATATGCAGTCCTCACATACTTGTATTACAGTTTAAAAAGAATTAACAATCATACGGCATTATTAGCTTCTATGGTGTACATAAGGCGGGTTTGGTCCATATAAGAGCTAAATATTAGAATGAAAGCATAGTTAGTTTTGGCATGTCCAATGATTTAAACTCCAATGGATGACAATGTTTATGTATATGTAAAACCAGTGTCAGTTTCTAATGATATCCCATTATCACCTACTTGTTAAAATTCTCCTCTATTTTAGTAGTTTGCAAAGCTCTACTTAAAACCAATAAATCGGTTAAGTGTATATTATGTAATGCAAAGATACCAGAAATTAAGTAAGGTAATCTTAGTTTCTTACCTCCCCATGGCACCATATGCTTTTGAAAGGTTCTGACATGACTCAATTGTATCCACATGACCAGGACCAAGGGACGCATCCATAATCTCCTTGGCTACTGCAAACATCTGTGCAGCTGACTGAGGCCTATCTAGTTCCAAATATGCCGCACCCAAGTTGTTATAAATATACCCAACCCCATAATGCTTGGAACCAAAGCACTCTTTCAGTCTCTCCGCTGCACTCTCCAAGTAGGGTATAGCCTCCTGCACCTTGCCTGTTAACAGAAGCAACCAGCCAATACGTGCAGAAACACTTCCTTCTGAGTGTTGCTCTTGAGGGAGCTTCTCAAGTATAGCTTGTGTTCTCTTTAGCAACGCAATTGCAGTTTCAAACTCATTCATAGTCTCATATTGCATCGATATCTCCATGTATGCCTCAGAAACTTCTACTGGAGAGGTTGCTTCTTTCTTATCAAGAATCCCAGAAGCAATCTGTAGACACCTTTTTGAGTCAGCAAATTTCTCTTGATTACATAAAGCTTTCGCCATTGAAATGAAGACCATAGCTCGATCTTCGCTTTCTTTATTGGTCTGCTGAATAATGTCCTTCAAAGTATTGATGGCCTCCTCATACTTCCCCAATGCAATCTGAATGTTGGAGGCATCAATCTCTGCCCGAAGCAAATCAGAACTAAGACCCCAATTCTTCAGTACCTTCTGTGACAACTGATTCTGCTCCAGTGCCTTCTCATGCTCCTCCAACCCAGTATAGATAACCCCAAGAAGCCGCCTATCATGCGCGACTTCCACCGAATTATTCCCCAATTGTCCCTTATGTATCTCCAATGCTTTTAAACAAAACGGCAACGCCTCTTTAAAATTCAAAACAGCAACATAAGCCTCTGCCAAATCCCGATTAGCATTACCAATTTCCCTACTGTTTTTCTCCAAAGTCATTTCTTTTATCTCCAAACAATTCCTTAAATTACCAAGAGCCTCCTCTCTCCTTCCCATTGCAGTCTTGCTATTCGCCAATTCAAGCTGAACTGCGTGAAGAATGGGTCTAATATCATCAAGACTACAAGCACTCTCTTCTTCTAACCTACCCAATACCCTATTAGCCCTATTAAGGTATCCTAAACTATCATTAAACCTTTTCAAGCTATAACAAGCAGAACCCAACAATTGTAAAGCCATGGCAAGAGGTAAAGACACCCTATTATCATCTCTATCCAAAGCTTTCAAAGCTCTATTAGCAAAAGAAAGAGCCTTTTCAGGGTCCTCACCTTCTTGGTCAAGTTTGAGGCCGAGTTTCAAGCAAGCCAATCCAAGTTCCCTCTCGTCAAAACTTGCCTCCATGTCCTTGAATGCTTTGAGCATATCTTCAGTGGTCTTGGCAGACTCAAAAGCCTCATCTAGCTGTGATCTCTCTTTAATCTTTCTCTGCCTTGAGGAGATTGGAGGTTGTTGGTCCACGAGGGTGTTGAGATTGTGAGATGGGTGGATCTGAAATTGGTGGGTTTTGAACTTAGAGAAGAGTAAAGCATCGGATTTGGTGCAGGATTCGAGGTGGGTCTGGGATGGGTGGTGGTAGTGGTAGTGGTGGTGTTGATTGGTGGTGGTGATGGGGAGAGAAGAAAGGTGGGTGATGAAGTCTCTGGAGAGGAGAGAGAAAGAGATTTTGGGATGTGGGGAGATATGAGAGAAGACTCTGGAAGAAGCTCTTCTCATGGCGGATGGAGAGCGAGAGAGAGAGAGAGAGAGGAATTGATTTCGCTGCGTCGGTGGTTAAACCCTTGGAGAAAAACCCTTTCACTGTTAGAGAGAGACAGAGAGAGAGAGGGAATTCTTCTCTTTTTCTTTTGACAAATGCTACTATATAAAATTGGGAAATTTTAAATAAATAAATAAATAAAGTGATGGTTAAAAAATATAATTGTAAAATTATGAAGTTACAAGTTTTATTTGTACAATTTAATATATGAATTATTTGTACATTTATTCTTTTGTAATTATTTTTCATACTTTCCATTTTTTTCATATTTCCCCTATAAAATTTATAAAATTCTTCTTCTTCCATGACAAATTATAGGGACATTACAATTATTTTTAAAAAAATTAATTATATATGAATGGTAAATTTTATTTATTTGTACATTTATTCTTTTGCAATTATTTTTCATACTTTCCATTTTTTTCATATTCCCCCTATAAAATTTATAAAATTCTTCTTCTTCCATGACAAATTATAGGGAAATTACAATGTATTTTAAAAAAAAGAATTATATATGAATGGTAAATTTTATTAATATTATAAAATTTTGAATGAATCTATAATTAATTTTTAAAAAATATATAGAATGAAATTTTTTTCAAAAATAATCAGATTAATTTGTAATATGATCACGTCACTTTGACAGTCAATAATTATTATACAAGTGTTATAAGCAAAGCAACAATTAATATTTTGGTAGAAAATTTTAAATATTACTTTTAAATTTACTGCTAATCACATGGATATTGTATATTAGTTTTTAATTTGTTTAAAATTAATCAATTAAAAGTCCACTCTCTTACCTTGATAAATTTAAGGGGATGATGTTTTAAGAATGGGAAAATAAAAATAAAAAATAAAATCTCGTTAAGAATTTATAATTTTATTGTAATATAAGACTCATGAAACAAAAAAAAACTTATTTCACATTAAATTCATAATTAAAATTCTATTTAATCTTTAAACTCAATAAAAAATAATATTTTATACATGTATACGTATATTGAGTTTAATAACTAAAATATTATATTTTGATCGGTTTTACTTAATAAAAATATAATAGTGATTTAAATTGGAAATAAATTAAAATTTAGAATTTAGATTAGCAAAATTATAAACTCAAATTTTATTTTGTTATAATGGTCAAACTCTATAATTTTTTATTATTATTTATTCTTTAAAAATGTATAGCTTTACTGTAATTTAGTATTTGAAATGAAAATAATAATATAAAGGAGGTTTTTTGTTTAAGATATGTAGTAATATTTTTTTTAAATGATAAGGACAACACAATTTCTTATATTAGTAAAAATACCCCACTACACCACTTCAGATAACACTTATTATTTTATTTTTTTTAACTCATTTGATTTGAAAATTTTATAACTTTTGATCCAAATCACTATTTTTTATAAAATTTATAGTTTTTGAATTGTTTCATCAAAATCTGTAAAATAAGATTTATGATGAATAAAAAATTTAAAAAAAAAAACAAAAAAATTGATTTGGGTCAGTGAAATTTCGATGATTAAGTCAATGAAATTTCATGATTTTTTTTTTTTCAAAATTTCATATTACTCATGGATTTTGCTTGAAAAATCTTGTCAATAAGATTCTAAAAATATAAATTTTACAAAAAAATAGAGATGTAAATAAAAAATTATTAAAATTTCAAATTTCAAAATCACTTAAACAATGTAAAAAGTGAGAAAAACGGTGTTATGAAAAATATAACAACAAAGATTAGGGTTTTTAAGATTATGAAAGCATTTTGAATTATATAGGTTAAAGTTTGTCTTACTACTTCAAACCTCAGTGACTTTAACTAGAATGAAAATTGTTAGTGTCCTTAAATTCTTACATAAATTTGTAGAGTGATGTCTCCCTAATTTCCTCTAATATAAAATGAAATACATTTGTGAGTAAAAAAAAATGCTACATCCACCTAATTTATCGGATTTGGGTTGGGTGCTGTGACAGCACCCATGCTATCACGCTCCGTGTAGTTTATTCAGATCATATTTTGATGATTCAAGCCATTTATATTATAGGATTCATTAAGTATATCATTCATATAAAAAATAAATTTAATCGGACAAGTATAACTTCATAATCAAACTAAATAATAACGTTAAAAAATTATTAAAATCATGTTAATTGTTTATTGTTTCTAAACATATACGTGGTCATGTTGTGGGTAACAAATGTCTAATTGAGTTGAATTTTGTCATAGATGACCTTCTTAACAAACCATACATTATGAATGGTTCAAATTATTAAAATAAATTTGAAACACATCTTGGAAGACTCACAACACGATATTGTGCTTAGAAGGGATAGCATCTATCCCAAATCCTAATTTGTCGCGTCTAAATGAGGTGAATTATACGAACTAAAAAAATTATAAATTTTTTTAGTTCATATAAAAGTAGAGATCAGGGTACAAAAATATAATAACCATTTTTTATTATTTGATCAAAGAGAAAGAAAAAAAAAAATTATCCCCTTGTTTCTTTTTGGAAAAATTTCATTACATTGTACGTTTAAAAAAGTAACCTCATATTAATGATAAATTATATAAACGTTAAACTATAAAATCATAATTTTTTGAAAAAAGTATACACAAATTCAAAGTTGGACTCTTATAACAAAATAAAGGGGAATTATTTTTAAGATCCCTAATATTAAAATTTTATAAGATAAATGACATACAATATTTCCATACTAGTTAATGTCCCTCAACATTTTTACAGAGAAAATTCGATTCAGAGAAATTTTATCTGACGCAAAGAAATTTTTCCTTAACTTAGATAAATTTCAATTTTTACAGAGAAATTTCTCTAATTTCACAGAGAAATTTCATAATTTTTCTGAGTCGAGGCCAAAATTTATTTGAGTCGGGTGGAATTTCTCTGAGTCAGTCAAAATTTCTCCAAGTCGGGCAAAATTTCTCTGAGTCGAATTTTCTCTGTGATAATATTGAGGGACCTTAGCTGATAAAAAAAAATATTGGACCTCTCTTATTACACAAAGTTGGAAGAGGGATGTTTCACTAATTTTCTCAAATAAATTCTAAATTTTTTAACTTTATTAATTTAAATTATAATTTTTTAAATTTATTTTCAATATAAATTATTTGTTTATTTCCATTAAGTAAAATAGACAAGAAACAAGGTGGGTTCTAAGCGAAATTTCAAGTTGAGTCCAGCCAAAAAAAAAAAAAAAAATTTGTTAATGAAATAGTAAATGTTTACAATTTTTTTAATTTTTTCTAGTATCCACACAAAATTTGTTGAATATAATTATTAAAATATCAAGAAATTATTACAAAGACTCAAAAAAATAAAACATAATTTTGTTGTTTTATGATTAAGCAAAATTCAATATACAAAAAATTAAAGGGAAAATAATCAATAAATCTTATTTTATTCCTAAGATCACTAATAAGTCCTATCAAATTTTAACATAGACAACTGTATCTTATTTTTTTATAAATTATTTTCAAAATATTCATTACTTCATCATAGTAGATGTTATTTTAATTTTACCCCACATTTAATATGAATAATAATTTTAATTTAATTAAAATAAAATTTAATTGTACAAACTATTAATATTATATTACAAAAATTATAGTCGGTCGGCAATGAAATACCGACGCAAAACATAAATGAATATAGTTATATGGGCGAATTACACTAACGGTTCCAATAATTTGGAACTTGTATCACTTTGGTCATTGAACTTTTAATTGTGATACATTTGATATTGAATTTTGAATTTCGTTCCAAATAAAGACAACTGAAAGTACTGTAGCTCCCTTTCAAGGATAAAGCTATCAATTTAATAAAATATAAACTAGTTTGACAAAATAAATATCAAAAAATTATTTTTAAAATTATTTCCACCCACCAAAGATAAAATTATATAAAAATGATAAATCTTTTACATTTTTATTTTTTTACCAAATTAATTTTTAGTATGTTTGGATGATGATCACGTAATAGGTGATTGTTTTTGTTGATATTTTTGTACCATTATCATATAATAGATGGTTGTATTTGTTTTTGACAGAAATTTTTGGATGGTTATCATGAAATGGATGATTATTAGGTTTTAATGTGTAATCGATATATTTAATATATGAAATGTTTTGAGTTTTAGATTTTTTGATTTAATGGGTTAGTTTAATAATGACATCAAAATTGTTGTTATATTTGACTTTTTAAAAAATATAAATTAATTTAAAGAAAATAAAATATCAAAAAAATGTATTTATACCCTCTCAAAAGATAAAATTATATAAAAATAATTTATTTTTAATTTTTTTCACCAATTTAATTTTTAGTTTTTTAGATTTTTTTTTTCATAAAAAAAATAGATACTGAAAATCAAACTAAACATAACTTTATAATTAAGAAAGTTCTAACATTATTCATTAAAAAAGAAGACTATTATATTTCAAACAATATACAAATTAACTAACACAAAATAAATTGTATGACGATTTTGACTTTAAAATGGACCATTTGTTAAAAAAAAAAACCACTTTAATTATTCTTGTTTAAAATAATATTTAAAATTTAATATCAAATGTATGAAAAGTGAGGGACCGAGGGATCGGGACCGGCCTCATGGTCATCTAAAAACCTCGAGTGTTATGAATCTCTCTATCAATCTCGTTCTCTCTCTCTCTCTCTCTCTCTCTCTCTCTCACACACACACACACACAATCTCTCTATCGGTTTCTCAGTCTACAACTTTATCACACTTTCTCTGATTTTGGATCATTTATGATCTCTCTGTGCATTGTTAGGTTTGCAGATTTTGAGTTCAAGTTTCAAGTTCTGTGATAGACATTCAATCAAAATTCAAGCCGAAACCCTAGCATCTTTTGCACACTCTTCTCTGTCAGGCCAACTTTTGATTTAAATCAATTTCTTCCGCGAGAGTAAAATTTATTGCTATAGTTCGATTTGGGTCTCAAGCTGATTTTTAGTTCGATATACTGTTCTCTATATCCATCCACGGGAATAATAAAATTAAGTATGTTCATAGTTGTGTATAGATGATGCAATATTAGAATCTAGATCTTCTCTCTTGTGATCATGGAGATTAAAAAAAATTAAAAAATTGAATGATTATGAATATACTTTCAATTTTACCAGAACTCTATTCAAGATGTGATATTCTTAAGAACTACATAAAACATCCATGTACAACACCAAACCAATCACAGTTAAACCCAAATTCAGAGGTCATGAGGAATTGTTGAGAAAATGGCTAAGTGGTGGAAAATATTTTAGGTGTAAAAGTGAGTTTATGACTTAAGTGTTAAAAAACTAATTTTGGAGTTTTATTTATACGTAGCTGATTTTCGAGTGAGTCTTGGTATTATTGATTTTACGAGTTTGGCCCGAATTATAGGTTTATAGCCAACATTGTGGTCTAGTACACTTAAAGATAGTAGATTCAACTATTTGCGGGTTAGAACCCCGAACACTACTTAGTAGAGAGGAATAATAATCTCAGTGACGAGTCAGTTATATCCCAAAACACTTCTTTTGTCACTTAAATTCTGCTTAAATTTAAGAAATGGATAACGGGCACATTCTATGAGGGCACATTCTATGAGGTAAATCAAAATTTCATAATTAAATGAGAATTGGCTAAGAAAGTGATTTTGAGAATGACTTAAGTAATAAATGGACTTTTCACTTAAAAACTTCATGCTTAGGTTAATTAGTTTCGGTCTGGTTAATTTTTGAAAACTGGGGCGTGACATAGACCAAACCGCATGGTTTGGTTTGGTTTTCTCAATGTCTGATTTGGTCTTGATTCTTAAAATAGGCAAATCATACTTAATGATCCAGTTAGTGATTTATAGTTATGGATCCAATTTGAAATTGAACTGAACCGTTTTGATATATATATAATTTGTTACTTATCGTAAATACTCAAATATCTTATTTATATGAAATATATATATAAGTTGTAATCTTTTATTTTTGCAAGTTGGTTCTTGTACAATGGTAGAATTAGTTGTGAACAATTACTTAAACAATTATTAATGATGACAATAGTTTTAAAAATTGTGGTTCTAAATCAAATAGAACTATGGTTTATTAGTTCGGTCATGGTTTAGTTTTGAGATTCTCATGATTTGATTTAATTTCAAATTTTATAAAATCGTAAGTAATAATTTAATCTCAATTTACTTTTAAATCAAATCAGTCCAAATCATGCCTATCCTATTTAATCATGCAACCTACCAATTAAATAAAATTTTCTCCAAAATGACAGCACAATAATTCCATTATTAGAGTGGCTAAAGGGCTGGTCACCGGATGTGCCGACCCGACTGACCCAACGTTTTTTGGATGGGTTCATGATACGTGACGGACGGATATGGATCCAAAATTTTTAATTTCACAGGTTCAGATCGGGTGGTGGATAATCCGCCACTTTCATTCTCGTACCCAACCCGCCTAACCCCCACATATTTTACTCCTTTTTCCATCTGTCTCGCCCCCGTTTTTTATTTCACGTTTTTTTCTTGCCCTAGGTTCTTCCTTTGATGTCTCTCTCTCTCTTACCTCTTTGTCACTCTCACTTGAACGCCGGTGAACCACGATCGGTGATCGGCGACAGTGGCGGTGAGCAGCAATTGAAGCCTCGATTGGAAGGTATTCTTCTCTTCTCTTCTTCTCTTTTCCCCTCTTCTTCTCTTCTCAACCTGTGTTCTGTGTTCTCAACCTAATCAAAAATTCCATTTTGATGGAGTGGGTACGCGATTGATAAAACTATTTTTAAGCTAATTGATAAAACTAGCAATTGAAAGCAATTGATAAAACTATTTTTAAAATCTGGTTTTGCTGATTTTAGTTCTAATTCTTCTCTCATTGATTTGGGGTTTTTGCAAATTAAGCTAATCTTCTTTCTTCTATTTTATTGTTTGATGATGATGGTGATGATTTCTGGGTTTTTCATTTGTTAATTTGTTGGTATAAGAATTGTGATTTTGAATTTTTTGGGTTTATGTGAATTGCTGGTTGTTCAAGTAAAATTTTTTTGTCAAATGCAATATATTTGTCTTTTTTGGAATTAATAGGAGTTAACACTAGGGTTGTGCAGCGGATTAGCCGACCTCCCATAATCGCCCGACCCCGACCTGACCTGACCCGAAATGAATGGATGCGTGGTGTGTGCGCAGACGGGTGCAAGCCCAATATTTCAGGTTTCTCGGGTTCGGGTCGGGTGACGGGTGATCCGCCATTTAACCCCGCAAACCCGACCCGTCCGTGCCTTTTTTATTCCCTTCGTTTTTTCCCCCAATTTTATACACGCCTCAGGCCCCTTTTGTTTAGAGTTGGCCCTAATTTCTTCACAGACAGACCAACACGCTGAGACTCTCTCTCTCTCTCTCTCTCTCTCTCTCTCTACCCTACCCTACCCTACCGTCCGACGGTAACCTCCGGCCGACGATCTACACTGAACGACCGACGATCTACACTTCTGAACGACGATCTGCTTGCACCGAACGACGATCGATTTGCTTGCACTGAACGACGATCGATCTACTACACTGAGGTATCTCTCTCTCTCTCTCTCTCTAGATAGAAGATTTACAGTACCTCTCTCTGTATATATAATATATATTGAGTTGATTGATCGTATGAAAATCTTCGTATATTGAGTAATCGTATGAAAATCTTCGTATATCTTCGTATACAGATACCTCTCTCTGTATATAATTTACAGATACCTCTCTCTGTTTTTTTTCCCCCTTGGATTGAGGGTTTGATGTATATATTGAGTTCTGATGTATATATTGATTGAGGGTTGAGGGTTTGATGTATATATTGAATTCTGATGTATATGTTATATTGATTGAAGGTTGAGGGTTTGATCATATTGAGTTTTTTTTTAAGACTAGTGTTTGATTGAGGGTTTGATCATTGATGTATGTATTGAGTTTTTTTTTTCCTGAGTAATTGACTGTGTTAGTCCATGGTTAAGGTTGGCTTCCTGGGTTTAGAAACTAATAATTGGTTAATTGAATTTTATAATTGGTTAATTGAAAATGAACATAAACATCACTGATATCAGTGTTTTTTAAGGCGAAAAGCGAACTGAGGCGACAAGGTCACCTAACGCCTAAGCGCGAGGCGACGAGGCGAGGTGAGGGCTTCATCGAAGCGAGGCGACCAGAAAAGATATTTTTTTTAAATAAATGGTATAGACAAAAATATAAATATTTTCAAGAACCATCATGCAGTTTCAGCATAAAGAAATTAAAGAACATATTTTAACAACATTAAAGAACATAAAGAAATTAAAATAGTTGAAATTAATTGAATTAAAATAATTAATTGAATAACAAGGAAATTAAAATAACCAAGAAATTAATTGAATTAAAATAAACAAATTAATTGAATTAAACAAATTAATTGAATTAATTGAATTAAAATAATTAATTGAATAACCAGAAAATTAAAATAACCAGAAAATTAATTTTATTGAATTAAATTAATTGAATTAAAATAAACAAATTAATTGAATTAATTAAATTAAACAAATTAATTGAATTAATTGAATTAAAATAATTAATTGAATAACCAGAAAATTAAAATAACCAGAAAATTAATTTTATTGAATTAAATTAATTGAATTAAAATAAACAAATTAATTGAATTAATTAAATTAAACAAATTAATTGAAGTAATTGAATTAATTGAAATTTTAACACAGAAGAAAAAAAAAAGAATTAATTGAAAAAAAATTAATTTTAAAATAATTGAATTAATTTTAAAAATTAATTTTTATGAATTAATTTTTGCGAATTTAAAATTAATTTTAAAAATTAATTGAATTAATTTTAATAGGTTCAACAGTGTTCAAAGAAGAACACTGTGAAGTCGAAGGGAAGCAGGTGAAGTCGAAGGGAAGTCGAAGGGAAGAACAGGTGAAGTCGAATGGAAGAACAGGTGAAGTCGACAGTGAACAAAGGAGAAAGGAAGAAGAAGAAGAAAGGAAGAAGAAGGAAGAAGTAGAACTCACCTCGGAACGACGTCCGAATAAGGAACGAAGTCGACGAACGAAGACCCAGATGCTTCGACTTTGGAAGAAGAAGACCCAGAAGACCCAGACGTCGATGAACGAAGTCGATCTAGGGTTTGGAACTTAAATCTGATGATTCGAACTTAAATCAGGCCAAAATCTGATGAAGCGTCGCTTCTCTTCGCCTCGCGCTTCATCGCCTAAGCCTCGCTTCAGGCGCTTCTCCATCGCCTCACCATTTCGCCTCGCCTCAGGGTGTGTGAAGCGCTGAAGCCTCGCCTCTCCTCGCTTAGCGCTTAGGCGAGCGCTTAGGCTCGCCTCTGATAACACTGACTGATATAAAATAATTGACTTTGTTAAATTTCTGAGTATTTGACTCTGTTAAATTTATGACCTAATTCTATTTGATTGTGTTAAAATGTTTATTTATAATATTTAGGTGTATGATACAATGTTTCAGTTCTTTTAAAATGAACCTTTTATTTATTGTCGTTTAATTAGATTCATTGGTCACTTAGGGATTACCATGGATACTCACTGGTGTTTTTTTCTTCTCATAACTGCAGCTCACATACTGTGAATGAATAAATGATTTTGAATTATGCCCATTGTAATGAATTTTGCATTGCCCAGGTTGCACTGTCCAAGTTGATTAATAGATGTGAATGAATAAATATTACATTGTCTAGGGTTTTTTTTTTTTTTTTTTTTTTTTTTTTGTATTTTGAAAATTTGTAAAATTTCAAACCGCCAAACCGATTCGCATCCATCCGCCAATCCGCCAAATCCGCATCCGCCAGATTGGCAGACGGATGCGGATTGATTTTCTCTAATTCGCCAATTTGGCAGACGGATGGCGGATTGGAGGTTTCGTGGCCGCAACCGATCCGCGCCCACCCCTAGTTAATACTCTGTTCTTTTTGTGTGTGTGTGTGTGTGTTTTGTTTCCAACTTGGTAATTAAAAAGTTAATGACTTGATGTCAATGAGAACATAGAAATTTGTTACTAAGGTAGCGTTAGGTAGCGTTTACGTTTTTGGTTTATATTTACAAAAATTTTATAAATTGTTTTTTGTTTATTTTTGGAAAAACATAAATTACAAACGCGTTTGGTTTGAACAAAATGTTTAAAAATATAAACTAAAAAATATGTTTGTTCAGGCCTAAAATATTTATATTTATTTTTATTATTTATGACAATGAGATCACATACATTATAATTTGTTGTCAACTTGTGATTTAACTTGAGATTACAATGTGAATGTTGGAAACACAAAACTCAAAATAATTTCAGATTTAAATAATTTCATAAAATTTTGGACCTGAATTAGACCCAAAAACAGTGACGAACTACTTGAAAATTAAGTCAAAAAATGGCCCAAAATAGTTTAAATTAGAAAAAGATTAACTAGCTCCTCAAATCCTAGAATTAGAATCTTTTAAGTGACTACACTAGGATTTTGCGTACCCACTGGTTGTTTGATGAAATGTTTCAAACTAATAATAATGAACAAAAAACAGAATGCAAGAACAATTGTTTAATCAAATCTATTTAATGAACAAAATACATATGCAAGTGTTTTTATTTTGGTTAGAACTTATGTGTGAGGTGGTAGTAAGAATTATCTATGCAAGTGAAGAATTATTTTGATTGGGAATAAGAATTATTTATTTTACATATTTATGTGTGAGTTTTTGGTTAGAACTTTCTTGGTTCTGTAATGGAGTTGAAAACAGGGGCCTAAACTTCCTATATTTTCTTTATGCAAGTGTTTTTCATTTTGTGTACAGATATATGGACTGAACTGAAGTACTTATTATTGATATTTGACAGTTTCTTTGATAATTTTTTGGTTATTGATATTTGACATGTTTTTATTTATTTATTATTTTTTTTGAGGAAGTGCACATGTTCAATTACGTTGAAAATTTGTAAAATTTTTAACCACCAAACTGATTTGTATCCATTCGTCAATCCGCATCTGCCGGATTGGCGGACGGATGCGGATTGATTTTCTGCAGTCCGCCAATCCGGCGGACGAATGGCGGATTGGAGGTTCCGTGGCCGCAACCGACCGGCGACCACCCCCAGTGGCTACTCTCTTTAACAACATCCTTGATCAAGAACAAAGCATGAAAAGGCCAACCAAATTAAACTCAAGTAGAAAATCAAACAGAGCAGGGTGCAAATTCAGCTTTTGTAATTCTAAAAAATAAAAAATAAATAAAATAAAGCATCCTAATCCTGCAGAATCCCATAATGTATCATCAATACAGCCTTCTTTGTTGTTGAAATCTGCACCAAACAACAGTTTCCCCAATTGGAAACCTGCATGCATGCTGAGGAGATGCAATAATAGCAGGAACAGATTCCTTCTTTGTCTCAGCTTTTACTTTTCCCACTCTTTTACTTCCTCATTCACTCTAGCATAGCAACCCCTTTCCCCTTAAGCCCAGCTCTTTTTTGTTGGAAATAATTGAAAGGTTAGAATTGTTTTTTGGTTTAGGAATGGAAGTGTAACGGCCCCAATCCGCCCCTAGAAGTTAAAGTGGTGACTAGCCAGTAATCATAGATTACTTGTGGTCTTCTTAAAATATATACATATAATGGGGCCTGAAACAGAAATAACAAAAATAATTTTGTCCATTTAGTAGTACATAAATGATAAAAAAAAACACATACATATATTATTAAATACACATAACATATATATACATCCAACAACATTTACATTTACAAATTTACAAATCTTGACTTCTCAAAAACTTTTCAAATGAGGCAATCAAGGGCCTCGCTCGGATGACATTTTCAAAAGCTTCACAAAGGTTGACAAAAGCAAAACTCTAAACTTGAACCTCTTGCTGAATACCTACATACAAATAAGGGAAGGGGGTGTGCTAAAATCCAATGAGTAACATCAATGTAAAGGAGTTAATGAAATGAGTTTCAAATTTTCGAAAACATTCTTATCATATTCAATATATCGTTCAAAGATATAACATACATAAGTTTCATCAAACTTCTCAAAGTTAAGCAAATTATATGTACGTCCAATAGCATCAATCAAAATAAATAGAACAAAACTTGACAGAACGACCTCTGGTCCAATACGTGGTAGAATGACCTCTAGTTCAACATATGGCAGAACGACCCTAGGTCCAATATATAACGGTTGTAACAGAACGACCTCTAGTCTAACATATGACAGATATGACAAAACGATCTTAGGTCCAACATATAACATCATGGATAATTTACTAGAGGATGCCACAATAGATAAACAAAAGGGAAAGCTCATTCATTCTTAGCAAAACATAATTTTTGTAAAACTCATCATATCATAAGCATTTCGGAATTTCATGGCATATCTTATCATTTCAAAAAATACTTGTATCTGAACACTTATCATATTGGAACATTTCATAAATAATATACAGATTTCATAAAACATCTCATGTTATAGCATTTTCAAAACCATTTATACGGAAACATTTTTACAAAGACATTACTTGCAGTGAATCTGATTTCGGTAAGTCTTCTCATATGACCAACCTGCACAATACACACAATTAAAAAAAACAAAAGCACTTAATTAACTTTAGTTTCCTTCATTCAATCAGTTTAATTAGAGTCGATTTCTAAGTATATTTTGTTGTCGATTAGTCTTAATATATGCGTAGGGGTGTCCGGAAGGTCAAAAGAAGATCAAAACAGACATTCCCTGTGTTCCGCAAGTGCGGGAGTCCCAGCTGCACGCGCGGTTATTTCAAAAAGTCTGACCCTATTTTGGGTCATCGACCGCACGTGCAGGCTTACAGTCGCATGTGCGGTTCTGGGAATTTTTGTGCTGTTCAAAAGTTCATCAAGGATCAAAGCTTCACTTTTACTTCTTACCAAACCTCATGCAAAACCCTTCTTAAATTATGTGATTTCGTAAACAAAAATAAAGACATGATCAATTTCCAAATCATTTGCCTTAAAACCTCTTCAATTGCATGATTGAAGTTAAAAATCCCCTGCGTGAAATATTTGCAAAACTTTTTCTCTTTTTCTTTACAACCTGAAATTAAAACCATAAAACAAAGCATTTGCATGTCAAAATATTTGTCAAAATCAAACCAATTCTTGATTGTCAATCTCAAACCATAATTTACTCAACTTGTCCAAATTTAGATTTAATTAATTTTCTTCATATCAAACCCAATTTCAAACCATTTACATCAAAACTCCTTTAATTTGTCAAAATTAGAATCGAACTTTATGAGCTCATGTTTTTCAAAACCTTGTTCTTTGTTTATTCAAAACATGAAATCAATTCTTAGAAATCTATGATGCATGTACAATTAGAGTATTAAAACTTGTAAAATTTGTTCATACTTGTAAAAATGAAACTCAAAGTCATGCAAGACATTGAAAATCAAATCCAAAATAATTAATTTCCAAATTTATTTCCATAACCATTAACCTAGATCAATTTTTTCATCCTTTTGCCAATTCCCTATTTAATTTTATGAAATTGAACCCAATTATTTCTTAATTTCAGTTTTTAGGTGACTTAGGTACAAAATTCAAACTTCAATTTCTTACCTACAGTGTTCAATTTGGTCTATTCTTGACAACTTCTTCACTTCTTCTAACTTCCTTAGCTTTTCTTCAAGATTTTCAGCAAATGTGTTCTAAAAAATTGAACTCTCTCCCCATCCCTCCCATGGTTTTCTCCATCAAAACTATTAAAATGAATAGGCCAGCACTCTTACATCCCTTTTCTTGACTTCATTCGTTTTGTTTTGTTTTTCATATTAAAACCTTAAATTAAGCCATGTGGTGATGTATATGAGTAGGATTAGATTAATTACTAATTATCTATTAGCTTTATTAATAATCACTTAGTCCTAATTAATTATGATTAGCATATAGCTTAATTAATTTAATTAGTTTCAATTAAGGGTTAATTTAATCATTCCTAATTTTATTAATCTAAATCAAAATTTTAATTGAACTCTCATAAAACTCAACATATTAAATTGATTCAATTCAATTAAGTTGATCACTCGTGGTTTCTTAAATCATCTCGACTTTCAATTTCTAATTCAATTAATAATCCCCCGTTAAACGAATCACTATACACATATTACAAATAACATATGAATTATAATTAATTAATCATGTCTAGCTCCATTCAATTAGAATTAATTTTTAATTTCCCTCACTGAGTTAAAAATTCTTCGCGTCATATTAATGCTATTTAAGCTTCTCAATTAATATTTCTAAGACAAACATTTCAATTTCAAGTTCGAAATTATTTCTTAACTTACTAATTTTAATCCATTAACATTTATTCAAATGTTGTTCTTGAAATTGATCTAATTTTATGAGTCTCATAATTTTTGATAAATGTATATTTCCAACCAATTGGATTCATTTCCATTTAATTTCTTTTCATTAAATCACATTCTATTCCTTAAATAATATAAGCTAATCAAATTCGATTAAATATTTTTATTCATGTTAATGATTATTTTGTCTAAGAAATTCATGTGTTTCCAACTCATTAATTATATTATTTTTTAAGTATCAATTTAATTATTCCATACAATCAAATAGACTTAATTTTGATTCAAGATATTTAAAGGTGATCAATATTAATTATTGTAATTGACTTTGTTCGAGGTGTTATAGAAAGCTTGTTGAAGGGTAACTCAATTTAAATTGTGAATCACTTATAATTTTGCCTTTTGTTTTGTTTTAAGTTTGTTGCTTTGGTTGGGCAGTTTGTATTTGCCCTTGCATTTTTATTTTTTGTTTTGGTGGTTTTTCTGTTGTTATGTTTTCTCAAATGGAGGCTTTAATTTTCTACCTTTGTTATTTAATTTTTTGACAGTAATCTTATTTTGTCTATGAGGAAGAACAACAATGTACCTAACATTAAATGATTTCATTCAAAGTCAAGGTAGACATAAGTGTGTTAGTGTAAGGGCTTTTGAAAGACTAGATGATGGTGATAATTTTTACGAGATGTTTATGAACCCCAATATTTGGCCGCACCCTAACATTGCTTCTCCAATAGTACTAGTGTTTAGAGTGCAAAATGATTTCCAATTTTGTGACGGTAGAAAAGGTTGGGCAATCTCTGGAAATATTATTGAGAAAATGAGTGAATAAAATGACATTCTGTGATGTCTTAAAATACAACGTTGTAAAGAAAAGAAGAGGTTTTCCTCAATCTTAAAAATGGAGTGCAAAAGACCGGTATATTAGGATAAGGATTTATCAGGCTTATAGAGCTATCATAAGGTCTCTAAATCTACTTGTGTTAAAATTTGACTTATATTTTTTTCCATAAAGTTTCTATTTTATTTTTGTATTAATATTTAGATATGTTATTTGGTGCAGGGATGTAATACAAGTAAACATTCACCACCAAAATGCACATTTTATGTATATTTTAAATTTGCCGAGTGTCATGATTTATATCATGACACAAAGTGAAGATGATAGTGCTATAAATCCTTTTATAAAATTCAGTAAATTTTATATTATGACACAAATTAAATTCAGTAATTTTTATAGAAG
This sequence comes from Camellia granthamiana, assembly GCA_036172215.1. Lineage (NCBI taxonomy): Eukaryota > Viridiplantae > Streptophyta > Magnoliopsida > Ericales > Theaceae > Camellia > Camellia granthamiana. The sequence goes on from CM069914.1 coordinate 66,681,677, forward strand.
GATTTATAGCACCATCATCTTCACTTTGTGTCATAATATAAATCAAAACTCTGCAAATTTAAAATACACATAAAAGGTACATTTTGGAGGCGAATGTTTACTTGTATTACATCCTTGCACCAAATAACATATCTAAATATTAATACAAAAATAAAATAGAAACTTTATGGAAAAAAATATAAGTCAAATTTTAATACAAATAGATTTAGGCCTTGTTTGACATGATCTAAAAAAAGTTAAAAAGTCAAAAAGTCATTATCCTATTTAAGTCAAATCATCTTATTTAAATCACATCACCTTTCTAATATATCACTTCAAACCCAACCCATACCCAACACATATTTCATAAAAAATCAAAAAGTGCACTTATTTAGATCATCCCAAACCACCCCTTAGAGACCTTATGATAGCTCTATAAGCCTGATAAATCCTTATCCTAATATACCGGTCTTTTGCACTCCATCTTTAAGGTTGAGGAAAACCTCTTCTTTTCTTCACAGCGTTGTATTTTAAGACATCACAGAATGTCATTTTATTTATTCGTTTTCTCAAGAATATTTCCAGAGGTTGTCCAACCTTTTCTACCGCCACAAAAAATTGTAAATCATTTTGCACTCTAAACACTGGTACTATTGGAGAAGCAATGTTAGGGTGCAACCAAATATTGGGGTCCATAAGCATCTCGTAAAAATTATCACCATCATCTAGTATTTCAAAAGCCCTTACACTAACACACTCATGTCCACCTTGACTTTAAATAAAATCATTTAACGTTGGGTACATTGTTGTTCTTCCTCGTAGACAAAATAAGATTACTGTCAAAAAATTAAATAACGAAGGTAGAACATTAAAGACTCCATTTGAGAAAACATAACAACAGAAAAATCACCAAAACAAAAAATAAAAATGCAAGGGCAAATACAAACTGTCCAACCAAAGCAACAAACTTAAAACAAAACAAAAAGCAAAACTGGAAGTGATTCACAATTTAAATTGAGTTACCCTTCAACAAGCTTCCTATAACACCTCAAACAAAGTCAATTACAGTAATTAATATTGATCACCTTTAAATGTCTTGAATCAAAATTAAGCCTATTTGAATGTATGGAATAATTAAATTGGTACTTAGAAAATAATATAATTAATGAGTTGGAAACACATGAATTTCTTAGACAAAATAATCATTAACATGAATAAAAATATTTAATCGAATTTGATTAGCTTATATTATTTAAGGAATAGAATGTGATTTAATGAAAAGAAATTAAATGGAAATGAATCCAATTGGTTGGAAATATATATTTATCAAAAATTATGGGACTCATAAAATTAGATCAATTTCAAGAACATTATTTGAATAAATGTTAATGGATTAAAATTATTAAGTTAAGAAATAATGTCGAACTTGAAATTGAAATGTTTGTCTTAGAAATATTAATTGAGAAGCTTAAATAGCATTAATATGACGCAAACAATTTTTAATTCAGTGAGGGAAATTAATTCTAATTGAATGGAGCTAGACATGATTAATTAATTATAATTCATATGTTATTTGTAATATGTGTATAGTGATTCGTTTAACGGGTGATTATGAATTGAATTAGAAATTGAAAGTCGAGATGATTTAAGAAACCACGAGTGATCAACTTAATTGAATTGAATCAGTTTAATATGTATAGTTTTATGAGAGTTTAATTAAAAATTTGATTTAGATTAATAAAATTAGGAATGATTAAATTAACCCTTAATTGAAACTATTAAGTTATATGCTAATCATAATTAAGTAGGACTAAATGATTAATGAAGCTAATAGATAATTAGTAATTAATCTAATCTTACTCATATACATCACCACATGGCTTAATTTAAGGTAGACAAGTGTCCGATCATTTTAATATAAAAAAAAAAAAACAGAACAAATGAAATCAAGAAAAGGGTAAGAGTGCTGGCCTATTCATTTTAATTGTTTTGTTGGAGAAAACCATGGGAGGGAGGGGGAGAGAGTTCAATTTTTTAGTACACATTTGCTGGAAATCTTGAAGAAAAGCTAAGGAAGTTAGAAGAAGTGAAGAAGTTGTCAAGAATATACCAAATTGAACACTGTAGGTAAGAAATTGAAGTTTGAATTTTGTACATAAGTAACCTAAAAACTGAAATTAAGAAATAATTGGGTTCAATTTCATGAAATTAAATAGGGAATTGGCAAAAGGATGAAGAAATTGATCTAGGTTCATGGTTATGGAAATTAATTATTTTGGATTTGATTTTCAATGTGTTGCATGAATTTGAGTTTCATTTTTACAAGCATGAACAATTTTTACAAGTTTTAATACTCTAATTGTACATGTTATCATTTGTGCCCTCTAAAACCAATTTGTTAGCTTTATTAACTGATTAAATAAATTGCTTAACATTTTATTTTGCATTTTTGTATATTGTTATTCTGGGTAACATTATATTTAATGTTACATATGATGTAAACATAAGGTTCCTTGGATAATATTGCAGAAAAACATGCTAATGGTTGATGAACCAAAAGTTGGGAGTTATGATTTTTTGGTGCTTTGTTGACCCAATTAATGTTATAGGCTATGTGTGTTGATTTGGCCTCGCATTACTATGGCCTACACCTGATTTGCTGCTATATGATAGAATGATTTACTTTATCATTGAGGTAGTGACCTTGGGCAAATAGGTAGGTGCTACGCAATAAGTACGTGCACTGAACATGATCGATTTTGAGAACACCTATAGAATGATCACTGTCAGTTTAAAAGGTATTTTTATTACAATGTACTTATTTTCCTTTGACCTAAGAGGTTTGTATAAATTAATTAACTATTCATTGAACTTTGATATTGTTAATTGATGACACCGAATCAAAGGCTATACATGTATAATTGCAACAGTATATTCAAGTAATTCTTCCAATTAAAGTGAGAAAGTATATTCAAGTAATTGAAGTAACAAAGTATATTCCAGTAATTCTTCCTATTAATGTTGGACCAAAAGAAAATTGGCTGGTAATTTTTTAATAAAAATATTTTTATACATGTATAATTGCAAAAGTACTATTTTTGAAAAATGCTTTTGGTGTCCAATTAGAAAAAAGGAAAATTTTGAATTTACCTACATGAGCTAGGGTTTTTTGATAGTGATAAATTTGTCCATACCTAGTAGACCGCGTGGAATATAGTTGGGTGGAAGGAAGTTTGTGACCAATTGTAAGAAAGGGCCTTATTTGTAATTCTCTACTTTTAGGGGTTTAATTGTAAAGTGTTGATGGACACTATTGCAATTAGTGAAAGTTCTATATTATCTATTTAAAAGATAATTAAATGAAAAATTGGATGAGTTGTATCCCGCAAATTCAAAATAAAATATATATATTTTATTTTATCCCCACAATTGAAAGATAGAGATCCCTATGGATTCCACCTACATGAAAACTCTATCATGTATTGTGTATATATTAGACGTGTTTGATACAAAAATTAGCCATTAGAATTTTTTAAGTCTATAGAAAAATATACACAACAGTAAAAGCAAGAGGGTGCAAGGTGAATCATTTTAAATGCGAGACGCTTGGATCGCTTGGTGAGATACTAACAACACGCTTGGATTGAAGTATTTTAGATTGTGTAAATAGTTTTTGTGTTTTTGTTAGTTTATTGATAACATAAAAATTAGTTTGCTAATTTATGTGAATAAATTAGTTATAAATGTTATTGGTATACCATTTTAATGATTAAGTGTTAAATGTGATTTTTTTAAGGAAATAAAATCTATGGCCCTCCATTGTTGGTAAATAAAAATTTTGATTAATTGAGATTTAATTGATACTGAAAGAGTTGGTTGGGTTTTAATTAGTTAGTTTGTTTTATTTATTTTGTGAAAAGTACAAGTATGACTAGTGGGAGTGTCATTTAAAATGAAGGCATAATCTTACATGTTCATGCTATGTATCTAAACAATGGTTTGCACGTAGAAAAATTTTATTTGGTAATCAAAAGGTGTCATATGAGTTGGTTTGGAGGCTAAAAGAAAAATTGGGAGTTATAAAGAAATTTATTTTTTCTAAAAGAAAAAGAAAAATGATAACATGAGATGATATTATGATGGGCAGTAACTATCCACCCATTCAAGGTATGTTCATTTATTTTGAAAGAAATTTTTGTACATGTAGGATTAGTTTCCCAATGCTCAGTATGAATGTTTTAAATATAAGTGTTATATTTGTGGGGTTATAAATTGTTTATAATTATTTGAATGATAATTCTAGTGAGCATTACCATAGTAGATTCAAAATCCTGCATCCTATGGATTTATATACAATGCAATACTTATATTCTTTTGACACATATTTACCAAACTATGTGGATTGGAAGAGAAATTTAACAATTGTCCTCATTGTTGAAAAATTGAACCATGTTCTAACCACTGATCCACCTGCGCTCCCTGGAGCGGATGCCACTTATGAACTACGTGAGGTTGCTAGGAAGTGGCATGAGGCGAATGATGTTGCAAAATGCTACATATTGGCCTCAATGACCAATGTGTTGCAAAAGCAGCACGAGGGTGTTCTTACAACAAAAGACATGATGGTTAATTTGAAAGAAATGTTTGGAGAATAAAGCAGAAGTGCACGCCAAATTTGCCATGAAAGGTTTGATGTCCACCAAAATGGTGGAAGGTACTCCAGTACGGGAACATGTCCTGAAAATGATATATTTCATTTACATACTGGAAACTTTGGGTGTAGATATTAATAGTGAAACTAAAATTGATGCGATCCTTTCATCTTTACCAGATTCTTATAATCAATTTATTTTGAATTACAACATGAATAAGATGATCGTTGCACCATCAGAGCTGCTCAATATGTTGCAAGCAACAAAGGATCTTATTAAAAAGAGCCAACCCACTGTGATGATGGGCGAGAAGGAAGGTCCAAGAAAATTCATGCCTGAGGGCAAGAATAATTTTAATAAGAAAACTATTGGCTTTAAGTTCTCTGGAAAAACATAGTATTTTTAAAAAGGGCATAGATAAAAAGAAAAGCAAAGGAAATTGTTTCCATTGCAGAAAGCTTGGCCATTGGAAGAGAAACTGTCCGTTATTATTTGGCAACAATGAAAAAGGACAAACCTTTAGAAGGTATGTTAAGTTTGTTTGTTATTGAAACCAATTTATTGATTGATCTTCCTAATGCTGGGTGTGTAGACTCTGGTGCGACCTCACATATTTGCAATATGTTGCAGGGGTCAATGAGACCAGAAGGCTTAAGGAAGGGGAGATGCTAATAAAGTTGGGAACAAGTGCAACAGTTGCTATAGTTTCTATAGGAACTTTTTATTTAGAATTATCATTTAATCAGACTCTAGTTTTAGAAGATTGTCTATTTGTGCCAAATATTTGTAGAAATTTAATTTCTGTTTCCAAGTTAATTTTGTTGGGATATTGTTTCTCCTTTTCTTCGAAAGTTGTTTTTAAGCACAATAATAAATTTGTGGTTTCTGGTATCTTAATAGATGGTCTTTACTTTATTAGTCCTATTGATAATTTTATTAATTGTGTTGAGAATGATATATCTACCGGTATGTTACCCCTTAAAAGAAAAAGGGATGTAAATCAAACTTACATGTGGCACTTGAAACTTGGTCATATCGGTTTAGAACTTCTAAATAGATTAGTCAAGGATGGGCCTTTAGATTTTTTTGAAAATTGAGCCTTATTCAATTTGGGAGCTTTGGTTGCAAGGAAAAATTACTAAAATTCCATTTTTAAGAAGGAATTAGAGCCACAAAAGCTTTGGGATTAATACACAGATGTTTGTGGTCCCAATAAATCACATGGCAAGAGGTGATTTTTATTATTTCATTACATTCACCGATGATTATTCTTGGTATGGTTATTTGTACCTAATGAAACATAAGTCTAAAACCTTTTAAAAGTACAAGGAATTTCGTAGTGAAGTAGAAAAGTAACTTGGAAAAAGCATCAAAGCTCTTCGATCAGATCATGGGGGAGAATACCTTTTAGATGATTTTTGAAATTATTTAAAATAGAACGGTATCATATCTCAATTAATTTCCACAGGCACACCACAAAATAATGGGGTGGCAGAAAAAAGAAATAGAACCTTATTAGATAGGGTTCGTTCAATGATGAGCATGTCAGAATTGCCAATTTCCTTTTGGGGATTTGCATTAGAAACTGTTATTTATTAGTTAAATAGAGTTCCTACTAAATCAGTTCCTAAAACTCCATATGAATTAGGGACTGGGAAAAAGCCTAGTCTAAAGCATATTAGGATATGGGTTTGTCCAGCACATGTGAAAAAGCAAAATGTTGATAAACTGGAATTGAGAACTGACAGATGTATTTTCCTTGGATATCCTAAGACTGCATTTGGTTACTATTTTTATAATCCTAAAGAACAAAAAATTATTGTTAGCAGAAATGCTATTTTTTAAAAAGAGGATTATATTTTCAAGAAAATAGAACAAGAATTGTTCATGAAGAACCAACTATTTCAATGGATTGGGCAAGTAGTCAAAGTGAAGGACAAATAAGTAAGCGCATTGAACCAATTGTTGCACAAGAACCTCAGCTTAGTAAAAGGATCATTAGACCTTTAGTTAAGTTATCGTTGTTAAATGAGATTTATCAAATAGAATTAGAATTGTCTGATGAAGAGGCAATTAATGACAAAGATGTTGGGCATTGGCAAAAAGACATGGAATCTGAAATGGACTCAATGTATTCTAGTAAGGTTTGGACCTTAGTAGATAAACCTGAGGGCATCAAACCCATAGGTTGCAAATGGGTATATAAAAGAAAATTATGACCCAATGGAAAGGTAGACCTACAAAGCAAGACTAGTGGCGAAAGGGTATAACCAAAAAGCTGGTATTGATTATGAATAAACTTTTTCGCCAGTAGCCACGCTAAAGTCCATAAGGATTCTTTTGTCAATTGTTGCACACTATGATTTTGAAATTTGGCAAATAGATGTTAAAACCACATTCTGGAATGGCTTTATTGAAGCAGAAATTTCTATGCACCAACCAGAAGGTTTTACATCTCATGGTGAAGAACATAAAGTGTGCAAATTAACAAGGTCCATTTATGGCCTCAAGCAAGCATCTCGGAGTTGGAATATTTGTTTTGACGAGGCAATCAAATTGTTTGGTTTTTCGCAAAATATGGATGAACCTTGTGTTTACAAGAAGGTCAGTGGGCGTGCCAAAGTATTTTTGGTTCTCTATGTTGATGACATACTACTTATTGGGACTGATGTAGGAGCAATGTCATCAGTCAAAGTTTGGTTATCTAATCACTTTGCAACGAAAGACCTTGGTGAAGCTAGTTAATACTCAGGATCAAATTGTTTAGAGGCCGAAAGAAAAGATTACTTGGTCTTTCACCAGGCAATTATATTGACGAAGTCTTGGCAATATTTGGCATGCAAGATTCCAAGAAAGGGTTCCTATCCTTTAGGCATGGAATTCATCTCTCTAAGGGAATGGCACCAAAAACACAAGAGGAGAGAGAAAATGAGAAATATTCCTTATGCTTCGGCAGTGGCAAGTCTTTGTTACACAGTGAGCATTGTGAGTAGATACCAATCCAATCCAAGTACAGAGCATTAGACAACGGTGAAAAACATTTTGAAATATTTGAAAAGGACTAAACACTATTTTCTGGTGTTTGGTAGTTTTAATTTAGTTGTTGAAGGTTACATCGATTCAGACTTTCAATATGATATTGATGATAGAAAATCAACTTCTGGATTTGTGTTCACTCTTGGAAAGGGAGCAATAAGTTGGAGAAGTTGCAAACAAGATACTACTGCAGATTCTACAACTGAAGCAGAGTATGTGGTTGCAAGTGAAGCTGCAAAGGAAGCTATTTGGATTTGCAAGTTCATTCAAGAACTTGGTGTTGTCCTAACAATTGAATCTCTTATAATTGTTTATTGTGACAACACTTGCTCTATTGCACATGCTATTGAGCCTAAGGCTCATCAAAGGACAAAGCACATTGAGTGTAAATTTCACTTGATATGTGATATCATCCATAGAGGAGATATGTCAATAGCAAAGATTGCATCAGCTGAAAATGTTGCAGATCCTTTCACAAAACCCTTAAATCAGAAGGTTTTTCAGAAGCACTTGGAGATGATGGGTATTAAATACATGTGTAATTGGTTTTAAGTGCAAGTGGGAGAATGTTAGCATTTGTGCCCTCAAAAACCAATTTGTTGACTTTGTTAACTGATTAAATAAATTGCTTGGCACTTTATTCTGCATTTTTGTATATTATTATTCTGGGTAATGTTATATTTAATGTTACATGTGATGTGAACATAAGGTCCCTTGGGGTAATATTGTAGAAAAACATGGTAATGGTTAATGAACCAAAAGTTGGGAGTTATGATTTTTTGGTGCCTTCTTGACCCAATTAATGTTCTAGGCTATGGATGTTGATTAGGCATCGCACTACTATGGCTTACACCTGATTTGCTGTTATATGATAGAATGATTTACTCTATCATTGAGGTAGTTACCTTGGCAAATAGGTGGGTGCTATGCAATAAGTATATACACTAAACAGGATCGGTTTTGAGAACGCCTATGGAATGATCGCTGTTAATTTAATAGGTAGTTTTATTATAATGCACTTATTTTCCTTTGATCTGAGAGGCTTGTATAAATTAATTAACTATTCATTTAATTTTGATATTGTCAATTGGTGACGCTAAATCAAAGGCTATACACAGACATGTTGGGTTATGTGAGTGGTAATTGATTTATATAGGTGCTTAACATGGAATCTACCATTCTCAAAGTGAGAAAATATATTCGAGTAATTCTTCCTATTAACATTGGATCAAAAGAAAACCGGCTGGTAATTTTTCATAAAAATATTTTTATACATGTATAGTTACAAAAGTACTATTTTTGAAAAATGCTTTTCGGGTCCAATTAGAAGAAAGGAAAATTTAGAATTCGCCTACATGAGCTAGGGTTTTTTGATAGTGATAAATTTGTACATACCTAGTAGCTCATGTGGAATATAGTTTGGTGGAAGGAAGTTTGTGACCAATTGTAAGAAAGGGCCTCACTTGTAATTCTTTACTTTTAGGGATTTAATTGTAACGTGTTGATGGACATTATTGCAATTAGTGGAAGTTCTATATTATCTATTTAAAAGATAATTAACTGACAAATTGGATAAGTTCCTGCAAATTCAAAATAAAAGATACATATTTTATTTTATCACCACAATTGAAAGATAGAAATCCCTATGGATCCCACCTACATGCAAACTCTATCATGTATTGTAGATATATCAGACGTATTTGATACAAAAATTGGCCATTAGAATTTTTAAAGTTTGTAGAAAAATACACACAAAAATAAAGGCAAGAGGGTGCAAGGTGAATCACTTTGGAGGCAAGACATTTGGATCGCTTGGTGAGATACTAACAACAACACACTTGGATTGAGGTATTTTAGATTGTGTAATCAGGTGGTGTTTCTTTCAATGATTATTTTTTCAAATAAAATTTTTCCGCAAACTTTCACATCATAGATTTCTAAGAATTGATTTCATGCTTTGAAGAAACAAGAACAAGGTTTTGAAAATCAGGAGCTCATGAAGTTTGATTCTAATTTTGACAAATTAAAGGAGTTTTGATGTAAATGGTTTGAAATTGGGTTTGATATGAAGAAAATTAATTAAATATAAACTTGGACATGCTAATGAGTAAATTATGATTTGAGAATGACAATCAAGAATTGGTTTGATTTTGATAAACATTTGGACATGCAAATTCTTTTCTAAGAGTTTTATGGCTTTAATTTCATATTGTAAAGAAAAAGAGAAGAATTTTGCCAATATTGCATGCATGGGATTTTTAGCTTTAATCATGCAATTAAAGAGGTTTTAAGGCAAATGATTTAGAAATTGATCATGTGTTTATATTTCTTCATGAAATTACATAATTTAAGAAGGGTTTTGCATGAGGTTTGGTAAGAATTTGAGTAAGTGAAGCTTTGATCCTTGATGAACTTTTGAATAGCACAAAAATTTCCAGAACTGTACGTGCGGCTGTGAGTCCTGCACGTTTGGTACGAAACAAAACATGGTCACAGTTTCTAAAATAACCGCACGTGCAGCTGGGACTCCCACACGTGCGGAACACAGTGAATGTGTTTTGATCTTCTTTTGACCTTCCGGACACCGCTACACATATATTACGACTAATCGGGAAATAAAATATACTTAGAAATTGACTCTAATTAAACTAATTGAATGAAGGAAACTAAAGTTAATTAAGTGCTTTTGTTTTATTGAATTGTGTGTGTATTATGTAGGTTGGTCATACAAGGAGACTTACCGGAATCAGACTCACTGTGAGTAATATCTTTGTAAAGATATTTTTGTATAAATGGTTTTGAAAATGTTATAACATGAGATGTTTTATGAAATTTGTATATTGTTTATGAAATGTTTTGATATGATAAATGTTCCGATGCAAGTATTTTCTGAAATGATGAGATATGCTATGAAATTCCAAAATGCTTATGATATGATAAGTTTTACTGAAATTATGTTGTGCTAAGAATGACTGAGTTTTTCCTTTTGTTTATCTGTTGTGGCATCCTCTAGTAAATTCTCGATGATGTTATATATTGGACCTGAGGTTGTTCTATCATATTTGTCATATGTTGGACCTGAGGTCGTTTTGTTACTGCTGTTATATATTGGATCTGAGATTGTTCTACCAGATATTGGACTAGAGGTCGTTCTGCCATGCATTGGACCAAAGGTCGTTCTGTTTATTTTTCTTAATGCTATTGGATGTACCACACAGTTTGCTTAACTTTGAGAAGTTTAATGAAACTTATGTATGTTAAATCTCTGAACGATGTTTTGAATATGATAAGAATGTTTTCAAAAATTTGGAACTCATTCATTAACTCTTCTATATTGATGTTTCTCATTGGGCTTTAGCTCACTCTCTTCCTTTACATGTATGTAGGTATTCAGCAAAAGTTTCAAATTTAGAATTTTGCTTTTGTCAACCTTTGTGAAGCTTTTGGAAACGTCACCCAAGTCGAGGCCCTTGATTTCCTTCTTTGGAATGTTTTTAAGAGGTCAAGATTTGCAAATTTATAAATGTAAATGTTGTTGGATATATATATGTTATATGTATTTAATAATATATGTATGCATTTGTTATATCATTTATGCATTTTTTTGTTGCTTCCACTTCAGGCCCCATTATACTTATTTTTGTGATTTGTTAAGAAGGCTGTAATAACCCCGACACGTATTATGCTGTTAATTGTTAATTTTGAATGTTACTTAAGTGCTTAATGTGAATTTCAATGTTAATTATGTGTTCATTATGATTTTTGGCTTCATACCTATTAAATGTAGGAATATCCGTTGTGACTTCTGTTAGGAACTGAAATTTAAGGCCTTAATGGCGATAGAAACCGAAATTGACTAGTCCAATAGACTACTTGGAATATTAGAATCTTATTGCAGATTTAATTAGAATTTGACTTGGAACAAAATAATTAGAATTAAGCTAGATTAATTAGCCTTAAACATACTTAATTAGCTTAAACTAATCTAGACTATATAAATAAAATATGAGCTTATTGAATTCATTTTCTTCATCATCTTTTGAGCTAAACACTTGTAGAGAGAAAGTGAGAACATCACCTAGAGAGAGGGAGGAGTATTGAAAGGATTTGAAGGAGAATAGAAGAATTGACTCAAGAATTTGCTAAGGGGAGCTCAATTAAAGGCCCTAGGTAAGCTTTTGAACCTTAATTTAGTAAATTATGTCATTAAAGATGTGAATTTAAGAGGATTATGCGATTAAATATAAGAATTGAGCTTAGGATGAGGAAATTGGTGCTAATTCACACATGCATGCATAATTCATCACCCTAAGTTAGAATTTCATCAAATTCTTTACATGCATGAGGCTATACTTGCCAAGTTTTGAGAATTCATCATGATTTTACACTTACTATCTCCGTTGTTCATGTTTTGATTCAAATTCATTATTTGCATGTTTTAAGTATGAAGTTGTAAGCTTGATTTTGAATAATTAACAAGTTTTGAGCTTTGATTTTGCAAATTGGCTTTGTGTCCATGTTCTTGGGTGAGTTTCTAAGTGTTTTGAGCCCACTTTGACACCATCCAGTACTTTTGCAATCAGATCACACCGCTCGTGCAACCAAAGGCACACTCGAGCAAACTGCCTTGTTTCCAGCACTTTTGAAACACACTCCCGTATGTAAGTTTTCATCCTCATGCTCTCATTGACATCATTGGGCATTGTATAGGCATTCTTAATAAGAAACTGAGTTAGAAATACATTGAAAGAGGATTGGAATAATTAGAACATTGCTTGGAAACATGTGTTTCAATGTAACTCTGTTATGTGTTTGTGTAGGTTATACACTATGTTCTGACCAACTTGTTTAAGGAGCTATCTGTGAGTAATAACTCTGTAAAGTTATGTTTGTTTAAAATTATTTTTAGAATATGTTATGTTTCAAAACTGATAATTTATGTAATGAATGAATGATTGTCCTTTTCTGAAATGTATTTGTGGCATCCTTTAGTATTTGTTTATGTTACTTGTTATCAGAGATCTCTGTTAGTTCCAACTCTTGGAACTATTTGTCTAACCTTAATGGTTATCTATTCTGATTATGCATAATCATCTGTCTAATTTGTTCTGGTCTTATATGACCATTTGCTCTATTTTGCTATTAGATGTACCACATATGTTTGTTACAAGTATGAGTATGTTTCTGTTATGAACTAAAACTCCGATTCAGGAATTTATATTTTTGGACATTATTCATTAACCCTTTATGTTGTTATTCATTGGGCTCCAGCTCACTTTATCTATATATGTATGTAGGTGATTGTGCGCAAGACCAAGCTTAGAGGCTTTTGTCTGGGCTGTGTTTTTGTAAAGCCAACCTTTGTGCCTCACATCGAGGTTTTGAAAATGTCAAGTGTCAAGGCTTCTTGTGTTTGTGGAGTTATCCTCTTAATATGTAATTAAGTTGTTTTGAAGGGAGATGACAATGTTTCTGTATATAGGGTTTTAACCCTTATCTCATGACAATATTATATGTATAATATTATGATGTTACGTTTATGTATGTATATATTTTTGCAAGTTTCTTTTGTCTCATAAAAGTCTACACAGCTCATTGGACGTCATATTTTAATTTGGATGCTTCTATAAGCCCCCATAATTATGTTTTCATCTAAGTAGGCCTTTGATAATCACGGATTACTGGTCGGTCACATCACTAATCCCTTGGGGCGGAGATTGGGTCGTGACAAAGGCTGTAGGTAATCTATGATTACTGGTCGGTCACCACTGTAACCTCTAGGAGTGGGTTGAGGTCGTGACAAAGTGGTATCAGAGCACGAATTACTTTCTTACGCACTTGTTCATTTGAGTATTAAGAATTTGTAGAATGAAATTTTAGGAAAGCTTTCACATTATGAATGCGTTTGTGCTTAAGTGTTTTATATGTAATCTAAGTTTAGTGTTGAGATTTAAGAGTTGAGAAGTATTGTGGGAATTTGATATTGCAAGGAATTAGAATCTTTGATGGCAATTATGTTGGTTATATGTATATCAGATTGTGGGAATGTTGGAGAAGTCGAAGCGCTATAGGAATTATTTGATAATCAAATGAAGTGTATGAGATTATGGTGATAGTGATATTATTGTTTGGTATGTAAGATGGTCTATTGTTTTAGAAAGGAATCTATTGTGTGAAATGTTGAACCTTAGAATCTCATACTTTTGTTGAATAACCTTGAAAGTCCGATTGGAATCACGTTCGGCCAGCGTAATTTCGAATCGGAAATTCTACGTAAATTCCATAGGAAATGAATAAGTTAGAGGAAATATCATTTTGCCCTCCAAACTTTCACAAATTTTTCAATTTGACAGCCATACTTCGATTAATATTAATTTTACACCCAAACTTTCGAAATTTTGATCAATTTGGCCACTGCCGTCACATTCCGTCTACAATTGAACTGAATGTGCTAACGTGGCACCAAAATTCATTTGGAATTTCATTTTACCTCCCAAACTATACCTTAAAAATCAATTTGCCTCCAAAATATAAAAAAATTTAAATATTTAATAAATAAGTTTTTTTTATCTCAATAATGAAAAAATTAAATTTTAAATAATATATACGCTGCAAAAAAAAAATATATATAAAAATTCTCATTTAGAATTATCTTGAAACTATGAAGCATGGGTACTTTGACAAATATGTCGTACCTGTACCAGGTGCTTACTGAATTTTGAAAATTTTTTCCCACTCAATTTTGAAATTACTATTAGTTGATCAATTCGTATAAATGGTTTTGAAAATGCTCTAACATGAGATGTTTTATGTAATCTGTGTATTATTTATGAAATGTTCCAATATGGTAAGTGTTCAGATACAAGTATTTTTTGAAATGATAAGATATGCTATGAAATTCCGAAATGCTTATGATATGATAAGTTTTACAAAAATTATGTTTTGCTAAGAATGAATGAGCTTTTCCTTTTGTTTATTTATTGTGGCATCCTCTAATAAATTATCCATGATGTTATATGTTGGACCTAAGTTCGTTCTGTCAAATCTGTCATATGTTGGACCAGAGGTCGTTCTGTTACAACTTTTATATATTGGACCTAGGGTCATTCTGCCATATATTGGACTAGAGGTCGTTCTGTCAAGTTTTATACTATTTATTTTGATTAATGCTATTGGATGTACCACATAATTTGCTTAACTTTGAGAAGTTTGATGAAACTTATGTATGTTGTATCTTGAATGATATTTTGAATATGATAAGAATGTTTTCGAAAATTTGGAACTCATTTCATTAACTCCTTTACATTGATGTTACTTATTGGGTTTTAGCTCACCCCCTTCTCTTATATGTATGTAGGTATTCAGCAAGAGGTCAAGTTTAGAGTTTTGCTTTTGTCAACCTTTGTGAAGCTTTTGAAAATGCCATCCGAGCCGAGGCCCTTGATTGCCTCATTTGAAAAGTTTTTGAGAAGTCAAGATTTGTAAATTTGTAAATGTAAATGTAAATGTTGTTGGATGTATGTATATGTTATGTGTATTTAAATATATGTATGTGTTTTTTTTATCTCATTTATACACTGCTCAATGGACAAAATTATTTTTGTTACTTCTGCTTCAGGCCCCATTATACGTATATATTTTAAGAAGACCGTAGGTAATCTATGATTATTGGCTAGTCACTACTTTAACTTCTAGGGGCAGATTGGGGTCGTTACACTTCCGTTCTTAAACCAAAAAACAATTCTAACCTTTCAATTATTTCCAACAAATAAGAGCTGGGCTTAAGGGGAAAGGGGTTGCTATGCTAGAGTGAATGAGAAAGTAAAAGAGTGGGAAAAGTAAAAGCTAAGACAAAGAAGGAATCTGTTCCTGCTATTATTGCATCTCCTTGGCATGCATGCAGGTTTCCAATTGGGAAAACTGTTGTTTGGTGTGGATTTCAGCAACAAAGAAGGCTGTATTGATGATACATCATGGGATTCTGCCGGATAGGATGCTTGCTTTTATTTATTTATTTTCGTTTCTTCATTTTCAGAATTACAAAAGCTGAATTTGTACCCTGCTCTGTTTCAGTTGATTTTCTGCTTGAGTTTAATTTCGTTGGCCTTTTCATGCTTTGTGCTTGATCAATGTTGTTGTTAAAGAGAGTAGCCACTCTGATAATGGAATTATTGTGCTGTCATTTTGGAGAAAATTTTATTTAATGGGTACGTTGCATGATTAAATAGGGTGGGCATGGTTTGGATTGGTTCGATTTAAAAGTAAATCGAGATTAAATCATTACTTACGGTTTCATAAAATTTAGAATTAAATCAAACCATGAGAATCTCGAAACTAAACCATGACCAAACTAATAAACCACAGTTCTATTTGATTTAGAACCACGATTTTAAAAACTAATGCCATCATTTAATAATTGTTTAAGCAATTGTTCACAACTAATTCCACCATTGTACAAGAACAAACTTGCAAAAATAAAAGATTACAACATATATATATATTTCATATAAATAAGATATTTGAGTATTTACAATAGGTAACAAAAAAAAATATATATATATATAAACGGTTCGGTTTAGTTTCAAATCGGATTCATAACTATAAATCACTGTCCGGATCATTAAGTATGATTTGTCTATTTTAAAAACCAAGACCAAACCATACATTGAGAAAACCAAACCAAACCAAACCATGCGGTTTGGTCTATGTCAAGCCCCAATTTTTAAAAATTACTAGGCCGGAACTAATTAACCTAAGCATGGAGTTTTTAAGTGAAAAGTCCATTTATTACTTAATTCATTCTCAAAATCACTTTACTAGCCAATTCTCATTTAATTATGAAATTTTGGTTTACCTCGTAAAATTTGCCCATTATCTGTTTCTTAAATTTAAAATTTAAGTGACAAAAGAAGTGTTTTGGGATATAACTTATTCGCCACAGAGGCTATTATTAATTGAGTAGTGTTCGGGGTTCTAACCTGCAGATAGGTAGATTTGCTATCTCTTTAAGTGTACCAGACCACAATATTGGTTGTAAGCCTATAACCCGGGCCAAACTCGTAAAATCAATAATACCGGGACTCACCTGAAAATCAAATATGTATAAATAAAACTCCAAACTTAGTTTTTAACACTTAGTCATAAACTTACTTTTACACTTCAAATATTTCCCAACACTTAGCCATTTTCTCAACAGTTCCTCTTTCTAGCTAATTTTATTCAATTGCCCCTATAGCTATAATTTTTAATATAATATAAGTGTAGCATTACCAGTTCTTATAACTCCCAAATCATTAAATAATCCAATTTAGTCAAAGCTAACTTAATCATAAAATAATCATTAAAAATGATTAATCATTAAAATACATATTTAGTAAGTAAACTAACATAAAATTTATAGCAAAAATATCAAATCACCATCAAGTCAAACCATATTTTAAATTAAGTCAAATTATTTCATAATTAATCTAACTAAACTATTTTCTCTAATTTTTCAACAATTTAAAATTCAAAAAAAAATCAAATTTGTTCAAATCACATGTTTATACTAATAGTCTTCTAATATGCCATAAAATATATTTTTTAATGTTTGACATGAAAATCCTAAATTAATTAAATAATCATTTATTTTGGTTTCATAGAAGGCATAACAATATTGTACTCAAAATTTATAATATCATGCAACACTAACCCTTTTAAAGGTTTCATAGTGATACCTCAACTTAGTTAAAAAATGAGTTATTAATCATGAAACAAAGTATGAACAGGAATTTAACTTAACACATTCAAAATATGGATTTTAATGGAGCATTAATTTCATGGATTGAAATATATAAAACTACTCATGAATACAAAACTAACTCAGGAATCATGTTATTAGTTAAAAATAGAAACCCTAGCATGCTTCTAATGAAGATGTGAGAAGACTTTTACCTTTATTTGAAGCTTTGATTCACAAAGAGGAGGGAAAAGAAAGAGTTGATGGTTGGAATGGTGCAAGTAAACCCCAAGCCTCAAGAACACCTCAAACCTTCAAAGTGTTCTTCAATATTCTTTCAAAACTCAATCAAAACCCTTTATTTAACCTCACAAGTGACACCATGTCCTGGGTAGTGGTGAGTCTACTGCAGTTTTGGGCTGGGACTGTTGGAAAAGTCAAGGAGTTGTCCCAGTATTTAGGAAGTTTGTTTACAGCTGTTCCAAGTTAGTTGCTGTACGTGGCCTAATTTAACCTAGTTTTAGGAGTAAGTTGAGTCTGTTATGCAGTCACTGCAGTTTCTATTTTCATGCTTTAGTAGTTCCTGTTTTCTTGCTGCTATCAGTTTGTTTACTTGCCTAAATAATGGTTGTTTGGTTTATCAATAAAGTGTGCAGATTAGTACACTCTTCTTATTGTGAGTAGAAGTCTTTCTCTTCTTCATTTTCGTAATAGTGGTATCAGAGCCTCCAAGTGGAAAAGTGAGATAGAGAGTGATATAGCAGTAATTCTATTTCTCTATAACCTGTTTTTCTTTTGCAGCAGCAGATAAGATCGATGGCTGCAGAAAATTTTGTGCAACCATCCATTCCTCGCTTTGATGGTCACTATGATCATTGGAGCATGCGAATGGAGAGCTTCTTGCGGTCCAAAGAATACTGGTCAGTGGTTGTTTCTGGAGTAGCAGAACCAGCAGAAGGTGTTGTGCTGACAGATGCGCAGAAGACAGAGCTTGAAGCACTGAAGCTGAAAGATCTCAAGGCAAAGAATTATCTTTTCCAAGCTATTGATCACTCAATCTTGGAAACAATTCTTTGCAAGGACACCTCCAAGCATAGTTGGGATTCCATGAAGAAAAAGTATCGAGGGACAAGAAGGACGAAGAGGCAGCAGCTTCAAGCACTTCGTTCGGAGTTTGAAATGCTTCGAATGAAATCAGGAGAGTCGGTGATAGATTATTTTGCAAGAACACTGGCAACCATCAATAAGATGCGGATCTACAGTGACAAGGCAGAGGATGTCACCATTGTTAAGAAGATTCTTCGATCCATGACACCAAAATTTAATTTTGTTGTCTGTTCTATAGAAGAATCTAATGATGTTAATGAACTTTCAATTGATGAATTACAAAGTTCTTTGCTACTTCATGAGCAAAAAATTAACCAACAGGAGAAAGAGGAAGACGCATTGAAGGCCTCATCTGAAAGTCACTCTATACCAAGTAGAGTTGATAGAGGACGAGGAAGAGGCAGAGGTCATAGTAGAGGAGGCAGAGACAACAATGATTGTGGAAATCACCAACAAAACCATCACCAAGAGAATCAATTTCAAGGAAAATGAAGAGGACGTGGAGGCCATCAATCAACAAGACCAAAGTCAGCAGACAAGTCCAACGTTGAATGCTACAGATGTCATAGGTATGGCTATTATCAGTCGGATTGTCAAACTAATTTGAATAGACAAAGTGGAGAAAGAACTAACTTTGCAGAAAAAGAAAAAGAGGTGTCTCTTTTGATGGCGTGTCACGTGAAAGAGGAAACTCACAAGAATCTGTGGTACTTAGACATTTGTTGCAGCAACCATATGTGTGGAGAGAAGTCTGTATTCTCAGAGTTGGACGAAGCCTTTCGTGATGTTGTGAAGTTCGGTGATGATTCTAAAGTCTCCGCTATGGGAAAAGGAAAGGTAGCAATTTAAACCAACAAAAATTCTATCCAAACTATCTCTAATGTTCTCTTTGTTCCAGATTTGAGAACAAATTTACTCAGTGTTGGTCAGCTTCAAGAAAAGGGATATGGAATCTCTATAAAAAAAATGGAGTCTGCAAAATTGAAGATGAAAAATTGGGCTTGGTGGCTCAAGTTAACATGACAGCCAACCGAATGTTTCCATTGTATCTCAACAACACCACTCATTCATGCTTCCCAGCAAAATTGAGGGATGCAACATGGCTATGGCATTTTCGCTATGGCCACCTAAACTTTGGTGGATTAAAGACTCTATAGCAGAAAGATATGGTGATTGGTCTTCTTCAAATCACAGCTCCCTTTGAAGTTTGTGAAGAATTTGTTGTTAGCAAACAACACCGTAATCAGTTTCCACAATGGAAATCATGGAGAGTGAAGAAGGCATTGGAGCTTGTTCACTCCGACATTTGCGGGCCAATAACTCCATGTTCTAATGGAGGTAAAAGATACATAATTACCTTCATTGATGATTATAGCAGGAAGATATGGGTTTATTTTTTGTAGGAAAAATCTGAAGCTTTTGTAGCCTTTAAAAGCTTTAAAGCGCTTGTTGAGAAAGAGGTTGGACAGCTCATAAAAGTTTTTCGCCCGGATCATGGTGGAGAATATAACTCACATGAATTTGCAAATTTCTGTGAGACCCATGGAATCAAGAGGCAACTTACTGTAGCTTTTATGCCCCAGTAAAATGGCGTTTGTGAGAGGAAAAATCGCACTGTTCTGAATATGGTGTGAAGCCTTTTGTTCAGAAGTGGAGCTCCAAAAAGTTTTTGGCCTGAAGCAGTAAATTGGAGTATTCATATTTTGAATAGAAGTCCCACTCTTGCTATTCAAAATATGACACCAGAGGAAGCATGGAGCGGACGAAGACTAGCGGTGGATCACTTCAGAATTTTTGGGTGTGTTGCATATTCCCATATTCCAAACGAGAAGAGGAGAAAGCTAGATGATAAGGGAGAAAAATGCATTTTCCTTGGTGTTAGTGATCAATCGAAAGCTTATAAGCTATACAATCCTAGCACCAAGAAGATCATTATCAGTCAAGATGTTTTTGATGAAGAGAAGTTCTGGCCATGTAACAAAGATGGTGTTCAACAACAGATTCTTGCTGATTTTGATGGAGAGAATGAAGATGGAAGGCAGCAGCTGGTGGAGAATGAACAGCAGCCGATTCCAGAAAATACCAAAGAAAAGGAACGACCTTAATGTGCCAAAAGAAGACCAGCATGGATGTTGGACTATGAGGTAACCGAAATTGATCAATCTGAAGACACATTCACTCACTTTGCTTTATTTTCGGACTGTGATCCTATAGTTTTCGAAAGAGCTGTCAAAAAATCAAAATAGCAGAAGGCTATGGATGAAGAAATCGTAGCCATCGAAAAAAATAATACATGAGAGTTATCGGATTTTCCAAAAGGGCACAAAACAATTGGTGTAAAGTGGGTTTACAAGACAAAGCTGAAGGAGAAGGTGAAGTTGACGAGTACAAGGCCAGCTTGGTGGCTAAGGGCCACAAGCAAGAGTTCGGTGTTGATTACAAAGAAGTCTTTGTTTAAGTTACAAGGCATGACACAATCAGATTGGTGATTGCATTGGCAGCTCAAAACTCATGGCCTATTTTCCAGTTAGATGTGAAATTGGCATTCCTCCATGGAGATTTGAAAGAAGAGGTATTCATTGATCAACCTCCTGGTTATGTGAAACTTGGCAATGAGCATAAAGTGTATAGGTTAAAAAAGGCTCTATATGGATTAAAACAAGCTCCACGAGCTTGGTATAATCATATAGAGACTTATTTTTTGAAGGAAGGATTTAAAAATGTCCTTATGAGCATACACTTTTCATAAAAATTGAAGATGGAGGGAACATGCTCATTGTTTGCTTATATGTAAATGATTTAATTAACATTGGAAGTAACACAGCCATGTTTGAAAGTTCTAAGAAATCCATGACGGTTGAATTTGAGATGTCCAATCTTGGAATGATGCATTATTATCTTGGTATTGAAGTAGTGCAGTCATCGATGGGAATTTTTATTTCTCAAAAGAAGTACGTGGGAGAAATCTTGGACAGATTCCAGATGAAGGATTGTAATCCTATGAATACACCATCTGAGTTTGGCTTAAAGCTAAACAAAGATAATGGAGGAACAAAGGTCGACAACACTCTTTACAAGTAGATTGTGGGGAGTTTAATGTATTTGACAGCAACAAGGCCTAATATAATGCATGTTGTAAGTGTCATTAGTAGGCATATGGAGTGTCCTACAGAGATTCATCTCTTGGCTGCAAAAAGAATTTTTCAGAACTTACAAGGTACTACGGAGTTTGGGTTGTTCTACAAGAACGAAGAAAAATCAGATTTGTATGGATTCACGAATAGTGATTATGCAGGAGATTCAGATGATCAGAAAAGCACGTCGGGGTATGTATTCATGATGGGGACATGAGCAGTTCATGGTCATTGAGGAAGCAATCAATCATGACTTTATCAACTACAGAAGTTGAATTTGTTGATGCAACAACTTGTGCTTGTCATTCCACACAGGTCTTCGCAGGACTGCGCAAAACCTTTGGTTTTGAAAGTTTTTAAGAAAGCGACAAATCGCTCGCGCTGAAGATAGTGTGGAACCAATCCGGATCAAGCCAGGGTCCTTCCCAGTACTCACACTAACAAGCATGATTTTATTCATTAAAGGCTTAGCACGCCTCGATATCATGGTTAGTAGAGGCCGATCTTTGATCGGGTGAGCGGGGGTGCTCATAGCTGACCTTCCCCAATCGTATCCAAGTTCCCGAGCCGAGGCAACTTTGGTGATGACGGACACGTGGCCTTAGGCAACGAGTCAGGGTTTCCTAAATTCCCCCAAAATAAATATTTAGGTGGCGACTCTGCGAGATACGGTTTGGCCGCAGGCCTTATCCATTCCATCCATTGCATATTGTATATATTGCATTGTAGCTTGCATGCATTCATTGCATCACCTCCATCTATGGCTTGCGCCTTTCCATATTGAGCTCGGTCTGGTATGTGCCCATACTCTTCGCATTGAAGCACGGTTATGATATTATGTGTACGCACCCAGTGTTGAGGGCGACGGCACCGTTTTCGTGTCAAACATGGTTTGTACGTGTTCATGCCTTTCCTAGGCAAGATATGGTTTGGCCGCGTGCCTTATCCATTTCATTCATTACATTGTAGTGTAATTTGTTGCATCCAGCATTTAGGATCATGGTCTTTCCTCAGCGGGTCATTCCCCACTTATATCATCCCACCCAATTACTTGTATCTTGTGTTTCGTCTACACAACTCATAGTTCTGCATGTGTACGCGCCTATTCCACTGCTGGTATTGTGGTTTGAGGGTGTCGACACCTTTTCTATGGTAGACGGACTTTGCATCTCCATCATCCTCATGATATTTGTGTGGTTTTGAACTGCTTATGATTTGATTATGATTCAATTACATTGTAGATCATTCACATTGTTTCAATACAATATATATCATTACATTGCATTGCATAAATCCTGAATTTTTCAAACCGGCTTCGCGTAGCGTATAAGTCCAATTTTCAAACAGGCTTCGCGTAGCGTATATGTCCAATTTTCAAACCGACTTCGCGTAGCGTATAAGTCCAATTCTCAAAGTCTTCCTGCATATCATTTGCATCCTGCCCCTGAACTACGCTGGTTTGATTCCTTGCAAAGGGATACGTAGGTAGCCTGCGGGTTCAACCAACTTCATCTGTAGCTTGTATGCTTTGTCTAAGTCTTCAACCTTGTCAAAAATGGGTCGTCTCTGGGCTTTGACATTCACTCCCGTCATTTTTATGACCTTCGAGTTCTGTCAAAGAGGGGCAACTGTAGACACCCCATTTTTGACCGTCCTCAAGACTTGGACGTTATCGTTTGAACACTCGATGATCATCCATGTTCATGTTCGTCTTGAGTTCTCGGAGGTTTCGACCGCGCGCCTTGCCTCAAGACCTCTCGACTTGTTTGTTTTGTATTTGGTTTTGCACCAAACACTTGTTGTTTTGCTTCTGAGGGTGGGAAATAGCTTGTTGGCCATCCCCACACCTCACCGGCCATGGCTTGAGGCCACCGGCCCTGTTTTCTTGCTACCGGCCAAAGGTGTTGGCCGGTCGGCATTGTGTTTGGTCGGCCGGCCACTGATTTTGGTCAATCGGCCACTTTTTCTGGGCGAGACCTTTTCTTGGGGAGGTTTGAACCTTTTGAACCTTGGTTTTAGCTTCTTGAGGAAGCTTGAACCTTTTGAACCCTTGTTCTAGCTTCTCCAAGAAGCTTGAACCTTTTTAGCTTCTCCAAGAAGCTTGAACCCTTTGCCTAGCTTCTCCAAGAAGCTTGGCCCCTTTGCTCCAAGCTTCTAAGAGAAGCTTGACCCTTTCTTAGCTTCTTGAGGAAGTTTGACCCTTTTGCTCTAGCTTCCTCAAGAAGCTTGGCCCTTTTGCTCCAAGCTTCTAAGAGAAGCTTGGCCCCTTTGCTCAAACTTCTAAGAGAAGCTTGCACCTTTGTTCCTCTATAAAAAAAGAGCTCCTCTTCCATTGCAAGGGTTCCAAAAATTTTGCTAAGGCAAAAACCATACATATCTCACTTCTTTGAGCTCCAAAGTCCATAGTTCTTGGCCCCTTTGCACACCAACTCTTAGCCTAACACCTCCATCATCAACCTAAGGATCTTGGAAGCCATTTTCAGAGGCTAAGGGACTGGTTTTTTGGACCAAAAAGCTGCTGTCCCCTTTTGGCTACAAGGGTAACACACTTTACCCTCTTTTGGTCTTTATTTTGCTTCATATTTTAGCCTTACTTGTAAGCATTTTCGAGCTTTGTCATAAACTAAAAAAAGTCTTATTTTGAGCTCCTTTTAAGTTTGTTTAAGATCCCTTTTGTGTTTGGGGTTGTTTACCCCCTCTTAGGCCTTGTTTGGCCTCATTTTTGTGTCTTTTTTGTGAGCTTCGGGACCACCTTGTATTGGCCTTCTCACCACTGAAATCCAGAGGGATTTCAGTGGTGGGGATGGTGTTTTGAGGTCCTAAGAAGGAGAGGGGTGACCCTCTCCCTTGTTGTCTTGTTTTCTAACATTTTTGGCCTTTCAAAGGGGCTCCTATTTGCATGTTTCAAAGCCATATTTCAGGCCTTTTTTGGTGAGTTTTAAGGTCTGCATAGGCTCTGTCTAGAGCCCATGTTTCAAAGCCATATTTCAGGCCTTTTTTGGTGAGTTTTAAGGTCTGCATAGGCTCCGTCTAGAGCCCATTTTGCCATATAAAGTGTCTATTATGCATGTGTAGAGTAATCCTCCTCAAGGCCCTTCAAAGAGGCCTTTACTTGTATGCTTCCTTGGCTCATTCCAGGCCCTTTTCAGTGAGTTTTAGGGCTGTCATAACCTCTTTCCAGAGGTGGTTTTGCCATTTTGTATGTCTATCATGTATGTGTAGAACAACCCTTTGCATGGCCTTCCAAAGGAGCACTTCATTCTAACATGTATTGACTGAGTTTCAGTGGTTATTTGGGCATATTTTGGCATGGCATACTTCTATTTTTGGCTGGTTTGGTGACCTCTCATATGCTTCATATAGTTGTAGTGCAAATCATGGTTCACTAGCTTACTTTGCATGCTTTGGTGACCCTTGATTCTAGCACTTTTTGACCATGCCATAAACTGATTTTGTGCATATTTTGGACTGCCCTAGCTCTATTTTGGGGCCTCATGGTCGAATGTTTCTTGCTATGCATGGTTGTAGTTCGATACCCTTGCCTAGCTTCGAGTTTTGGAGCCTATTGCATGCCTATGTTGAGGTGTTTCTATGTTTTGGCATCATTGTGCATCATATTTCAGAGCTTATATGTATGCCATATTCCCATGTTTTCCACTCTTTAAATGCGTTTGAGAGTTATGCATGAATACCTCATTTTTGGACCATTACATAAGCTTCATTTTGGTGCATGTCAAGCCATCATTTTAGCACTTTTGGCCACTGATTTTAGACATGGCTGAGGCTTGTCCATATTAGTTTAAGTCCACCTCTTGCATGTTGCTCAAATGTTGTTACATTGCTTCATGTTTGCATGCTTTGGTTGCATGATGTTTTGCATTGTTGACACATGCTTAGCCATATTGCATTTTGTTGCATTGCTTGAGCTATATGACATGTTGTTGCATGCTTAGGTTGTAATGCATTTGGCATGTATTCTCTCTTTTAGCCACTTAACATGTTGTTACATGTTTGTGTGTTGTCCATGTTGCATGTTTGCATTGCTTGCCCTCATGTTCATGGTGCATACTTAGCTTGCATGCCTAGGTTGCATTGCATTTTGCATGCATGCCTTGCCTCTTGAAATCACCATGATTGAGGTTGGGCCTTATGTGTTTGTTTGGTGTGCATTACATTTGACATCAAAATGCACAACTCGGCTCCTTTGGCCATCATGCATCGAAATGCGTGATTGGTGGCCCGAGGGTCGAGAACCATACTCCCTTGAGTTCATGACATGATAGGGAGGGTGGTTGTGCATACATTGCTTTGAAAATGCATTGCCATGCTCTGTTTTCCCTCTGCTGCTGTCAAACAGGATTCCGCAGGAAGAGATGGCTGGTCGGCCATCTTCAGTGCTAGCCGGCTATCCATTTTTGGCCGAGAGCACAATTTTTGGTCGATGACCTGTTTCACTTGGCCGGTGGTCCCATCTCATGGCCGATGGCCTCTCAGCATGTCTCCAAGATGTTTCAAAGGTGTCACAGAGGTTGGCACAGTTTTCAAAAGAGTAGAGCAGTGTAAACAGAGGCAACTGTGGCATGGCGATGGATTTCCGAGCAAAGCTGACCGAGCATGCGTGCATCCCTCTTCTCGAGGCTGTTTTACTGCTTTGGTAGACTAATTGATTTGTTAATTAGTTAAGTGGTTTTGTAATTAATTAATTAGCTCGTGAGTTAGTTAATTAGGTGATTTGTATTATTCTTTTGGACCCTCCGCGAGAGGGCAATGTTGTAATAAGTGTGCGTGTGTGTGATGCATATCTTCCAACCCCACGTCTTTCTCCCTTTTATTTACCAGCTTGTGATGGTTAGTTTTAGGGCATGTTTCAATTAGCATACTTATGCTCGCATGTTTGCATTCATTCATTTGTCTTGCATGCACCGAGCTCGGCGCATCATGCTAACTGCATTGTATTTCAATTCCAAATTGAATACATGTTATATGTTGCATCTCATATTCCATCTTAGAGTAGCCGAGCCTATTCTAGTTGCATTATTGCATGTGTTGCATTAGCCATCTTAACATGAACTAGGATCATGCATTGATTACTAACTAGTTTCTGTTTTGGCTCGGAGTACTCGGTAAGTGTTTATGCTTTAGCATCCTTGTATATGTGTGAGTGACTACCATGATAGCATGCTTACCATGATGCTAACTGCTTATGTGATATAACTGCCTGAATGCCTGTAGGTGAAGGTTGGGTTGCTTGAATTGGAACAATTCATCGAAACTCGTGTTTTAGCCTACTTGCGAGTAGCAAACCTCAAAACATTTTCCAAACAAACGGATATGCGATGCTTTGTTCCAAATTAGGCGATCTAATCTATACTTGTTTTGCTGTGCGCATCACGTAGTAAAGATTAGCTAATTAATCGGAATAAGAACACATGTGTTTTCAAAAACAAGATATCATGGTTAGTAGAGGCCGATCTTTGATCGGGCGAGCGGGGGTGCTCATAGCTGACCTTCCCCAATCGTACCCAAGTTCCCGAGCCGAGGCAACTTTGGTGATGACGGACACGTGGCCTTAGGAAATGAGTCAAGGTTTCCTAAATTCCCCCATAAAAAATATTTAGGTGGCGACTCTGTATCTGGCAAAGTAGTCCATGTTTGGCACTTCTTTCTAAAAATCTGTTTTCAAAATGATTTGCCGGATTTGGACTCTTTGATGATTCATCGGTCTTGCATTGCACTCTACGAGATTAGATACAGGACCGTGACATTGAGTCCTGAACTGTAGTGAGCCCAAATGAACAAAACGGGGGGATTTCCCTCCCGGGACGTTAGGGGACGTCTACAGTTTCTGGCGACTCTGCTGGGGAGTTAGAGAACTTGACTCGAACTCATGATATCTTGTTTTGATTACACTTATGTGTTTCTTTGCATTGCATGTGCATTGGTGTGCCTAGGACACCGTGTTTGCCATCTGTTATTCCTGAACGGTTTGCCGGAGGCTCGCTTCGAGAAGCGTGCCATAAGGCTGACCGGTTACGGGCTCTGCCACGATGGGAACACAAACCCCGGTTGTCACCGGGGCACCCTTTTGACCATTCGACCTAGTGCATATTCGGAATCCATAGTGACCATTCCAAACTAGGACAGGTTGCTTACCCGATTATAGGTTGTTTGAAACTGCTGCGTGCGTAGTGAAACCCTAGCTCCTGACAAAATAGGACAGGGAAACTCTACCCCCAACATAGGGGTGTTTTGGCTCTTACTTGCTTGCTATGTGCTTTTAGAGTGTGTCTCTACAGGGAATGCATGTATCAATTTGCAAGTCTGGGTATCAGGCCTGCGGGCATCAGTATTTGGAAGAATCGGTTTTACCTGAGGGTATCAGTTTACAGGGCAGAATTTTGGGCAGAATTCTGTAGGGAGCGCAGTCATTCAGCTTCGCTCATGATGGTTCTGGTGAAATCAGGCTGAGATGCTGTATGTTTTCTCTTTTGCTAAGTAGTCTTGGAACCATAGCTTCAGAAGAGTCTAATATCCCTCAGGTACTCTGGACCTGTGTTGTTATGTAATCAGGGGTTGAACCACCTGCAGGCGGCACTCAGTTTACTCCAGATATGGCGTATGGCACGCACTGTTTTAAGCATTTATGAATGCTGATTTTTGTACTTTCTGACTTGGGTATTGAGTCTGTCTTGTTGTATCGAGTCAAACCTGTTGAGTCTGTCTTGTTGTATCGAGTCAGTCTTGTTGTATCAAGTCAGTCCTGTCGAGTCTGTCTTGTTGTATTGAGTCAGTCCTGTTGAGTCTGTCTCGTTGTATCGAGTCAATCCTGTTAAGTCTGTCTTGTTGTACCGAGTCAGTCCTGTTTTGTTAGAGTCGGGTGGTTCTGGGGGTGTTACCTCGGACATCACCATCTTGGTTTGTGTTTGTCTTTTTGCTTTCTTTTGAGTCTGTTTCTGCCTTGGAGCCAGTTATGCCAACAGATCTGAATGAAATAGTAGTGATTTTCACACTCTTGTGTTTGCTTCTGCCTTGCGCCAGTTGTGCCAGAAGTTTGAATGAAACGGTAGTACATTTCACCTGCTCTTTTGTGCCTTTAAGCCATTGCATTGACCTAAGTTTTTCAAAACTTTTGGAATACTGCGGTGAAAATGAAGAGGAAGGAATTCCTCGAGATTTGTGAAAATTTGATCAATCTGAGAGAAAGAGAGGCGTGCTAAGCCCTTAATGAATGAAATCATGCTTGTTAATGTGAGTATTGAGAAGGATCCTGGCTTGATCCAGATTGGTTCTACACTGTCTTCAGCGTGAGCGATTAGTCGCTTTCTTAAAAGGTTTGAAAAATGTTTTGCGACGTCCTACGAAGACCTGTGTGGAATCGCTCTTGAGATTGTGCAGCCTAGGATCGCTCTCAGCCTCGAGACTCGACCCCTTGCTTTCGAACCTTGAACTTAGATTCAGAATGTTCAATGGTCAACCACAATGTGAGGCCTGTGTGGTCGGATCAGAAGTAGCCCTCGAACTAGGGGCAGGGAAGTCAGATCAAGAAGATCAGATGTCGTCAAAAGAAGCTTGCAAAACTAGATCAGAAGCACCACTCGAACTAGGGGCAAAAGATGCCAGATTGTGCTCGAAGAGTCGAAGATGGATCATTCCACAAATCAATGAAGATCGGCAAGAATGCCAAATCCCATAGGGGAAAAAAGAAGAAAGCATTGCTGAGGGATAACCGAGTTCCTATCTACAACACTAGGGGCAAATTCAGCCCCTGTTGGATGGACTCTTACACCGTCAGCGAACAGCAGCCACTCTCTTGGATTCAGACGAATTCGAGATCTCAGAACCATTTGACATGGACCAAGCTACACTTTTACCCTTGAAAGGCTCGCTGGGCCGAAAACCCAGAAGGGCGACCCAGGCAAAAGTTAGAGCAAGAAAAAGAACAAAAAGAACAAAAAAAAAAAAAATGCAAAGAATGAAAAAAATGCAGAAAGATGAAAAAAGAAAAAAAGAAAAGAAAAACATAGCTTGCAAGGTTGAAAACCCAAAAAGGGCGGCCTTGGCAAAAATTAGAGCGCAAAAGGAGAGCAAAAATACCCGAGTGTACCTTAACCCCGAACTACGTAAGGCTTGATTCCCATGTTTGGGATATGTAGGCAACTTCATTCTGAAGTCCAGCCATAAACACTTCCAAATCGATTGTGTCCATGTAATGGTTTTGATCATCCTTGCATTTTCTATATCCGAGAATTCGGTTGTGATCGTCATTCTGAGGACTAATTACAATGTGCTGCGGTGTCATTCAGACAAGGGGCAACTTTCCGTTGCCATGCATTATGCTGCGGTGCCATTCAAACAAAGGGCAACTTTCAATTGATGATAAGGGGCAATTTTCCATTGTTTTGGATCTGAGGTTGTGCATCTCAAGAGTAGGTTCCGTGCTCGTCGAGCAATGGCCGTTTGCAAAAATAGTTTTTGAGAATTTTTACTGAGGTTGACTAATTTTCTCGAAAAGAATTCCATTTTTCAAAACTGGACCATTTCTTGGACCCAAAAATGGAAAATTTTCAGTGCTCATAGCCTAACTTGCATGATTTCAAATTAGAAAATTGAACAAGCGTGTTAATCTAACTCTCATTTTGGTTAAAATTGTTTTAGCAGAAGCAAAAAATAAAAAATGGTCAAAATGATGAACTAGGGGCATAGTTGAGTCAGGTGTTCTCTTCCCCATTGTTAACATACTTGCCAGAAAGGGCACTCTACTTGCCGGAAAGGGCACTGTATTCGCCAGAAAAGGGCACGACTGAAGCTAACAACAAAGGGCCGAAAGGCTCCCTCATCCTCTAAGCAACAAGGTATCAAGCCAAGTGCGAAGCACGAACTGGAATGGGGCAAGATATTCCACTCTCCCTCATCTGGACAGATCTGATCACGTCCAAACTCCCCAGCAAAGCATCGTCAACCAATGTCAGCTGCAGATTTGCTACACACCCAGTTGTAGCGCAGCCCCTCTGTGGGAGAGACTCACTGTTGTGAACAAGAATGAGAATCTGGTAGAATACCAGGGGCAAGAGCCCACAACTTCCTGCTTATCCATCAACCACCCAGGGGAGGGATAAAAAAATGAGAGATTGAAGAATAGAGAGATGTGCGCTGAGAGAAAAAGTGAGGAAAGGGCTTTTTTCAGAAAAATAGAGCATGAGGGCTGAGTGATGTGAGAATCACAAATGAGAAAGGGTGGGAAACAATACCCAGAGAAACTGGCTCCTCGTGCACTGAGAGGTCTCTTGCCATTGGAACACGTTTGTGCGTCGTGTCAGTCATTTTGTTTGTCTCGATTCTTGTTTTGAGTTGTTTCAGGTGTCTATAGATGTGTTTAGGTTGTGTGCCTTTTGTTTTCCTTTGTTGAGTCGTGATGCGTTGTGTCCAGTCATAGACTCAATACCCAGTTGAAAACTTATTCTCACTCTCATTTTCAAAAATAAATCGTTTTGTGCTCAGAGTGCTGTGCCATTCTCCACATTTGTGCAAAACAGGTTTGGTTCTTTCATAAACTGCAGGGTTTAACCCAGGTCATATGAGAACAGTAAAAACCAGGACCTATCTGAAGCTATATAGGTTCCAGACTGCAAAGCAAAAGAAAATGGGGAAAATTTTGAGCATCTGAGTATGTTTCACCTTCAGAAAATTCCGTGATTGTATTCCGGATGTACCTTGTCAAGCCTTGTCAATGCCTCGAAGTATGAGTGTGCCTTTACCTCAAGGGCAAGATCAAGCCTGCTTCAAAGTTATGCACCCTTCCACTCGCATTGTTATGCACTCTTCCACTTGTATTGTCATGAACACCTTACTTGCATTTATTTGCATCTTGTGTTATCTATCATTTATCCTTTTACGCTGAGCAACGTTTAGGATCGTTGTCCTCCGGGACTTTCTCAGGTTGCGCCGAGCACGCGCCTGATAGTTTGTTGGACCTCCTCTCACGATTTCAGCGTGGTTTGAGTGTCCCGTTCCTTACGCGATTTCAGCGTGTTTGGAATTTATCCCAGGTTGCGTTGTAGACGCGCTGGGCAGATTGTTGGACCTCTTCTCACGATTTCAGCGTGGTTTGAGTGTCCCGTTCCTTACGCGATTTCAGCGTGTTTGGAATTTATTCCAAGTTGCGTTGTAGACGCACTGGGTGGGTTGTTGGACCTCCTCTCACGATTTCAGCATGGTTTGAGTGTCCCGTTCCTTACGCGATTTCAGCGTGTTTGGAATTTATCCCAAGTTGCGTTGTAGACATGCTGGGCCGATTTGTTGGACCTCCTTGCCCGTTGAATTCCGATGTGTGTGTTGGTCGAAAAGTATTTGTGATCCTCCCTTGTGATTCTTGTTGTTTGGGTATTGTTGGAACATTGAGGCATCGAATCAGAAAATTAAGAATCTATCCCGAGTGTGGATCTGGTTTTGAACATTACAGGGGGTGTTTCAATCCGTGTTTGAGTTGTCTTCTATTTGGTTTTCTTCAATTTCAGGGACGAAATTTCCCCAAGGTGGGTGGATTATAACACTTTGTATTTTTGGGTTTAGAATTGAAGTGAGGTGTAATTGAAAGTTGTTAAGGTTTGGTGGTTATATATAGGTGCTCTCATGTCTTATTTTTAGACTAGGAGTTGTTTAGAATTGGTGAGTATAAGGTTGTTGCTATTTTTGTTAGAACAGATGCAAATTTCGGGGACGAAATTTCTTAAGGTGGGAAGGTTATAATGACTCGGATTTTAAATTCACATTGGATTGATGTATAGTGGTGCCCGTTACCTTAAAACTTATATGGTTGTCGGATTCTTGATATTGATGGGTTGGCAAGTGAACTTTAAATATTATAATTGAGGACCCTTGGGTGATGTTTGGAACTTTGATTGAAGCCCTAACAAGATATATAGATAAGATTAGATAAAAAGCCCCAAATTTCAGTTTGAGTTTTTGACCAGCCGTCACTCTTTTGCCGCTTTCTCCTTCCATACTTTGAATTTGAATGTGACGTTAGAACCATTGGAAAGCTTGTTTCCGGGGCTTCAATTTGGACACAAGAAGGACCTAGAACGGAGTCCCGATGAGAGAGTTATACCCGTTTGAAGTTTTCATATCTGTGCTGGAAGTAGGACCGCACGTGCGGAGAAAAGCGGCGCACGTGCGGGACTGTGTGGGCAGCAGCTCAAAAACGTGATTTTGAGATCATTTCTTACATTTTCTTTTCCTCTCTTCTTCTCCCCTTCTCCATGTCCGAAACCCTAGCCCCCAAAACCTTGATTTCCTCCACTTTTATCAACAAATCCACCATGGATCTTGCATCAAGAATGGAGAACAAGAGAAGATCAACATTTTTCCAACCGATTGAAGCTCGAAATTGTGGAGGAATCTCATCAAAGCTTGCTCCTTTGTTTGATTCTTGAGGTAGCGGTCCTAGTTCTCCTTCAATGCTTATGTTGATAGATAGATTTGTGGTATTTGGAGTATATAAATGCAAAATCTACATTTTGAGCATATAGTGTAAATCATGAAATTTTGGGGTTAGGGTTTGAAATGTTGGGGTTCTATTATTGGGTTTAGATTATGGTTTATGGATTATGGACCTAGGGTGTATGATAAATGGGAAGATTGGAACAAAAAGTAATGGGTTAAGAAATTTGGATTTTTCTTGAAATTTCTAGATTTTTCTCGAAACCTTAGGTTGATTTATGATGATAATCAATGATTTGGCCCAAATTGAAAATAGAATCATGAAATTGGTAGGTTGAATTATATATGTTCAAGTTTAATTGGAATTTGGTTATGTTTGAAAATTATGTTTAAAATTTGCAAATTTGTTATGAGCGTTGTAAATCATGTTATAATGAGAAAGGAAATTGGGGGAAATGATTTATTAATGATATAGATGACATAAACTCGATAATGGAATGTTGAAATGGGATTTAAGAATTTCTCTTGAATTATGTTGAATTATATTTAATGATGTTGAGTTGAATCATGTTGAATCATGTTGCTTATGTTGAATTGTGATGATTATGTAGAATTGTATTGATTATGTTGATTTTGGTTTTTGTGATCTAAGATGTAGAGTTTCCAAAAATGGGTTTAATCTCAAATCATTTTATTAAATTCCTAGTGGGCTTGTTTAGTCATTCAACTTAAGAGGATGATTCAATGGGGTTTTTTTATGGGGATGGGAAATGTTTGGTTTTTTGTGAAAACACTAGAAATTTAGAGATTTTGGGGAACATGGGAATGTTCATAAAACTCCTTTCTTTCTTTGAATAGAAGATGAATGGGTGTAAATTTCATAATGTGTTTTGCAAAGAATGGTAATCTTTTAAATATATTGAGTCAGAGAAATGGTTTTGAAAACTTCATGTGTAGTCCTGGATGAGACCATGTTGCTATAACTTGTGAAATGAGGAAGTTGTTGGTATATGGTTGACTTGAGAAGGAATGTTATGAACCATGGAAATTTTTGCAATTGCATATCATTTCATTTATTATTGTGCATGATGGTTCTAAATCAAAGAGATTTGCATTCATGACAAAAAATGATTTGTATGAGATATATGGAAATGTGTATAGGGTAAATACGTTGGTAAGTCCGGATAGGGGGTGTAGATGAATTTGATAAGTTGGCCTGAGTGTCCAAGGTGAAAGACCCGAAAGCCGTGCGGATAGGTGTCGAGCCTTCCAGTTAGTACCGGTAAAAATGATAGTTTGGTAGTACTCGTAGAGACTACTTGCAGACACCAGCCTAGGGATTACTAGTGTCGTATTTACCGCCCCTATTGAATTAATATTGGAAGTTTGAAATTGATGAAATCATATGATAATATTGAGAACATGGCGACTTGAAACAATGTATTGAGCTGAATATTTTTCCTTATTAATTTCCCTTGGCATGGCATTGCATTTACATTTACTTTTGTGTTGAGGAAAAAGCATAACTGTATATATATACTTTGTGAGAATTCTCTACAGAACATGGAAATTAATTACAAAAATGGTTGGTTTTCGAAATGAATTGGGTGCCAGCTATCCCGCCGTTGTAAGTCGGCAAAAGGTGGATTGTGTTGAACTATGTGTTGAGAAGTGTGTTGAGTTGATGATGTTATTGTTGCTTGTGATGAATTTGCGAAATTACATATTGATGGGTAATTTGGTTTAAAGAGGAAACGTGCATAGGCATTATTTGTAAATAACAGAAACAAAAAAAAAGATATGAGGATTATAGACTGATGGTAAACTTAATGAAGTAGTTGTATTAATAAAAGTAAATTGTGAGCGTTGTTTTATAATTAAATAAAGGATTGGATTGAAAGGGGTTATTAACATTGTGTTATCTTGAAATGAAACTTTGCGGGTGTAATTAATGATGTGAATTAAGTATAGGAGAATTGTTGGCAAGTTAAAAAGGAACCTAAACTTGAAGTTATGGGGTTTTAAATTAAAAATGAAGAGTAGAAAAGAAGAATGAAAGGAAAAGAGAAGTATTAAAATGGAAAATTAAATGAGAAATATTTTGGGAATTGGTTAATAACCTTTAAATGATGTTGTGTCTTAAATATGGTTGTTTCACAAGGATCTATGGTTTTCTAAAGTTAAGGGATGATTTTAATGGCTGAAGGTTTTTCTTAGAAGTGTTTAAATAGTTTTATTGAGAAAAAGATACCTTACTTATGATATTTTGAGATTATGAAATGTCACCCTACTATATGGTATCGTCCTGCATGCATGATCATTTCTATCTGTGTGTTAGTTATTGATCGAGGATTATGAGATTTCTACTGGGCATTAGTGCTCACCCCGTTGTTGTTTTATCTTTTTACAGGAAGAAAGTTTGGATTATTTGATTGAAGATGTATGGAGTTCTTGAGTCCGTTTGTATGACTTCATAGTAGATGTAAAGGAAGTGGATTTTATATTTGTATTTATTTATTTGTAGCACAATAGGAGATTGACATGTATGATTGTCATTGTAATGTTCATTGAGAGAGAAAGAGCATGTATCACGGTATTCCTATTACCCAAGTGTAATAGATATTTGTTTATGTAAAAAAAAAAAAAAAATAGACCTAATTTTAAGACTTTGGTAATGTTTTCGAGTAATAAAAATTGGGGCGTAACAGATTTAAAATTGATTTTAGTTACCAATTTATAGTGGTTGGTTATAGCTCATTATGATTATAGGACTTGCAAATTTGTGAAATCAAAATTAGCTTCGTCTCATTATAGTATTCTATTACGTAAAGTGGTACTTCCTCTGTAGTAAATTATTTCTTAGGCACGAAAACTAAATAATTTAAAATAATATATTTTTGTGCCAACTTTTTTTTTTTTTAATATTAAAGCACAGCTATAAGTACTTAATGAGTGGTTTTAATTGGTGAAATTTTTAAGAATTTAAGTACAAGAATATATTATTTTAAATTTTTATTTTTTGTGTCAAACATAATTTGAGATAGTGAAAATATTAGTTATTATCCACTGTGATCATTTTGATTATTTCGATAGTAACTTTATATCGTGGGTGGTGTTAACTTATGACTAATGTTATTATAATCTTAATCAAATTTATTCCTTTAAATCAAATGTTATTATAACCTTAATCAAATTCATTGCTTTAAATCTAA
Organism: Camellia granthamiana; assembly: GCA_036172215.1. Classification (NCBI taxonomy): domain Eukaryota; kingdom Viridiplantae; phylum Streptophyta; class Magnoliopsida; order Ericales; family Theaceae; genus Camellia; species Camellia granthamiana. The sequence goes on from CM069914.1 coordinate 66,717,954, forward strand.
TGTTTTAGAGAATATTTTTTAATGTTTTTTTAGTTTCATAACTAAAAATATAAAATGAAAAAAATTGAAATATTTAAGAATGACTTTTGGAGTTTTTATGACTAATTTGTGTACAAAATAGAAAGAATGGAAATAAATTTTTAACTTTTTTGTATGACTTTTTAATCTTTTTAAATTAATTTAGCCAATTTTCAAAGATAGACTAGAAATGTAAACATTCATAATGACATTTGATTTACATTACTCAGTTTAGATTGATCTTTACAGTTTGCATGAAACTAGTAAGATATTGCCGCATCCTCTATGGTCCATTTGATTACATAGATAGTTAGACATAAAAGGATAGATAGTCATTGATAAGTTTGAGAGTGGCCTTCTTACATTTTACAAGAAACTATTAAGGTTTTGCCCCGTCCTTTTTGGTCCATTTATTTAGCTAAATAGTTAGAAATATAAAGTTTGATAGTCACATATTTGTTTTACAATGATAAGTTTGAAAGTGACATTTACATTTTGCATGAAACTGGCAAGTTCATGCCATGTCCTTGTTGGTCTTGATTTGCTAGAAAGTTAGGTTTATATAAAAAGTGATGTTCTTTTGTGATTATTTAATTTTTTAACAAAATACTTGAAATATTTAGGACTGAATTTTTTACCTTTCATAAAAAAAAATGTGCAAAAAGTAAAAAGTAAAAAGAATGAAAATTAATTTTTAACTTTTTTATATGATTTTTTAATTTTTTAACATTTTAATTTTTTAATTTATTTACAGTGACATTTGATTTACAATACTGTGTTTTGATTGACCTTTACCATTTGCATGAAACTAGTAAAATATTGACGCATCATTTAAGGTCCATTTAATTGCATAGATAGTTAGACATATAGATAGTCATGGACAAATTTGGGAGTGGCTTTCTTACATTTTAGGGCAAATTACCAACAACCCTTAAGGTTCAAGCAAAATATAAAATACCACTATGTTTTCAAAAATTACAAAATATCCCCTGTCAAATAACCACGTTAATGGAGGCAGTAAATTTACAAAAGTACCCTGTGTCTCTCTAATGCAAAAAAAAAAGTGATGATATTCTGCAAAGAGAAGTCATGTCAAGCCCATTCCATTAGAAAAACAAAGAGTGCTACTATTAGTACTTAATTTTTTTGGACCTAATTCTCATTTTTTTTATTACAATTATACTTTGAAGTAAAATTACATTAAATGACAACTTTTAATGGAATACTCACCCACCAAATGAAAACAATTAAAATGACGCTCTACAATATTATACACATACCTTCATCTCTATCTATACATATACATATTCTTTACCAATCTAAACTCTAATTGTATTCTTCTTCATCACTATCCTAAACCCACATATTCATCTTCAATGAAAAACATTTGAAACTACCTAATCAATTAATGTTTTGTTTGGTGGTTTTAAATGTGTTCAGTGTTCCAAATTAGTTAACGTAGTAAACAATCCAATTATAGACTCCAAGTTTCTACATATGTCTCTAGTACTTGCATAGCTACAAGTCTTTGCTTTCACCATAACCCCACTATTTTGAGTTTTTCTTGATATCTAATACCATTAATTATATACCCACCGAATCTCGTGGCCTTTTTCTTAGGTCCCAATGCCAAAGTTTTAATCTCATCTGACAACACAACATTTTCAATAGCTAGAAACTCTTCAACCTATTTTTAAGAAGTTAACAAAATTAAACATCAACTAACAGAGAATTAAAAATTAAAAAAATGAGAATTGAAAATTGGAAACATGTAAGTTATTAGTACTTACATGAGAATTGAACCATCTGGGATACTCATCATTCTGACGGCGATCCACATCAAAATCTTTGAGATGACGATGTGACTGCTTAATAAAATCACGATACTCCCTACACATTTAAAGTACTTATAAAATGCAAGATACTTATTCATGATATCAATAAAATTTGGGCAAAGATTTGTATCTTACTCTCGATATAGGACAACCGCAACAGTGTTAAACAACACATACCGATGAGCTTGTACCTATGATGTGTTATCAAGCGCAAACCCTTATCCTTTTCCTAAAGCATGACCCAATAAAATCTCAGGATTGTTGCTAACATCATAATTCCTTATTGGTTGATTCAATTTTGACTCAACTCATCCAAGTACCTTGAGTAAAAGGTCATACACTCTTCAACTAAGTATCCATCTGCAATTGAACCTTCTGAATGACTTCGATTATGCATATATGACTTAAGTGTCATAAGATACCTATAAACAAACAAATGCACACCTGACTTTCAGTTATAAACAAACAAATGAATACAAATGTAAATTGGAGTAGAATTGCATACCTTTCTATAAAGTACATCCAGCGATATTGCACCGGACCGACAATCTTGGCCTCCTCTGCTAGGTGAATGGGCAAGTGCACCATTATATCGAAAAAGGATGGAGGAAAAATTCTCTCAAGATGGCAAAGTGTAAGAGCAATTTGGGATTGAAGACGATCTAACCCATTTGGCTCTAGAGTTTTGGAGCACAACTGCTTGAACAAATTGCTTAACTCAATCAATGGTTCAACCACTTTCTTCGGCAACAAATTTCTCACTGCTATTGGAAGTATTTGTTGAATCAATATATGGTTATCATGACTTTTCAATCCAGATATACTATGTTGTTTGAGGTTAACACGACGAGAGATATTGAATGCATACCCACCTAGAACTTTGATATTCTTTAGGAGTGTACAAAACAAACCTCTCTCTCTCTATTATTCATAGCGAAACATGCAGGTGGTAAATAATACTTGTTCACAACCCCTTTTTTAGGATGTAGTGCCTTTCGAATTCCCATATCTTGCAAGTCTCAACAAGCATTTGAATTGTCTTTTCTTTTCCGTTCAACATTTAACATTGTCCACAATACATTATCACACACATTCTTCTCAATGTGCATTACGTCAAGATTGTGGTGAATCAAATTATGCTCTCAATGTGGAAGCCCAAAGAAAATACTCATTTTCCTCTAATTATGATCCTTTTTGTTGTCCTCTTTTTCTTTTCCTTTCCTTTCCTGGTTCTTTTTTGTCTGTTAGTTGGTTGATGCTTAGGCCCCAGCTATCGTAATACATTAGCCCCTGATAACCGAATTGGACATGGTTCAAATTCAGAAGTTGCATCAAAAGACGCACCATCTTTTCGAAATTTGTGACTCGCATTCAACTAGCGGCAATGCCCCATGTAACAAAATTTTCTTCCATTCTTCAAATATCGATGTCGAGTACGTATGTTACAGCAAGGACAAGCTAAAGCACCTTTCGTGCTCTATCTAGAAAAATTTGCATATGTAGGAAAATCATTTATTGTCCACAATAAGACCGCGTGCATTCGAAACATTTGATTAGTTTCTCCATCGTACATCTGAACACCATTTTCCCACAATTTATTCAGTTCATCCACTAACAAGCGCAAATAGACATCAATGTTATTGCCAGGTGAAGAAGGACCATCAATGAGCAATATCATCATCATATGAGGTTGCTTCATGCACAACTACGATAGCAAATTATAAGGCATCACAATAACTGGCCAACTACTATGAGCAACATCCATTGCCTTGAATGGATTAAATCTATTTGCTGCTAAACCTAGTCTGACATTGCGAGGCTCACTCGCAAACTTGGGATACAAAGTATCAAAATTTTTCCAGACAGGAGAGTCTGCAAGATGTCTCATTTTACCGTCATCAATTCGGCCCTTTGCGTGCCATCTCATTAATGAAGCAGTTTTGGATGACATAAACAATCTTGGAAGCCTTGGAATCAAATGAAAGTATCTCATAATCTTCTAGGGAATTCTTTGTTGCTTCTTTTTATAATCATTCTTCTCACCCTCAAATTGTTTGTATCTAGGCGTCTGACACACTATGCAATCATCCCTACTAGTTGTCTCCTTCCAATACAGTGAGCAATCTTTTGGGCATGCATGTACCTTATGATAATCGAGGCCCAATTCCCTAAGGAGTACCCTCGTTGCATAGAACAACTTTGGCAAAGTTTCACCTTTTGGGAATGCATCCTTCAAAAGCTTAAGCAACATTGTGAAAGACTTGTTGTTCCATCCACTAAGGCACTTGACATGCAATAATTGAACAACAAATGAGAGCGTTGAAAACTTGTGACACTCTGGATACAACTCTCTTTCGACCTCCTTCAATAAATTGAAAAATCTTTCAGTTTTCTTATTTGGGCCTAGTTCGATATTAGAACTTCCTGTCTTATTACTAGCAAGATGAATCAAGCTTGGTGGAGGAAGTCTGAACTCCTCATATATCATTTCATTGACTTCATCGCCATCATTCGAATCACTGATATTCTCATTTAATGGCACAAATGCTAGTAAATCTTCTCCGTCAAAAATTCATCTGGTGTAGCTTGGAAGAAACCCATTGATCATTAAATGTTTCCCCAAAAGGTCTTTCTTTACTAGTTTGACATTCCAACACCATTTACATGGGCATGTGACTTCATTTGATAGAGGATTATTTTGGCATGCAAGTTTAACAAATTCCTTAACCCTTTCTATATATTCTAGGTGCAACCTATGCTGATTTATCCAACTTTTATCCATCTGACTTTTTCTTACACTACAAATGTCACTGCCAAATCAACAAAGTTCAAAATTATAATTTCATTTTAATTATTCTTAACCTCAATTAAGTACCTATAATGCATGCGACATAACACCATTCACCTCTAACTCTTGTTTAATAGGTTGGTTCATCCTACTTTCCCATTCAGGATTGCATAATCTATATTGTAAAAAGTAGCTCATACCTCTCTATCAATCTCTAACGAAATTTCGGCAGCATCTCCCCATAGTTCTCCAAGTACATGACATAGACTGGGTGTACTGCTACACCTTGTTTAGTATACACCTAGAGAACATGAGGAGCTACTACATGAAATCTCTACAAGATGGACTACATTTAAGTAGTGGAACTACTAATTACAACATAGACTTGTGCTCTTGAGCTGTCCAAACTAGACAATCCAAGAAGAGCTTCATCAAAGATGACTAAGTATCTCTAATGAAGATTCTTGGACAGGTCTACGGCTATTTATGCATGCATGGATAATTACTTGCTAAATTAACAACTGTCATGATTTTTGCATCCCAGTGGTGCAACCTGAATCAGAACTATCAAGCATACTAGAATCATTTCTAGCATGAAGAAACTAATAGTTTCTACAATGCTCTTAATAGATTATGATATAGAGCTTCATCAAAATGACTAGGTATCTCTAATGAAGATTCTACAAGAACAACCAAATTATCCTGATTGATCACAAAGTAAAAAAATTCCATGATTGTAGTTGATTGCACATTACATGACTGTAGAGGTGTCTTATTTTTCTTGCTGCAATCATGTTGAATAGGACACCTCTAATGAGCTTATGTTAGCCAGCCACCACAATAGAGGTGTCCTATTTTTCTTTTTCAAGAATTTTTTCCTCAGTCTCCTTGTCTTTGATACCAATTCAACAACTGGTGTCGGAGTTAAAAATGTTTTGTATCGTTTTATAAATCCATATTCTAACACCCTTTGCTCTAACAACTATGATGGTAGTGATAAATGAATGAACAAACTAACAATTGTTCTAGGCAATTGAATACAAAAAGCAACTCAGGGAAATTTACAAATGGGTTGTTCTAGGACAAATTGATTCATGGCTAACTCAAATTACCGTATTCATCAGACCCAAAAAACAAAAACAAAAACAAAAACAAAAATTACTCAATTCATCAATACTATTTTCAACACTTTCACATTCATTTCAAAATAAGACCATTCAGATTTAAATAGGAGAATCATCCAAAATAGGTCTTTCCATCTAAGTTACAATTATTAAACTAAGTCATTGAAATGTAATAGTAACAATTTATTTGTTTTGTGTATTACATCATTTCTATGTTCAAAAACAACATTAAAGACAACTTTCAGAAACAGAGATCACCTACTTCAGTAAGTAATCAAACACATCATCAATTAGTTCTCTCAAATAGAGATAAAGTAAGAAGGGAGAAGAAAATTACCAGTAACAGTTCAGAAGAGAAGTCGTCGAGTAAGCAATGAAACACACATCCAATTCAAGATAAGGATCAAGTGAATATTAACTAGTTTTTCCCCCAAACAGATTGCAATGCTAAAATCATAAATAATCTAAAGAACTAGAACAGCAAGATCATTACAAATTATATAAAGTATTTTTTTTTATTTTATTTTAAACTAAAGCATGAAAAAAGTTAATCAACAGATTTGACAATGAGAAAGTAGATAATGAAAAATGTACCTGAGATAAGAGCAAGAGAGATTGATCTGGTTCAAGAATGATATCGATTTTGGATTTGCCGATTTGATGAAGATCAGATCGAGTTCAAGTTTGAGTTCGCTGAAGAATAGCTAGAGCAAAGCCCTCGAGTGACAGAGATCGATGAAGAACAGCTAGAAAGTTTGATTGCGAGCGACAGAGCGCAAACCGTGGTGTGTGAGAGTGAGAAACTAATCAAATGCAAAATCTGCAATCCAGCAAGCGAACAAGAGTATGTTGTTTGAAATTGAGTGAGAGAGTGTGAGTTTGTTTGAGAATGAGAGTGAAAGTGATGGTGAGAGCTTCAAATCGAGGGTTTTGGAAGAGAGGGAGACTGAGTTGTGGAAGAGATTGAGACAGAGAGAGACTGAGTTGAAAGAGACAGAGGTTTGGAGAAAGAGAGAGACTGAGTTGAAAGAGACGGAGGTTTGGACGGTCAATAAATTGACCCAATACAACGCCTTTTAACTGAGATCAGAGACAACATTTTTCAAAACGTTGTGTTTCATTAATTTATAATGGCGTTTTCATAAACGCCATAAAGAGCTGTTGCAATACCCCCCTTTTCCTGTAGTGAGTTAAACAAGCGTGGCCCATCATTAAATTGGGATGTTCCCTCTCACATGATATTACCACACAATCTCAATTCATGTAACACTAAGGTGTGTTTACCAAGGAAATTAAAAACTAAAAAATCATTATAAAAATCAATTTAGAAAAATTACAAAATTATTTAAAAAAAAATTAATTTCCAAACATCACCTAAACAAGTATCCAATAATTATTTTGAAGTGAAATCAGTGAATTTATTTTTGGGACAATCTTGGGAAATTTAAAAAGTGTGATACAACATGTGATCACACCAAAATGGATGCACACAAAAATAATTAGTATGGATATATTTATATATTTTAAGGAAGGGTAAATTTAGGAATGACAATGGAGACCCTATCTAGTGGTTACCTATGGAGATCCAATCCAAAATACATGGGTTTCTCCCATTTTTCTACCCATCAGGTTAGCTTGGTGGAATAATTTAAATCTCCATTGGAGGTGGGTAAGGGATGGGTACCCACCCATATCTCCATATGTTTTGGCACCACTTTTTAAAAAAAAAAAAAAATATTTTTTTCAAAAAATTTAAAAAAAAAAAATTATTTTCAAAAAAATTAAAAATTAATTTTTACAAAAAATAAATAAATATTTTTTTAGAAAAAATTAAAAATAAAAATAATAAGTTTTTTTGAGTAAATTACAAATACATCCCCTGAGGTTTGCTTAAAATACGAATTGCCCCCTGTAGTTTGAAAAATTACAAATACCTCCCTGTCAGAATTTTTATTTAACAGAATTAATGGGAAAAGTGAAATTTCGAATTGTTCACCTATACAATAATAAAATTATCTGAATTATTAATTGAAATAAGTTTTAATATTATTAAAAACAGTTAATTAACTTGATGATTTATTAATAAAATGACCTATTTGTTATGAAATTATAAACCTTAGGGGGTATAATGTAATTTCTAAAACCACAGAGGGTAATTTGTAATTTAAGTAAACCTCAGGGGGTATGTTTGTAATTTATCCTTTTTTAAAAAAAATAAAAATATTTTAAAAAAATATATATATATAATATTTTTGAAAATAATTTTTTAAAAAAATGAAGTAAATGGGTCAAGTCGGGGATGGGGAAAACCCAGACCTGCTAGGGGATGGGAAGGGCAGTCGCCATAGGAGATGGGGTTGGGAAATGTGAAAAATTTATAATAAGGGAATGGGGAGTTAATATCCGCCCCTTGCCCCCATTGCCATCCCTAGATAAATTACAGCAAATTCCCTTCAATTATGATCAATTATCTATTCTAATATATAAATTGAAGGCTTCTGGTGGTGTTATGTTATGTAAAAAAGAAAAGCACAAAATTTGAAACCAATATCATGAGCTTGGCAAAGCAAATCTTACTACTTAAGTAAGAAATACTATATGTATATTTTTTTTTTATCATTATTCTTATACTATTATATTTTTTTTTTTTGAATTGCACATGAATTACGTGTGCGGCCTACTAATTTGTTAATATTTAAACCCCTCTAGCAAACCCTTGGGGTTGTCACATGTGCAACCCATGACATGGCAAATTTTGTAGCCAAGATATAACATCCTTAAGCTTGGGAAGGAGATGATTCGTTGATGATGCTTCACGGTGAAGATTCATTGGTATATATATATATATTTTTTGAACGGCAAACAGATAATTTTATTAAAACAGAACATTACAATACAACTTGGGAAAATTACATCATCGACAAAGCTAAGCATCCCAACAAGGTTGGCACCCAAAGCATGACCAATCATATGCCTCCCCAAGACACCACCAAGAGTTGGAGAGGATCCAACCCACTACACCCCAAAACATCTCCCAAAAAAAAACACAGATTAAACCCTACCACCTAGGCAGCACCTAATCTGCCCAATGTTGTACAAGAAATCATTAATAGTGAATGGAAAGTCCTTCGTTGCAGCTTTCAGCCATATTGCTAATCTGATGATAATAGCCTCTCTCAACTCCCCCATCTGTGGTTGAACAACATTAAACAGACAATCATTCCGATGTTTCCAAATAGACCAAAGGGCAACCAAAGGAATTGCCTTCCAAAACCTCCTCTCAGCTTTGTGAAAGTGGATACCATCCCACCACTGTAACAAACTCTCCACTGAGCCCGGGACAACCCATGACACCCCCCACCATTGCAATAACCCAGCCCACACCTTCCAAACCACTGGGCAAAGAATAAGAACATGCTCAACAGATTCTTCCTCGGTTTTACAAAACACACACAGAGCAGATGCAGTGACAGAAAGAACTCCAATCCTTTTTAAGAAAACAGAAGTTTTAATTTTATGTTTCCAAGCTAGCCACCCAAAGAATTGGACTTTGGGTGGCAGATAATTAATCCACACCAATCTACTAGGGCTAACACAATCTCCAAAACCCAACTCACACCAGTACTGGCGGCGATGCAAAGAGGCAACAAAAGACTAACCTGAAGGGGTTGCTAACCACCTGGGTTTATCCTTAACACCCACTCTTAGCACAGGAGCTGCTTGCAACAGAGCCAGAAGTCTACTCTGCTCGTCTACCTCCCACTGATGCAGTGGCCTTCGAAGCTTGAGATCCCACGCCTCAGCAGACTCTTGAATTTCTGTAAAAAAAACTTGAGTGTTCCATTTTTGACAGTGGACAGTGAGAACAATCGAGGAAATTCATCTTTTAGACAAACATCCCTACACCATTTATCATACCAAAATTTGATTCATTGGTATATATGCATTATCTACATGTATATATACAGTTTGATAAATGGTCATTGATTTGCTTTGTAAAATATTGTTGTTAATTGATCTTCTTAAAATGAACGGAATATTGATAACTGGCATAGAATTTGCTGGGTTTGTGATAAGTTGCCTTGGGGAATTAAGTGTTGGGGATATAGTGACTTTATGAGCCAATGAATTTTGTTATTTTGCTCATTATTTTTCTTTATTGTATTTTGTAGAGGTATACTTGGAATTCTGTTCTTCAGGGATACGAGCTGGCGGATTTATTTTATTTGCTCGCTATCCTCATTTCTTGGAGCAAATCCTTCATTTGTCCTTTGGGTTCCTGAATTGGAAGATGCTTTTGGCCCAGATTAGCTAGGGACAAGTAAGGAATATGAAAGCTTATATCTGCTGCTGTCGCAAGATAAACGAGATAGGGAAAGAAGGGGGTTGCCTGTCTGTCGTCCCGAAGATCCTCCCGCAACACTACAGGAAAAACATACGCATATAGGAGAATGCATAAATTTAATGAGACAATTATACGAGCACTTTGACAGGATGAAATATGAAATTAAAAGAGCTAATCCAGTGATGTGTTATTTTATTTTTTATTCTTTATTTACAGGTTTAATTTGAAGTTACGTTCATAGCGTTCACTCTTTCTTCTTCTACTTCTTCTTCCTCCTCTTCTAGGAGTTCGCGCTTCATTCGAGATTTCAACTGCAATGGCTTTTTGACTATATTTTTCCCTATCATATTCAACGCTTGGTGGATGCAATTGAAACTCAGCAAATTCCAATCTAGTAGATTGGGTGAAGTACAAGGCTTTTAGAGAAGCTAAGAAAATTGGTTTGGATCTTTCCTCATAGATCCTAGGCCTTGCTTGAATGTTTGTGAGTACTCATGAGTTCATTAGAGACTTGAGAGGGCTTAAGAGTGTTCTTTATGGCTATTTCTTGAAGAACTTGGTGGTGGATTCACTTACTTGCAGTTTTGATTTGCATACTTGAAGCTTTCCCTGTAATGACTCAGTCCCGATCTGTTTATGCTAGTTGGCATCCCTTACCTTGTACTTGCATTGCTTCCAAATTCTTGATAATGATAGGTTTGCATTTGAAATTTAAATTATTGTAATTGAGACCAATTTCTAGAAGCTTTGAAACTTGATTGATGGCTTAACGCGGTGTTTGGGCATGATTGGACCAAAAGTCTTAAATTCAAGTATTTGTTTTTAATTAGTCTGCATTCTTTTACTTTTTTTTCTCTCCCCATACTTTAAATCTTGATGTGAGATTAAAATCATTGGAAAGCTTACTTCTAAGGACTCAATTTAGACTCAAAATTTGCCCAAAACAAAGTATGAACGCCAGAGTTATGCATATTCGAAGTTCAAGCATTGAAGTTGTCAAGAGTAGTTCGCTTGAGCAGTAAGTTTCACTTGAGTGGTCTACGTGACTTTTTATACCTAAAAGACGCATTTTTTTTTTCTTCATATTTTAGTCCAATTTCACCTCTCTCTCTCTCTCTCTCTATATATATATATATATATATACACACTACAACATATAAGAATTTTATACACTAAAGTTTTTGGTCTCTAAGGTCTCTAAAAATGAAAATTTTGTTGCAAAAGAGATTTAAGGTCCAATTTTTGTCGTCGTAAGGATAATCGCTGAAAGATCGTTCCGAAAAGTCAAAAATAAAATTTTTAGCAATAAAATTTTAAAAATGTCACTAATAAATAGACTTTTAGTAACAAAATAATTTGGCCTCAAAATGATTTATTTTTTGGGATAAAAAATTTAGTCCCAAAAGGATAATTCATCACTAATGTCCAATTTTTGTTGCTAAAAATATAAGAGCGACACTCTTTGTAAGAAAAATATTTAGTCTCTAAAAAGTAATTTTGTCCCTAAATTTTAGTCTCCAAAACCTTAATTTTCTATAGTGACATATATATATATATATTCTCTCCTTATATCTGTACTCCCAAGAACATATTTGTATAACTTAAGATTTGAAGGCCAAGGAGTTGGATTCATCTTAAAGTTGAAGCATTAAAGTCATTCTACGCGTCAAGTTACTACTAAGCCATCAAAATGAATTTGTTTTGATCATCATCTCTTTCGTGGACCTGTGATTCCTTTTCTCTTGAGGGAGTGATTTCTTCTCCCTTTTCAATATGGGTTTGTAAGATATGTGTGGTAATCTATATGTCATATAAAGAAAATGGAGTTTTTAATTCACAAACCTTGTGAGAGTTTCATTATCTCAATCTTAATTTTTTAATTTTTGATTAAAAAAAAAAATCTCAACACTTATTGACTTCTCCCAAGTTTTTTTGACTTCTCTCATACACACCCTTTTCAACTTCTCTTATATCTATTTAATTATTTTGGAAATAATAATTATCCCCCCTTTTCAATTTCTCCCATACCTATTTAATTATTTTGGAAATAATAATTGTTTCGTAATTTATGGATTTCAAATGAAAAGATAACAAAAATGTTTCATAATATCTCCATTCTAATTTCTCTCATCAATTTCTAAAAGAAAATATTAAAACTTGTCTTTGTAACGCCCCAAATTTCTAGCCCAAACGATAATACAACAATCATGACTCTTTTAAGGAAAATCGAATATAAATCTCCAAACTTATATTACATAATACAATAGTTCTTTATGCAATAATACATTAATCCAACAACAAGTAAATAAATAAATAAATACCCTCAAGGGGGTTTATAAGTTTCCAAGACTCGAGTCTGGTTACACAAAACAGTTATTCAAACCCACATAAACACAACCCTTGACTTACACACAGAGTCACAGCAAAATGAGAGTATTGTACTTCCAACACACATACTTCCACGCCCCTAGTTGGGTGGGATCACCACATCTTTTCCTGTACAAAAATCTCGTAGGGTGAGCATAAAGCCCAGTAGGAAATTCTTAATAAAGTATATACATTTTATACAAGTCTCAAGAGATGAAATGCACATGCCATGCTATGTCCTTTTTGAAGATAAATCACATTTTCATCTTTTGAAAACCATCATGCTCAATGATATCATGCAATTTCAATTGTTCAAAACTTAACAATTTATTTCAAGGGAGGTAAATACGACCCTGGTAATCCCTAGGTCGATGTCTCAAGTAGACTATACAAGTACTACCAATTTGTCATTTTTACCAACATTGACTGGAAGGCTCGACACCTATAATCTATCATTTTTACCAGTATTAATTGGAAGGCTCGACATCTATTCAATTTCATCTACACCACCTGTCAAGACTTACCACCGTATTTACCCCAAAACCAATTCATGAAAACTTGTTTCTCAACATTCTTTTCTCAATGCAAGTTTTCAAATCAACTTTCAAAATTTAATGTAATCAAATAAATTGATATGCCAATAACACAAGATGAATATAAATACTTTTATTTCAATTCATCATCTAAGAAATAACACAATTCCCTCTTCTCAAGTATTCTCAACAATTAGTTATTTCAAGACTATTTCAACGTTTTGAACAATAATTTCCAAAATGAACAACAATTTTCATATTCCCTGAAATTCATCATTTCTATAAATGTAAATAAGAAATTTTCCAAACATCCATTTATTTTCACACACAAAATAAATATAATAATATCATTCATGGATTTTCAGTCTCTAAAAAAAAAAATCCCAAAATTCTAGATTTTCTCACCAAAATTATACAACTCAAATCTTTTGAAAGAAAACTTTCCAAAATCATCTTTTCTTCAATCAACGAAGATCAAAACCCATAAGATCATTTTAAAAGAACAAGAGACAAACTCACTTTCAAAATTGCTCAACTTCTTGAATTAACAATCAATTTTCAAAACTATCGAAGGATGATTTCGAAAATCTTCTAGATCTTACAAATATATATATATATATAACTCTAAGAAAATCTCTACCTCAAGTTTTGAAGAAGAAATTAGATGAAACCCCCAAAATGAACAGTGTCCAAACTCGATCTTCACCGCACACAATGAAGCCCTCGAGATGATAACCAACTTTGGTGAATAACTTAGGTCTAAATCTCAATGGATTTGGAGAAATCAAAGAGAGAATATGACTTTTAGATAAAGAAGCTCCTAATCTGGAATTCTGGAGAGTTTTAGAGAAAGAGAGAGAGGACTGGAAAAGTGATCTGAAATATCAGATTTATGAGCTGATATAACATGGTCCGTTCGAGCGTGGAATGCCCCGCTCGAGCGTCAAATACACTAACCCAGTACTTTTGCAGACATGTCAAACTTCTGAAACCAAACATTCTCCGCTCGAGCGCATAAACGATCGCTCGAGCTCAACCCCCGCCAGGGCGCTGCCCTTGAACCCGTCAAGGGGCGCTGCCCCCTGGACCCCCGTAAGCTGACCGGGTAGCTTGACCCCCAACATACTCAGTGAAGTGGCAAAATTGGGATCGCTACAGTCTTCCTTTTTTCCCCTCAAAAAATCAGATAATATTTTTCATGAGAATTGTGGTTATCTATCTATATTTTATATATTATATTATAACATAATAAAAAATAAAATAAAATAAAAATCAGATATACAAACAGATAAAATTAATAAATATGATATTTATTTATTTAGTTAATCCTTCTTTTGCCTCTCAATATCCAATTTTAAAATTTGAAAATCTTTAAAGTCTATCTAAACAAATCTAATATGAAAATATCTCACACCACCATACTTTAAATCAATAAAACTCACATATCTATCACATAACTAACTCACATCATAACTTACCTAAATAATAATAATAATTAAAAACAAATAGAAACCATAGATAAATTAAATTTAAAAAATAGAAACCCACAACTCCATCTTAAATAAATTTTTAAAAAATAATAATAAATAGAAACCACACAAAAATAAAAAAAAGATAAGAATTTAGATATAGACCTGTAACACCCTGAAAATAAACCCATAAATCATACATTCTTAACATGCTTAGACATAAAGGAATAAAGCATAATTACATATCATCAGAGTATTCATTACAAAATGTATTACATGTTGACAACAAAAGTAAATGCCCTACGGGCTTACAACTTTCCAAGCCAACACTTGGTTACAAAAAGAGTACTAACTAGAAACACAAAACAAGCCCTTGGCTTGATATACATGTAATACAAAAATGTAATCACAAAAGATGTCCCAGCCACTAAGCCTCTCAATCTACGTCCTTGGAGGTGGCATGCTACTTGTACCTGAAAATAATGTCCCATATAGGGTGAGCCAACGCCCAGTAGAGATATGCTAAACATAATATAAGCAATAACTAAAACATTGGCCATCGATAAATGTTTAACTCATATGAATCATTTCATAACTATGGCTCAAAATCTGGCCAAACAATTTACATGAGATCACATCTCATATCAGTAGTATTTCTATTTCAGATGAAATAATAACTCATATTAAACATTTCACACTTCATAACAGATACACATTTTAGTGCTGTATCAATCTCAGACAAAATCCGGTTTAGAGGTCCATCCCTCATCTTCCCCTAAACCATGGCACTTCCATACTTCACAAATGATACACATTTTGGTGCTGTATCAATATCAAACAAAGACACTTCTATACTTCACAAATGATATACATTTTGGTGCTGTATCAATATCAGACAAAATTCGGTTTAGAGGTCCATCCCCCATCTTCCCCTAAACCGTGGAGTACATCCCCCATCTCCTCCCACACAATATAATGTCTATAAGCAATTATCATATACAAGTGCACTCAATCAATACACAATTTTGCTATATTATATCAACCGCCATATTCGATGGCTTACTCAATTGATTAGTTTTAGTTTGCCTAATCGTCATGCATTGTCTACAACAATCAAGACTATCCTCCACCGATAGCCCAAAGCAATTATTTCTAAATAGATAATAAATGCATCAACAGATAATTTATAAACATTTTCAAAAGTGAGCGATTAATAAATCCAACTTCACTATTCCATCTCATATTGAGCCAATTTCATTATTTTCAACTCAATTTCATATTCTCATCATAAATGTCATTAATTACATAATTGACCCAATTATACCCAAACATGGCATTTTTTCCCCTTTTTCCAATATTGACCCAAAGGTCTAAATATCATCAACTAACATCAATAATCACCTTTTAAGAGCCAAAACATACACATTTGAGTCCAAAGGACAAAACCCCTCTTTTTATAAAACACAACTCAAACCCTAACTTCCCAAATATCAACCAATTATACAAATAGCTCAACACCTATGTTAAAGCGTATAAGAATGAGTAGGAATTCCTACCTCAAGAGATGAGACTCAATGGAGGTGATGAAGAAATCGAAAATGCTCCAAATCCCGAGATTCTCGGATCAAAATGTAGTCCTCAACGATTCCCACACTTTTTACAAAGGCCCAATGGTAGAAAATCACTCATACTAGATCAATCCTAAGAGAAAAGGGAGAAAGTAGTGAGAGAAGCTCTCAAAAATGGCTTTTCGGAAAAGTAAGAGAGAGAGTGGAAGTTGAAAAGTGGTTTAAAATCACCCAGCTGATAACTGATATACGTATGACCCGTTCGAGCGGAGAATAGGACGCTCGAGCGTCAAGCACAAAAACTGGACCAGCTCGAGCGCAAAGACATAACTGCAAAACACACCCGCTCGAGCGCAAAGGGAAAGCCGCTCGAGCATAGATTTCCCCCTTCCAGCACTTTTACAGACAATGAACTACCCGCTCGAGCGCCAAGATACCCGCTCGAGCGTAAGAAGATCCGCTCGAGCGTGAAAAACACACCTGCAGAAGTTTTGCAGAGGCACAAAATGCTGAGAGTGTGTAAACCCCGCTCGAGCGCAAGAAGACCCGCTCGAGCGGACAACCAATAATCAAACTCCACTAGAGCGCAAAGGGACCCGCTCGAGCGTACCACCAAAATTCTGGGCAACAAGGAATAGGACTAAAGCTCAACCAACCTGTTCGAAACATGCTCAATACATCCTAAAACTCAAACATACGAAATTAAATGGTAACAACAAGATATACAACCACCAACTCCACGAAACCTAAGTCCGGAATACAACAATCAAAGGAAGAGAAACCGGGATCGCTATAACCTCCCCCCCTTAAAGAATTTCGTCCCCGAAATTAAGTACAAGTTTTTCAAAACAAGTTTTCTTATCTCCCAACAACATTACATTTCAAAATATAACAACTTGACCTATTACCGGTCATCTCGTCTCTTTTCAAGAGGCAATTTACAACATTTTCCACAACATGCATTATAAATATGCAATGATTGAAATTTAACAATTTCCAAAACTATGTTCCACAGTTCTATATCATATTTAACGTTCATGATATATTTCTATTTCCACAATACATTCAACATATGCAATGTTACACTAAACTTCTATTTCAAGGCAAGTTTCAAAATACTTCCATAAACCAAAACATATAAAATGTTTTACAAGTTAAGACATATATAATGCTCTTAAAGTCTATCAGTATTACAAAATCTCAATACATGATTATACATTAACAAACAAGTCCGGATATTTTTCATGGACATCCAACTCACGTTCCCAAGTGGCTTCTTCCACTTCGTGATGTTTCCACAAAACTTTCACCAAGGAAATGGCCTTGCCTCGCAAGACTTGCTCCCGTCCATCCAAGACCCGAACCGGTCTCTCCTCATATGAGGCCTCCTCATCTACCTCTAAGTCAGTCCAATCTAACATGTACGATGGATCCGGCTCGTACTTCCGAAGCATACTAACATGAAACACGTCATGTACTCCGGATAACTGCAGCGGTAAGGCCAAACAATAAGCAACCTCCCCAATCCTCTTAAGGATCTCAAAGGGACCGATAAATCGAGGGGACAACTTCCCACTCTTCCCAAACCTCATCAAACCCCGTCTAGGTGATATTTTCAGAAAAACATGATCACCCGTCTCAAATGCCAAAGGCCTCCTCCTACGGTCGGCATAACTCTTTTGGCGACTCTAGGCTATAACAAGTCTCCTACGGATAAGCTCAACTTTCTCCGTCGTTTCCCTCACCAACTCCGAGCCCAACAAAGGTGCATCACCCACCTCGGCCCAACAAACTGGAGACCTACACGGTCGGCCATACAAGGCCTCGAACGGTGCCATACCGATACTAGACTGAAAACTGTTGTTGTAGGCAAACTCCACCAAGGGCAAGTGCCTCTCCCACGTCCCACTAAAGTCAAGGACGCAACCTCTAAGCATATCCTCAAGGATCTGAATAGTACGCTCGGATTGCCCGTCAGTCTGAGGATGATAAGCCGTGCTAAAGGTCAATCTAGTACCCAAGGCACTCTGCAAACTCTGCCACAACCTAGCAGTAAAACGAGGATCTCTATCAGAGACGATCGACACTGGGACCCCGTGCAACCTCACTATGTCCCGAATATACAAGTCGGCAAGATGATCTACCGAATCTCTCGCGTGCATAGGGATGAGGTGCGCCGACTTAGTCAACCGGTCCACAACCACCCAAATAGCATCACTACCCCGCTGAGTCCTCAGAAGACCTACAACGAAGTTCATAGTGACATGCTCCCACTTCCACTCAGCAATAGGCAAGGGTTGCAACAAACCCGCTGGCCTCTGATGCTCGGCCTTCACTTGTGGAATAGTAAGGCACTGCGATACGAAAACTGCCACATCTCTCTTCATGCCCCTCCACTAAAACTGGCGCCCCAAATCACGATACATTTTGGTGCCCCCCGGATGCACCGCAAGGCGTGAATGGTGAAACTCTCGGAGTACCTCCTCTCGGCAAAACTCCGGCACAAACAATCGGTCTCGGTATCTCACACTCTGGTCGGGATACTCAGACAAACCCTTCTCAACCTTCCCGCTGGAGATCTTCTCTCGGAGGGACTCTATCTCAAGGTCACCTCTCTGTGCCTCTAACACTCGAGTCACAAGTGTAGACTGCGCAACGACAGAAAACAAGACCGCAGCCTCAACGGATTTACCCAGAAGCAAATCAAACTCGGTAAGTGCACCTAACATCTCCCACTCCCGGATGGCTATACAAGCTACATTGCTAATGGATTTCCTACTAAGGGCATCGGCCACAACATTGGCCTTTCCCGGGTGATAGTGCAATTCGAAATCGTAGTCCTCAATGAATTCTATCCACCTCCTCTGCCTCAAATTCAAGTCCCTCTGTGTAAACAGATACTTCAGACTCTTATGATCCGAGAATACCTCGAATCTCTCACCATAAAGGTAGTGCCTCCAAATCTTTAAGGCAAAAATTACTGCTGCTAACTCTAGGTCATGTGTAGGGTAATTCCTCTCGTGTATTTTCAACTGACGTGAGCCATAGGCAACCACTTTCCCCTCTTACATCAACACACAACCCAAACCCTCTCGTGAGGCATCACAGTAAACCGCATAACCCAACCATCTCTCCGGAATAATCAAAACTGGAGCGGTGGTCAATCTAACCTTCAACTCTTGGAACGGCTTTTCACAAGTCTCACTCCATACAAACTTGACCCATTTCCGCGTCAATCTAGTCAACGGTGAAGCTAGGCTGGAAAAATCTTTCACAAACCGGCGGTAATACCCAACTAATCCCAGAAAACTGCGGATCTCAAAAACGCTCTTAGGCTGTGCCCAATTCTGCACTGCTTCTATCTTGGATGTATCAACAGACACCCTCCCCCGGAGACCACATGGCCTAAGAATTTGACCTCTTCTAGCCAGAACTCACACTTCCCAAACTTGACATACAGCCGATGGGTTCTAAGCAACTCAAGCACCACTCTCAAGTGTTCCTCGTGCTCCTCCTCCGAAGGTGAATAAATCAGAATGTCGTCCACGAAAACGAGTACAAAACGATCTAAGAATTCCCGGAATATCTGGTTCGTCAAATCCATAAACACTGCCGGTGCATTGGTGAGCCCAAAAGGCATCACCAGAAACTCATAGTGGCCATACCGCGTACGGAATGCCGTCTTCGGAATATCCTCCTCTCTGACCCTCAACTGGTGGTAACTCGATCTCAAGTCAATCTTAGAGAAACAACGGGAACCCTTCAAATGGTCAAACAAATCATCTATATGGGGCATAGGGTACTTATTCTTGACCGTAGCCCGATTCAACTTTCGGTAATCGATACAAAGTCTCAAGGCACCATCTTTCTTTTTAGCAAAAAGGGCCGGTGCTGCTCACGGTGAAACACTAGGGCGAATAAAACCCTTATCTAGCAACTCCTGGAGTTGAATCTTCAACTCATTCAACTCGGCTGGGGCAAAACGGTATGGTGCTATAGAAATCGGCGCTGTGCTGGGCATTAAATCAATAGAGAACTCTATCTCTCGATGAGGTGGCAAACTAACAAGATCCTCGAAAAAAACATCCGAATAATCGCAAACCACTCTCGGCAACTCAACCCCAGTCTCATCACACTCACTACTCATAAGGCTAACGAGAAGACCACTAAGCTCACTCTGCCCTCGCGGATCATACTCCGGTGGCAACACACTACCAACCCGATCCCCCAAGAAATGGAAACAATCTCTGCTCACGGTACATACTGTGACCCTCTGGCGGTAACAATCAATAATAGCCGGTATGACGATAGCCAGTCTATACCCAAGATAACATCAAAACCTGACATAGGCATAACTACAAAAGGAAATGGAAGTCGGCGATCTGCTACCTCTATATCACAATCTCTACACCCTTGTTTCAAAATCAACTCACCCCCAACAGGTGATATAACACAAATAGGAGATGCTAACTGTGCCAACTTCAAACCCAAAACAGATGCAAATGCAGCAGATATAAAAGAATGGGATGCACACGTATCAATCAACACATTAGCAACCGAGTTGCAAAACAAATAGGTACCTCTCACGACAGATAGAGCCGGTACTAGATCCTGCGCGGTAACAGCATACATACGCCCTGTAGGCCCCTGATCTACCTGCTCACCTCTAGGAGCAAAAGACTGCTGCACAGACCGGGACAATGAAGCCCCCTGATAGGCCCTCGAGGCCTGAACTGACTGAGCTGGCTGAGAACTCTACCTCTGCCAAGATGCACCAGATGTGCCACTCAACTATGGGCAAAACCTCTTTAGGTGCCCCGCCTGACCACACTGGTAACAAGACAGTGGCTGCCCTCTGCCCTGACTCTGGCTTTGAGGTCGAGCCGATGATGAAGCTACTCTCTGCCCTCTTCCCTTCTGCGGGCAAGCTGGAGACTTGTGGCCCAGCTGACCACACTTGTAACAAGTCACGTCTCCCTGACTGCCTCTCCCAGAGCCTGCACTCGGCACTGGAAAGGTCGATCTAGCAAAACCTCCCTGAGACTGCTGAGGGTTAGAACCCCTCTGTCTCCTACCATCACCCTGGCCATCCTGACTCCTCTTGGAGCCTTTTTGTCCTTCCTCTTCCTCCTGCATCACGATCTCCATATGGGCTACAGCATCAACCAGACGCCCATAGTCTCGAGTCATGGACCCCTCAACTCTCATCTTGAGCCCGCGCCTCAACTTCCGCTCAAACTCAATGTAACGGCGTTCCTCGGACACCACGAGCTCAGGTGCAAACCTAGACAAACTAGTAAAAGTGGCCTCAAACTCGACCACAAACAAACTCAGCTGCTTGAGCTGGCAAAACTGATCCCTCAGCTTCTCCCTGACAGCTGGAGATAAGTACCTCTCCTGGAAAGCATCCACAAAAGCCTCCCATGTGCCACCAATACGGCCTCTTATGAACTTCCACCACTGACCCGCATCCCCCTTAAGCTGGAAAGATGCCAAGGTCACCTTCAATACTCCGTCTTCGATGCCAAGCATCTCAAACGTCTTCGTCATTTGTTCCAACCACTCGTCCGCCTTAAGTGGCTCCTTCGGATCCCCAACAGACTCATCCGGATTAGACCAGAAGAACTCCCTCTTCAGAAAGGAAGGCCCTGCATCAACGACCTGGGCCTGAACCGAATTCTCAGCTCTGAGAATGCCCATGGATTCCCTCAAAGCATCTGCTATCCCACGGGCTAAAGCGCCCATAGCCTGTTGACCTGCTGGCTCGGCCACATTGGCCTGGCTAACCCCTTCCTGCTGCATCGGAATCTCCCCCGGTATAGGCATCTCCTGCCTACCACGCCTACCACCTTGTCCTCATCCTGACATCCTAATAAAGGTAACGAAGACATTAGCACATTCACAGATGTGCCGAAGCTATAACACTTGCGTCCTAATACATGGACAACTGTAATTTATTCCGCATAGGCACTTAATCACATAAGCACTTATGAATTTCATTTCCAGATAATGATAGTCTCGAGGCGTTGCTAGAGTTCCGATTAGAAATAGCATTGATCAAGTGCTTTTCCAACAAGACTCACAGAAACCCAAGGATCCAATCAATATCCTAGAAACTAAATTCCATACCTAAATAATCACATAAACATGTTATCACATAAGCACATAACATTACACATAAGTCTCTAACAAGCGAGACAAACCCATTGTGATATTAATCACTTCCCACGTACCCAAAGTATTCAAGCCCGGTACGCTCTGATACCAAGTTGTAACGCCCTCAAAATAAACCCATAAATCATACATTCTTAACATGCTTAGACATAAAGGAATAAAGCATAATTACATATCATCAGAGTATTCATTACAAAATGTATTACATGTTGACAACAAAAGTAAATGCCCTACGGGCTTACAACTTTCCAAACCAACGCTTGGTTACAAAAAGAGTACTAACTCGAAACACAAAACAAGCCCTTGGCTTGATATACATGTAATACAAAAATGTAATCACAAAAGATGTCCTAGCCACTAAGCCTCTCAAGCTACATCCTTGGAGGTGGCATGCTACCTGTACCTGAAAATGATGTCCCATATAGGGTGAGCCAACGCCTAGTAGAGATATGCTAAACATAATATAAACAATAACTAAAACATTGGCCATCGATAAATGTTTAACTCATATGAATCATTTTATAACTATGGCTCAAAATCTGGCCAAACAATTTACATGAGATCATATCTCATATCAGTAGTATTTCTATTTCAGATGAAATAATAACTCATATTAAACATTTCACACTTCATAATAGATACACATTTTAGTATTGTATCAATCTCAGACAAAATCCGGTTTAGAGGTCCATCTCCCATCTTCCCCTAAACCATGGCACTTCCATACTTCACAAATGATACACATTTTGGTGCTGTATCAATATCAAACAAAGACACTTCTATACTTCACAAATGATACACATTTTGGTGCTGTATCAATATCAGACAAAATCCGGTTTAGAGGTCCATCCCCCATCTTCCCCTAAACCGTGGAGTACATCCCCCATCTCCTCCCACACAATACAATGTATATAAGCAATTATCATATACAAGTGCACTCAATCAATACACAATTTTGCTATATTATATCAACCGCCATATTCGATGGCTTACTCAATTGATTAGTTTTAGTTTGCCTAATCATCATGCATTGTCTACAACAATCAAGACTATCCTCCACCGATAGCCCAAAGCAATTATTTCTAAACAGATAATAAATGCATCAACAGATAATTTATCAACATTTTCAAAAGTGAGCGATTAATAAATCCAACTTCACTATTCCATCTCATATTGAGCCAATTTCATTATTTTCAACTCAATTTCATATTTTCATTATAAATGTCATTAATTACATAAATGACCCAATTATACCCAAACATGGCATTTTTCCACCTTTTTCCAATATTGACCCAAAGGTCTAAATATCATCAACTAACATCAATAATCACCTTTTAAGAGCCAAAACATATACATTTGAGTCCAAAGGACAAAACCCCTCTTTTTATAAAACACAACTCAAACCCTAACTTCCCAAATATCAACCAATTATACAAATAGCTCAACACCTATGTTAAAGCGTATAAGAATGAGTAGGAATTCCTACCTCAAGAGACGAGACTCAATGGAGGTGATGAAGAAATCGAAAATGCTCCAAATCCTGAGATTCTCGGATCAAAATGTAGTCCTCAACGATTCCCACACTTTTTACAAAGGCCCAAGGGTAGAAAATCACTCCTACTAGATCAATCCTAAGAGAGAAGGGAGAAAGTAGTGAGAGAAGCTCTCAAAAATGGCTTTTCGGAAAAGTAAGAGAGAGAGTGGAAGTTGAAAAGTGGTTTAAAATCACCCAGCTGATAACTGATATACGTATGACCCGCTCGCGCGGAGAATAGGACGCTCGAGCATCAAGCACAAAAGCTGGACCCGCTCGAGCGTGAAGGGTAACCGCTCGAGCGCCAAGACATAACTCCAAAACACACTCGCTCGAGCGTAGATTTCCCCCTTCTAGTACTCTTACAGACAATGAACTACCCGCTCGAGCGCCACGCTCGAGCGTAAGAAGATTCGCTCGAGCGTGAAAAACACACCTGCATAAGTTTTGCAGAGGCACGAAATGCTGAGTGTGTAAACCCTGCTCGAGCGCAAGAAGACCCGCTCGAGCGGACAACCAAAAATCAAACTCCGCTCTCGAGCGTACCACCAAAATTCTGGGCAACAAGGAATGAGACTAAAGCTCAACCAACCTGTTCGAAACACGCCCAATACACCCTAAAACTCAAACATATGGAATTAAAGGGTAACAACAAGATATACAACCACCAACTCCACGGAACCTAAGTCCGGAATACAACAATCAAAGGAAGAGAAACCGGGATCGCTATAAGACCTCAAAAAGATATGACAATATCTAAATTTGAATTATGATTTAATAAAATAATTATCTATTTTTTGATGTATATCTATCAAAATTTTAAATCACTTAATGTGACAAATTAATTAATTTTCAAGTTTATTTAAAGAATAATTTGATTAGTCATCCCAACTTTTAGAGTTCCCAGGCACTAGCGGAGGAGCTAATGAATTAGGTGAGGCGAGGTCTAAGTTGTTGGGGGGTAATATCCTACAACTTCATAAATTTATTTGTTTTTTAATTTTATTTTTTTCCTTGTGTGATTCTCTTTCTCTATTGTTGGTTTGGTTTTGGTTTTAGTTTCAGTGAGATTTATGTGTTTGTTTACAGGTTTACATGGTGGAGAAGAATTATTGGTGATGATGGTTGCAATTGAAGTATCTATACCCATTTTGTGCCAAGGATTTTGATCGAATTTTGTTTTTTTAATGAAAATCGTAAAATTGAAGTAAAAAAATAGATATCGAATTTTTTATTTTTTATTGTCATTTTATTTTATAGAAAATGTGAAAATTTATTGGGAATTCAAGATTGTACTATAATATTAGATTTTTGTATAACTAGGTAAATTTCAAATTTTTAAATATCATTGTGTTTTTTTATTTTTATCCTCTTTCTATCATATTATATCATTACTGCTATTTGCTAGTTTGTTAATCATAATTCAATTAATTGAAAATGAAAGCTTAGTATAACTTTTCATATATATTAATTAATTTGTTACCGCTATAGTTGTATATAATAGCATAATATATAAGGATAATCTCCAAATATAATTTCTATTTTTTTGTGTGATTAGAATAGTCCATCTTAAAATAATATATAGAGGAGTTAGATGACTTCTTTTATCCCCAAAAAATCGAATCATTTTTTTTTATACTTTTTAATTTTTTAAATTGAAACATCAGTTGTTTATATCCACAAAACAAAATTAATAAACACATATCCAAAAGCTACACATTTTTTTTTCTTTTTCTTTTATTTTTTCTTTTTTTAATAGGTAGGATATTTACAAATGAAAAATGTTTGACACCTCAAAATTTTTTCCATAATCCGACTTATAATAATGTGGTTATAAGTGTCAATTTTTATACAAATATGAGAAGAGAATTAATCAAATTATACATTTCAACTAACCACATATTCAAACTTTTACTATTTCAAGATGTTATTTCACTATAATTCCAATTAAGAGAATCTTTAACCCTTAATATTTTTTTAATCGAATTATAATTTGATAAAAATTTAAAAAGATGAAGCATTGGAAATTATTGTTTTTTTTCCATCAAAATTGATGAAAAGAAAAAAAAAATTGGGATAAGAATGAAAGTTCTTTTAAAAATTGATAAAAAAATTAATGAAAAAATTAAAGTAATTCATATCAAATCAAATCAAATTTTTTATTCAAATTTAAAATCAAATTAGATAAAAAAAATTAAAAGAAAATGATGAAAAGTTCAAAATATTCTAAAATATTCTTATTCTTAAAGACTAGAAATTCGTGTGCGTATTATATTCATATTATATTTTTAGTTATGAAATTAAAATTAAAAAAATGCAACTTAAATTATTGGATTAATAACATAAACATCATATCAATTATTGTTAAATATCATTTCACTTCATATTTAATAATAAAATTGTATATTTGTCTTAATTACAACTTTTAAATTTGTATATTTTCATAACAATAAGAGGTATATCACAACTCATGTAACCCCATTTAATTAGATTTAACTTTTTTTTTTAATTATAAATTATCAAACTTGCACTAAATAGATTTATATGTATATATTTTTAAGTTTTTTAAACTCATAATTTAAAGAGTTATAAATATAAAAATTAACTTATAAATTTCATGTTTACCACAAGATAAAATATTAAATTATTTCAACATATTTATAATATATTTTTTAAAAATTTTGTAAAGTTCCGTGCATAGCACGGGTTATCACTAGTTTCATTGTATACAAATTTGTACTCTTTTCTCATGCACTCATGTGGGTGGTTAGGGTTTTAGAAATTTATTATTATGGTGAGATATTTTCTTCTCTATTGCATTTATTTTGACAATATTGCGCTTAAAACTTGTTTTATTTGGAAAGTCCCAATTTATTCAAAATCCTAGATTGTGAAATTAAGAGATTTTGATAAAATTGTTGATATTCATACTCATGAGTTAACATTTGGAATGTATCAACATTACATGTCTCATACCTCATGAATTGTATTATATGAATGTTTTGTGAAACTCATAAAATGGCAAAGTGCTGACTTATATAAGATGTGAAATGTGACAATTGATTTGGTATTTCAAAAATAAAATGGGCCACGATTTTGCTAATCGGGCGAGATGGAGGCGGTTGATTATTAAGTATTCAAGAGGGCGGTAATGTGGTGCTCTATATTATTATAATTAATAGAGAATGTGAAATATTTTGATTTTGTATTAGATGATTAAGGTACATAAAAGAATATGATAATTGATTATTGGTGAAAGAATATAAATACAATACTTAATAATTTTTCGATGAGGGCCTGTTGATATATGTTTATGGGTTGTTTTGAGATGTAAATTAAAAGTCAACTTTTTTATTTTTTAAATATATATATATATATATAAAGAGATGATGTGACTCAAAAAAATTTAAAAATTAATTTTTTACTTTTAATTCAATAACCAAAATAGGCTTATATGCACAACTAAACTATCTGTAGGCTACAAAGCACGCATTTTAGGGTAGACCCTTTTAATGCTTAGGATATGACCGAGTCTGTAGACTGTAACCATTGTGGAAGAGGTTATTGGGTGGTTTAGGAGCATTACTCCACACTACTAGACGCTTGACATTTGTTAAGTTGTCTCCTATTGACCTAACAAAAAGTAGTGGATCCCATAATTTCAATAAATCATATTAAGTTGGGGCACCATGTGACAATGTCTCAAGACCACTACATAATTTTTCCCATTGTGGACATATATGCGTACTAATCTATTATCTGTGCTAAACATGCCTATTACCCGTGCTATGCACACGGATTGAATTAAAAATTATTTTGAAATTAAATAATAATAAATCTTTGTTTATAATATAAAATAAAAATAATTTAACATTAATTAATTCTCATGTAAAAATTATGTTTATGATAAAATATATATACATTTCTTCTTGATAAATTTTGTAATTTTGTTTTGTCAATTAACCAATTACCTCATTATTCATTTTGTAAAATTCACTCAGCATATCTATTTTGCAAAATTTAATCAATTAAAATTAGTTTATATAAAAAAATGATAAAAAAAGGAAATATCAGTAAATGACCCTTATCTTCAAGTCACTCCTCAAATAAGACTTGATCTCGTTAGACTTAACCTCTAAAACAATCCTTCTACTATCAGCTAACCATATTCGGCAATTTTCTAAGAAACTGGGCCAATTCAATATTTTATTGACCCTAAATTTATTTTGTTGATTTGGATTGAAGAGTTAGAATGGGGATATAGATATTAAAAAATGCTTAACCAATTCAACTTTTAAGCCAGCTTGACCATGACCTAATCGTTAAAAAATTATCTTAGTTTATGCTTAACTTATGAATTATTTGACCTACTTATTTATTAAATTGATAAATAGTAAGTATTTTCATAATTAAAATAAAAAATATGCATATGTTTATGCATATTTATTAAGAAAAAGTAAATTTGATTAAAAAAAAAAAGAGTTACATATTTACGTTTAAAAGTATTAAATGAATAGTTAGACATATTTATATATTAAAAAACCTATCTGA
The DNA here is from genome assembly GCA_036172215.1 of Camellia granthamiana. Classification (NCBI taxonomy): domain Eukaryota; kingdom Viridiplantae; phylum Streptophyta; class Magnoliopsida; order Ericales; family Theaceae; genus Camellia; species Camellia granthamiana. The sequence continues at coordinate 66,746,260 of CM069914.1, forward strand.
ATTGAGTTGCCCAAATTTTGAGCCATATTCTAGCCTTAGCTTTACACCTAATCTAAAAAATTCATTGGTTCATCAATATAAACAATTAATAATAATAAATTTAAACTTTATATCTAAATTAGGTCGTGGTTTCTCACATTGTGACGGCTATGAGCTAGTTTAGGGGGTTCCATTATTAGATTAAACACTAAAATTAACTTAGAAACCAAATTTGAATCGATTTTTATACCAATAATTCTTAGCTCAAGCCTAGTCTTTAGAGATTTGTTTTGATTTTTTGTCCAATTCATGAGTTACTTGACCCACTTATTTATTTATTTTTGAATTAGAAAATATATTTTAAAATATTTTTTGTAACAAAAATAGGAAATATGAGCATCCACCTTATTTAGCAATTGTTTAAAAGTTACCTTTTTAGTAATTCTTCTTTCCTTCAATTAAAATAAATAAATCCATATTAATTTTTTCCCTATTTTTGAGATCGTCTTATTCAAGAAGAATCTAAAAAATTGAAGAAAAAAGAAATAAAGACAAAAAATAAAATAAATTAAGCTTACTTGAATTTTTCTCAATAACAAAAAAGTATCTGTTTAAAAAATTTGTCAGACTTACCAATTTCTTTTCCCAAAAACTTCATTCTAAAAATAATAATAATAATAATAATAATAATAAATAGTAAAACTGCATTCAACAAACCATTCATGTAATATAAGTTTCTACAAAAATAGTAATTACCGAAATTTAAATTACGAGTTTCTACAATGACCTTAAAAAAAAACAAATATGAACACCAGATTAAAAAAAAAAAATACAAAGTAAATTTAAGAAAAATTGTTAAAGAAAATATTTTTCACGCTAAAGGTATTGAATAACAACCTAAGAAGCCGGTTTGAGCACAAATCATAACTCATATTGCAATTCACACAACCTCTACAACAAAGTAACATAATAATAATAATAATAATAATAATAATAATAATAATAATAATAATAATAAAAAATAGAAAATCAAAACAAATAAATCAAAAGTGTTTAAAAATTACAAAATATGGAATGGAAGAAAATTACGTAAGAAAGAGCATAAAGTAGAAAGTTTATTTCTTTTCAAAATTTTCAAATTATGGTATAATAATTAATGGCCAATAAATAAAAAAAAAAATTAACAATTTTAAAATGCGGATTTGGAGGCCTTAAAGGCTTTCTCATTAGATTACCCCTTTTGCTTGTATAATATATAGATAGATGGATGGATACATTGGTGGCTAAATCATATACTAGTTTTAGGAGAGCATCCCTCTTGTCCATATTTTGGATTAAACATTTTTTTATTTAAAAATGTGATAAATTAAATAAGTTACAGTTGTCTGATTGACTTAATTTTTTTTTATAAATAAAATACTCAAAATATCCGATAAAATGAATAATTTGAATAATCGAAACGGGACCCGTGGTAAACCTCACGGGCCCAAACAATGTCATTCAAGTCAAAATCTAAACTGAAATGGATCCTCCTCCCTAGTTTTATTAGTTCTATATGCATATTGGTTGGCTAATATTATGATTTTTATTTTTATTTTTTCTAGTTTGCATCAATCAAGCTTTGCATTAAAGATCTTGTTTTCATTTCTCGTTAGTCTAAGATGCTTCTATGCATTCCACTGAAACTACTGCTTACTAGTTTTTGTTTAGTTGTATGAAATTCTGGTAATGAGTATATTATTATTATTATTATTGATGATAAATATCTTGTAATGAGAAATTTAACCTTTATGTTGGATGCAGATCAAAGCTTATCCAAAGCCAACAACCATGAGATGTATCCAGAGTGTGAGCATCAACCTCTGGAACGGTGGATCCAAATAAATCTAAAAAGCAAGGCTAAGGAGCCCTACCCCATCCCTTGGGGCATTGTGTTTTTATACACTATTTGGGCAATTTGGAAGCACATAAACAACATTGTTTTTAGACAAAAAGAAGGGAATGTCCAAGAAATTATTCGATACATTCAGCACCAAGCGTTAGAGACTTTTGAAGCTTTTCACGCTGACCATTTCACTGGACAACCTCTAAATCTTATTACTAATTGGGTGTTGCCTCTTGCAGGGAAAATTAAACTCAACACGGACGGGAGCTCAAAAGGCAATCCAGGACCAGCTGGGTATGGTGGGCTGTTCAGGGATGAACGAGGAGCTTGGCTATATGGTTATCATGGCAAACTAGAGGTGGCAACCAGTCTAGTGGCTGAACTTTGGCCAGTCTACAGAGGACTTGCAATAATGCTTGAGAAGGGACTGAAAGATGTCTGCATTGAAACTGATTCAGTGCAAATTGTGAAGCTCATCCAGGATGCCTCATACCAGCACTCACAGCATAGAGCCATGCTTGAAGATACCAAATTCCTAATGAACAGATGCAGCTGCACCATTGCCCATATTCCCAGAGAGGGTAACACAAGTGGTGATGGTTTGGCAAATATGGGTGTAAATCACCAAGAATCCTTTGTTTTCCTCAATGATCCCCCCCCTGAAATTGCTGATCTGCTTGTTGCAGACATCATTGGGGTTGGTTCTTCTTCTTTTACTGTTTAAGGCACTTCTGCCTAGTACTCTGGTTCTTTTGCTTGCTGTTATCCTTTCCTATGAATAAAAAAAAATATATATATATATATGGGGAGACTCCTGGATCAGTGCTAAGACTCAAGTTAGTATTATCAAGAAGTTTATTATTATTATTATTTAAAATTTCATTATCAGATGATCAAAATTCAAAATCCATTTATTAGGAGCAATTTTCTCTTGTTGCTTAAATCTTCTGGGTGGCATATCCGAAGAGCTTTTCACCTCTCATTTCAGAATCCACATATGGTATTCACTCCTACTATTCATTTAGACCATCAAAGCCTAACTGAATTTTACTGCGCCATGGAAGCTTGAACTGTGTGTTATATCCAGAGGCTTTCATATGAATGTGATCACCAAATTTCAGGCCTTCACTGTCACAAACTTGAGCAGATTAATTCCAAGGCCATTCAACTCATGGATGAAGTAATATCACTTCTTATTACAAATACCATTTGTCAAATGTTGAACTCCACAGGAATGATTTAAACTGAATGGTCAATTTTTCAGAGGCGTATTTGTATTATAATCATTGTGTGTGTGTGTGTGTGTGTGTGTGAGAGAGAGAGAGAGAGAGAGAGAGAGAGAGAGAGAGAGAGAGAGAGAAATGAAAGACAAAAACAGAAACCAAAAAAAAGACAGCAGAAAACAATCATTTATTTCAATAACCTAACTAATGACTGGTGACCAATTTAAATATCCAATTGACTCACAGCAATGAACCAATGAAGAATGAAGTTCAGCAATCGAACAAGTCAGCTAGTTAACTAGGTTTGTCATAGTTGAGATGTATCCCTAAAGCAGAAGTGAATAACAATAACTACGCATACGCTACATTTTACCTAATTTTTTCTTTTTCAAATCTCTTTCCAAATCTCTCAACCAAACACATTATTGGGGTATTAAAGTGAGTTATTATTTACTCACACATTATCACTACTATAACAACCTCTCTCTCTGTATGTCATATAGCATTTTTTTCTCTTATATATTGACCTTTTTACTTTTGGATGCTTGAAAAATCTATCACATCTCAACGTGGCCACATGCAATCTTAAAATGGGAGAATGCAAAAAATCCATTGACACATATAAGAAGGTATGTTTGATAGGCTATAATTCATTTTATGTAGTTTAACACACTTTTTTCTTTTTCTTTTTCAAATCCTTTTCCAAATCCCCCAACCAAACATAGCATAAGAGAATCAACAAAAAAAAAAAAAAAAAAAAAGAAAAGAAAAGAAAAAGAAAAAGAAGGAAAGAAAAGACCATTTCCATATATCACTTAATAAACACACTTGCTCTTGCATTCAAAAACTCTTTTACATCGTCATCATCTTGTGGATTGACATGATTAAATTCACAAAGCACCTGCAGAGCAATTACCACAGTTTATATCTGCTGGCAACTTAAATTATATCTTAATTCCACAAGAGGAAATCCGCAGAGTAACATTACAAACAAATAATGCTAAATTTTGGTTCATAATTTCAATTCACAATAGGAGATATTCAGGTCATATTCTCAAGAAACCATTATCTTGCAAAACATTAAAAGATAGTAGCAACAGGACCATTAAATCACAGGCCGCCTTTAGAGATTGTTGCCACAAAAACAGGTCTCCAAGTGACAAAATGGATACAAACTTCAGTTAGCAATCCAACAACATCCTAATGAGCCCTGGACATCTTTAATGGTGCCATTGAGACTCACTTCTGCACCTACTCCCCCACTGGTTTCCCTCCAAACAGTCCCATTTTAGTTGATATATCAGAGCATTTATCTCCATTGTATATGTAGCACAGCATATGTTCTAGGACAAATGAAAGGATTGTATCTCGTAATAAGCTAAGTTTAAACAGAAGTTTAGCTTAAAATTTCAACCAATTGAAGAAAACTAATAAAAAGTATTCATGTACAGAGGTTTGACATTTACTTATGGAAGCTTATGAATTCATCGAATTTTGAGCTTCATGTGTCATGGCTCCTAGCTATCATCCTAAGCTCCTAGAAGCCTAAAGAATGAACAGAAGATAGTCAATTGAGCCAAAACAAACAAGATGATAAGATTCATCAAGACCTCCACAATATATACACTTGTCTTACAAAAATGTAAATTCTTGGTTGTGAATCAAAAGCCCACTTACCACAAAAACATCATTCATGGTTCCTTGTATAGCTTACTCAAAATTGTCTTTTGTGGAAGTAATTTTACTTGTGAACTAGCTTCAAAAATCAACGCCCACTTATATAGTTGTCCGATTTAGCCGTTGAATGCTTTTTCAAAACATTTTGCTACTTCGTCTTCATTTTTGAGACCCTATCAAATAACATAATTTCAAAAAACAAATATTTTAGTACATCATATCCAAAGTACATTACACGAAAAAGGGGAAAAAAAAAAAATTATTACCAAGCTTGTAGTTTTCAGTTCGTGAAAGTGGGACAAGCACTTGCTGATTAAGGCCAAGTTGTCGAATTTTGAGCTTCATGTGTCATGGCTCCTAGCTATCATCCTAAGCTCCTAGAAGCCAAAAGAATGAACAGATGACAGTCAATTGAGCCAAAACAAACAAGATGATAAGATTCATCAAGACCTCCACAATACATACACTTGTCTTACAAAAATGTAAATTCTTGGTTGTGAATCAAAAGCCCACTTACCACAAAAACATCATTCATGGTTCCTTGTATAGCTTACTCAAAATTGTCTTTTGTGGAAGTAATTTTTCTTGTGAACTAGCTTCAAAAATCAACGCCCACTTATATAGTTGTCCGATGTAGCCCTTGAATGCTTTTTCAAAACATTTTGCTACTTCATCTTCATTTTTGAGACCCTATCAAATAACATAATTTCAAAAAACAAATATTTTAGTACATCATATCCAAAGTACATTACACGAAAAAGGGAAAAAAAAAATTATTACCAAGCTTATAGTTTTCAGTGGACAAGCACTTGCTGATTAAGGCCAAGTTGTTCCTTACTTCAGTTTCACGTGTATCGAAAACAGAAGACACATATGGATCCTTTCCGAATTGACTTTCGTAATTGTCCACATGCTGCTTTAGTTGTCTCTATAGGATCGTTTTCAATCACATTGACACTTTCTCCAAAAGGTGAGATACTCATCACACTAGATAGAGAAGACGATTTTCCTCTTATGAAGTCCCAAACAGCACAAGGAAATAATCCTCTCTCTTCTGGTGTCCAAAAGAGAGGCAGTTTGGACAAGTTAGTAAAATTCCTACAAGAAAAATGGCAAATATAAGAACATAACTCACTATGAAAATAATTGTTATAAATACCTACCAATACTATTCAAATATTTTAATTAATCATCTATCAATCACTTACCAAAATTTTTATAACACAATTGCATCTCTCCATGAGAAAAAGAACCTCAACCAAATTTAAAATTTAAACTCAAAAAATATTTGAACACTTATATTTGATTTTTCAAGTCACTTATTTTTTCGGCAACAAATTAGACAATGGTCTGAAAAAAATTGTTTGATAAACAGCTAATAAAAAATTAAAATTACACATAAATTTTTTTTTACTTGTAATGTTAATGATGGATGAAGACTTTCTTCTTTTTTTAAAAAAAAAAAAATAAAAAATAATAATAATAATAATAATAATAATAATAATAATAATAATAATAATAATAATTGGAAATATATATGCACAAAGACAAAAACATATATAGCTAAGAGTAGGTAACTTATAGACACAAATTACACAGTCAAGTGAAGAAGTCTATTAGTGACCTAGCGGAGCAACCAATCACTCTATTTGATATGTATCAAACTTGATGGCAAACTTGATGGCACGAATTCGGCCTTTTTCCAACATTTTTGGGATGTGTTGGGTGCTAATTTTTCCTGTCCAATCCATAGCTTTTTCCACTCAGGTCATTTGTTACAAACCATGAATTATAAACACATTGCACTAGTTCAAAGATCAAAATCCCTCCTCTCTAGTCACCAAGATTGCGACAAAGTTCACCCATTATAACCAATCTCTCTATGTAATGTTGTTTACAAGGTGAAGGTTATGTCCAACATGTTGAGCAATGTAATGCATGTCATTATTACTAAGTTCCAATGTGCATTCAAGAAGGGGCAACAAATATTTTATGACGTTCTCAGTGCCCCAGAAATGGAGCATTATCTTCAGAATAAGAGGTACAATTCATTGGTTTCAAACTTGATTTAGCAAAAACTTATGATAGAGTAGAAAGGCCTTATTTACAAGATGACCAAGTTGGGTTTTGATCCTAAGTGGATTAGGTGGACAGTGGCTTGCCTTCCCACTGTCACTTTTATTATTATTAACAGTACCAATAACGTTCAAACTTGTCAATCTCATACCAGACAATGCACCAGTTTTTCTATTTGTAAGGTATGTATCGGTATGGGTAAATTTCAGGTACCGTTTCGGATTTATCGCTACAAATATTATATATTATATATTTATTGAAAAGATCATCCAATTCCAAATAACTTCAGCATGAAATATGAAACACAAGTTTATATTTAAAAAGACTTCAGTACAATAGTCATTCACTGTTTCACTTTCACAGCTATGAATTTTGACGAAGACCCAATGAAGATCTTTACAGCTTCTATATATGTTTGTTTATGGCTTCAACAACTAAACCAAGATAAAAATAAAACATAAAGAAAATAAATATTTACAGCAAAATACACAAAAGATGGGTACAGACAGTGATAGACACAGAGAAAGAGACACAAATACTCTGTTTATGGTATTTTATCAAACACCTAGCACACACAGAGCATATATTCATACATAGAGAAACTACAGAAATCCAAGAAGAGAAAATCTAAATAGGGAGTCAAAGATACAAAGAGGGAAAAGATGACGAGATTATGAAATCAAGTTCAGAATTTTCTACACAAAAGATTCATAGCCAAAGGTGTAACGATCAGTAAAAATTTGAACTTTTGTTTATTGTAATTGGGCCTAAATCAAGCTTCAAAAAAAAATATAATACTATTGCTACAAAAACCAAATTCATTAGTTTACAATATAAGAGAACGTACACGTATCATCCAAATGATTCATTTTGCTCCCCAAATAACTTTGCTAGTAAGAATCAACCTTTAAAATTGAAAGATAAAAATAAATAATAAATAAAATAAAAATCTAGTAAGGCACTTACTTTGTATTTTCACTTTCAAGATACTTTATAAAAATATTCATTTCCATGTTTGCTTCATAATTGATATTTTCATTTACAGCCTTCACAACCACGGCTAATTCTTTCCATTCAGAAATTGAACTTGGACAATCTGCAATTAAACCGTGTTATTTAGACAGAGAAACTTGTATGTACTAATAATTGTATAATAAGAATAAATTATACATTTTTTTGGGTAAGCAATAAATTATACATTTTGCCATACCTCTCAATTTGAAATTTGTCGTCATAACATGTCCGTTATCCAAAATATAGATGTCTGACAGATCAAGTGTGCACTTGACTTTGGTATCCATCAAATGCCTTACCACTAGAAGTAAGTCACTGCATTGGTAAAAATATTTATTAATAAGCATTAAAAGAATTATAATTATTTGTATCATGAAATACTAAATTTTAAGTACTAGTACTTACATCAAAATCTTTTGGTAGAAAGGTGTAATCCGAATATCCTCATAAAATTTCTTTACATCAACAAATTTCTCCAAAATGTCTTTCAAGCTTGTACCTTGTCTCCTGAAGGCTAAAAAAAAACCTCCTTCTTCCACCTAAAATATGTTTTATCAAATACAAATAACAATTTAGCTCATCTTAATTAACTGAAAAGTATACCAATAGTAGCAATTCATTTTCAAAAGAATATATAACAATAGAATACCATCTCTAATTTCTTTTGCAACGTATGTTAGGATTTTCTTTTGTAGTGTTGACCCTTTTATTGTATTTTTTATGTTTTGGAAGAATTTCACACGGCATATTTAACTTGGATGACACTAATTGCTACCAATGGATGTGAAGGGTATCCATAATATTTCTCAAAATAAAAGCAACAATCATACTACATACAAAGAAATTTGAAGCATAAACTTGAAATTAAATATATAGTTTGCGTGTAACTTCCTCTAGTAGTGACCTCACATTTTAAGTATACAGTTCTTAAATGGATGCAACCCAAAACAAAACCACTAGATAGATAGTTTTGTCAAAGCTGTATGGAAACTAGACAAGCTGCTACCATATCTTCTTTGTTTTTAATCCCTTCTACCTCCTATTACTCTTCCTTATTTTCCATTTACTACTTTATTTCATAATGTTCATTATCTTTACCTTTAATTTTTTAATCTTTGTACGACTTAGTTTAAACTATGACACAAACCAGGTAAGTATGTATATTGGGTAATATATATGGACGTCTAGTGAAGGGTGTTTCTGTCATTTTTTGGTTTTAAGCCTAAAGTCATCTAGCTAAACCAATGTGACGTTTTTTTTGGGTCTTAGGGGTGTTTTATAGAATGCATGAACTTTAAATGAACATGCAAAAAGTACAACTATACACACTAGATTGTCAAAACCATTCTGGGAAGGAATTGACACTGTAGCATATATAATAAATCGTGGTCCATCTATTCCTTTGGATGGAGAATTACCAAAGGAGACCTAAAGCAGGAACGAGGTAAAAGTACTCCAAAAAGTAACCAAAAAATAAAAATTGATAACATTAGCCAAGAGAAAAATTATAGGTAGAACAAAAAGAATATATAATGAGAACACTAAAAGTATGCAACTAGGAAAAAAAAAAAAGAAGCAATTTCCAACAGTGACATATGTTTCCTACAATAACGAAGACATGACATCAAAAAGAAGCAACTAGAAAAGGAAATGGATGTGTGTGCGAAAGAGACTATCAGACTTTTATTCAACTTGCACTTTTTACAGTTTTAAAGCGGGGTGGACATCAACTTGATAGCCCGACCCAATTATCATAGTGTTTCGAATTAGTGTTTAGGCTCAAAGGATCTATACAGGCTAAGCCACAAACACTTTTTTGGATCAGGCTTGCGATTAGTGCTTAAAGGCCCCTTGCCAAAGTATACATAAATACTATGTTCATATACATAATTTTGTTAGTATATTGAAAACACTTAACCTCAGTGAGATATGAATAAAAACTTAAGCCATCAAGGCATGTGGTAGTTTTAGTGATTTATTTTTTCTTTTCAATTTAAGTTATTGATTTGTATTTCATAGTAAGATGTCAGGCCAAGCTTAGGCCCAACAAAAACATCATAGGGCTGGTCTTAGGATGAAGAATATAAGCCCAACGTCAATAATAGAGGATGGACTTGGGTCAATATTAGCATCCCTTACTATAGAGTGCTACCCATCTCCACTTAACTTGTGTCCACCCAAGCTTATCTCATGCATCATAATTTGGAAAATTTGCCTAAATCTAATGTGTTAAATGTTATATAATATACTAACTTGTCAAAAAAAATTTGTATGAAAATTGAAGATTCAATTAAACCAATTAGCAATATTTCTTTAAATTTTTCTATATATTTTTTAATTATTTAGTAAAAAATGCACAATCCAAAAACATGCAAGTACAAAAAATACTCAAGATAATATTAGATTACTTTATAAAACATAAGGTATCACCGTAAATTGTAAAACATGCGCCAAGTTCGGATGTCGACAGCGCATTAGAGCACCATAAAGTTGCTCGGCCTCATCAGAAGACTGGAATTGCACAAGACGAAACGTGCCACCTTCCTTGTTTTGCCTGAAATACATCTCTTGGCTACTAGAAATTGAAGTTTCGGTCCAAATAGAAGCAACAAAAGATGCCTATAGATGAAGAGAATTTCTAATAAAAAATCATAATTAAACAATTTAACAAACCAATGAAAAAAAACAAAATAATAGTATGAGAATATCACAGTATAGCTCCTCATGTTGCACTTCTTCCTCGAATCACAATGAAAAGAAAGAACAAGAATCCTGATATTAAAAGAGAGTAAATAATTAGAAAGAAAAAGGAGAAGAAAGATTTTGAGGGAGTTCTATTGTCCTTCTATATAAAAATAAAAATAAAAACAAAACTCGGCATTTAGCTACATTTTGAACAACAAAATAAGTTTGAAACTCAAAGCGCAAAATGAACAAACCATGAATGTAGTTATTAGCATAATGCAATTTCACTAAATTTCATGACGAATAAATTACAATTTATAACGCATAAGGAAATCAACATTAACCACTTAGGTGAGTCCAATGGCTAGAACACATGTATCTCACTTTAGAGTCAGATTACCCTCCAATATACCAAATAATAGGCAAGCGGGTTTGAGAGTATTGGATTATTGGGCAGGTTGGGACTGGACCAAGTTTTCATTGTGGTTGCCACACAACATAATTGATACTTTGCGAGCAATGGTGCTCAAGACTGATGAGGACCAAACCATTTGCAAGTACTCTTCTAAAGGAAAATTTTCAACCAAGTCCGCCTTTGATTGCCTTCATCTGGAGTCCAACTCAACTAGGGTTGATTCAGGTTGGACAAAGTTTTGGCATCATTAATTTCTAGTCCCCAAAGATGGAAGCATTTTGTGTGGTTGGTTGGCCAGACATGATAGGCTCCTAGCCAATGCTATGAAGATGAGAAGACAACTCAGCCCAAATTCTACCAGTTCTTTGAGTGGTCATTACAGTGAAACAACCCTCTATGCACTTCAGGATTGTCAAAGGGCGAAGCAGGTATGGTGTATGAAAGGGTTCAAGAAAGTAGTTAGAAAATTCGAAGATCCTTGAAGAACAATTTCGAATTCTCTAGAAGATGATGAGAGGCTTAGATTCTTCAATAGTCTCAACTCAAGAACACAAGAGTAAAGGAGATGACGGAGATAAGAAATTGGGTGAAGAAGAAGGCAAAGTGGCTAGAGAGAGAATAATGGCAAGGCTCTCCCATGGATCTCCCACTTTCACTCTCAAGGTTGATAATGGAGAAGGGAAATTAGTTCTTTCCCAAGAGTTTTTTCTCCAAAATCCATCCATTGTAAAGCTATGGGTGAGTGCTATTTATAGGCATCTTATGATGTAGGATGGAGCCCATGTTCAAGGCACATGGGGAATATTCTCTCTAACCACCTTCTCCGAGGAGGTGACCTCTCTGAGGATGAGAAAAACCCCGAAGAGGAGATCAACCCCTCGGCGAACCTTCTTCTTAGCCACACCTAACTAATGATCCCCAATCATTCCAAAGGGTCAGGGGTAGTCCCAGAGGACGCCCTGCCGCATAAGGGTCAGGGGTAGTTCAAGAGAACGCCCTGCCACAAATATTGCCGAGTCTGAGGGACCCCTTAGATCGTGCCACCTCGACCCGGGTATAGGCTAGTTTAACCGAAGAGTGAATTTATCTCCACTCACCATCTTCGGGATCGGGTCCTTTGTTCGGACTCCATTACGCCCATAGTTCTGGTGCATAGATCCCGGAAAGCTCCGAGCCCGCAAGTGTTCTGGGACTCATTAACGGAGCGACTTCTAGATTGCGTCTGAATCCGTTCGAAGCCAAGTGCTTCGGATCTCTAGGTTCGTGGATCCGAACCCTTTTGAGTCCGAGTGCCTCGGATCTCTAGGCTTATTCAATACCCTTTCGAGTCCGGGCTCGAGTAAGTCTCTAAGTCTCTAAGTTCGTGGATCCGAACCCCTTCGAGGCTTGGAGTGATTCAGCCCGTTTGATGGCGATAAATCCGACCCCACCAATCTTGGACTTGCGATAAATTTGGGCCCACAAATCTTGGACTATTGGGCTTAATTAATTTAATGGGCTCAAATTAGCTCCTCTTACATTTGCCCCTTGCGTGTATGAGAAATTGTAGTTTTCTCGGACATGCATAGTTTCACCTTGTCAGCCGTGCTTTACGTTACGTCTTCGAGAATATTTGGCCTTGATAGAACCTATGGATAAAGCTGAGGACTCACTGTAAATTACGGATAAAATCGACAAGTAATATAAAAAATAAATAAATAAATAACTCTATTTTTTTCTTTTTTTTTTTTTTTTGAAAGTCAACTTTTATTTTTAATCCCTTTTAACAGGATGCATGACTCCAAATCTTTTTTTTTTTTGTTTTTTAAAAACATCTGAAGGTCACTTTTTTTTTCAAGTCAAAGATAATAAAAAAAAACACAAAGCACTCACTTTTTTTTTACGGCAATGCTACAGACCCCCAGCTGGGGGCACCCCCAGTGACCCCCAGTGACAGGTGGCACGCTGTCACTGGTGGAAAGCAAAAAAAAAAAAAAAAAAAAAAAAATTATTTTTCTGCCCAATCAGGAGAGACCCCCAGTGACCCCCACTGGGGTCTAAGTCATTTTTTTTTTTTTATTATTAAAAAGGCAACGTCCAAGCATTTGTTTGGCAACTCAAGATTCATCTATATATATGGATATATATAAATAATATATTCTGGGGGAATATTCCAACATTACATCATTTTTTTTTTCTATTTAAAGAAATGGCACAAAACCCTAAACTTCACCAACTTATTTTTGCCTCAGCTGCCGAAATCACCCAAATTTCTTCTCTTAGCCTACTCTCTCTCTATATTGAGAGACCCAGTTCTTCATTTTCAAGAAAAACTTTGCTCCTATAATACTACTAGACGCCATTGTCGGGCTCTCTTTCTTCAACAAAGAGAGACCCAACTTTCTTCTTCATCAATTGGCGCTCCACAGCTACCAAACCAAAGGCCACCGTGACCAGCTTGCACACTGGGCATCGTCGCATCCCCAAGGACCATCACCATCTTTGTCCGCCTATTGCAGATATTCGGAACACACCTACCACAACTCGAGTTGCTGCTAACTCACACCGACGCCAGCTCTACCTCATCATCGATGCTTTATTTCGGCCCCAGCAACGCGACTTATCAAAACTCCGAACACACCAGAGCTCAGTCTTGCTCCACCGAAGACCATAACTATTTGTGTGTTGCTTGTTGCAGCAGCCTTAGGTGCCGTAGCAGGCGCCTCAACCTGCACTACTGTTCTTTGCTGTGCTGTTGTTCACTGATTATATTTGCTTCAGACACGCCAACACCGCGACCCTAGCCATCGCCCATTTAGCTCGCCAACTTCAATATTTGCTCACCCCGGCGCTGCTTCATCACGATCTCGGTTTGTACTGTTCTTGGCCACTCTCTCTCATGGGCGTGGCCTTCAGATCTGTAAGCATTTTTTTGAAACCCACTCTCGATCCTCTTGTTTTTGATGAAATCTGAATTTCTGAGCCTTACTAGAAATTTGATTTGGGCTTTTGAGATTTGTGGGCATTATTGTATATCAATTTTGAACTCAAGATAGCTGAAGCTTCCATTGAATCTTGACTTGCATATGCAATGTAATCCTGAAATTCATGTTTTGGAGCTTAAACTTGAATAAAGCTTTGACATCTAAACCTCTATTGATGACCTTGATTGAGGAAATCACCCATTTGATTATGAACATTTCTATTTGAAATAGCTAGTGCTTTGTTATATATATACATATATATATAAATATATAAAATAGAGAATAAGACCATATATTATTGTTGTGTTGATCTTTTTGCCCACAGCTATTTCGGGCCTCCTTCTCTCTCTGAAAGCAAGACCGACGCAGCACACCTGTTCTTCAATGAAGACCCAGAACTCTTCTTCTTCAACAAAGCTCCACAACTTCCGAACCAAAGGCCACACAAGCCATTGCCGTCGGCCTTCGTGAGAGTCACTGTTGACGCCGACCACGCCGCCCTCTCAACGCGTCGTTGGTTGGTCTAGCCAGAAATTTCTCAGACTGATTTGGCTCTCGAAATACCAGTGCTCACGCTGCTGCCAACCTGTCTTGGCTGTTCTCGGCCCCGGCTCTACCGATCTTGTTCTTTATTTCTTCAGCCCAAGCCGTGACTAACCAGCGTCGACCATACCACCGATTCAACGTGGTGTCGGTCTGCGTAGTTGTTCCATTGCCAACCACACACGTCGCCCTTCCAACACATCATGTGTGGTCACCAACTCCGCTGCGACATCACCGCTGGTTCTGGCCTCGCTTGTCCAACACCGACCACACACGTTTGCCCACTCAACGCCGTGTGTGGTCCTCCCTAGCATCGTTCAGCTTCAGTTTGCATTATCGTTCATCTCTTTCTTGATCATTATTATTTGTTGATGTTGCCCCATTCTGATAATGCTTGAATCATGGTCTGAAATTGATATTGCTCATCTCATTTGTCGGTTTTACTATTTCAGGCACATAATTTTTTGTGTGCGAAATCCACGACCCCGAGGCCTTCAGAATCTTCACTAATGAGAGCAAGGGCTGTCCTTCGGAAGTCTGAACGAGAGCAAATCTGTCCCTTAGAAGTTCGAAAGTAGCATACACCTTACTTCGGCAAGAAAGATCCCTCTAGACGGCAACCGAGTCTACCAAGCTTGCACCAATAGAAGTAAAGATTGTCTCTCAGAAGTCTGAGCAGAAGCAAGGTTGTCCCTCAGAAGTTCGAGCAGAAATAGGGCTCTTCCTCAGAAGTTCGAGCAGAAACAAGGCTGTCCCTCGGAAGTCCAAGTGGATGCGCACTTCTACTTCGGCAGCTAATCAGAAGTCCGAGCAGAAGCAAGGCTGTCCCTCAGAAGTTCGAGCGGAAACAAGGCTTTCCCTCAGAAGTCCGAGCAGAAACAAGGCTATCCCTCGAAAGTCCGAGTGGATACGCACCTCTACTTCGGCAACTAATGGAAGCAAAGGCTATCCCTCGGGAGTTCGAGTAAGAGTCCACTCTACTTTGAAAAGAAAGATCCTCGGAGCTCGTATTGATGAAATCAAGGGCTGTTCTTCGGACCCGCACTAATGAGAGCAAGAGTTGTCCCTCGGAAGTCCAAATGGAAGCAAGGCTGTCCCTCAGGAGTTTGAATAGTAGCACACACCCTACTTTGGCAAGAAGATTCCTTCTGATAGGCCACCGAGTCTTGAGGGCTGTTCTTCGAAAGTCTGAGTGGGAGAACACACTCTACTTCAGCAAGAAAGATCCTTGAGGCTCGCACTGATGGAAGCGAGGTCTGTTCTTCGAAAGTCTGAGTGGGAGCACATACTCTACTTCAACAAGAAAGATCCTCGAAGCTCGCACTGATGGAAATGAGATTTTCTTTTCGAAAGTCTAAGTGGGAGCACACACTCTACTTCAACAAGAGAGATCCTCGAAGCTCGCACTGATGGAAACGAGGTTTGTTCCTTGGAAGTCCAAATGGAAGCAAGAGCTGTTCCTCGGAAGTCCGGGTGGCAGCACACTATTTTTTTTGGCAAAAAAGATCCCTTCTAGCTCTGTGGAAGTCCAAATGGAAGCAAGGGCTGTCCCTTGGAAGTTCGGGTGGAAGCACTCTTTTCTTCAGCAATCAATGGAAGCAAATGCTATCCCTCGAAGCTCGCACTGACTGAAGTGAGATCTGTTCTTCGAAAGTTTGAGTGGGAGCACACACTCTACTTCAGCAAGAAAGATCTTCAAGGCTCGCATTGATGGAAGCAAGGGCTATTCTTCGGAAGTCCGAGTGGGAACACACACTTTGCTTCAACAAGAAAGACCCTCGAAGCTTACATTGACGGAAGTAAGGGCTATTCTTCGGAAGTCCGAGTGCGAGCACACACTCTACTTCAGCAAGAAAGATCCTCCAAGCTTGCATTGATGGAAGCAATGGCTGTTCTTCAGAGGTCCGGGTGGGTGCAATACTCTACTTTAGCAAGAAAGACCCTCGAAGCTTGCATTGAAGGAAGCAATAGCTGTTCTTCGGAGGTCCGAGTGGGTGCAACACTCTACTTTGGCAAGAAAGACCCTCGAAGCTTGCATTGAAGGAAGCAATGGCTGTTCTTTGGAGGTTCGAGTGGGAGCACACACTATTTTGGCAACTAATGAAAGCAAAGGTTGTCCCTCTCTGAGTGGAAGTGCACTTTTACTGCGTCAAGAAAAGTCCCTTCAGGTTGGTAACCGAGTCTACTATTCCTCTTTCTTCTTCGAGGGGCAACAAAAATTGAAAATTGTTTCAAGCAACATAACACAATGAAGATATACAATTTAAAGAAAATAACTTCTAATGGAGATACATAATATAGAGAAAATAACTTTCTTCATAACATAAGTAAGAAAGAAAGATCGAAAATTCTTGACCAATGCAGTAAATATAAATTGTAAATGTCATAGATAGACTTATTCTATGGAATGTTGACATTTGCCCCTAGAGTTGCAAGGTCATTTAGAAAGCTTTCACCAGCTGCTCGGGTTGTGGCCGTCATATACCATCATAGCCACGTCTTCTAAGATATCCTGGGGCCCTTGTTCTTTGAACTCTAGCTCATCTGCTTCGACTTTCTTTCTAAAGATCTTCTTAAGTGTCCGACACTTTTCTGTAGGATGTCCTAGTGATCGGTGGAAAACACAATAATCAGGACCCTCGCGGTCCTTCTTCGGCAAAAGCTCTTCGATACGAGGCAACTTCAGTTCTCCGTCTGCCACCCATTCTTTAACTAAGGCCTTCACCTCCTTAACACTACACGGAAAAAGAGTGTCATCTTCACAGTTTTTCCTCTTCTGACCTCTGAATTCCTCCCCCTGCAACTTTCGTGTAGAAGACGCGGAAGCCGCAGTGACAGAAGGTCCTCCAGATGACTTGAAGCTGGTTTTATAACTAGTCTCGAACCCGATCTCCTGAGATTGAGGTATGTTGATGTTCCGAGATGCTTCAATTAGTGTCGAGAAGGTGAGTAGCTTGTGATTAACAAGAAGCATCTTGTACCTGTTCAATGCCCCTTCAACACAGATTTGGACCAAGTAGCTTTCCTCCACAGCCTCATGACAATCCACAGCTTTGTCTTGGAACCTTTTCACATGTTCGAGAATGTCTTCACCCTCCTGCTGCTTTTCCTTACACAGGGAAAGTGTGGTCACTTTCTCGGCCACCTGAAAGAATTTGGCGTGGAATTTATTGACCATCTCCTCCCAACTTCGAACAGAGTTTGGGGCTAAGTTAACGTACCAACTATATGCTCGGTCGGTGAGGGACTTGGAGAATTCTCTCAGTCGGAGGACATGATTTGAACCATGAATCCCTAAAGTCTCGATGAATCGAACAACATGTTCTCGAGCATTTCCTTGCTTGCCATTGAATTTGATGAACTTTGGCACCGTGTACTCCTCCGGGTATGGATAACTCAACATCTCAATAGGGTATGGTGGCTTGACATCCGGATCAGGCAAAGAGGGTAAAGTCCTCTTGCCCCGTTCGAGATCGAACATGGTTTGCACATCGGCGAGAGTGAGAAATTGTTGAGGGAGAGAACTTGATGGTGGTATTCCTGGAACCTGACTTGTAGACCCGAAGGCTGAGCTTGGAGCAACTTGGCCATTTGGGTGTTGAGAATTCATCATCAGTGAAGACACATGACGATATTGGCCATCGGCACCTATGGACATGTCATTTAGTGATGGGACGTTGCATTGGGTCCCATAAAGTCCATTGTACGCCACGGCTATATCGGGTTGGGCTTGCAAACTCAGCATCGGAGCCAAAGGAGACCCACTCGGTACATGAGTAGAATTTACAATTGGTGGAACAAAATTAGGCATGGATGGAGCACCATTTTGTAGAGAAAGTTCTGTAGGCTTTCCTTGAACTTCCAGAACCGCTGGAACACCATTTGTCGCGCTGGAAATTCCTCCAACCACCGCTGGACCTTGGCTCGATCCTCCAAGTGCGTGATTTTGTGCTCCATGGGCCGCAGGTTGGCCATGACTTGTTCCTTCCAGCACTTGATTTTGCACACCATTTTGTACAACTTCAGGGAGAATTCGGGGTGGGTCTTGATGGTTTTGGCCATTCCCAACATCACCATGAAGTTGTTGATGCTTACCGGCGTCAATTTGACCTCCATTTGTTGCCGGCGGTGCGAAATGCGAAACCATCACCAACATGGTGTGGGCGAGATTTTGAAGGTTGGTGAGAATCTCTTGTTGAGTGTGTTGGAGTCTTTGAATGGCTTCAAGAATGAGAGGTGAGTCTTGAACTTGAGTCCTTTCATCACCACCATTGGAAGAGCCTTGTTGATGAGTCTCATTATCTGCCATTTTTGTCGGAGTTGTGTGGGTTCCAGATCTTGTTGAGACCATTAACCAATCTGCCTCCCCAGTGGAGTCGCCAAAATGTATGAGAGGGTTCAAGAAAGTTGTTGGAAAATTCGAAGATCTTCGAAGAACAACTTCGAATTCTCTAGAAGATGATGAGAGGCTTAGATTCTTCAATAGTCTCAACTCAAGAACACAAGAGTAAAGGAGATGATGGAGATAAGAGATTGGGTGAAGAAGAAGGCAAAGTGGCTAGAGTGCGAATAATGGCAAGGCTCTCCCATGGATCTGCCACTTTCACTCTCAAGGTTGATAATGGAGAAGGGAAATTAGTTCTTTCCTAAGAGTTTTTTGTCCAAAATCCATCCCTTGTAAAGCTATGGGTGGGTGCTATTTATAGGCACCTCATGATGTAGGATGGAGCCCATGTGCAAGGCACATGGGGAATATTCTCTCTAACCACCTTGTCCGAGAAGGTGACCTCTCCGAGGATGAGAAAAACCCCGAAGAGGAGATCAACCCCTCGGCGAACCCTTCTTCTTAGCCACACCTAACCAATGATCCCCAATCATCCCAAAGGGTCAGGGGTAGTCCCAAAGGACGTCCTGCCGCATAAGGGTCATGTGTTTAAACAGATTAACACATTAACATATATTCAGTCACCACACACTATCATGCTCATGAATGCCCTAATCGCTTTTCTAGGACACCCTATTGCTCATTGGGACACGTGTGTGCGGTATAACTCGTGGTTAAGTATCGCTCTGATACCACTCTGTCACGACCCAAACCCGCCTCTATGGGTTTAGCACCGTAACCGGCCAGTAATTCGAGATTACCGAAGGCCTACTGAACAGTAAGACAGTAAAACAGAGTACCAGGGCATGGCGGAAGCCAATACAGTAAATAAACAGTGTCCAATGAGCTGTGACAGTCTGTATGCCAAAAAGATTTTTCATGCATATAAACATTCAGTACAGAACAGTTATGCACAATATTTACAATCATTCAGTACAGGGGCTTAACCCCTACTAAACAGTACAGTACAGTCTATACGGTATTACAAAAATGGTACAGTGACAGACGGAGAAATAAAAAGACCCCTAAGCCATAGCTTGGCAGGCTCGGAACCTCGCAGTGAGGCACAGTGGTTGGCTTGACAAAACTGGAGTTACCCCGACGCTCCTAGCTGCGGTCTGGTGCCTGTACACCTACATATATATATGAGCAGTGAACTAAAGCCCAGTGAATAACATAATGCGTAAAGGGGTTTAGAATGAATGTTCTTACAGTAATGAAAACAGTTCATTAAATCAGTATTCCAGTCTTTCAGTCAATCAGTCATATGTGGTACATCCGTTAGCATAACAGTATAGTAAGCAGTAGGTCTTAAAGACCAAACAGTAATGATGGCCATCAATCAGTAAACAGTAGTGGTTCCACAAGGGGACTGACAGAGATCTCTGTAACAGTAACAGTAAACAGTAGGTGCTAAGGATGCCACAGTACAGTTCAGAATACAGGACATACATTCATTCTGTAAACAATAAACAGTTTAGTAAACAGTTCAGTTCAGTATTCAAAAGATAATCATTTTGAACATATCTTTACACAATTGTTACTCACAGAGTTCTGGGCTACAGTAGGCTAGAGCGTCTCCTCGGAATGCCAACCCTATACAGTTAACAGATTGAACACACACTAAGTTTCACAGTTGGGAAAGATAATAACTTAACCCCTAAATTTGCCTCGGTGTGGTTCTACATCTATATCCTCTTAAAGATGCCTTAAATATGCCCTAGGAATGCCTAGGATGGAAAGAGGATGCAAAGATGCACTTTTGAACACTTAACAAAATTTTCAGAAAACAGGGGTCTCGCTCGAGCGTGGCTTTCTACGCTCGAGCGGACATGCAAACAAAGGAGCTCCGCTCGAGCGTCAATTTCGTCGCTCGAGCGGACTGCGTGCTACAGTAAAAATACTGGATGCTCCAATTTTGCGCTCGATGGATGCTCGACCCTCGCTCGAGCGTAAGACACAAGTCCTCGCTCGAGCGGACTGTGAACTCATGCAAAGTACTGGATGCTCGCATTTCACGCTCGAGCGTAACTTTTCTCGCTTGAGCGGAAGGCAGAATCATAGAGTGTACGCTCGAGCGTGGACTTCCTTGCTCGAGCGTAGGCCCAAAATCTGGAAATTCCAGATTTGAGTCCTAAGCTCAAAATCAAGTTGAAAAGCCAAATTTTTGATCCTCTTGGGCTAAAAACCTGGAAAACACTTGTAAACACATAACATTATGTATTTCAAAGATCAATTTGGTAAATCAAAGCCCAAGGGTGTTTAATTCAAACTCAATTTCAAACCAATTTTCAAGAACATGAAGAACATGCAAACATGCATGAATTCAAACCATTTCAAAACTTCAAAACATGCTCTAATGAGCTCATTCCTTTCAAAACAAGTTGAAAACATGGACTTAAGCTTAATTATGAACATGCGTGTGACAATTTGCCATGGAATCAACTCAAAATTCATCAATACGCACATGCATGCATGAAATGAGCTACAATACAACATTACAAGCCATAAATTGGCTCTAGACTTCAACTTAGCTCTAAATCATGCAAGAGTCTAACAAAATTGCAAATAAAAGGGTAGTTATTCTACCTTAGGTCTTGTATTCAAAGTTTAGGAGCTCAATTTTGTAATCTACACTTCAATTCCTTCAATTTCCAAGCCCAAAACAAGCAAAATGAGATGAAAACTAACTCTCTCCCTCAATCCTCTCTCTTTAGTCGGCAAGGACATGAGAAATGGCTGATGAATATGTTTTGTAATAAGGCTCAAGTGATGCATATGGTTCAAAAAGATGGAGATAGTGGGCCACTAAATGTGGCAAAATGGTAAATAGGCAAACTCTTGGCAATTAGCTTATTTTAATCTAATTTAATCATGCTAAATCACATTTTAGTTAAATATACCATAAATTTACACAAATCATGATGATCACAAAACACTAATTGATTTCAGATTCGGCCGCCGATAAGGCCTTCAATTAACAGTTTAAACATAGAAATTGAACAGATAATCATACAGTCAAACAGATAGAATTACAATTCAAACAGATACAGGCAATCAATTCAGTTTCAGATTTCAGTCAGTCAGTTCAGTGATCCAGTCAGTTCAATTACCAATCATAATCATTCACAGTTTAGCAGTAATCGGTAATTAATCAGTAAGCAGTATGAGGGTTGTTACACAAGCAAAACCCAAGGGAATGAGTCCCTCATATTGTATATAGGTCTTGTTGTTGAATAATTAACTATTGCCTTGTTGATCTTGTGGATGCTTGAGAAATAAACAGTTGATGTCGCCTCTATCATGATCTGAAATTGATATTGTTTGTCTCGTTCGTTGGCTTTACTATTTCAGGCAAATAATTTTTTTGTGCGAAATCCACAACCCCGAGGCCTTCAGAATCTTCACTAATGAGAGCAAGGGTTGTCCTTCGGAAGTCTGAACAAGAGTAAAACTGTCCCTTAGGAGTCCGAAAGTAGCATACACCCTACTTCGGCTAGAAAGATCCCTCTGGACGGCAACCGAGTCTACCAAGCTAGCACCAATAGAAGTAAAGATTGTCTCTCAGAAGTCCGAGCAGAAGCAAGGCTGTCCCTCAGAAGTTTGAGCGGAAACAAGGCTCTCCCTCAGAAGTCTGAGCAGAAACAAGGCTGTCCCTCAGAAGTTCGAGCAGAAACAAGGCTCTCCCTCAGAAGTCGAAGTAGAAACAAGGCTGTCCCTCGGAAGTCCGAGTGGATGCGCACTTCTACTTCGGCAGCTAATGGAAGCAAAGGCTATCCCTCGGGAGTTTGAGTAAGAGTCCACTCTACTTTGAAAATAAAGATCCTCGGAGCTCGTATTGATGAAATCAAGGGCTGTTCTTCGGACCCGCACTAATGAGAGCAAGAGTTGTCCCTCGGAAGTCCAAACAGAAGCAAGGTTGTTCCTCAAGAGTTTGAATAGTAGCACACACCCTACTTTGGCAAGAAGATTCCTTCTGATAGGCCACTGAGTCTCGAGAGCTGTTCTTTGAAAGTCTGAGTGGGAGAACACACTCTACTTCAACAAGAAAGATCCTTAAGGCTCGCACTGATGGAAGCGAGGTCTGTTCTTCGAAAGTCTTAGTGGGAGCACACACTCTACTTTGACAAGAAAGATCCTCGAAGCTCGCACTGATGGAAATAAGATCTGTTCTTCGGAGGTCCGAGTGGGAGTACACTTCCACTGCATAAAGAAAGGTCCTTTCAGGTTGGTAACCGAGTCTACTATTCCTCTTTCTTCTTCGAGGGGCAAACCCTATCTTTTTCTTTTTTCTATTTTTTTTTTTTTTTTGAAAGTCAACTTTTATTTTTTAATCCCTTTTAACAGGATGCATGACTCCAAATCTTTTTTTTTAAAAAAAAAACATCTGAAGGTCACTTTTTTTTTTCAAGTCAAAGATAATAAAAAAAAAACACAAAGCACTCACTTTTTTTTTTATTATTAAAAAGGCAACGTCCAAGCATTTGTTTGGCAACTCAAGATTCATCTATATATATGGATATATATAAATAATATATTATGGGGGAGTATTCCAACATTACACCTTCTTCTTTTTTTTCTATTTAAAGAAATGGCACAAAACCCTAAACTTCACCAACTTATTTTTGCCTCAGCTGCCGAAATCACCCAAATTTCTTCTCTTAGCCTACTCTCTCTCTATATTGAGAGACCTAGTTCTTCATTTTCAAGAAAAACTTTGCTCCTATAATACTAGTAGACGCCATTGTCGGGCTCTCTTTCTTCAACAAAGAGAGACCCAACTTTCTTCTTCATCAATTGGCGCTCCGCAGCTACCAAACCAAAGGCCACTGTGACCAGCTTGCACACTGGCCATCGTCGCATCCCCAAGCACCATCACCATCTTTGTCCGCCTATTGCAGATATTCGGAACACACCTACCACAACCCGAGTTGCTGCTAACTCACACTGACGCCAGCTCTACCTCATCGTCGATGCTTTATTTCGGCCCCAGCAACGCGACTTATCAAAACTCCAAACACACCAGAGCTCAGTCTTGCTCCACCGAAGACCACAACTATTTGTGTGTTGCTTGTTGCAGCAGCCTTAGGTGCCGCAGCAGGCGCCTCAACCTGCGCTACTGTTCTTTGCTGTGCTGTTGTTCACTGATTATATTTGCTCCGGACATGCCAACACCGCGACCCTAGCCATCGCCCATTCAGCTCGCCAACTTCAATATTTGCTCACCCTGGTGCCGCTTCATTACGATCTCGGTTTGTACTGTTCTTGGCCACTCTCTCTCATGGGCGTGGCCTTCAGATTTGTAAGCATTTTTTCGAAACCGACTCTCGATCCTCTTGTTTTGATGAAATCTGAATTTCTGAGCTGTAGACGTCCCCGAACGCATCCCGGGGAGGGTGCGACCTCCCCCCCGTTTTGGTTCGATATTGGGTCACTACAGTTCAAAGGACTCAAAATGTCACGGTTCTTAATCTTGAACCAAAGAGTCCAACTCTGGCAAATCGTTTTGAGAAAAACAGATTTTTTGAAAAAGAAGTGCCAAACATGGACTGCTTTGCCAGATTACAGAGTCGCCACCTAAATATTTTAAAATGGGGAAATTTAGGAAACCCTGACTCGGTGCCGAAGGCCACGTGTCCGTCATAACCAAAGTATCTTGGCTCGGGAGCTTGGGTACGATCGGGGAAGGTCAGCTATGAGCACCCCCTTTCGCCCGGTCCGAAGACCGGCCTCTACTAACCGTGATATCTGATTTTGAAAACGTTATGTGTTCTTATTCCAATTATTAACCTAGAATTACTATGTTATGCGCACAGCAAATAAGTATAGACTAGATTGCCTAATTTGGAAATAAGCATTGCATATCCGTTTGTTTCGAAAACACTTTGGAATTTGCTACTCGCAAGTAGGCTAAAATACGGATTTCAATGAGTTTTCCAACTCAAGCAATCCAACCTCCACCCACAGGCATTCAAACAGTTTATCTCATGTAAGCACTTAGCCACATGGTAAGCATACTGTCATGTCAACATTCACACGCATGCGAGATGCTAAAGCATAAAGACTTACATCGTACTCCGTGCCAAAACAATAAACCAGTTAGCAAACATGCATGACCTAGTTCATGTTAGAATGACTAATGCATCACAAGCAAGGATGTGATTTAGAGTAGGCTCGGCTAACCCTAAAATGGCATGCAAGGTGCAATCAGTTGATGCACGTATTCAATTTGGAAATTGAAAATACAATGCAGTTTGTATAATGCACCGAGCCCGATGCATGTCAACAAATGCATGGATGCACGCATGCATAGCATAAGGTATGCTAAAATAAACGTGCCCTAATACTAACCATCAAAGCAGGTAAATAAAAGGGAAGAAAGAAATGGGGGTTAGAAGACATATACACACTCACCCACACTTATTACAAATATGCCCTCGCTCGGAGGGACCAAAAGAATAACACAGATAATTAACTACGCAAGCTAATTAAAAAAATTACAGACCCATTAAATTAATCAAATGAATTAATTAATCTAATTAAAGCAGTAAACTGCCTCGAGATGAGAGCCGGGTGCAACGCATGCTCGGGACTTGCTCGGAATCACACTGCCATGCCTAGCTTGCCCCTGTTTTCCCTGTTATACCCTTCTGAAGACTCCCAAAGCCTAAAGGATGCCTCTCTGGACATTGGAGATCACCACCGGCTGGACAGAATATCCACCGGCTGCTGCATGTGGCCATCGGCACAAAATTCATCCATCGGCTGCCAATTGACTGCCGGTCGGCACTTAACACTGCCGGTCGGCAATAAATTCCTGCAGAACCTACAACTCACAGCAGCAGAGGACACAACTTGCATGGCAATGCAATTCAAGCAATTTATGCATCAAACACATTCCTTATCATGTTAATGACTCAAAGGAGGATGTGCCTCGATTCTCGGACCACCAATCACGCATTTCCATGCATGATGGCCCAAGGAACCAAGTATGCAACTTTAATTTCAAATGCATGCAAACCAAATAAACATAAAAGGGTGCCAAACCTCCATCATGCTCATCTCAAGAGGCCAAGCATGCGCATTGATGTAATGCAATCCTAAACATGTTAGCTAACATGCAACATGGACAATGCAAGACACTTATGTAAGCATACAAGCACATATGTAAGGCAAGCATGCAAACCAAATAAAAGGTGGACTTAAACATGATCTAGGCAACTCTAACTAGGCCTAAAATCAGTAGCCAAAATGCTAAGTATGAGAGCTAAGCACACATGCACACATACACATGTTAAGGCACACAACTTAGGCATTAAACAAACCACTCTCAAGCACACTTGAAGGGAGATAACATGGACGATTAGCATGCAACATGAGCTCTAAAATCATGCTATAAAATGATGCCGCATCATGTTAAACAAGACAAGCAACATACTAGCATGCAAATGGTCCAAGAACTTAAGGCAAGTCAAAGGGGACCCAAACCATGGCTAAGCCAACCAAGCCTCACAAGGCCAAGGAGGCTTAAAACAGGTCTAAGGCAGCCCTAAACCATGCAAAGGGAGCTTCCTAGATGGCATCTAAGTGGCTCAAAATCAAAGGCATACACAATGGCCAAAACATGGAGCATGCAACACAACCTTTCAAAGCATTAAAGAGGCATGCAAGACAAGCATTCAAGCATGTCCAAGGGACTGAAATAACATCTTAAATGGTTCCAAACCATTGAAATGATGAAAGCAATGCATACTACACATGCACCTACTTGAAGCATACAAGCTACAATGCAAAGGGGCTATATTAAGCATGCTAAGATTGACCCAAATGACTATGGACAGAGCTAAAACATGGCAAAATAAGCACAAAACCTTCACAAGTCTAAGCCTAAATCATGTTAGAATAAAGGCACACAACCTAATGCATGTTAAAGAACCAAAGAGGCATTACAAAGCATCTATGCAAAACATGCAAGGAGTATTAAAACCAACACATAGCAATGTTAAATCATGATATCCTAAGCATGAATAACAGTCCATACATGCTCAACACACACTCAAGCACAATGCTCCCTCAAGAGGCAAAACTTGCCCTTTTCAAGGACATCAAGGAGAGGGGGTGGCCCTCTCCTTCTTGGGACTTCAAGGCATCATCTATACCACTGAAATCCCTCAAGATTTCAGTGGTAAAGAGACTCAAACACCAAAATCCCGGATCTCACACAAAATGGCCTAAAACAAGGGCCTTTCAAGGCCTAAGGGTGGCCAAACTTCCCCAAAGCACAAAGCACCCTTAATGAACTATCAAGAGGACTAAAAAACAGAACTTTTTTGTGTTAAACACTAAGCACAAAAACAGTTCTAAACTATGCAAAAATGGAGTGCAAAAATGGGGTAAAAGGGGGTAGTTTCTTACCCTTGTTGACCACCTTCACAAGTGTTGATGTTGTTGCCTCCTTGGGCTCAAATCTAGCCAAGAACACCAAGAACAACCTCTTGGAACCTCAGAAACCAAGGAAAGGTGAAAGACTAGGTGCTTGTGTGCAATAATATGAACAAATGCACCTAGAACACTTAAGAGAGAGAGGTATAGAGATATGATATGTATCTATCCTAGACCTAAAACCAGAGCTCTCTCTGAGTTGTTTTTTCTCCAAAAAGCCAACCCTAAAGCCAAGGGGGGAGGCCTCCTCTTATAGAAGAGGCAATCTTGTAAGCTTAGTCACTAAGCAAGACAAGAAGTGCATCCCTCCATACACGTGTATGGAGGGGAAGCCAAAGCCATACAGCTGTTTCAAAATATCTGAAAAAGCAACTGCACAGTAGTCGGCAGGGCAAAATTGTCATTTTGACAAAATTGACTGCCGGCCGGCACAAAAGAGTGCCGACCGGCACAATATAGTGCCGATGGCAACACCAACCAGCCGGTGGCCTCTAGCCACTGCCAGTGGTGTGTGGGGATGCCTCAAAAGGCATTCCTTGCCCCTCCAAGGCAAAACACAAGTGTTTGGTGCAAAACCAGACACAAAACGGTCAAGTTCGGAGGTCCTGAGGCAAGGCGCGTAGCCGAGAACTCCGGGAACTCCAAACGAACACGAACATGGATAATCACCGAGTGTTCAAATGGTGACGTCCAGGTCTTGAGGACGGTCAAAAATGGGGTGTCTAAGCCTTACTAGAAATTTGATTTGGGCTTTTGAGATTTGTGGGCATTATTGTATATCAATTTTGAACTCGAGATAGCTGAAGCTTCCATTGAATCTTGACTTGCATATGAAATGTAATCCTGAAATTCATGTTTTGGAGCTCAAACTTGAATAAAGCTTTGACATCTAAACCTCCATTGATGACCTTGATTGAGGAAATCACCCATTTGATTATGAACATTTCTATTTGAAATAGCTAGTGCTTTGTTATATATATACATATATATATATAAATATATAAAATAGAGAACAAGACCATATATTATTGTTTTGTTGATCTTTTTGCCCACAGCTATTTCGGGCCTCCTTCTCTCTCTGAAAGCAAGACCGACGTAGCACACTTGTTCTTTAATGAAGACCCAGAACTCTTCTTCTTCAACGAAGCTCCACAACTTTCGAACCAAAGGCCACACAAGCCATTGCCGTCGGCCTTCGTGAGAGTCACTGTTGACGCCGACCACGCCGCCCTCTCAACGCGTCGTTGGTCGATCTAGCCAGAAATTTCTCAGACTGATTTGGCTCTCGAAATACCAGTGCTCACGCTGCTACCAACCTGTCTTGGCTGTTCTCGGCCCCGGCTCTACCGATCTTGTTCTTTATTTCTTCAGCCCAAGCCGTGACTAACCAGTGTCGACCATACCACCGATTCAATGTGGTGTCGGTCTGCGTAGTTGTTCCAGTGCCAACCACATACGTCGCCCTTCCAACGCATCGTGTGTGGTCACCAACTCCGCTGCGACATCACTACTGGTTCCGGCCTCGCTCGTCCAACACCGACCACAAACGTTTGCCCACTCAACGCCGTGTGTGGTCCTCCCTAGCATCGTTCAGCTTCAGTTTGCATTATCATTCATCTCTTTCTTGATCATTATTATTTGTTGATGTTGCCCCATTCTGATAATGCCTGAATCATGGTCTGAAATTGATATTGCTTATCTCATTTGTCGATTTTACTATTTCAGGCAAATAAATTGTTGTGCGAAATCCACGACCCCGAGGCCTTCAGAATCTTCACTAATGAGAGCAAGGGCTATCCTTCGAAAGTCTGAACGAGAGCAAAACTGTCCCTCAGGAGTCCGAAAGTAGCATACACCCTACTTCGGCAAGAAAGATCCCTCTGGACGGCAACCGAGTCTACCAAGCTTACACCAATAGAAGTAAAGATTGTCTCTCAGAAGTCCGAGCAAAAGCAAGGCTGTCCCTCAGAAGTTCGAGCAGAAACAAGGCTGTCCCTCAGAAGTCTGAGCAGGAACAAGGCTGTCCCTCAGAAGTTCGAGCGGAAACAAGGCTCTCCCTTAGAAGTCCGAGCAGAAACAAGGCTATCCCTCAGAAGTCCGAGTGGATGTGCACTTCTACTTCGGCAGCTAATGGAAGCAAAGGCTATCTCTCGGGAGTTCGAGTAAGAGTCCACTCTACGTTGAAAAGAAAGATCCTCGAAGCTCGTATTGATGAAATCAAGGGCTGTTCTTCGGACCCGCACTAATGAGAGCAAGAGTTG
This sequence comes from Camellia granthamiana, assembly GCA_036172215.1. NCBI lineage: Eukaryota > Viridiplantae > Streptophyta > Magnoliopsida > Ericales > Theaceae > Camellia > Camellia granthamiana. The sequence continues at coordinate 66,775,807 of CM069914.1, forward strand.
TCCCTTGGAAGGCTCTCCCTCAGAAGTCTGAGCAGAAACAAGGCTGTCCCTCGGAAGTCCGAGTGGATGCGCACTTCTACTTCGGCAGCTAATGGAAGCAAAGGCTATCCTTCGGGAGTTCGAGGAGGAGTCCACACTACTTTGAAAAGAAAGATCCTCGGAGCTCGTATTGATAAAAGCGAGGTCTGTTCTTCGAAAGTTTGAGTGGGAGTACACACTCTACTTCAACAAGAGAGATCCTCGAAGCTCGCACTGATAGAAATGATGTTTGTTCCTTGGAAGTCCAAATGAAAGCAAGGGCTGTCCCTCGGAAGTCCCGGTGGAAGCATACTCTTTTCCTTGGCAAGAAAGATCCCTTTTGACAGGCAATCGAGTCTTGAGAGCTCTTCTTCAGAAGTTCAAGTGGGAGCACACATTCTACTTCAGCAAGAAAGACCCTCGAAGCTTGCATTGATGGAAGCAATGGCTGCTCTTCGGAGGTCCGAGTGGAAGTACACTTCTACTGTGTCAAGAAAACTCCCTTCAGGTTGGTAACTGAGTCTACTATTCCTCTTTCTTCTTTGAGGGGCAACAAAAATTGAAAACTGTTTCAAGCAACATAACACAATGAAGATATACACTGTAGAGAAAATAACTTCTACTGGAGATACATAATATGGAGGAAATAAATTTCTTCATGACATAAGAAAGATAGAACTTCTTGGATAATGCAGTAAATCTAAATTGTAAATGTCATAGATAGACTTCTTCTGCGGAATGTTGACATTTGCCTCTAGAGTTGCAAGATCATTTGGAAAGCTTTCACCCGTTGCTCGGGTTGTGGCCTTCATGCACCATCATAGCCATGTCTTCTAAGATATCCTGGGGCTCCTGTTCTCTGAACTCTATCCCATGTGCTTCGACTTTCTTTCTAAAGATCTTTTTAAGCATCCGACACTTTTCTGTAGGGTGTCCTAGTGATCGGTGGAAAACATAATAATTAGGACCCTCGCGGTCCTTCTTCGGCAAAAGCTCTTCGACATGAGGCAACTTCAGTTCTCCGTCTGCCACCCATTCTTTAACTAAGGCCTTCACCTCCTCAACACTGCACGGAAAAGGAGTGTCATCTTCACAGTTTTTCCTCTTCTGACCTCTGAATTCCTCCCCCTGCGACTTTCGTGTAGATGACGCGAAAGCCACAGTGACAGAAGGTCCTCGGGATGACTTGAAGCTGGTTTTATAACTAGTCTCGAACCCGATCTCCTGAGATTAAGGTACGTTGATGTTTCGAGATGCTTCAATTAGTGCCGAGAAGGTGGGTAGCTTGTGATTAACAAGAAGCATCTTGTATCTGTTCAATGCCCCTTCAACACAGATTTGGACCAAGTAGCTTTCCTCCACAGCCTCATGACAGTCCACGGCTTTGTCTTGGAATCTCTTCACATATTCGAGAATGTCTTCACCCTCCTGCTGCTTTTCCTTACACAGGGTAAGTGTGGTTACTTTCTCGGCCACTTGAAAGAATTTGGCGTGGAATTTGTTGACCATCTTTTCCCAACTTCGAACAGAGTTTGGGGCCAAGTTAACGTACCAACTATATGCTCGGTCGGTGAGGGACTTGGAGAATTCTCTCAGTCGGAGGACATGATTTGAACCATGAATCCCCAAAGTCTCAATGAACCGAACAATATGTTCTCGAGCATTTCCTTGCTTGCCATTGAATTTGATGAACTTCGGCACCGTGTACCCCTCCGAGTATGGATAACTCAACATCTCAATAGGGCATGGTGGCTTGACATCCGGATCAGGCAAAGAGGGTAAAGTCCTCTTGCCCCGTTCGAGATCGAACATGGCTTGCACATCGGCGAGAATGAGAAATTGTTGAGGGAGAGAACTTGATGGTGGTATTCTCGGAACCTGACTTGTAGACTCGAAGGCTGAGCTTGGAGCAACTTGGCCATTTGGGTGTTGAGAATTCATCATCAGTGAAGACACATGACGATATTGGCCATCGGCACCTATGGACATGTCATTTAGTGATGGGACATTGCATTGGGTCCCATAAAGTCCATTGTACACCACGGCTATATCGGGTTGGGCATGCAAACTCGGCATCGGAGCCAAAGGAGACCCACTCGGTACATGAGTAGAATTTACAATCGGTGGAACAAAATTAGGCATGGATGGAGCACCATTTTGTAGAGAAAGTTCTGTAGGCTTTCCTTGAACTTCCACAACCGCTGGAACACCATTCGTCGCGCCGGAAATTCCTCCAACCACCGCTGGACCTTGGCTCGATCCTCCAAGTGCGTGATTTTGTGCTCCATGGGCCGCAGGTTGGCCATGACTTGTTCCTCCTAGCACTTGATTTTGCACACCACTTTGTACAACTTCAGGGAGAATTTGGGGTGGGTCTTGATGGTTTTGGCCATTCCCAACATCACCATGAAGTTGTTGATGCGTACCGGCGCCGATTTGACCTCCATTTGTTGCCGGCGATGCGAAATGCGAACCCATCACCAACATGGTGTGGGCGAGATTTTAAAGGTTGGTGAGAATCTCTTGTTGAGTGTGTTGGAGTCTTTGAATGGCTTCAAGGATGAGAGGTGAGTCTTGAACTTGAGTCCTTTCATCACCACCATTGGAAGAGCCTTGTTGATGAGTCTCATTACCTGCCATTTTTGTCGGAGTTGTGTGGGTTCCAGATCTTGTTGAGACCATTAACCAATCTGCCTCCCCAGTGGAGTAGCCAAAATGTATGAGAGGGTTCAAGAAAGTTGTTGGAAAATTCGAAAATCTTCGAAGACCCTTGAAGAACAACTTTGAATTCTCTAGAAGATGATGAGAGGCTTAGATTCTTCAATAGTCTCAACTCAAGAACACAAGAGTAAAGGAGATGATGGAGATAAGAGATTGGGTGATGGAGGCTTAGATTCTCTATCTAGCCACTTTGCCTTCTTCTTCACCCAATCTCTTATCTCCATCATCTCCTTTACTCTTGTGTTCTTGAGTTGAGACTATTGAAGAATCTAAGCCTGTCATCATCTTCTAGAGAATTCGAAGTTGTTCTTCAAGGGTCTTTGAAGATCTTCAAATTTTCCAACAACTTTCCTGAACCCTCTCATACATTTTGGCGACTCCACTGGGGAGGCGGATTGGTTAATGGTCTCAACAAGATCTGGAACCCACACAACTCCGACAAAAATGGCAGATAATGAGACTCATCAACAAGGCTCTTCCAATGGTGGTGATGAAAGGACTCAAGTTCAAGACTCACCTCTCATCCTTGAAGCCATTCAAAGACTCCAACACACTCAACAAGAGATTCTCACCAACCTTCAAAATCTTGCCCACACCATGTTGGTGATGGGTTCGCATTTCGCACCGCCGGCAACAAATGGAGGTCAAATCGGCACCGGTAAGCATCAACAACTTCATGGTGATGTTGGGAATGGCCAAAACCATCAAGACCCACCCCGAATTCTCCTTGAAGTTGTACAAAATGGTGTGCAAAATCAAGTGCTAGGAGGAACAAGTCATGGCCAACCTGCGGCCCATGGAGCACAAAATCACGCACTTGGAGGATCGAGCCAAGGTCCAGCGGTGGTTGGAGGAATTTCTGGCGCGACGAATGGTGTTCCAGCGGTTGTGGAAGTTCAAGGAAAGCCTACAGAACTTTCTCTACAAAATGGTGCTCCATCCATGCCTAATTTTGTTCCACCGATTGTAAATTCTACTCATGTACCGAGTGGGTCTCCTTTGGCTCCGATGCCGAGTTTGCAAGCCCAACCCGATATAGCCGTGGCGTACAATGGACTTTATGGGACCCAATGCAACGTCCCATCACCAAATGACATGTCCATAGGTGCCGATGGCCAATATCGTCATGTGTCTTCACTGATGATGAATTCTCAACACCCAAATGGCCAAGTTGCTCCAAGCTTAGCCTTCGGGTCTACAAGTCAGGTTCCGGGAATACCACCATCAAGTTCTCTCCCTCAACAATTTCTCATTCTCACCGATGTGCAAGCCATGATCGATCTCGAACGGGGCAAGAGGACTTTACCCTCTTTGCCTGATCCGGATGTCAAGCCACCATGCCCTATTGAGATGTTGAGTTATCCATACCCGGAGGGGTACATGGTGCCGAAGTTCATCAAATTCAATGGCAAGCAAGGAAATGCTCGAGAACATATTGTTCGGTTCATTGAGACTTTGGGGATTCATGGTTCAAATCATGTCCTCCGACTGAGAGAATTCTCCAAGTCCCTCACCGACCGAGCATATAGTTGGTACGTTAACTTGGCCCCAAACTCTGTTCGAAGTTGGGAAAAGATGGTCAACAAATTCCACGCCAAATTCTTTCAAGTGGCCGAGAAAGTAACCACACTTACCCTGTGTAAGGAAAAGCAGCAGGAGGGTGAAGACATTCTCGAATATGTGAAGAGATTCCAAGACAAAGCCGTGGACTGTCATGAGGCTGTGGAGGAAAGCTACTTGGTCCAAATCTGTGTTGAAGGGGCATTGAACAGATACAAGATGCTTCTTGTTAATCACAAGCTACCCACCTTCTCGGCACTAATTGAAGCATCTCGAAACATCAACGTACCTTAATCTCAGGAGATCGGGTTCGAGACTAGTTATAAAACCAGCTTCAAGTCATCCCGAGGACCTTCTGTCACTGCGGCTTTCGCGTCATCTACACGAAAGTCGCAGGGGGAGGAATTCAGAGGTCAGAAGAGGAAAAACTGTGAAGATGACACTCCTTTTTCGTGCAGTGTTGAGGAGTTGAAGGCCTTAGTTAAAGAATGGGTGGCAGACGGAGAACTGAAGTTGCCTTATGTCGAAGAGCTTTTCCCGAAGAAGGACCGCGAGAGTCCTAATTATTGTGTTTTCCACCGATCACTAGGACATCCTACAGAAAAGTGCCAGATGCTTAAAAAGATCTTTAGAAAGAAAGTCGAAGCACATGGGATAGAGTTCAGAGAACAGGAGCCCCAGGATATCTTAGAAGACATGGTTATGATGGTGCATGATGGCCACAACCCGAGCAACTGGTGAAAGCTTTCCAAATGATCTTGCAACTCTAGGGGCAAATGTCAACATTCCGCAGAAGAAGTCTATCTATGACATTTACAATTTAGATTTACTACATTATCCAAGAAGTTCTATCTTTCTTATGTCATGAAGAAATTTATTTCCTCCATATTATCTATCTCCATTAGAAGTTATTTTCTCTACAGTGTATATCTTCATTGTGTTATGTTGCTTGAAATAGTTTTCAATTTTTGTTGCCCTTCAAAGAAGAAAGAGGAATAGTAGACTCAGTTACCAACCTGAAGGGAGTTTTCTTGACACAGTAGAAGTGTACTTTCACTCGGACCTCCGAAGAGCAGCCATTGCTTCTATCAATGCAAGCTTCGAGGGTCTTTCTTGTAGAAGCAGAGTGTGTGCTCCCACTCGAACTTCCGAAGAGCAGCCCTTACTTCCATCAGTGCAAGCTTCGAGGGTCTTTCTTGCTAAAGTAGAGTGTTGCACCCACTCGGACCTCCGAAGAACAACCATTGCTTCCGTCAATGCAGGCTTTGAGGGTCTTTCTTGTTGAAGTAGAGTGTGTGCTCCCACTCGGACTTCCGAAGAATAGCCCTTACTCCTGTCAATGTAAGCTTCGAGGGTCTTTCTTGTTGAAGCAGAGTGTGTGTTCCCACTCGGACTTCCGAAGAATAGCCTTTACGTCCATTAATGCGAGCTTCGAAGATCTTTCTTGCTGAAGTAGAGTGTGTGCTCCCACTCAGACTTTCGAAGAACAGATCTCGCTTCCGTCAGTGTGAGCTTCGAGGAATAGCATTTGCTTCCATTGATTGCCGAAGAAATGAGTGTACATCCACTTGGATTTCCAAGGAACAGCTTTGTCTCTGCTCGGATTTCTAGGGAACAATCTTTACTTTCGTTAGTACAAGCTTGATAGATTCGGTTGCCAGCCCGGAGGGATCTTTCTTGCGGTTACCAACCATAATGGATTTTTTTTTTGCTAAAGAAAAGAGTGTGCTTCCACCCAGACTTCCGAGGGAGAGCCCTTGCTTCCATTTGGACTTCCAAGGAACAAACCTCGTTTCCATCAGTGCGAGCTTCGAGGATCTCTCTTGTTGAAGTAGAGTGTGTGCTCCCACTCAGACTTTCGAAGAGCAAATCTTGTTTCCATCAGTGCGAGCTTCGAGGATCTTTCTTGTTGAAGTAGAGTGTGTGCCCCCACTCAGACTTTTGAAGAACAGACCTCGCTTCCATCAGTGCGAGCCTTAAGGATCTTTCTTGCTGAAGTAGAGTGTGTCCTCCCACTCAGACTTTCGAAGAATAGCTCTCGAGACTCGGTGGCCTATTAGAAGGAATCTTCTTGCCAAAGTAGGGTATGTGCTACTATTCAAACTCTTGAGGAACAACCTTGCTTCTGTTTGGACTTCCGAGGGACAACTCTTGCTCTCATTAGTGCGGGTCCGAAGAACAGCCCTTGATTTCATCAATACGAGCTCCGAGGATCTTTCTTTTCAAAGTAGAGTGGACTCTTACTCAAACTCCCGAGGGATAGCCTTTGCTTCCGTTAGCTGCCGAAGTAGAAGTGCGCATCCACTTGGACTTCCGAGGGACAACCTTGTTTCTACTTGGACTTCTGAGGGAGAGCCTTGTTTCTGCTCGAACTTTTGAGGGACAGCGTTGTTTTTGCTTAGACTTCTGAGGGAGAGCCTTGTTTCTGCTCGAACTTCTGAGGGACAGCCTTGCTTCTGCTCGGACTTCTGAGAGACAATCTTTACTTCTATTGGTGCTAGCTTGGTAGACTCGGTTGCCGTCCAGAGGGATCTTTCTTGCCGAAGTAGGGTGTATGCTACTTTCGAACTCCTAAGGGACAGTTTTACTCTCGTTTAGACTTCCGAAGGACAACCCTTGCTCTCATTAGTGAAGATTCTGAAGGCCTCGGGGTTGTGGATTTCGCACAAAAAATTTATTTGCCTGAAATAGTAAAGCCAACGAACGAGACAAACAATATCAATTTCAGATCATGATAAAGGCGACATCAACTGTTTATTTCTCAAGCATCCACAAGATCAACAAGACAATAGTTAATTATTCAACAACAAGACCTATATACAATATGAGGGGCTCATTCTCTTGGGTTTTGCTTGCAACAACATTTATTGTATTTTGCTCTACAAATTTCAAGACTACCTTTTATCATAAGTTCAAGATCCAATCGGAGGGGTTCAACAAATAGCAATATCAATGTGGATATCATCAACAACAACAACACATTTGTTCCTTTCTCTTCAACAGAGCAAAGTGTCATTTTGTCTACATTCAAACCAAGCTTCTCAGTAAAGTTTCAAATCCCGGAATTGCGATATTCAAACATTCAATATTGTGATTTTAGCAACGTCAGATTTTGAATCAACAAAAATGCTTCAAGACTTGCCTCTATTTCAAGGAAAAAATCAACGGAGGGCTATTCAAGTTTTATTTTCTTTAGCAATGAGCAGCAATCAACAAATCAAGATTCACAAAATATATATATCAGATGTAGAGATCCTGAAATTAGGTTTACCACAAAGAAGGCTTCCACCAAATTTAAAAAAAATAATAATAATACTTACCCACAAACTAAGAGAAGTAATGAAGAGGATGAAGACCAAAGGCGGTGTAGGTCGAGAATGGTGCACGAAACAGCGGGCAGCTAGGCAAACCAACACCGCGCTGAGTCGGCGGTGTGGTTGGCGTTGATAATCATAGCCGGAACCAATGGCGATCGATTTCAATGGGTATGAAAGCAAGGCCGAAATTTGTGAGTTCGGAGCTCCGATAAATATTGTTAAGCTAAGAAAGAATACCAACAACAAGCTGAACGGTGCTTGGCGAGACCACGCACGCTACGTTGAGTGGGCGGCATGTGTGGTCGGTGCTGGGCAGTTAAGGACAGTAGCAGCGTCGTAGCGGGATCGGCGTCGACACTTACAGTAGAACAGAGCTACGGTGTGCCTGGATCTTTGAGGGACTGCATCATTAAATTGAAGGGAAGCACTGCTGGTGATAGCGCGAGCTGGTGGCGCTTTGGGTCGCAGCATCAGTGGCCATCTTCGGTGGTTGTGGGAGCAAAAATCGAGCTCCCGTGTGCTTGTATCTCCACCGACAATGAGATAGAGCTGGTGACATCTAAACTAGCAGCAGCACCGATGGAGTGCTTGACGACGTTGGTGAAGCCTGTGTTGTAACGGAGCCGCGGCAAGGAGTAGTGATGGTCTCGGTGCCTAGAGCTGCAGCTAATAGATTTGCGAAGACGACGTCCGTGGAAACCTGAGAATGGGTTTGACAAAAAAAAAAAAGGATAAGGACAAAATTTGTTTTAAAAAAAAAAAGAAAAGAAATATTCCATGGTCCCTCAGATGTGCAAGGCATGGGTCTTCGGCTGTTTTGTTTAAAAAAGAGAGCACGACAATGGCCTTTGTATTGTAGCAGCAGACCTTCATTAAAGAAGATGAAATCTGGGTCTTCAATATTTTAGTGAGAAAGATTGTGCCACTGGTTTCAAAAGACCAAAAAAAGACGAAGGAAGATGGGTCTCTCTGTGTAGAGAGAGAGCGGCGCTGTGCAACAAATAAAAAGAAGGGGCTATTGATTAGGGTGACTGTCTTTTTCTTTAAATAAGAAAAAAAAGCGTATAATGCTTAGAATATTCTTTCATATTCTGAATACATATATTTATATATATATAAGAGCCCGCCGTTTGTTTTTTCTTTTTTTTGAAATCAAAAACACAAAAGTGCATCAGCCTTACCTTTTTATAATACAAAGTGTGAGTGTGGGCCTTATTTCTCCAATATTAAAAAAATGGGTGCTCTATTCTTTTGTTTATTTATTTATTTTCTTGGGATAAGAAAATGAATCTTTAGTTATTTTAGAAGAAAAAGAAGAAAGTTATTTATTTATTTTTTATATTACTTGTCGATTTTATCCGTAATTTACAGTGAGTCCTCAGCTTTATCCATAGGTTCTATCAAGGCCAAATATTCTCGAAGACGTAATGTAAAGCACGGCTGACAAGGTGAAACTATGCATGTCCGAGAAAACTACAATTTCTCATACACGCAAGAGGCAAATATAAGAGGAGCTAATTTGAGTCCATTAAATTAATTAAGCCCAATAGTCCAAGATTGGTGGGCCGGGATTTATCGCCATCAAACGGGCTGAATCGCTCTAAGCCTCGAAGGGGTTCGGATCCACGAACTTAGAGACTTAGAGACTTACTCGAGCCCGGATTCGAAAGGGTATTGAATAAGCCTAGAGATCCGAGGCACTCGGACTCGAAAGGGTTCGGATCCACGAACCTAGAGATCCGAAGCACTTGGCTTCGAACGGATTCAGATGCAATCTAGAAGTCGCTCCGTTAATGAGTCCTAGAACACTTGCGGGCTCGGAGCTTTCCGGGATCTGCGCACCAGAACCATGGGCGTAATGGAGTCCGAACAAAGGACCCGATCCTGAGGACGGTGAGTGGAGATAAATTCACTCTTCGGTTAAACTAGCCTATACCCGGGTCGAGGTGGCACGATCTAGGGGGTCCCTGAGACTCGACAATATTTGCGGCAGGGAGTTCTCTTGAACTACCCCTGACCCTTATGCGGCAAGACGTCCTCTGGGACTACCCCTGACCCTTTGGGATGATTGGGGATCATTGGTTAGGTGTGGCTAAGAAGAAGGGTTCGCCGAGGGGTTGATCTCCTCTTCGGGGTTTTTTCTCATCCTCGGAGAGGTCACCTCCTCGGACAAGGTGTTAGAGAGAATATTCCCCATGTGCCTTGCACATGGGCTCCATCCTACATCATGAGGTGCCTATAAATAGCACCCACCCATAGCTTTATAAGGGATGGATTTTGGAGAGATAACTCTTGGGAAAGAACTAATTTCCCTTCTCCATTATCAACCTTGAGAGTAAAAGTGGGAGATCCATGGGAGAGCCTTGCCATTATTCTCTCTCTAGCCATTTTGCCTTCTTCTTCACCCAATCTCTTATCTCCATCATCTCCTTTACTCTTGTGTTCTTGAGTTGAGACTATTGAAGAATCTAAGCCTCTCATAATCTTCTAGAGAATTCGAAGTTGTTCTTTAAGGATCTTCGAAGATCTTCGAATTTTCCAACTACTTTCTTGAACCCTATCATACATTCAGCGACTCTGCTGGGGATCAATTCGGAAACAATTCCCTTCTCCATTATCAAAGTTAGTCCCCAGTGAAGTCGCCAAATGTATGAAAGGGTTCAAGAAAGTAGTTAGAAAATTCGAAGATCCTTGAAGAACAACTTCGAATTCTCTAGAAGATGATGAGAGGCTTAGATTCTTCAATAGTCTCAACTCAAGAACACAAGAGTAAAGGATATGATGGAGATAAGAGATTGGGTGAAGAAGAAGGCAAAGTGGCTAGAGAGAGAATAATGGCAAGGCTCTCCCATGGATCTCCCACTTTCACTCTCAAGTAAAATCCATCCCTTGTAAAGCTATGGGTGGGTGCTATTTATAAGCACCTCATGATGTAGGATGGAGCCCATGTGCAAGGCACATGGGGAATATTCTCTCTAACCACCTTGTCCGAGGAGGTGACCTCTCCGAGGATAAGAAAAAACCCCGAAGAGGAGATCAACCCCTCGGCGAACCCTTCTTCTTAGCCACACCTAACCAATGATCCCCAATCATCCCAAAGGGTCAGGAGTAGTCCCAGAGGACGTCCTGCCGCATAAGGGTCAGGGGTAGTTCAAGAGAACGCCCTACCGCAAATATTGCCGCGTCTCAGGGACCCCCTAGATCGTGCCACCTCGACCCGGGTATAGGCTAGTTTAACCGAAGAGTGAATTTATCTCCACTCACCGTCCTCGGGATCGGGTCCTTTGTTCGGACTCCATTACGCCCATGGTTCTGGTGCGCAGATCCCGGAAAGCTCCGAGCCCGTAAGTGTTCTGGGACACATTAACGGAGCGACTTCTAGATTGTGTCTGAATCCGTTCGAAGCCATGTGCTTCAGATCTCTAGGTTCGTGGATCCGAACCCTTTCGAGTCCGAGTGCCTCGGATCTCTAGGCTTATTCAATACCCTTTCGAGTCCGGGCTCGAGTAAGTCTCTAAGTCTCTAAGTTCGTGGATCCGAACCCCTTCGAGGCTTAGAACGATTCAGCCCGTTTGATGGCGATAAATCCGGGTCCACCAATCTTGGACTTGCGATAAATTCGGGCCCACCAATCTTGGACTATTGGGCTTAATTAATTTAATGGGCTCCAATTAGCTCCTCTTACATTTGCCCCTTGCGTGTATGAGAAATTGTAGTTTTCTCGGACATGCATAGTTTCACCTTGTCAGTCGTGCTTTACATTATGTCTTTGAGAATATTTGGCCTTGATAGAACCTATGGATAAAGCTGAGGACTCACTGTAAATTACGGATAAAATCGACAAGTAATATAAAAAAAAAAAAACTCTATTTTTTTCTTTTTTCTTTTTTTTTTTCTTTTTTTGGAAAGTCAACTTTTATTTTTTAATCCCTTTTAACAGGATGCATGACTCCAAATCTTTTTTTTTTATAAAAAAAACATCTGAAGGTCACTTTTTTTTTCAAGTCAAAGATAATAAAAAAAAACATAAAGCACTCACTTTTTTTTTTTATTATTAAAAAGGCAACGTCCAAGCATTTGTTTGGCAACTCAAGATTCATCTATATATATGGATATATATAAATAATATATTCTGGGGGAATATTCCAACATTACACCATTTTTTTTTTCTATTTAAAGAAATGGCACAAAACCCTAAACTTCACCAACTTATTTTTGCCTCAGCTGCCGAAATCACCCAAATTTCTTCTGTTAGCCTACTCTCTCTCTATATTGAGAGACCCATTTCTTCATTTTCAAGAAAAACTTTGCTCCTATAATACTACTAGACGCCATTGTCGGGCTCACTTTCTTCAACAAAGAGAGACCCAACTTTCTTCTTCATCAATTGGCGCTTCGCAGCTACCAAACCAAAGGCCACCGTGACCAGCTTGCACACTGGCCATCGTCGCATCCTCAAGCACCATCACCATCTTTGTCCACCTATTGCAGATATTCGGAACACACCTACCACAACCCGAGTTGCTGCTAACTCACACCGACGCCAGCTCTACCTTGTCGTCGATGCTTTATTTCGTCCCCAGCAGAGTTGCCAAAATGTATGAGAGGGTTCAGGAAAGTTGTTGGAAAATTCGAAGATCTTCGAAGACCCTTGAAGAACAACTTCGAATTCTCTAGAAAATGATGAGAAGCTTAGATTCTTCAATAGCCTCAACTTAAGAACACAAGAGTAAAGGAGATGATGGAGATAAGAGATTGGGTGAAGAAGAAGGCAAAGTGGCTAGATAGAGAATAATGGCAAGGCTCTTCCATGGATCTCCCACTTTCACTCTCAAGGTTGATAATGGAGAAGGGAAATTAGGTCTTTCCCAAGAATTTTCTTCTCCAAAATCCATCCCTTGTAAAGCTATGGGTGGGTGCTATTTATAGGCACTTCATGATGTACAATGGAGCCCATGTGCAAGGCACATGGGGAATATTCTCTCTAACCACCTTGTCCGAGGAGGTGACCTCTCCGAGGATGAGAAAAAACCCCGAAGAGGAGATCAACCCCTCGGCGAACCCTTCTTCTTAGCCACACCTAACCAATGATCCCCAATCATCCCAATGGGTTAGGGGTAGTCCCAGAGGACGTCCTGCCGCATAAGGGTCAAGGGTAGTTCAAGAGAACGCCCTGCTGCAAATATTGCCGCGTCTCAGGGACCCCCTAGATCGTGCCACCTCGACCCGGGTATAGGCTAGTTTAACCGAAGAGTGAATTTATCTCCACTCACCGTCCTTGGGATCGGGTCCTTTGTTCGGACTCCATTACGCCCATGGTTCTGGTGCGCAGATCCCGGAAAGCTCCGAGCCCGCAAGTGTTCTGGGACTCATTAACGGAGCGACTTCTAGATTGCATCTGAATCCGTTCGAAGCCAAGTGCTTCGGATCTCTAGGTTCGTGGATCTGAACCCTTTCGAGTCCGAGTGCCTCGGATCTCTAGGCTTATTCAATACCCTTTCAAGTCCGGGCTCGAGTAAGTCTCTAAGTCTCTAAGTTCATGGATCTGAACCCCTTCGAGGCTTAGAGCGATTCAGCCCGTTTGATGGCGATAAATCCGGGCCCACCAATCTTGGACTTGCGATAAATTTGGGCCCACCAATCTTGGACTATTGTGCTTAATTAATTTAATGGGCTCAAATTAGCTGCTCTTACATTTGGCATGAGCTTATTCCTCCCCCTCAGTGGTTACGATTCTTTTCTCTACCTTTGGTGAGTTGGTGGATACAAATTTGGGGAATTGCCCATGGATAGGCCCTGATGTACAAAGTTGGATTCTGTTATTTTTGGCCTCTATCTCCTCTGTGGTTCTGGCGTAATAAACAATTACATGATCCTACCTTTAAACCTTATTGTCCAGTTGCTTATCTTGAGGGCAGGGTTAAGGAATTTGAGGATGCAAAAATTAGTCTAGCTAAGGGGAGCTGCACTCCCAAGGGTTCATCTCAATGGATTAGGCCTCCGGAAGGTTGGGTTAAGATCAATGTCGATGGAGCTGTTGCACAGTGGAGTGGCCGAGCGAGAGTAGGGGGTCTCATTCGATCAAACCAGGGTGATTGGATTATAGGCTTCAAATATCATGTGGGTCGAGCTTCTATGGTTCTAGCAGAGCGGTGGGCTATTTGGAATGGGTTACTGCTACCATGGATTCAAGGATTTCGTCAGGTTCATATTGAATCAGATTCTATTGAAGCTATCCAAGGTATTAACAACCCAAGTGTGCTTGATGCTAACTTTAATCTCCTTCAAGAAATTCGAGAGTTGATGTCTCAATACTGGCAGTGTATCTTCCTTTTAGTCGGGCGAGGCTAATATGTGTGCGGATTTCCTAGCTAAAGAAGCTCTTCAATTATCTAATGGGAATGTGGTTCTTTCTGATATGCCACCAGATTTGTTGACAGCTTTAACTGCTGATAAGTAAGGAAAGCACTCGCTCTATTCTGTGTAGGCTGTTGGCTTTGGCCCGATTGTAACCACACACAAAAAAAATCTCTATCTCTACTACTATGAAAGAGTGAAGGTTTTGCAGTGTTTTCCACACTTTTTATTTCCAAAAATAACCCTTCCTTAATGCTATATTACTTGTGTACATTGTAACTCGAAGAGACATGTCTGTTGGAATGCAGTTCCAATCTCTATCTCTACTACTATAAAAAGGTGAAAATGTTGACAGTGTTTTCTACACTTTTTTATTCCGAAAATAATCCTCCCTTAAATGTACATTGCAACCCGAAGAGACATGTATGTTGGAATGTAGTTCCAATACTCTCAATGTATAGAAGATACAATTGGTAACTAAGGGATACAACTGTTCAAAATAACCATATATATTGATTCATGAAAATGCCTATATTATTTTAGGAAGCACGGGTGTAGGTACGGTACAGGTACGAGTGCGGGTATGCCGATACAGCAAAATCCCAAAAAAGTATGATACGGGTACGGCTGCGGTACGCCGATATTTTTTTTTTTATAATTATTTATAATTATGGTTAAAGGATCCAACTTACAAATTAAAATTAAATATCAAAACTAAAAAGAAAACTACAAAACTAAAAGACAAATATGTAATTTATTTTAAAAATCGTTCTTTTTGCACATCAAATATGTAAATAACAATTTGGACAGATCTAATATATTGCATATATTGAATAAAATATATATTTCAGTGACAAGTATGACGAACAAGGACACTACAACACCTTTCAATCTGATTCCCATATTGACCTACAAAGTATCTCTTAATTTTAGTGTATGAAAGACAATGAAACAATAACCAATCATATCCACCCACAACATCAAGCATTGCAAGGAAATTAACCAATGTGGAAACAGACAGATAACTTAACTCAAAACCAATGGTTATGCATCACAAATTAATGCTCTGTTTTTCAGTTACAAAACCCCCATCCCTCCCCCTCAAAATAAACTGCTACAAAAGAGAATTTAAGGTGTCAAGGGATTTTAATTTGTCATCAAGCTTTACAACCAATATCATATTGCATATATATATGACATATATCAGAAAAAAAATAAAAATAAATTAAGGACAGATCTTAGTTAAACAAATCTAGACAGATTTTAGTTCAGAAATCTGGACATATATCAAGAAAGATCAGAAAAAATAAAATAAATAAGGACAGATCTTAGTTCAACAAATCTAGACAGATTTTAGTTCAAAAATCTGGACATATATCAGAAAAAATAAAATAAAATAAGGACAGATCTTAGTTCAAAAATCTGGACATATATCGGGAAAAAAAAGAAGAAGAGAGAGTACAAGAAAAATGAAGAAGAAGATGAAGGATCAAAGAAAGAGAAGACCAAAGAGGAGAAGAATCGATCGTTTGCAGCGAATAAACAGCACAAAAATCTGGGGAAAAAAAATGAAAGAAAGAAGATAAAGAATTGAAGAAGAAAATGGGAAAGAATCCAAGATGGACTTACCTCTTCAATCGCACCTTCGAATGAGAATTAATTAGCAGCACCTTCGATTAAACCTTTCAATCGCACCTTCAAAGTGTTCTTCAGACTCTCTTGGGAGTATTACTGGAAGGAGATGATCGAATAGACATGGAACCCTAGCACCTTCGAAGTTCTTCAGTCTTCTTGGAGTATTTCGGAATGACTCGAATGAGATATGGAAGGAGCTGAGATGATCGAATGATAGAGAGAATACAAAACCCTAATTTTATTTGTTTTCATGTTTTATTTATTACAAAAGAACCCGAGATTTTTATAATTTTTTAAAATAGACATAAAATATTGCTCCGGTACCCTTTAATTTATAAAAAATCTCATTTTTTACACCCGAGTACCCAAAAAACTAGTGGTGCAACTCGGGCGGGTTGGGGGTTTACCCAAGCCCAACCCGAATTGTATTTGGCAGTGCCCAAGCCCGACCATCAACCCGAGCATGGCTGCCCAAGCCCGGACCAAGCTTTATAATTTGAACTCGGGTTAGCCCGAATTGCCCGAATTGCACTAGACAACAAACAGCTTCTGCAATGGTGCTTCTCCAAACAAGCCCTCTAGAGTGCCTACTCTGTTTGAAGAAGCTGCTGGAGCTTGGTGGCACTAGCTTGTTTGAGTTGAAGACACATATCACACTCTTAAGAAACAGAGTCAGCCATCGCCATTGGGATGGAACACTCAAGCCAGCCAAAAAAAAAAAATATTAAGGACGTCTATTTAATTTAATTTATATATATCATATAATTTTTATAATATATTAAATGCAATTCGAGTTCGGGTTGCTCGGGTTAGCCACTGATTTTGCCCAGGCCCGGCCCGAATTACAATTCGCGCGTCAAAAATCTGGTCAGGCCCATCCAGATTACAAGATATTGCTGCCCAAGCCCTAAAAAAACTCGGGCTGGGCACGAGTTACTCGGGTTGAGCCCGCCCGAGTTGCAGCACTACCAAAAACGTACCCATGGCATATCCAGCTGTACCCATGGTATATACTAACCGTATAAAACGTACCCGGTGCATTTTTGGCGTACCCGGTACGCGTGTAGCCGTACCGGTACGTGTACCCGCACTCGGGAAGTACCTGGTACTTGTACGGTAACATTTTTGGAGTACCCATGCTTTATATATTTATCTATTTACAAGTAAAATTGCCATTCCAAATGTGGCATGCTCTCTTTCTAACTCAAAACAAGATTTCAACAATCAAATTGGCACAATCTTATCCCATATGATTGCATGAAAACACACAGTAGTATTAAGAGTCCGATGATTCATGGTTCGTCTCATTCTTTAAGGCAATGAACACCACAAATCTATCTTTTCATAGTCCACAGGAAGAATTCACATAATTCTGTTGCTTTCGTTGGTGCATCAAATTGAGGAATATACAGTGAAGATAATAGATTATACACGGATGAATTGTGAAGAATGGATTTTACACACATCTAGTAAACAATCAATATAGAGCTTGAGATTAAACCAAATGTTCACATTGTTTGTTGTAGTGTGTGTATATATTATATATACCATGTATTTATATACAAATTGAAGAAGAAGAAGAAGAAGAAGAAGAAGAAGAAGAAGAAGAAGAAGAAGAAGAAGAAGAAAAAAAAGAGCGGTGGCATTATGATGGGTAAGGAGGATGAATGGATGGCAATGGTTGAGAACGGGGGTTGGCATTGTGATTGGAAGAGAGGAGGAAAGGGATGGTGGTTGGGAAAGGGACGACGACGATTGCAATGAGATTGAACTCTGTTTTGAAAATTAAGCACTCGCATTGTAATAATCAGGTAGTGAACCGACTAACGACAAAAACAACTTGATAAGCAAAACAAAGAACTCGATAAGCTCATTAAATGTAAATACAACTCAATAAGCAAAACAAAGACTTAAAGAATGTGAAATACAACTCGATAAGCAAATGTACAACAACTCGATAAGCAAATCGGACTAACAGAGGCGCGACTTCGCAAAATCATCATCAGAAGGCATTGGGAGTGGTGCCAGTCACGAATTCTCAGCATGTTCAATACATAAACAGCTCAGGGAACAAGAAGGAAGGCCATCAGCCAAAGGGGAAGGCTACCGGCCACAAGAAATGGCCATCGGCCATCATTTTTAGCCGATCGGCCAAAAGTGATGGTCGGTCGGCACTATTTTTGGCCAGCCGGCCAAGAATGGCAAGGACCACCAGAATGTTGCCACCTGTCTTCCACTCAACACCTTATCCTTTACAAAAGCCCCAGCTTCGTAGTTTCTTCATTTCAACACTATTTTTGCCCAGAATAGAGGCATTTCTCGCCGAAAGTCTCATAAACTGGATTGCCAGCTTAGATGGCTCGGAAAAGCTGAATTTCCGGGGTTTCGGCATAAATGCACTATTCACGTTGAGTCGCATCCCGCTGCGTTTTCCGTTCCTCCATGCCGCGGCAAGGTTTTGGAATCCAGTAACACATGTCTTTAGCTTTGGCGGTCAAAAGATGTGCCCCACTTTTGAAGACTTCTGAGCTTTAATGGAATTCGAACGCGAGGAGGAGATTCTGCCACAACTCCGCTTCGGCCACGTCCAAGCCTTAGGACGGACGTGCGGGCTCACTATGCACGACACTCGGTCTCTGATCCATGACGGGTAATTGGACATCCCTAGCTTGATTCATCGGTTTTCTGATGCCGGTGACTGCGACGACCACCACTGGCAGGGCTTTCGGCGACATGCCCTTTGCTTGTGCATGTTGTCTTACTTCTTCTTTGCCCCAAGTTTCGGAGGCTCCAGTGTCCGCTTGATCGAGGTGGCCCAAGGCGTAAAAGAGGGCAAGAGCTGCACTGCCATGACACTGGCTGAGACATTGATGGACTTAGACGCCTTTCATCGTCGGGAGACGGCTAGATTTGCGGGGAGTCCACTATTGCTGCAGGTAATGTTTCCCACCCCATCTCACATATATTTTCTTACATCACTCGGCCCTCAGGCTCAGTTTTTTTTTTCTCTCAAAACCCTTTTCTTACTTTTCTCTCAACGTACATCTCTCTATTCTTTAATCTCTCATTTTTCAATCCCTCCCCAGGTATGGTTGATGGACAAGTTGAGAGCGGTGGACTCATGCCCAACATATTCAGCTCGCAGCTATTTCTTCCGACGATGTCTAGTCGATGCCCCTGATGAGGGATGGTGGTACAACTAGGTGTGTAGTTTGTCCGCGGACGACATTTCTTGGCGCTGCCCCTGGCTCAATCTGCTGGCGATGAGTTACAGCATGTCTCACCAGCTTGGAATCCAGTTGATTGGCCTGACTCACTGTGTTTTCTACTTCCCATTCCGGTTCCAGCGTCAATTCGGACATGATCAGATTTGCCCAGCAGATGGGATAGAGTACCCTGCTGCATTCCCAGTCTGAGGCGCGCAGCTAGCTCGGTATGCCATAACATGGAGGACGAGAAAGATTCTGGCCCTCGCTCCCACTTTCAGCTACACCCTCTCTGATGAGTGCATAGATTGGCTCAATGAAGAGGCACAAGTAGGGCCCACTTTGGCATCAGAGGCTTCTACTAGCTCTGGGAGGGGACGCAGGAACACTTGACTATGCCCCGAATTTATTGCTTTATCAGTACTTTCAAGTTTTTCTTTATGCATGTAATAAAAAGCAACTTCAATTTGTATTCAAGAGTATGAGAACTCTGTACTGAAATCAATGTAATTGAAGGTTGCGGGTACTGAAAATTTTCCGTTTGGTCCAAAAACGGTTTTAGTTATAAAAAGATTAATTTGAGCGAAATCAACTTTTATTAAAACTTTTCAAAACCATTTTCGATATGGATCACAACTGGACACGCCTGAGATTTATCACTGAGATGCACAACCCCGGATTCCAGCAACTGGAAAGTTGCCCCTAGTCTGAATAGCACTGCACCGGAGATAACAACTGAGCTCTTGAATGCAGAATGGACAAAGATGACCAGACATGATCACATAGACAAAGTTGATCGGGGAAGAGTTTATGGCTGGACTTCAGGATGAAGTTGCCTACGTATCCCAAAGATGGGAATCAAGCCTTACGTAGTTCGGCTCGGGTTCGCTCGAGTATTAATGCTCTCCTTTTACACTCTAACTTTTGCCAAGGCCGCCCTTTACGGGTTTTCAACCTTGCGAGCTCAGTTTTTATAATTTCGAATTTTTCATGCTCTAACTTTTGCCTAGGTTGCCCTTTCGGGTTTTTGGCCTAGCGAGCCACTCAGGGGTAATATTTTTTTCAACTTGTCCATGTTGATCGGCTGTGAGAACTCTAGGCCATCTAGGTCCATCAAAACGACAGCTCCACCCGACCAGATAGATTTGATGATGTAAGGACCAGTCCAATTAGGTCTGAACTTGCCCCTAGGGTCGTGGATGGGAGCTCGGTTATCCTTGAGCACCAAATCTCCCTCTTTCAGATTCCTGGACTTAACCTTCTTGTTGAAAGCCCTGGCGATCCTCCATTGATAACCCTGAACGTGGCACAGTGCTTTCAGTCTTCTCTCGTCAAAGAGCATGAGTTCCTCAAATCTGCTCTACTGCCAATCTGCCTCGGCTATCTGACACTCAGCCAGTACTCGCAATGACGGCACCTCAATCTCGATAGGTAAAATAGCCTCCATCCCATAGACCATTGAATATGGAGTTGCTCCAGTAGAAGTTCGAATTGAAGTCAAGTAGCCCCACAGAGCAAATGGCAGCTTATTTGGCCAATCCCGATAGGTTTCCACATCTTCTGCAGAATGTGCTTGATATTCTTGTTGGCGGCCTCGACTGCTCCATTAGTCTGCGGCCGATATGTAGATGACTTATGAAAAGCCACGTTGTATTTCTCCAACAAGTCAATCACTTTCTTCTTGAAGTGGGAACCATTATTTGAAATGATCTCGTTCGGGACCCCATAGCGACAAATGATGTTGTTCCTGATAAACTTAGCGACATGCGAAGCCTTCAACACCGCATAAGATTGGGCCTCAACCCACTTTGTAAAGTAATCTATCGCGACCAGAATGAACTCATGCCCATTGGACCCCTTCAGACTGACAGCCCCAATTACATCAATCCCCCAAACTGAAAATGGCCATGGCGAAGTCATGTTGTACAGTTTCGACGGCGGAATGTTCATGCGGTTTGCATGAATCTGACATTTGTGGCATCGCCGAACAAAGCTAATACAATCCTCCTTTACGGTGGACCAGTAATACCCCTGTCTAAGGATCTTCCGGGCTAACATCACCCTGTTCATGTGCACTCCGCACTCTCCTCCATGGATGGCCTCCATCAGACGCTTCGATTCTTCGGCATCAACACACAGCTTATGCATCCCGAGATGACCCCTCTTATACAGTTTACCCCCGCAGACGATGAACTGAGCAGCCATTCTTCTAATTGCCCTTTTATCCTTGGCATTTGCCCCTGGTGGATACGCCTCTTTCTCCAAGAAATTCCAGACATCATAATACCAGGGGTTCTCATCTTGAACCTCTTTTATGGTAGCAATCAGCTTATAGGCCGGCACAAATTTTTGTTCAATGATGATTGGATGCATCCGAACTCCAAAAGGGATGTCTATCATAGAAGATAGAGTTGCTAGTGAATCTACGAACTTGTTGTTCTCTCTTAATAGATGAGTGAAATTCAGTTTCTCAAACCAAGGAATCAGCATGTCCAAGGTTTGGTGATAGATTTTCATATTTTCCTCTTTGACTTTCCAATCTCCTTTAGCTTGAGATACAACAAGGTTCGAGTCCCCGATGACGTCCAACCATTTTGCCCCTAGTTCTAAGGCCGCTTCTAGTCCAGCAATGCATGCCTCGTACTCTGCTTCATTGTTCGATACTTTGAACAGGAGTTTGAATGCTAAAGGTATGCGGGAATTGTCGGGTGCTATCAGCAACACCTCTATCCCATATCCATATTGGTTTGACGTTCCGTCAAAGTACATCGTCCAAAATTCTTCTTCAACATGCATAATGGCCTCATCCGGGAACAGGTACTCAACTGCTTCATCCCCTTCAATTGGGTGGTTGACTAGGAACTCCGCTACCACTCTCCTCTTCACCGACTTGCACGTCACATATTTCAGATCGAATTCGGAAAGTAGAAGCAACCAATGAGCTAGCCTACCCGTAAGTTCCAGTTTCTCGAAAAGATATTTGATGGGATCTAATCTTGAAACCAACATTACGGAGTGAGCTAACAGGTAGTGCCGCAGCTTCCTGGTAGCCCATACCAAGGCCAGACAAGCCTTCTCGAGCGGAGTGTAATGGGTCTCATAATCCAGTATCTTCTTGCTCAAGTAGTAGATAGCTCTTTCCACTTTGTCCTCAGATTCCTGTGCAAGTATGCAGCCCATTGTAGTCTTAGTCACTGAAAGATACAAAATCAACGGTTTCCCTGGCTCAGGTGGTGACAACACAGGCGAGTTCTGCAAGTATTGTTTGATCTGCTCAAAAGTTGCTTGGCATCGGCCGTCCCATTGAAACTTCATTCCTTTCTTCGGGAGACCAAAAAGTGGTTCACAAGTCAAGGTTAATTTTGCGATAAACCGTCTTATGAATTGCACTTTGCCCAGAAAGCCTCGCACCTCCTTTTTAGTCCTTGGTGTGGCATTTCTAAGATGGCCTTGATTTTTGAAGGGTCAACTTCGATACCTCTCTGTGTGACCAAGAACCCTAGCATTTTCCTTACTGTAACACCGAACGTACACTTCTGAGGATTCAGCCACAACCGGAATTCTCTGATCCTTTGGTAGAACTTTTACAAGGCGGTGTAGTGGCCCTCTCTTTCCTTGGACTTGACAATCATGTTGTCCACGTACACCTCAACCTTTTTGTGGATCATGTCATGCAAAATCGTGGTTGCAGCTCGTTGATAAGTAGCTCCAGCATTCTTCAACCCAAATGGCATCACCCTATAACAGTAGGTCCCCCACGGGGTGGTGAAAGTAGTCTTCTCCCGATCTTCGGGTGCCATCAGAATCTGATTGTAGCCTGAGAATCCATCCATGAATGAGAGCAACGCATGCCCAGCAGTGAAGTCCACCAACTCGTCGATATGCGGTAAGGGAAAGTCGTCCTTCAGACTGGCTTTGTTCAAATCCCTGAAATCCACACATACCCGAATTTTGCCATCCTTCTTCAGCACCAGAACTATGTTGGCCAACCAAGTTGGATACTCTGATACCAGTAGGAACCCTGCGTCAATTTGCTTGGTGACCTCTTCTTTGATCTTAAGAGCCCAGTCCGGGCGGATCCTTCTGAGTTTCTGTTTAACGGGTCGGGCCTCTGGGTCAAGAGGGATCCGGTGCTGTATAATCTCAGGATCGATTCCAGGCTTGTCTTCGTAGGACCACGCGAAAACATCTTTGAAATCTTTTAATAAAGTGACTAAGTGCTCGCGTTCCTCCGAAGACAACGTGGACCCGATCTGGACTAGCCGCGGGTCCTTCTCAGTACCAACATTAACTGTAGCGATTTCATCAACCAAGGGTTTAACAAATCTCTCCTGCTCTTGATCAATTAAACATTGTAAAACCGGAGGAATTTTTTCCTCGTCGTTTTCATCAAAATTTTGAAAGTCCTGATTCAAGCAATAAATTAAGGGCACAGAAAAATACTCAGAAGCCACAGCCATTCCATTCTCATTAATCACTTCCAAATCGTCAGATTCCTCTGTTACGACAGACTCAAAAGAGAAAGAAAAAGACGACCTAGACAGGATTGTGGCATCCAGGTTGTCACCCCTAGGAATACCGGACTCAGACTCAGACTCAGACTCAGACGAGCTGGAACCTGATTCCGACTCCACAGACTCGGTGGAATCAGATTCCGGCTCACTACCTGACCCGGTGTTGCTTGATAAAAATCCCTCCTCGTACTGCCAGACAAGGGAGGGTGCGATGGATGCATCCAAAATGTTTGAAGATAAGCCCGCAGCTGTTTCATTCCCGATCATGGATACCGAGGAGTTATCCCCCAAGCACTTCTGTATGATCGGAGGATCTGAAAGTAGACAAGCCAGTGCTACCCCCATTTCAATCTCGGTGCTCTCGGAATCCACTTCCTTACACTGCTCAACCTCAACTGATGGGTCTGTCTGCTCCTTGGCAATGTCGTCCCCGAACAACTGCAAGTCGAAGAAGATCTCAAACGCCGGCAGACGCCTCTTCTCCACATTCAACCATGGCTCTAGGAAGCCGCAAAATGAGAAATCCTCCCCCTCCCGGACAAATCGTCCGTTCAGGGTACCTTGGATAGGTCGATGCATCAACTCAAAAGGCTTCCCCCACCTGTTTTGCTCTGGCTCTTCCAGCCATCTCCTTGCTCTTTCTCACCCAGTCCTCTTTGGTGGGCAAATAACCCAAGCCAAAGGTATACGGGTTGTGCGGCACTTCGGCCGATACTGCAATGCCCTTCCGGCCACTCTTCCCTAATCCCATCCCAGGGATGTGTTGAAGCTTGTTCATAAGGTACACAGACTGTGCGCTAACATACAACCCTTCATCAACAGCTAAGATGTTCTGAACAACCCGAGCCTCGGCTAGGGTAAATCCTGACAGGAACACATCCTCCGTGCCATGTTCGATTTCCAAAATCGGTGTAGACACTTCTGGCGGTGGATGGATTGATGAATTCCCAAAAACAATAGCCACCCCCTTCCCGTGGGGGTATTTCAACATCTGGTGCAGGGTGGAAGAGACTGCCTTCACCTGGTGCAGCCACAGCTGCCCCAGGAGTAGATTGAAGGTTGCGGGAATGTCCAAGACATGAAAATCAACATCGTGTTGTCCTGGACTAACTTGGGTCTGAATTTGCACAGTCCCCATCACTTCTCTGCTGGTGTTATCATACGCCCGTATCATCTGGGCAGTTGGCACAAAATCTGCGGGCTTCAACCCGATTTCATACGCTGTCCTTGATGGGCACACATTAATGGCGGATCCCGTGTTGACAAGTACCACCGGTATCCACTTATTTCTACACTCCATAGAGATGTAGAGAGGTTTGTTATGGTTTGAGCCCTCAGGCGACAATTCCTTATCCGTAAAGGTCAATATCAGGGAAGCTCCTCCCGGAAAGACCAGTCCTACCAGCTGCTCAGGCGTGGTGTCTATTGAGAGTTTGGCTTTGTCCATTGCAAAAAGGACAGCTTGTCTATAAACTCTTGAAGCCATAAGCAGTCCCCAGATGGAGATGTCTGCCTGTATCTTTTTTAGTTATTTCAGCACAGCCTCCTCCTCGAGTTGCTTTTCTTTCTGTTTCTCTGCCTCCTTGTCCTTTCCAGACGCCTCTGGTTGATCTAAGTGCGGGGGCTTGAAGTAGCGCCCACTCCTAGTCATGTGGTCAACTTCCTCCACGTACCAGGTATCATCCGGCTGACTCCTCCCCCAATCTTCATCGGTGTGGGCAAGACATAGGTCGTCATCTTCCCACCATATTCCGTTGGCCATCGACAAATAACTATCTGGTTCGGTTACAACTGTCCCTGTGCCCACAGCACCTTCCGTTCTTGTGCTCACACCACGTTCCGTCCCCACAGGGGCCTTGGCCTTTCTGGCCCTCTCCAGATCTTCGATCTTTTCTTGTTCAAACTGCTTCAGTACAGCTTGCTGTTCGATACCGGCGCTCTCCGGCGATGCATTCTGATTCCCGGCCCTTCCGGCCATAGCTGATGTCCCGATTTCGGATTGCCCCTGTTCTGGCTGAAATTCTTCAACAACATCTGGTTGGTCGTCAAGCCACCCTGTAACCTCTCATCTCCCATCAAACCAACTGACTGCCACGTCCCCTGAGTCTTACTCCTCAAAGAACTACAGATTCGCAAGGTCTTCTTCCAGATCTGCTAGGTCATCCAGCCTCTGATTAGGTCTATCCTCCCGTACTACACAAATCTCTGCCCCCACTGGCAATTCCACATTCGGCTTAGCCTGCCCTGCTGATGTAATGTAACCACTCGGATTGTATACCTCCTCAGCAAAATTCTCAGACTCCTTAGACCCTGAATCAACACTCCCATTCTTCTCCGAAGTCATCCCTGTTCCATCCTCGATAGTCACCACCACCAATTCGGGTTGGGCTTGGGAGATGTCCGTCATGCACAAGTCAGTGTTGTCAGGAATGAACACCTCTGGCTTGGGTAGGTGGGAAGGAGTGATGTATATGCTAGGGTCGTATGACAGAACCCCAGTTTGGATCAAGTTGATGTGTTTGGGAGGTGGAGCTTGGTTATGTGGTGGGAGAGGGTTGGTTGTGACATTGGGTTTCTCTGGAGGCACGATCACCGTGTTATCAATGAGATCCTGAATCTCATGACGCAATCTATAACACCGGTCGGTGTCGTGACCATGCTGTTGGTGAAAATCACAATATTTAGCTGGGTTATAGGAAGGGGGAAGTTTTTTTGGCAATGGCCACAGCTCCAGGGGTTTCATGTGCCCTTTCTTGATTAAGACCCCTAGAGCTTTGGACAAGGGCATGTATAGTGGAGTGAAGGTTCTTTGGCCTCGGGGTGGGTACTTGGTTGTTTGTGAGCTACTTCCGGACGCACCGGTGAATGGTGTGGCTGCAAGGGTTCTTGGAGGGGTGGTGGTGACCATGCTCACATCTGAAGATCTGGCAGCTACAGCACTACTTGTGCTTGCATTCGTACTGCGGTTGAAAGTCCTTCTGGGCTGCTTTCTATCATGGTCAATCAGACCCTGTTTCATCGCGTCCTTGATCTGCACCCCTATCTCATGTAGATCTGCAAAGGTAGAAAGGGGAAGGACGATCATCTTCTGCATGAGCTTGGGCTGGAGGTTGCGCACAACCATCCGTATCTAATCTTTATCAACCGGCCTGATGGTCATCATCCAGGCCTTAGCCCTCCAGCGGGTCACAAAATCGGTGAAGCTCTCCTTTGGCTCCTGTCTAGTCGTCTCAAGATCACGAGTTATGACCTCGATCTGTGTATTATAGGAGTATTGAGCTATGAAGGCCTCGGCCATCTCCTCCTAGTTCCTCTTGACGGAATCCTCTAGTTTTGCATACCAAATGGCCGCTACACCCGATAGGGTCCGGCCAAACAGAGAAAGCTTCTGCAACCTGGAGAGGCCCATTGGCCTTAAGATATCCGAGAACAACCGTAGGTGCACCATAGGATCCCCGGACCCATCGAAACGGTCTATGTGCGACATTTTAAATCGGTCTGGCAGAGTCACAGCCGAGTCGGTATATCCGTCTTCTATATCCGGAATGGAACTGACCCCCTGGGATTTTTTGAACAGCTTTTCCAGTCTGCTCACTTTTAACGCTGTGAGGTCCACCTCGAACTCAAAGGGAGAATCTGGTGGGTTGATCTGCGCTTTGGATAGCTGGGGTAGGATTGCGGGTGGAGGTGGCCCCGTCGGGATGTCTGTATCTTCCTGGACATTAGCTGTCTCCCTGAGTGTCGAAACTCTGGGTGGGAGAGGAGCTTGGTGTGAAGCAGACGCTCCGGTTTGCTGCTGTAGCCTGGTGATTAACTCTGCCTGTTGGGCCATGACTTCGGCCTGTTGTTTGGCAAACTCTGCTTGGCGAACGGCGTCTTGCTGCATGGTTTTCATACTCTCCTGAAGCTGATGCATCATCTCTTCCATTCTTGTCATACTGTCCTGATCTAACTGAACTACCGGTATATTTGTTTCTGCAGTAGACTCAGAAATCTCAGCCTGACTACCCAAAGACCACTGATCTGACAACCGCGGTACCGATACACTGCGTCTTACTGACCTCTGCCTAGTAACCGGGGGTAAAGAGTGGAACACTGGTTGTCCGTCTATCAGATCCTCAGATTGATGGAGTCTGCGACCTCTAGTCCAGAGTGCTTGGGGAATATCTGCTTGGTCGGAAGCAATTGTGCTAAACTACCTAGCAAAAAGATAAATAAAGCATAATAAGGAAACAATGAACAGAAAAACGGACAACATAACAGCTTAAATAAAGACAAAACACAGTTGGCAAACACAAGTTGAAAGAACTGTTCTCAACCACTGATCACTGTTCCCAAATCACTGCCCCAAATTTGAATCTGATACCCACAGGTAAAACTGATTCCCAAACACTGATGCTGATGCCCACAAGCCTGAAACCCAGACTTGCAAACTGATACATGCATTCCTATAGAGACACACTCTAAAAGCACGTAGCAAGTAAGTGAGAGCCAAAACACCCCTATGGAGGGGTAGGGTTTCCTTGTCCTAGATTCATCAAGAACTAGGGCTTCACTACGCACACAGCGGTTCAAACAACCTAAATCGGGTAAGCAACCTGTCCTAGCTCGGAATAGTCACTATGGATTCTGATATGCACTAGGTCGAATGGTCAAAAAGGGTGCCCCGGTAAAAACCGGCGTTTGTGTTCCCATTATGGCAGAGCCCGTAACCGGTCAGCTTTATGGCACGCAACCTCCGGCAAACCGTTCAGGAATAGCAGATGGCAAACACGGTGTCCTAGGCGCACCAATGCAAATGCAATGTAAAGAAACACATAAGTGTAGTCAAAACAAGATATCATGAGTTCGAGTCAAGTTCTCAAATTTCCCCAGCAGAGTCGCTAGAAACTGTAGACGCGCCCCCGAGGAGCTCACTACTACAGTTCGGACTCAGATGTCACGGTTCTTAATTTGATCTCACAAAATGCAATGCAAGACTGATAAATCACCAAAGAGTCCAAATCCGGCAAATCGTTTTGGAAAACTGATTTTTGTAAAGAAGTGCCAAACATGGACTGCTTTGCCAGATACAGAGTCGCCACCGAAATATTTTATTTTAGGGAAATTTAAGAAACCCTGACTCGTTGCCTAAGGCCACGTGTCCGTCATCATCAAAGTTGCCTTGGCTCGGGAACTTGGGGTACGATTAGGGAAGGTCATCTATGAGCACCCCCGCTCGCCCGATCAAAGATCGGCCACTACTAAACATGATATCTTGTTTTTGAAAACACATGTGTTCTTATTCCGGTTATTAGCCTAGAATTTACTATGTGATGCGCACAGCATACAAGTATAGACTAGATCGCCTAAATTGGAACAAAACATCTCATGTTTATTTGAAAATGGTTTGAAGGTGCTACTCGCAAGTAGGCTAAGACGTGGATTTGCCACCCTCAGGTGGGCTTAGAAAAACATGATTTTGCCACTCGCAAGTGGGCTTAAAGCTCGTATTTGATGAATTGCTCCAATTCAAGTAATCCAACCTTCACCCACAAGCATTCAGGCAGTTATATCACATAAGCAAATAGTCTCATGGCAAGCAAGCTATCATGGCAATCACTCACACGCATACAAGTATGCTAAAGCATAAACACTCACCGAGTACTCCAAGCCAAAATATAAACTAGTTAGTAATCAATGCATGATCCTAGTTCATGTTAAAATGGCTAATGCAACGCATGCAAAATGCAACTAGAAATGGGCTCGGCTATTCTAAGATGTCATGTGAAATGCGACAATTGATACACGTATTCAAATAGGTATTGAAATACAATGTAGTTAGTATGATGCGCTGAGCCCGGTGCATGCAAGACTGATGAATGAATGCAATCATGTGAGCGTAAGTATGCTAATCGAAACATGCCCTAGAACTAACCACTGAAAGCAAGTAAGTAAAAGGGAGAATGACGTGGGGTTGGAAAACATTCACACACACATGCACACTTATTACAAATTTGCCCTCTCGACAGAGGGTCCGAAAGAATAATACAAATTAACTAATCAGCTAGCTAATTAATTATTACAAAACCCTAATTAATTAACAGATTAATTATAAAGAAGGCGGCCGCAGCCCTGCCTCCGAATGATTGGATGATGCATGCTCGAGCGCCTCGCTCGGAAACACGTTGCCATGCCACATGTTGCCTCTGTTTTGCACTGTTTTACACCTCTGAGAATTGTGAAAATATTTTTGATGCTTCTGAACCACTCCCTTAGCACTGTTGGAGGTCATCGGCCAGGAGATAGGGCCACCAGCCATGGAAAAATGGTAATCGGCCAAAAGTGGGACCACCGGCTAGATTTTGGTAGCCGGCCATAACTTCCTTCAAAACCCTGTTTTGCTGCAGCAGAGGACAGACAGTGTATGGCAAGGTATTCACAAGACGATGTACGCGCGACCACCCTCCCTATCATGCCATGAGTTCAAGGGAGTACGGCTCTCAACCCTCGGGCCACCAATCACGCATTTCAATGCATGATGGCCAAAGGTGCCAAGTGTGCAAATCAATGTAGAATGAATGTAACAAAACAAATGAATGCTACACACTCTATCATGTTGAATCAAGAGTGTTGGCGACCGAGAATTGAGGCACGTTTCATCACTTTGAGTACGAAACGTCCCTCGTTCCTCGTGTTTGGTTTAACACCCAAACCAAACACAATGCAATGCATGCAACATGGAGATGTTATGCAATGCAACCTAAGCATGCCAAATGTAATGTAACAAGTATGCAAAAATGTAATGCGACCTAGACATGCAAACATGCAATGTATTAAGCATGCAAAATGCAAACATGTAATGTAATAAGCATGCAACAACAATGCCAACAACAAGCATATGACAACATGCAATCTAATAAGCATGCAACAACATGCAATGTGACAAACATGCAATAACATGCAAAGATAGACTTAAACCGAAATGAGCAGACCTCAGCCATGCCCAAATCAGTGGCCAAAATGATGCAACAAAGGCATAAAATACACATACAAGCATGCATGCACAATGGCCTATCACCTAAGACATAAAAGAGGAGTTGTTGCGCACACTTAAAATAGACAAACATGGGCATTTTACAAACATGCTGAGCTCTAGAAATATGCTAAGAGGAATGCCAAACCAAATACACAAGTGAAGTATAGCATGCAAAGGAGCCCAAAACTTGAGACTAGCCAAGGGGTTCACACCAAGGCCAAATCAACCAAGCCTCAAAAGGCCAAGATGAACCAAAACAGTCCCAAGGTAGACCAAAACAAGGCTAGAACATGCATGGAGTGAAGCTAAAACATGCTAAAAAGATGAGCACAAAACATGGGGCATGCAAGGCTACAATGAGAGCATTACACTACACCTACCGCAACCAAGCATGACGTGAATTAAGCAACCAAAAACAAAGCTATGGCATGTTAAAGTCAACCCAAAAACCCACTTAGATGGCATCTAAATGATCTAAACATAGAGGCATGCACAATGGCCTAAACATAGAGCATAAGACATCAACTCTTCAAAGCATAGAAAGGATGGAAAATGCAAGCATATGAGCATGAAACATGGACTAAAATAACATGACAAGTGATGCCAAATCACTGAAATGGCCCAAGTAAAGCATGCTAATGACTCACACACCCAAAGCCAACAAGCTAGAATGCATGGTGGCTATGCAAAGCATGGCATTTATGATCAAATCAACACCAAACAGAGCTTAAACATGGTAAAACATGACTAAAAACTTCTCAAAGTTAAGTCAAAGCATGTAAGCATGATGGTCTAAATGCATGATACATGTTTAGGCAAATGGGAGGATTGCAAAGCAAGTGTATGATGCATGCGATAGGCCAACAAACCAACCTAAAACAGAGGTATAATATGACCAAATAACACCAAATACCCTTTGAAATGGAGCCAAATAAAGCTAAGCAAACTTGCTATTCTTATGAGCCCTAAATACAAGCAAATGAGACAAAAGGGAAGAGGGGTGTCCCTCCCCTATATAAGACCTCAAAACCACTTATCCACCACTAAAAATCCTCTGGATTTCAGTGGTGAGAAGGTCAATACACGAAGGTACCAAAACTCAAAAAGAAAAGGCACAAAAAGAGGCCAAACAAGGCCTAAGAGGGGGTAGACAACCCCAAACACAAAAGTGATATTAATGAAACATCTTAAGCATGAAAAATCAGAACTTTTATCAGTAGAACACTAAGCTTAAAATACTATGAAAGATAGGCTAAAAGCTTATGCAAGAATGGGGAATATAAAGCAATAATGCTCACCCTTGAAGAACACTTCCAAGAACACAAAACCAGCACCTTCTTTTGATCAAAATCAACTCAAGAACTTCAAAAACCACTCCCTAGCACCTCTGTAACTCAAGGATGGTGTATCACTAGTTGTTTTAGTACAAAACTAAGAACAAAAACACCTTTTAAGTATCAAAACACACACCAATATAGAGAGAGAGGGAGATATATAGAGAGAGTGATATATCTTCTATATCAGCCAAAAATCAGAACCCTTGGGAAGGGAGGATGAGCTTCCTCTTATAGAAATCAAATCCAAAGCTTCTTGGAGAAGCTTAGCTAAAAATGAAATCCCTCCATACACGTATATGGAGGAGCCATTTCGTGCCTTCCAGCTGGCACAGCTGGCATGCACCAAGTTTGCAAAAGCAGAAAAATAGGCCTCGGCCTGAAAATAAGGTTGATCGACCAAACAAATGGCCGGCTGACCAAATAAATTGCCGATCGACCAACACTTTTGGCCGATGAACTGGAAACAAGGCCGGTGGCCTCAAGCCTTGGCCGGTGGGTTGAGGGAATGGCTAACAAGCCACCCTCTTCCCTCAGAAGCAAAAACACAAGTGTTTGGTCCACAACCAAGCACAAAGCAGGCAAGTTGAGAGATCCCGAGACAAGGCGCGGCCGAGACTTCCGAGAACTCAAAACGAACACGAACATGGATAATCATCGAGCGTTCCGTCGATGACGTCCAAGTCTTGAGGACGATCAAAAATGGGGTGTCTACACATACGTCAAATCAAACTTTCAAAACTCAATTCAACACTCTACTCAAAAATCATCACCAAACAAATTTTCTACACTCAAATCATAATTTCAAAACACACAAACTCAAAATATAACTCATATTC
>CM069914.1:66808525-66981803 GCA_036172215.1 Camellia granthamiana
TGGGAGTAATGACTTAATCCTTATCTTGACTTGGTGTGGTTCTACTTCAATATCCTCATTAAGATGCCTTAAACTTGGCCTAGGAATGCCTAAGATGGAATGAGGATGCAAAAATGCACTTTAAAACATTTTTCAAAATTTTCAGAAAACAGGGGTCTCGCTCGAGCGTGGCTTTCTTCGCTCGAGTGAGCTTGTCGAAACAGTAGGGTCGCTCACGCGTTGTAACGCCCTCAGAAAAATAACATAAAACCCAACAATATAAACATGCATTGATATACAAAAGCCCAACATCCTTCTATTCATCAGAGTACTTGGTTACAAAAGGTATTACATGTTAACAACAAAAGCAAATGCCCTACGGGCTTACAGCTTTCCAAGTTAACACTTGGTTACAACAAAAGAGTATTAACTCATTTACACCTTAAGCCCTTGGCTTGAATATACATGTAATACATCAAAAGAAACTAAATAACAAAAGTCCGCTCGCCTCTAGCCTTCCAAGTTATGTCCTTGGAGGTGGTATGCTACCTGTACCTGAAAATGATATTCCCATATAGGGTGAGCCACAGCCCAGTAGAAATACACTAAACCAACCATGAACAATGACTAAAATATTAGCAATTGATAGATGGTCAACACTGATACACTTTCATTTTTCATTTCCTTACAAATTCCTAATTCATAACCATGGCTCAGAACCTGGCCAAACTACTTATATGAGACATTAACTCATATTAAACATTTTCTCATTTCAACAAAAGATTAGCATACTAGCTATATCAATACTTCCGTAGACATGCATAAGAGCAATATCACACTTCCAAAGACAAGCAAATGAGCTGTGTCATCACATTACTAGATAGGCATATGAGCCGTATCCATGGAGTCTATCCCCTATCTCCTCCCAAACAACATCCGGTTTAGAGGTCCATCCCCTATCATCCCCTAAACCGTGGAGTACATCCCCTATCTCCTCCAACACAACACACAATGCATATAAACAATTATTATGCACATCAATCAATACATAAATTTAATGTATTCCTTCAACTGTCACACTCAATGACACATTTCAATGATCAGTTTTAGTTTGCCTAATCATCATGCATTATCTACAACAATCAAGACTATCCTCCACCGATAGCCCAAAGCAGTTATTTCTATACAGAATATAAATGCAACAAATGGATATATGATCAACATTTCAATTCGGTGAGTGATAAGGAATTCAACTACACCCTTTAACCCCATACACTTCCATCACAACATTTCCATTTCATTTCCTCATTTCTCACCATTAATTATACCAATTAATTAATCAATGTAATTAGGGCATTTTCCATAATTAACATTTCAACCCTTAAGGTTCCATTTTCATCAATATTCCACCATTTATTTCATTTCTCTATACCAAACATGCATCTAGGTTTATTATAACAAAACCCCAACTTTTGTAAAATTTACACAAAAGCCCCAAACTTTCGCCAAATTACCAAACCAACCCCAACATCTCAAAATACTAAAATTTAAAGACAAGATCCATAGAGAGGAGTAGGATATCCCTACCTCAAAAGATGGGCTTCAACGGAGATGAAGACCAAAATCAAAATGCTCCAAATCCCAAAATTTTCAGATTAAAATGTAGCCCTCGATGATCAACACAACTTTTGTAAAGGCCAAAAGTGAGTAAACAACTCCTACTAGATCAAATCTAAGAGAGAAGTTAAGATTTTAGAGAGAGAGGCTCTCAAATGGTGTTTTTGGAAAAGTAGGAGAGAGAAAAGAAAGTGAAAAAGTGATTTAAAATGCCCAGCCACTCTCAGTTATACGACATGTCCGCTCGAGCGTAGAACACACCGCTCGAGCATAAAGACACAGAAAACAAGGTCCGCTCGAGCGCAAAGAGTCCCGCTCGAGCGCTAAGACACAAAAATAAAGTTCGCCCCGCTCGAGCGTGAAATCCAGTCCGCTCGAGCGTGAATCTCCCTCTCCCAGAACTTTTACCAGAAATGTAC
This sequence comes from Camellia granthamiana, assembly GCA_036172215.1. NCBI lineage: Eukaryota > Viridiplantae > Streptophyta > Magnoliopsida > Ericales > Theaceae > Camellia > Camellia granthamiana. Next base: position 66,810,541 of record CM069914.1, read on the forward strand.
TGTCCGCTCGAGCTCCAACAATCCCGCTCGAGCGCAGAAAACCCGCTCGAGCGCAGAAATCACACCTGCAGAAGTTTTGCAGGGGCACGAGATACTGGAAGTATGAAATCTCCGCTCGAGCGCTCAAAGGCCCGCTCGAGCGGAAAGGCCAAAATACCAAAAAGGAAGAATTTAAACCACGACTCAATCCACCCACTCGAGGCAAGTCCAACACATCCTAAAATTCAAACAAATGACATTAAAGGATGACAACAGGGTAGACATAACTACCAACTCCACGGAACCGAGTCCGGAATACAACTGTACAGTAAAGGGAATACCGGGATCGCTATACGCGTGGACTTCCTCGCTCGAGCGGTCTGTAAAAATGTAAAAAGTGCCGGATGTTGAAAATCCCCGCTCGATGCTCGCTCGACGCTCGCTCGAGCGTGAGACACAGTCCTCGCTCGAGCATAGGTTCTCTCGCTCGAGCGTGGAATCCTTCGCTAGAGCGTGGAAGCCAAAATTTGAAATTTCCAAATTTGCCTCCCAAGCTCAAACCAAGCATTCAACACATCAAAACTCAACCTTTTGGCCTATTTTCTGGAAAACACTTGAAAACTCATACTACAACATGTTTTGAAGATCAATTTTGTAAAATCAAGCCCAAAGGTAAGTCAATTGAACACAATTTCAAAGAAACTCTCATGAACTATGTAAAAACATAACATGCAAGAACTCTTATGAATTAAGTGCTCTAAAACTTGGCCAAATGCAAGATTAAGCTTAAGAACATGGTGAATTCATGGACTACATTCAAATATACACATGCACGGAAGAAATTCATGCGAAACAACCTCAAAATGCAAGAATATGAACATGCATGCATGAATTAGCTCATAATCCAACTCTTTAAATTAATCCTTGACTTTAAACTCTAAATTACCATGACCCTTGCAAGATACAACTCAAATACATAAGCCAAAGGATGAATATCCTACCTAGGTCTTGAATTCAAGGTAAAGAAGCTCAATTATGCAATTCTCTTTCAATTTCTCCTAAGTTCCAAGCCAAACTCTTGTTGAACGCAATTCTTCTCTTACCCTCTTCTCTCTCACGGTTTGGGTCTCTAAGTGGATGAAGAAAAAGTGTAACAAAGATGAATCAAGCTCCAAACATGTATTAACAAAGTGGCCCACTAGCAAGGCAAAAGTATAAATATCTTTGGTTCAATAATTTAACATTATTTAATCTAATTTAATCATTCCAAATTAAATTTAAATTAAAGCTACCATAAAATCACATAAATTCTACCTAGCATAAAATACCAAACAATTTCAGATTCGGCCGCCATAAGGCCTTCAATTTACAGTTCGAAACTTAAAACATGAACAGATCAATCAAATGACAAACAGATAGAAATGCAAGTAAAGCTATATACTCTTGCAATCAATTCAGAATTTCAGTCACTTATCATTCTCAGTCACAGTTTAGCATTAATCAGAGGTGAGGGTTGTCACAAATACCCACAACCTTAATATGCTCCATTGTCGCCGTTGAAGTCATTGCACCATATGAAGCAAAAAAACATAATGGTGCTTAAAGATAGAGCAGAAAAAATATAAAGAGATAGATTATTGGTGCTCGAACAAATAATCCAAGTCGATTAAGAAAAATAACAATTAAGAACATCAGCACTTGTTCTTGAGTACAAAACCCAATTAAAAAAAAATAATTTTGATAAAAATACAATCTTAACTGTCACAACCCAAACCCATCCCTATAGGTTTAACGTTGTAACCGGTCAGTAATCCTTGGATTACCAAATGCCTCTTAACAGAATAATATATAATTAGGGGCTGTAGAAGCAATATATAAACATACATAGTCCATTGAGCTGTGCTGTCATATATGAGACAAAATTTTCAAACAAACTTATATGTATATATATACATGTAACGTCATAAACACATTGGTCTCATGTCACGCATTTACACAGGTAAGGTCGAAAGGAAATGTAGCCCAAGTACAGATAAACAGAACAAAAATAAAGCATTGACATGGTTTTCTCAAAAGGAACCTCCTCGGGAGACATGGTGGTTGGCTGACAAAACAGAATCTTAGGCCATCAACTCTGGGTCTGGTCACGTGCCTGGTCACCTACATACATAATATAAATAGTGAGTTGGAGCCCAGTGAATAATAACAGAGTAAAGGGTTTAATGAATGTTGTCCATAACAGTTATAGAAAATAGAATTAAGTAGTTATCAGAAATGGATTCATAATCATGTTCAGAAATCATAGGTCATAACAGATATAGATTTAGAATCATATTCGTAATCAGAAGTTGCAGTTAATCATATGTGGTACATTCATTAACACTAGCAGAAACAGTTGACCCATAAAGGGACGGCCATAAAGGCATACAGTTGACTCACGTGTACGGAGACGGTACAGTTGGCTCATGAGACGTACAGTTGACCCATAAATGGGACGTATACATAAGGATCCATAACAGTTGGCTCATGAGATGTACGGTTGACCCATAATTGGGATGTAACAGAACAGACAACATATGTCATCTGAAGCTAAGAATGCCACGAATATATTTCAGAAACATTGGACAACCATTTATTCTTATAGAAAATAATATTTTAGAAACAGATCATCTTATATCATTCAGAAATACTTATAATTAAACATAGCTTTACAAAGTTATTACTCACAATTAACAGAGGGCACCAAGGCAAACAGACAGAATGGGCAAATCAGACGTCTTGCGGCGCGTGACCTACACAGTTGCAGAACGAACACATACTGAATTACACACCCGAAAACATTAACTTAATTCTTTCTTATCTTGGTGTGTTTCTGCTTCTTATCCTCATTATGGTGTCTTAATCTTGGCCTAGAAATGCCTAGGATACAATGAGAATGCTAAAATGCACTTGAAAACACTTAACAAAAATTGCTGAAAATAGGGGTCTCACTTGAGCGGACATGCAAAATGCGAGTGGTCGCTCGAGTGCACAGTCTTTCGCTTGAGCGGTCTGAAAACTTTGTGAAAATGCTGGTTGCTTGTTTTTTCGGCTCGATACTCGCTCGAGCGTGAGACTCATGCCCTCGCTTAAGCGCAACTTTTGTCGCTCAAGCGGTCTGCAAAACACGCAAACTTCTAGGAGCATGCATTTTATGCTCGAGCAGACTTTTGGTCGCTCGAGCGGAAGTGCAAAAATAAAGATGGTAGCTCGAGCGTAGGATTTGTCACTCGAGCGTGGAAACAGAATTCTAGAATTTCTAGAATTGCTTCCAAGCTTTAAACTCAACCCCAAAGCTGTAAATTATGGTTTCTTGGGCCAAAAACTTAAGGAAACTCTTGTAAACTTGCGAGACATCATGAAGTAAGAATCATTACTCAAAATTAAGGCCCAATAACATGCAATTGTACAAAATCAAGCTTGAAATGTGAAAACATAACATGAACATGACATGCATGAAATGATTTGAGCTCCAAGTTTCCGAATCATGATCAAATGAGATGTTTAGGTCTAAAACATGTTGAATTCCTTGAACAAAACCAAGATACTAACATGCATGTGAGAATTCTCTTGAAAATAACTTCAATTATGATTAAATGAACATGCATGCATGATTTGCTCTTCTCTTCTAGTTCATTAGCTTAATTCATGCATTGATTCACTTAATTCTCTTAGTTCCTTACTTAAGTGAGTCTAACATAAAGCTTCAGGGTTGATTCCTGACCTAGGGTCCACAATTCCTTAAATTCTAGTGATCTTGCTTAATCTCACCAATTCCTTTCAATTCTTCTAGTAGTTGCTAGCTTGACTTCAATTCTCTTCAAAGTTGGCTCTAATCTCTCCCTTCTCTCTCTCACAGTTGGTATCAACAAAATGATGAAGAAAGGTGAGTTGAGATGCATATAGAAGCCTTATATAGGCTTGGTTAGTGGACTAATTAATTAGTCTTACCACTAATCAAATGAGCATTAATTATTCTAATCATTTCGTTCCGAATCGAATTTCAATTGAACCTAGCTTAAAATTCTAAAAAATCCAAATAACACGTATACCAAGTCAATTTCTGAATTAGATGTCGATAAGACCTTCAATTCGTAAACCGAGACGGAAACGGAAACAAATATTTTTATGTTAAACAAATATAAACACAAATAAGGCAACACACACATGCAATTTAATTCGGAATTTCTCTTAATTACAGATTAAGCTTATTTAACCACGAATTAATGTAAATTAGAGGTCGGGGTTATTACAGTCTTCCCTCCTTAAAGAGTTTAGTCCTCCAAACTCGAATTACCTTCGTTTTAGAAAAACACCAGGTCTAGAGGGAACAAATCTGGGTATCTCTTCATCATATCCTCCTTTGTCTCCCAAGTTGCATAGGTCCCTCCATGGTTTTGCCAGTCAACTTTCACCAAGGGAATTTCCTTGTTCCTCAATCTTTTGATTCGGCGGTTAACGATCTGTGTTGGCCTCTCTTCGTATGTATGATCATCTTTTAGTAGCACATGAGTCGGTTCTATCACATAGAGCGGGTCTCGTAAGTAATCTCGAAGCATTGAAACATGAAAAACGTTGTGCATATGTTCCATCACTGGAGGTAAGGCTACTTGGTATGTTATTGAATTGATCTTTTCGAGAATTTCATATGGCCCAATATATCTTGGTGCCAACTTGCCTTTTACCCCAAATCGCGTCTGACCTTTCATTGGAGTTACTTTTATGAACATGATCACCAACTTCATATTCCCTATCTCTTCTCCGGACATCCGCATAACTCTTTTGACAGCTCTATGCAGTTCTTAGGCATTGTTGAAACAGTTTCACTTTTTCAGTTATTTTTTGCACAAGTTATGGCCCCAACAACGGTCTATCACCTACGTCAACCCAACATATCGGAGATTGACATTTCCTACCATACAAAGCTTCGTAAGGAGCTGTGATAACCCAACCCGTATTATGTTTAATTATGCATGGGATTATGTATTTGACATGAATTTGCAAGTTTAAGTATGTGAATTTGTGATTTTGGAACTTGATTTGTTGAATGTAGAAATATCTGTTACAAATACCTTTTTAAGCGAAAAATTGATATCGTTAGAGGCGCGATAAACCAAAACCGACTTCACATCTGTGATTAGCATGATTTTTAAAGCCTTCGGTGAGATTTTGAAAAATTATGATTCGTAATGAATAAATTAAGATTTTTGAATTAAATGTTTATGTTTATGTTTAGCCTCTTGTTCTTCATTTTTGGAGGAAGAGAGCTCAAAGAGAGAAAGGAAGAGGAGAAAGCTAGGGATTCGAAGGGAATCAAGGGGCAAACCATAGATTTGAGTTAAGATATGGAAATTTATTTACAAACTTTGTTTCTAACTCATTTTTGTCTTGAAATTATGAAGAAATTAGGAATTTTGAGCTAGGGTTTGAGTTGTGTGGTGGCTTGAGCTAAAGGCATGAAATTGAACCCTAACCTCTCCATCTTTGCTTGATTTAAGTTCACTCTTGTGATTGACCCATGAAATAAACCCTAGATTATTCATGAAAACAAGATTTGTTGAAAGATTGCTCATGTATCATGTATTTTGAATTTGTTTATGTAATGTATGAATATGGGAAATAGATGAGTCCATGAATTTGTTGTTAATGCAAGGTTGATATGTTTAATGTGGAATTACACTTGTATCATGTTTAGTTATCATGTTTTTGAGTTGTTTTTACATGAATATGGGCTTGGAAATGAGTTTAGAAAGTTTGCATCTTTGAACCATTTTTGGACTGTCTGATTTTGCCTAGACCGCATGAACGGCCACGGGCACCGCACGAGCGGAACATGAAGAAAAAAAGAAGCTTTGATTTTGCTCCTTGGGCGCTCGAGCGGCCGGTTTTTCCGCTCGAGCGGATTTGGGCCGCACGAGCGGTGAAGACTTCCGCTCGTGTGGAACCCCTGTTTCAACCAAACTTCAAAAAGATATATCTCCTTCATCCAGACTCTGTTTTAAATGATTCTTGAGCCTAAATTCAAGCCCCGAAAGTCTAGTTTCCAATGGTGGTGGTCTGACATCCAAATTCTAAATACACAATTAGATATGTTCAAATTAGTGAAGGTTGTTCACTTTCTTTCTAACCGTTTCATGTTATTTCCTCTCCTAACCCAGTTTCCTTTCGTTTCTTCCTATTTTCCTAGACACGGATTATGACCCATTGAGGACTAATGAGTTTAGAACCAACAAAAATAATTGGTTAAGGAGCAAAGTAAGGGATTGAATTATTTGGTTAAGAAAAGATTAGGAGAAGTAAATTTGATCAAGAGAGTAATTCCATGTTCCAATATGTTGTGCCATGCGCATTGTGTTTGTAGGTCATGATTCGAGGACCGATCAACCATTTTTGGAAACGACTGTGAGCAATAGTATAGTAATGATATGTTTTCATTATCTATTTTGATTTATGTACAGCACGATCTTCTAAATATCGTATTTTGTCAAAGTGCACAAATGTGAAATGAGTTATGAACAAGAAATACGAATTGTTTGTAATATGATATGGTGGGTCCAAGGCCGTTCCGTTTATCTGTTCCGTTTATCCGTTCTGTTTATGTTATGACATGATATGAATTGTTCAGTCTTTAAGACATATTGATTTCTGGTATGGAACAAAGTGCAGTGTGGAACTAAGTGCTACAGTGGGAGCCACCTCTAGAGTCCATACGAGTCACCTCTTGGGTCTATACATACATAAATAATTGGCCCTGAGGCCACTTGTTAAATGATTGGGCCTGAGGCCGCTTGTAAAATAATTAGGCCGGAGGCCACTTGTTAAATGATTGGGCTTGAGGCCGCTTGTTAAATAATTGGGCCCAAGGCCGCTTGTTAAATAATTGGACCCGAGGTTGCTTGATAAATGAATGGGCCCGAGGCCGCTTGTTAAATGATTGGGCCCGAGGCCGCTTGATAAATGATTGGGCCCGAGGCCGCTTATTAAATGATTGGGCCCGAGGCCGCTTGTTAAATAATTGGGCCGGAGGCTGCTTGATATATGATTGGGCCCGAGGCCGCTTGATATATGATTGGGCCCGAGGCCGCTTGATATATGATTGGGCCTGAGGCCGCTTGTTATATGCTTGGGCCTAAGGCCGCTTGGTTTATATGATTATGGATATTGAGAGAACCTTATGATCATCTACTTACACTGTTTTACTATAATATTACTCATTGAGCTTTGCTCACCCAATTTTATGTATGCCTATGTAGGTGATCAGCAGCATGGAGCACACCCTTAGAGTCAGCTTCAGGAGCCTTTTGTGTCCCAATCGAGTCATGCCTCCAAGACGAAGTTTTGTCTTGGCTCACACCACACTTTGACCCTATTATGTTTTTGCTTTCATGGTCTTGGGTTGCAAACATTATGTACGATTTTTCCTCTGGCTCTTATATTTTTGATAGGCATGTATATGTATTATTGTGTTACGTGGTTAACTCTATGATTTTGCTCATGATTGGCATAGCTCAATGGACTTCTCTTTATTATATGCTTTCGTTTATGGCCTCATTAGCATAAATATTATGTATGATCGTTTGAGGCCTTCGGTAATCTACGGATTACTGGCCGGTTATGACCTAAACTCTTAGGGGCTGGTTCGGGTCAGGATATGAGCCATACCGATACTTGAATAGTAGCTGTTATTATACACAAACTCGGCCAACGGTAAGTAGGTTTCCCGACTGCCTTGAAACTCTAGGGCACACATCTATAACAAGTCTTCCAACGTTTGAATGGTCCGTTAAGATTGGCCATCTATCTGTGGGTGATAAGCATTGCTTAGCCTCAATTCAGTTCCCAGAGCTTGTTGTAGACTCTGCCAGAATCTTGAAGTGAACTTAGGATCTCTGTCAGATACAATAGATACTGGTACGCCATCTAATCTCACAATCTCATTAACATACAAGTTAGCCAACTTATCCGCATTATACAACGATTTAATAGGTAAGAAATGTGTGGATTTAGTTAAATGATCAACAATTACCCAGATAGAATCCATAGTAATATGTTTCAACTTCCATTCCGGTATTGGAAGCGGTTGTAGTAATCCAGTGAGTCGTTGATGTTCAGCTTTAACTTGTTGGCAATGTAAACATCTAACCACAAAGTCTACAATACACTTCTTTATTCTAAGCCACCAGAAATTCTATTTCACGTCATGATACATTTCTGTATTCCTCGGATGTATGGCAAATTTGGAGTTGTGGGCTTCAGTCATAAGGCGTTTCCTTAAGTCAAAACAGTCTAGCATACAAAGGCGACCTGAAAATTTTAACACATTATTCTTAAGTACAAACCCGGGCCTTGGCTTTGAGTCGATTTCATCCACAATCTTTTTCAGGAATGAATCTTACAGTTGCTTGTCTCTTATCTCTTCAATAATTACGGGTTGGGTAGTTATAGCAGCTAGAATTCCATCTTGTTCACACAAAACCATTTCAATCTCATTCTTTTCCAAGTCACATAGCAATTCATTCTGACTAGTGAGCAAATATGATAAATTCCCAATGGATTTTCGGCCCAACGCATCCGCAACAGTATTTGCCTTCCCTAGATGATACAGAAGATTTGTGAAAGATTTCTCAAAACTTGCCATGCCTTTAACACAATTAACATAGAAAAATGTACCATTTGATTGGAATGATCAGCGTGAATCAGCTTTTCAAGAGTTGAAAGCCAGATTAGTGACTGCACCGATTTTGACTTTACCTAATGGTACTGATGGGTTTCAGATTTACAGTGATGCATCCTACAAAGGTTTGGGTTGTGTATTAATGCAAAATGGTAAGGTAATTGCCTATGCTTCTTGGCAACTCTGACCACATGAAAAGAATTACCCAACTCATGATCTTAAACTGGCAGTTGTGGTGTTTGCTTTAAAAATTTGGCACCATTATCTATACGGAGTAACTTGTGAATTGTATACTGACCATAAAAGCTTAAAATATTTCTTTACCCAAAAAGAACTGAACATGAGACAGAGAATGTGGCTAGAATTGATCATAACTGTAATAACCAGCAAGCCCCAGAAAACTTCTAATTTCTAACACGTTGGTTGGTCTTGGCCAGTCGACAATGGCTTCAATTTTCTGTGGGTCTACTAATACACTATCCTTGTTGATCACATGTCCCAGAAATGCTACACTATCAAGCCAGAATTCACATTTGGACAATTTGGCATATAACTTCTTGTCCCCTCAAAATCTGTAAAGCAGTTCTCAAATGAGTCTCATGCTCTTGCCTGCTTTTGGAGTAAATCAGAATGTTATCGATAAACACAACTATAAACTCATCTAGAAATTGTTTAAAAACCTTATTCATCAGGTCCATAAAGGCCGCAGGTGCATTTGTTACCCCGAATGGCATGACTAAAAATTCATAGTGCCCATATCGAATTCTGAATGCTGTTTTCTCTACCTCTTCTGCCTTGACCCTTAACTGGTGATACCTGGATTGAAAATCTATTTTAGAGAATACTTGGGCTCCCTGGAGTTGGTCGAATAGGTCATTTATTCGGGGTAAGGGGTATTTGTTTTTCACAGTTACTTTGTTTAACTCACGGTAATCTATGCATAACCTCAAAGACCCATCCTTCTTTTTCACAAACAGAACTGGAGCACCCCAAAGTGACGTGCTCGGACAGATGAATTTCTTGTCCAAAAGTTCTTGGAGTTGGACTTTCAATTCTTTCGGTTCAGTAGTGGACATTCTGTATGGGGTTTTAGAAATTGGTTATGTCTCAGGTATAACATCAATAGTAAACTCGATTTCTCTATCAATTAACTCCCCAGGTAAATCATTAGGAAATACATTAGGAAATTCACAGAGTACATGAATTGTTTCTACACTAGCATTATCTGAAGACTCAGTCATCAAACAACACAAATTGCCCCGACACCCTTTTCTTAACAATTTTTTGGCTTTCATAAATGAAATCAAGTACGGTAGAGAAACTACCCCAGTTCCAATAAAAACAAACTCAGGTATACCAGGCGGTCTAAACACAACAGATTTATTAGCACAATCAATGGTGGCGCAGTATTTGGTCAACCAATCCATATCCAGAATACAATCAAAATGATCAATGCTCAGGGGTAACAAATCAGCATACAATGTCATATTACCAATCATAATATCACAAGCCGGATAGACATAAGCACATATCATAGAACCCCCAAACGGTGTAGACACAAATAATAAACAATTCATAGGTTCTAATGGTCTAGTTAACTTCTGTGAAAAAGCATGCGATACAAATGAATATGTGGAACTAGAATCTATCAATGCATAGGCATTCTGAGCACAGATAGAAATTATACCTGACACCACGAATTTGATATTCTGTACATTGCCAGCCACAAGTGCAAAAACTCTACCCTGTCTCAAGGGTTCTTTTCCTGTATTAGTTCTAGCATTTGTTCTTGATCCAAAAGCAGATCCTGCTGAACTTGCTATAGGACGGTTGGCGTTTCCGACCCGATTAGACAATCTCTTATCATGTGGCCCGTCTTGCCACACCGGAAACAAGCACTAGATACCCGATGACAAACTCTTCTATGTCTTCTCCCACATTGAGTACAAATAGGCGTAGGTCTACCGCTTTGACTTGAGCTACTAGAAGATCCCATATTTTGTTTCTTATTCACAGCAAATGAACAACCCTTTTTGAAATTGTTTCCAGATCTTTTGCCCTTCCAATCAGTTGGTAGGACAAGAGCTTGTTTCTTTGCTGCCAAAATGGCTTCCGCCATCAATGCCCTATCAAGCACATTCACATACGTAGGTAGGTTGAGGACTCCTACCCGATCTAATATATCTAAATCCAATCCACCCTCAATTTTTTGAGCCTTCTTGTAGTCCGTGTCTACCATATGAGGCACAAATCGAGCTAGTTCAGTGAAATTGGCCTCATACTTGGCCACAGACATGTTGCCTTGCTTGAGTTCCTAAAATTCTGAAACCTTTCGGTCCCAGAAACACTGTGAAAATTACTTGTCATAGAAGATCGTATTAAATTGAGCCCATGTCATATTCTTGTTACTATTTCGGACCAATAACCACCATCTCCGGGCTTCATCTTTTAGGGTGTAGGTGGCCAAAAGAACTTTCTGAATCTCAAAATGGGGGAATACTTCAAACAATTTCTCCATTTCTAACAACCATGTTTTAGCCTTTAACGGTTCAATACCTCATAGAAAAGTTGACGGTTTCATTTTCATGAACTTCTGAGTCAGGTTGATTATATCACTGTTATCTGGCTCATGTTGTGCTGGTGGAGACGGGGGAGGCAGGGGTTGCTGCCTCAATTGTTGTGTTAGTGTTTCAGTCAGAGTTGCAAGCATTTGTTCCATATGGCTCATGCAAGCCTCTGAGGATTCGCTTGTATCATTACTTCTTGCATTTTCCATGATACTATAAAGAGACAAGGTAAGAATAAACATAGGAATAATCTTGTCCGTTTCTTTCAATTTCATTTGTTTAGGTTCAAATTCAATTTCCATAGTTATAAAGATTAGCACATATTTACACATGTAGATGAAATGTCCCTAATTCTTTTCTAGGACATCTTTTAGCCCACATGGACTTGTGTGTGCGGTATAACTCGTGCTCTGATACCACTCTGTCACGACCCAAACCCGCCCCTATAGGTTTAGCGTCGTAACTGGCCAGTAATCCTTGGGTTACCAAAGGCCTTTTAACAGAATAACATATAATTAAGGGTTGCGGACGCAATATATAAACATACATAGTCCATTGAGCTGTGCTGACATATATGAGACAAAATTTTCAAACAAACTTATATGTATATATATACATGTAATGTCATAAACACATTGGTCTCACGTCACGCATTTACACAGACAAGGTCGAAAAGAAACTTAGCCCAAGTACAGATAAACAGAACAAAAATAAAGCCTTGACATGGTCTTCTCAAAAGGAACCTCCTCGGGAGGCATGGTGGTTGGCTGACAAAACAGAATCTTAGGCCTTCAACTCTGGGCCTGGTCATGTGCCTGGTCACCTATATACATAATATAAATAGTGAGTTGGAGCCCAATGAATAATAACAGAGTAAAGGGTTTAATGAATGTTGTCCATAACAGTTACAGAAAACAGAATTCAGTAGTTATCAGAAATGGATTCATAATCATGTTCAGAAATCATAAGTCATAACAGATACAGATTTAGAATCATATTCGTAATCAGAAGTTGCAATTAATCATACATGGTATATTTATTAGCACTAGCAGAAACAGTTGACCCAAAAAGGGACGGCCATAAAGGCGTATAGTTGACCCATAAAGGGACGGCCATAAAGGCATACAGTTGACTCACGTGCACGGAGACGGTACAGTTGGCTCATGAGACGTACAGTTGACCCATAAATGGGATGTATACATAAGGATCCATAACAGTTGGCTCATGAGATGTACGGTTGACCCATAATTGGGACATAACAGAACAGATAACATATGTCATCTGAAGCTAAGAATGCCACGAATACATTTCAGAAACATTGGACAACCATTCATTCTTACAGAAAATAAAATTTTAGAAACAGATCATCTTATATCATTCAGAAAATACTTATAATTGAACATAACTTTACAAAGTTATTACTCACAATTAACAGAGGGCTCCAAGACAAACAGACAGAATGGGCAAATCAGACGTCTTGCGGCGCGTGACCTACACAGTTACAGAACGAATACATACTGAATGCCACACCCGAAAACATTAACTTAATTCTTTCTTATCTTTGTGTGTTTCTGCTTCTTATCCTCATTATGGTGTCTTAATCTTGGCCTAGAAATGCCTAGGATACAATGAGGATGCTAAAATGCACTTGAAAACACTTAACAAAAATTACTGAAAACAGGGGTCTCGCTTGAGCGCAGCTTTCTTCGCTCGAGCGGACATGCAAAATGCGAGTGGTCGCTCGAGCGCACATTCTTTCGCTCGAGCGGTCTAAAAACTTTATGAAAGTGCTGGTTGCTTGTTTTTTCCGCTCGATGCTCGCTCGAGCGTAAGACTCATGCCCTCGCTTGAGCGCAACTTTTGTTGCTCAAGCGGTCTGCAAAACACGTAAACTTCTAGGAGCATGCATTTTACGCTCGAGCGGACTTTTGGTCGCTCGAGCGGAAGTGCAAAAATAAAGATGGTAGCTCGAGCGTAGGATTTGTCACTCGAGCGTGGAAACAGAATTATGGAATTTCTAGAATTGCTTCCAAGCTTCAAACTCAACCCCAAAGCTATAAATTATGGTTTCTTGGGCCAAAAACTTAAGGAAACTCTTGTAAACTTGCGAGACATCATGAAGTAAGAATCATTACTCAAAATTAAGGCCCAATAACATGTTATTGTACAAAATCAAGCTTGAAATGTGAAAACATAACATGAACATGACATGCATGAAATGATTTGAGCTCCAAGTTTCCGAATCATGATCAAATGAGATGTTTAGGTCTAAAACATGTTGAATTCCTTGAACAAAACCAAGATACTAACATGCATGTGAGAATTCTCTTGAAAATAACTTCAGTTATGATTAAATGAACATTCATGCATGATTTGCTCTTCTCTTCTAGTTTATTAGCTTAATTCATGCATTGATTCACTTAATTCTCTTAGTTCCTTACTTAAGTTAGTCTAACATAAAGCTTCAGGGTTGATTCCTTACCTAGGGTCCATAATTCCTTAAATTCTAGTGATCTCTTGCTTAATCTCACCAATTCCCTTCAATTCTTCTAGTAGTTGCTAGCCTGACTTCAATTCTCTTCAAAGTTGGCTTTAATCTCCCCTTTCTCTCTCTCACTGTTGGTATCAACAAAATGATGAAGAAAAGTGAGTTGAGATGCATATAGAAGCCTTATATAGGCTTGGTTAGTGGACTAATTAATTAGGCTTACCACTAATCAAATGAGCATTAATTATTCTAATTATTTCGTTTCGAATCGAATTTCAATTGAACTTACCATAAAATTCTAAAAATTCCAAATAACACGTATACCAAGTCAATTTCTGAATTGGATGCCGATAAGGCCTTTAATTCGCAAACCGAGACGGAAACGAAAACAGATATTTCTACGTTAAACAGACATAAACACAAACAAGGCAACACATACATGCAATTTAATTTGGAATTTCTCTTAATTACAGATTAAGCTTATTTAACCACAAATTAACGTAAATCAGAGGTTGGGGTTATTACAATAACAGACCTTGCAGTCAAACCCAGAAATGACAGTAGCTAAAATTTCATTTTCTTTACTTTTGCCGGCACTTTCTCAGCAACCAAACATGACAGAAATATTTTTGTAAAACTACATCTAATAAAAAGAATGGTTTCTGTGCTGATAATAAAAAAAAAAAAAACCCCCAAATAAAAGAGGGAAAAAAAGTGTGAGAGAGAGAGGGAGAGAGAGAGAGGGGGCAAAGATTGATTATCATATCAAAATCCCAAACCCAAATAAAAACCCTAGATCTCACACCTTCCAAAAAAAAAAAAAAAAAAAAAAATCGGGAGGATGACTTTCTACCTTGGAGCTGTGTAGAGAGAGAGAGATGAGGTAGAGTTTGAGACAGATGGTAGAAATCACCCCCTCTCACCCGGGCTATATTTCGGAAATCACCACCGAAGATTAAACTTCTAGAGAGAGAAAGCTTGGTGGAAAGAGGAAGATGTGTGGTGGGAAGAGGGAGAGGTGTGAGATAGAGAGAAAATGTTTGTGTGAATTGATTCAATCCTGAGTGTGATGACTGGGTATGTTATCTGTTTCATTTCTCTTTGTTTAACCTCAGGCTTGCCTTGTTAGAGTGTCGGATTTGGCCGGGAGTCTAGTTAACAGTTTAAGGTTTGTTACAATTAAAAGCTTTTCTCAAAATTCTTGTCCTTGTTTACTTCCGTGTCAAGTTTCACTTGTTTTAGAAGGTACGGGGTTGAGTCCAAGGTGTCCTGAGTCGAGCTAGAGTGATTTCGAGTTAGGAGGCTAAACCGCACGTGCGGGCGGGAGATGAGGTTGCACGTGCGGGAAATAGGGAAGAACCAGGTTGCCTACTGCATAAAAGGCAGGTGCGGCTGGTGGTACGGGGTAAGGGTGCCGCATGTGCGGGAGGACGCTCCGAACGTGTGGGAATGGGTGCCGCACTTGCGGGACTTCGCTGAGTCTGAAAATTCTGTCTTTTCCTTCATGTTGGGCCGAGTGTATATCACTTTATCATTATATATCTCTCTCCAAAAACACATTTCTCTCCCTTCTCTCTACATTTCTTACCAAAAACCTCACAAGATTATTGATTTTCCCAAATCCATTAGCATTTTGACAAAAGTTTCTTCATCAAAGTTGGATAACTTCTCGAGAGCTTCATTGTGTGCGGTGGAGATCAAGTTTCCACACCGTTGATTTTGGGGGTTTTTTCTCTCTTCTTCTCCAAAGCCTGAGGCAGGGTTTTTTCTTAGAGTTATATATATATATATATTTTTGCAAGTTTATGTAAATTTTGAGATTTCCATTGGTGGCATCGAAAATGTGGCTTTTGGCTCAAGAAATATTGGTGGTTGTGAAAATGGGTTCACCTTTTGTTTTCTTTAAATGATTTTCTTGAAGATTTGAATCACATTGATTTATGAAAGATGATTTTGGTGAGATTCCACCAAGGGATAAGGGAATGTCTAGTTTTGATGAAAAACCTAGAAAATTTGGGGGTTTTTGGAAGATGTTGAGAATCTATGTATTTTCTTGTGCTAAATGAATGAATAAGTGGAAATTTCATATTATTGTTTGCAAAATGACAATTTTCTTGGTGTATGAGGATTTGGGGATTTTGTTTTGAATTTATTGTTTAACTGTATGTACATATATAGTTATGAAATGGCAAATTGTTGAGAACACATGTAATGTGGAAATGTTACTACATTTGGATAAATATATATACATATATTCATATGTGATATTTGATGAAATTGCATTGGAAAGCAGAATGGGGATTGTGTTCGAAATGGAGAAATTGTGCGGAAAATATTGTTAATGGAAGATTATTATTTTGCTTTGACATATATTGCATTGGCATTTCTATTAATGCATAGTTACAAATTTGAGTTGAAATTTGAAAACATTTACATTGAGAAAAAAATGTTGTGAAATGAAACTTATTGAAAGGTTATGGGGTAAATACGTTGGTAAGTCCAGATAGGGGGTGTAGAGGAAATTGATTAAGTTGGCCTGAGTGTCCGGGGTGAAAGACCGAAAACACGCGCGGAGGAGGTACCACTTCCCTTCCGGTTAGTAGTCGGTAAAGTGGGGTTTTGGTAGTGCTTGTTATGCCTACTTGCAGACGCCAACCTAGGGATTACTTGAGTCGTATTTACCGCCCCTTGAACTAAATTGAAAATTTCTAAATTGTTGAGATTTTAAGTTACCATTGAGCATGATGATTTCAAAGGGATGAAAATGTGATTTTCTTTCAAAAAGTATAACATAACATGTGCATTTCATTTGTGAAGCTTGTATAAAATGTATATACTTTGTTAAGAATTTCCTACTGGGCTTTATGTTCACCCCTATAGGATTTTGGTGCAGGAAAGATGTGGTGATCCCGCCAAGTTAGGGCGTGGACGTATGTGTTGGGAGCATAGGGCTCTTATTTTTGGTGTTGTGGTACATTTTTGTTAGCCAAGGGCTATAACTGTTTGGGTCCGAGAGACCATTTTTGTGTAATCAGGCTTAAGCCTTGGAATTTGTAAGCCTTTGAGGGCATTTTATTTACTTTTGAATTTGATGTTCTACATGCTATAGATTCATGTATTTGATATCATTGAATGTATAATTCGCATGTGGGACTATTTTGTACAAACCTTAAAGATCAATGATGTAAAGGTTGGAGAATTGCTATTGTCCTTTTAATGAATGTTGGTTGCTGTACCTAATATATGTTAGAAATTTTTTGGGAGTTACATTGAGAGTGAGAACCGAAAAGCTAAATGTAAAACTAATCTGAAGCATTGATATTCACCCAAAAAATCTAAACCATTAAAATGTCCTAGTAAGACAAATGAGAGTATGACATTTTCAACCACTGGATTGAATCAATCTGATGGTGCACATTTGTTCATTCTTGAGGAGAAACTTTCACACAAGCAATAACTGATGCATCTATCTTTCATTGAAGGCTATGAGCACTTTTCCTTTTTGAATCAAACACAAAAGTACCCGAAAAATATATAATAAAAAATCAAATTGAACCTATGAAACCCAAGTAGAAAGAATATGGGGGGAGGGAAAGAAAGACCACACAGATTGCCCTTTTTTTCAAAGAGTAGTGGAATTTATTTTGATTTATACATGTAGCATTTGCCATTATCATTATTTTGTGCACTCACTACCTGATTATAAAGCATACAATAATTACATATCATCCAAAACCTAATAAGAAAATAAAGGAACATTAATTTTTTACAAAAATCCAGTAGTACTCATTTTGGAGGAAGAGAAGCATGACAATCAAAATCAGATATTTGTGCCCTATTATGCAGAAAAAATCAAGTTTGCATGTGTTATGTTTCTGCCCTGTTATGCCATTTTGTGGCTTGTTTTTCTTTTAATGATTCTTGAGCATGTGTTTGACACCAAACGCCCCCAACACAGATTTATAATTAAAAATCAGATTTAACACCATCTATATAAAAAGAAAAAAAAATAGAAGACAATGAAATAGCATCAACAATATACTTCATAACAAAAAAAAAAAAAAAAAAACACAAATAGCATCAACAATATACTTCATAACAAAAAAACTCAAAATTAGTAATCAAAATAAAATAGAAGAAAAAGAATTATACTAGTAATAATGAATCTATCACATATTGGAAGAAATTGACCAAGCTACTGCTATTTATAGTGATGCATCTAAAAGTAACAACTAAAAGACACACAAAATGAAAGCTAATTGAAAAAGTAGATATAGAGACATACCTTGACACATATGGAGCAGATATAAAGGCAATTGAGATGGTTTATTTCCTTGCAATGGTTACTCTTTTTATTAAGCAATGACACTATTGAAGGAGAGAAAAAGAACAAACAAAATGAAATAATGAATGATCAAAGAAAATAGCACAAATACACAAAATAGGAGCAAAAGTGACACAAAAACCAAATATTTCAAGTTTGAATTAATTGATAAACCTTACAAACCCTATCGAGGCTCATATGGCCTTCACGGGTCATCATTATCAACATAGATGTCCATATTTAGCGGACTAGAATATCTTGAAAGTCAGAAAATGTTAACTCGAAAAAAGGAAACAAAATCTCCAATGCAAAAATTAAAACCTAGGATTAGGAAGAGAAACATGTGTATCTAAGAAAGGGAAAAAGACAATGGAAACATAATTGAAGGTCTATGACACTCCTAATTCCATAATTAAAATAAACACAACAGAAAGAAAAAAAACTGAGCCAATTATCAACAATACATCATGACTGGAAAAAATAATTATTATAAACTCAAGGATACATCAATAGGTTTACAACAATCTCCAAAATCCCAAACGGCAAGTTAGTTTCACAATAGATCTAAAACAATATATATATACACAATGCTGATAATAAATGTAAAAAAATAAAAAATAAAAATAAAAATTAGAAACACATAGGGCAAACACATTATGTGGAACCATAACCCATTATGTGGAACCACAAAGAAAATGACACAAAACACAAAATTTTAATTAAATGGAACTCAATAAATCATATATTATAACAAAGATCGTTACCTCCATAACGCAGTGGGTTCTCCAGCGTGATCTGCAAAACATAGAGAGATGAAAAGATTTGTATAGTAAGTTGAGTCCAAAAGAGAAATAGTTGACCCTCATATCTAACTGAGGGGAGAAAGGGAGTGTTTTGCTGGAAGAAAATCTGAAATTGAAATCAGTCTCACCTGTTGTAATAGGTTGACTTGGTCAAAGACGACTCGCAAAGCCCATCATTTGATCGATGACAACTTGCTCGACTTTGAACGATTAAATGGAGTGGTCGGGGTTGAAATGGGCAAAACGGAGAATGAATATGGGGTTGGGGTTGGGGTTGGGAATCCCTTATAAGATGGGCTCCAATGGAGGGAGAGTGGGAAAAGAGAGAGAGAGAGAGAGAGAGAGAGAGAGAGAGAGAGAGAGAATGGTGGAAGGGGGAAGAGAACGTCCGTTAGAGGGCGAATGGCATCAAACCCTTGAAATGTTTGAAATTTGAAATCTGAAAAAGCAAAGCCTGAGAGAAAGAAAAATAATAAAAGAGAAGTACGATCTCAGCCTTTAATTTGTATGCAACCTAAGACAAATAATTCACCAATTTAAATCTATGACACTCACCAATTTAAATCTATTGTCACCTAAGACACATGAACAACAATAAATAAAGTCGATCCCCAAAGATATCTTATATTTACCATAGGTCTTAATGGCACTTCAAAACACAATTAGACTCAAATCAAAATTGAGTGAATTCCTGTAACGAAGTTAATTAATTCTAGAACTTGACAATTGTTATCTAAGAACTGGAACACATCTTATAGAACCTGGAACACATCTAAGACATGAAACAAACAATAAAAACCAATACGGTGGATAAAAATTATACTCAAGATATCCAAAGATGCTTTAGGCATTGATGAATTGCAAATAATGTCTTGCTCATTATGATCTTGTGCGTGACAGTAAACACGAACAATTTAATTCTTTGAAATTGTGTTTGGATCATGAACTTGAATATGGATTTGAAAAAGGAAAAACATAGTTGTTTTCATCAACAATAAACACCATCAATAATGTTGTTTTTATTTTTAGAGCTGTTTTGGTTTCTATTGTTATATAGATCATAATGAGCTGTTTTGAAAAAGGAAAAACATAGCTGTTTTGAAATTTATCAACAATTTAAATCTATTGCCACCTAAGACACATGAACAACAATAAATAAAGCCAATCCTCAAAGATATCTTATATTTACCATAGGTCTTAATGGCATTTCCAAACACAATCAGAAAATTTAAGAAAAACTTTTGGTAATGAGATTAATTAAAGTTTGAACAGTATAATACCACAAATTCAAACCAAAGTATGAATTTAAGAAATCAAACAGTATGATACCATAGTATGAATTTAAAAATCAATTAATTTAAAAAATTAACTCATGAATTCTATAATTTTGTTAAGGGCCTATTTGTTGAAATAGAAAAATGAAAAAAAAAATATAAAATAAAAAATGATAATTGTAAGGGGAAAAAAAACCAAACTTATAAATTTTCTACCTTGTTTCGATACGAAAGGTCTTAAGGAAGTCCACAATGCTTCAGACACAATGTTTCAATCACAAATTGTAAACCTATTGTTAAAATTAAATTGGACAAACCTATTGTCAATATTATTGAAACAATATTGAAACATGCTGGAATTAAAGATTATTGAAACAAAAGATATCAAAAAATTAGAGTCAAGATTATTGAAACATTATTGAAACAAAAGACATCCAAAGATAGAAATATAAATACTCAAGAAAAATCGAAGCCCAGGTTTCAATTTTCCCCATTGTTTGCTCACTTGAACAGTATTTCTACCAGATTCTTCCTTGGTGGAGTAAAACAGTAATTAATGACATTTAATAGCATTCCAAATGAAATTATCATGCGTTATTTTCAAAATCTAATTGGAAAAATCGTAGAGGTTATTTGTAAATCAAATTCGAATGTTATCAAAATGCTATACAAACTAATAAATCTTACCAAAATCTGGTTATAAATAAAACTCAAAATCTGAAGTAGTACCACTAATCAAAATCTAAAGTTTGATTAACAGGATTAATAATAAAATGATTAATAATCCCATGAATTAGTGAAGGATTCGTTATCCAATCAAATTCGTGACATAAGTGTCACATCAACTTATTGTAAGTTTTAGTTCAAAAAAAAAAAAAAAACCTATTGTAAGTTTGTATAACACTACTCTATCAACCTATTAATTCAAGGAGGAAAGGGGGGAAAAAATAGATTAATTTAACTCCTATCTATTTTGGTTAAATTTGTTTGTGAATAGGAAAATTAGCTAAAAAGCAAAAAAGTAACACAAAATTAAAATTGGACAAACCTATTGTTAAAATTAAATTGGACAAACCTGTTGTCAATATTATTGAAACAATATTGAAACATGCTGGAATTAAAGATTATTGAAACAAAAGATATCAAAAAATTAGAGTCAAGATTATTGAAACATTATTGAAACAAAAGACATCCAAAGATAGAAATATAAATACTCAAGAAAAATCGAAGCCCAGGTTTCAATTTTCCTCATTGTTTGCTCACTTGAACAGTATTTCTACCAGATTCTTCCTTGGTGGAGTAAAACAGTAATTAATGACATTTAATAGCATTCCAAATGAAATTATCATGCGTTATTTTCAAAATCTAATTGGAAAAATCATAGAGGTTATTTGTAAATCAAATTCGAATGTTATCAAAATGCTATACAAACTAATAAATCTTACCAAAATCTGGTTATAAATAAAACTCAAAATCTGAAGTAGTACCACTAATCAAAATCTAAAGTTTGATTAACAGGATTAATAATAAAATGATTAATAATCCCATGAATTAGTGAAGGATTCGTTATCCAATCAAATTCGTGACATAAGTGTCACATCAACTTATTGTAAGTTTTAGTTCCAAAAAAAAAAAAAAAAACCTATTGTAAGTTTGTATAACACTACTCTATCAACCTATTAATTCAAGGAGAAAAGGGGGGAAAAAATAGATTAATTTAACTCCTATCTATTTTGGTTAAATTTGTTTGTGAGTAGGAAAATTAGCTAAAAAGCAAAAAAGTAACACAAAAAATCAACCCATTCTATCTATTTATTTTATATAAGTCTTTTCGTAAATAATTAAAAAGGCACAAAAAAAAAAAAAAAATTCCAAACAAACCCTTGGATGTAAAATAGTAATCTATTGAACAATTTTCAAACAATTTCCAAACAAAATGATGGTTTTAGAAGAAACCAATGTCTCCCCCATTCACTAAAAGAAACACTTTTCGTGCATGATTTTATGTAAGTTTTTTTGCACTAACTGTACAAAAACCATGGACGATGCAGTGAGGACGTACATAATCATATCTATAAGTTTAGATGATGAATTAGAAGATCTATGTACAGATCTATGTATATATAATCATAATCATATATCTATATAATAAAGCATAAAGGTTTTTGAAAATATATAAAATGTATCAAGATACATTTAGTTTCAAAGGCTCAGATCAATTCTGATAAACATCAATGGTTCAGATGGTGCTTTGATTCCCGTCCAAAAACTCTGTGCTCTCTCCCTCTCCCATCTACCCATGTCTCCTCTCCATTCCCTCTTCATCTCTCTCTCTCCCTCTCTGTTATACATCTCCTCTCCATTCCCTCCTTATCTCTCTCTCTCTCTCTCTCTCTCTCTCTCTCTCTGTTCTTCTTTCCTACCCTCCATCTTCGCTCTCTCCCGACACTACCTCTCCCTTTCTTTCTCAACAATTTCTGCCTCTCTTAAGATCAAAATGTAATTGTAATTTATACATATCATGTTGAAATTTGTGAAATTTGTGTCATTTTTTGTAACTTATACGTATCAAGTTCGTTGTTTTCTGTTTTGTAGAAACTTTAGCTTCAATGTAAGTAACTGTAGTAGAACATTTTGGTGTACTGGTTTAAATCCACTGCTATGATTTAACGAACAAAATTATTAGACTCATGTGCAAGGATAAGGAACTATACTAAAGGAATTGCCTCCGACAACTTTCCTCCATGAATATTAAATTTAAAAGAATCAAAAGACTACATACGAACTATATCTTGAAACAAAAAGATGGCGAGGATCATAAATTCAATTGAACATCAACAAAGAAATCACATGTGAAGTTGTGTATTTGTGTGTTGAGAGAGAGAGAGAGAGCAAATCTTTAATTCATATGCATAAGTCCAAGAAAATTGACAACAATACCCTGCTTCACATTTTATCTATATATATATACTTATACGTGTACCCATGTACACAGATATATACAGTCAAGATACCCTTAAAATGGATAACAGAATGCTTTAGAACCAAATAATGAACACAGTTTAGACATTCTGCATGTAATTTGCAGAAACTTGATGGGCAGAAGATGAAGGAATTCACGAACATATGAGCATTGTATTTGCTTATGCCAGCAGAATAATGTTTTATGCAAGTCTGTGGACAAAACTATAGAGTGAATTGGTTGGTGGTAGTAGTGGGTTGAAGTAGTACCACTAATGTATTGGCAGTGAAAAGAGTATGAGCGGTGCTTTGGTAAAATGGATAACAAACACATGCATCAGCCAAAAACAGACACGACCATCAGCCAAAAACAAAAAATAGAGAGAGAAGGGGAGAGGCAAAAGCAAAAACAACATAATACTATAATGAACAGCCAAGATAAAGCAAAAACAATATAATACTGTAATGAATAGTCGAGATTAATAGTAAACAGATTAACTACCAAAGAAATTATCAAACTTTTTAACACTCGCATTACAACCACGTAAATAGCCTCTCTCTCTCTCTCTCTCTCTCTCTCTCTCTCTCTACCTTAGTAAAACGGTAAATCGTGTATGGTTTTGTAAGTTATTTGCTGCAGTAAGTGGGGTTGATATGCATTTCAATCAAAAAACATATTGATAGCATATAATAGGATACTCATCCATTTCCTAGTACTTTAATAATAATGTAGCTCAAAGAGTTCCCAGAGTTTAATCAATGCGAGTTTAGTCAATGGTAGAATATGACATACTTGCACCAAATAGCATTTTCAGTTGCAGCAAGCCACAAATTGTGAACTAATATTAGCTCAGAGTTTAATCAATGGCAAAATATGACATACTTGCACCAAATAGCATTTTCAGCATCATAAAATATCGAGATTAAAGAAAACGACACTACCATCAAAGATAATTTTCAGCATCATAACAGTTAAGACATAACCATAATTTTCAGCATCATAACAGTTAAGACAAAACCACTTAAAAATTTGAAGTGTGATTCAAACCCAAGAACGAACAAAATCTCATAAACCATAAGAGGTAAATTTGTATTTAGATAAACCAATAGTCAAAAACCCAGAAATCCCACATTTACATGTCCCTATGTATGCCCATCCAATTCAACTGACAGTGTCAAATATATAATCCTGCTTCAATTTGATCCAACAAATACAACTTTCCAGAAATATTTTTGAATCCTACTTCAATTTGATTCAACAAATACAACTTTCTAGAAATTTTTTTGAATAATGCCCCATGAAATTCTAAACAAACCCCAAGAATTCCAAATAAACTACAGACTACCTAAAGATGCATTATGGTCCAAAAGAGTAGAGAGTGAATTCACAGGAAGAAGAAAAATTCCTAAATGAAGACATGAAACTCAAATGAGCAAATTTATAGAAACAAAGCATTGATTTCCCAAGGAAACACCAGCTTTACCAACACTTCAACTAAACCCTCAAAAACTTCAAACATTCCCAAACAGCAAAATCATGAGATTGAACAAAGAAAATCAAGAAAGGGAGAGAAAGAGAAATAAAATTGCCTTTGAACAGTGGTATAGCGATGATGTGGTTGTGGCTGGAACAAAGAAATTTGGGAAAGGAGAGTCATGAAAATCAGGAAATAAAAACACAATTCAATTGCCTCATATCCATTTTAAACCCATATAAACAATCAAACCTTCTTTGCTAACCATACCTACTGTTTTCAATGGAGGTTAGTGAACAAAGCTGTAGTGGTGCATTGGCAGTGAAAAGACATGGGTAATGTCTACATGGATAACAGAATGCTTTAGACATGGAACAAACATGCATTATGGTACAAGAATTTTTTGTTTTGTTTTGTTTTGTTTTGTTTTTTTTTTGGTTTTCAAAGAGTAGGGAGTGAATACACCAATTTATAGAAAATTCAGAAAATTTATAGAAACAAAGCATTGAACAAAGAAAATTCAACTAAGAAGTTAGCGAACCTTATACCAACACTTCAAATAGAAAAATCATGAGATTGAACAAAGAAAATCATCAATTACTCAAAGGGAGAAAGGGAGAAAAGGAGAGAAAGAGAAATCAAATTACCTTTGAACAGCGGCACAATGATGATGTGGTTGTGGTTGGAACAAAGAAATCTGGGAAAGAAGCCATGAAAATCAGGAAATAAAAACACAAATTCAATTGCCTCAATAGTTTACACAGATGGAAAACCCCAAATTTAATTGCCTCAATAGTTTACACAGATTGAAAAGCTCAAATAAACTCCAAATTCAGAAAATTTAATATACAGATTTATATGGGAATCCAACCGCTAACCATACCTACTGTTTTCAATGGAGGTTAGTGGACAAAGATGTAGTGGTGCATTGGCAGTGAAAAGACATGGGTAGTGTCTACATGGATAACAGAATGCTTTAGACATGGAACAAACATGCATTATGGTCCAACAAAATTCAGCAATTTATAGAAAATTCAGAAAATTTATAGAAACAGGGCATTGAAATTTATAGAAAAATTCAATTAAGAAGAAAATTTGTAGAAACAGAGCAGTTAAATTTATACCAACACTTCAACCAGAAAATCAGCAAACTTGAATTACCTAATTACTCAAAGGAAGAAAGAGAGAAATGGAGAGAAAAAGAAATCAAATTACCTTTGAACAGCGGTACAACGATGATGTGGCTGTGGCTGAAACAAAGAAATCTAGGAAAGAAGAGCCATGAAAATCATACACATACAAATTGAAAACCCAAAATTCAATTGCCTTAATAGTTTACACAGATTGAAAACTCCAAATTCAACCCAAATAAACAATCAAACCTTAAAGCCTCAGGTTTGGTGTTGAACGATTATACACAATTGAAGTATTGCATGAGAAAGAAAGAGAGAGAGAGAACTGAAGTAGCTCTGTTTCACCAAACAATAAACCATGAACCCGAAATGATGATAAACAGAAATGAACCAGAAACAGAAATGATGGTAAACCAGAAACCATGAACCATATAGACCTCAATTCCACCAACAAACAACAATTTAAACTTGAAGCATAGAGAGAAAGAGAGAGGGGGAGAGAGGTACCAGAGAGCTCCAATGGGGGTTCGAAGTTAATGATGATGACGGTGGCTGTGGTGGTAGAAGGAGCCAACTCGGTGAACCAATCGAAGCACAGTTTCGTAGTTTTTAATCGGAAACCCTAGCCTTTAGAAAGCGAGTGGGAGGGTTGTGACTTGAAGCCATTGAGAGAGAAAGAGAGAGAGGGGGAGAGGCAAGGAAGTTGATGATGATGATGGTGGTTGTGGTAGTGGGAGGAGCCAACTCGGTGAGCCAATCGAAGCAGAGTTTCACAGTTCTCAATCGAAAACCCTAGGTTGCGACTTGAAGCCCGAGAGAAGGAGAGAGAAGGGGAGAGAGGGAGAGGTAGAAATCATTGAGAGAGAAGGAGAGACGCAGTGTCGAGAGCGAGCGAAGATGAAGGGTAGGAAAAAAGAACAGAAAGAGAGAGAGAGAGAGAGAGAGAGAGAGAGAGAGAGAGAGAGAGAGAGAGAGATAAGGAGGGAATGGGGAGGAGACGTGGGTAGGTGGGAGAGGGAGAGAGCACAGAGTATTTGGGCGGGAATCAAAGCACCATCTAAACCATTGACGTTTATCAGAATTGATCTGAGCCTTTGAAACTAAATGTATCTTGATACATTTTATATTTTTTCAAAAACCGTTCTACTTTATTATATATATATATATATAATAAAAAAAATGGTTGTTGACACTATATCAAATTTAGTTTATTTGTGTTTTATAATTTTCCATACAAGTGAAAGTAATTAAAATCATTAAATGCTTTTTTACTATATGTTCTAAAGCTACAAGTTAACAAGATCTTATAAAATAATTGTATATAAATTTAGAAGTTATTGAAATATTTAGGGAAAATTATTTATAAGTCCTACTAGGGAGACTTATGTTACATATGGTCCTACTAAAAAACTTATGTTCCCATAAGTGCTGTGGCAAGTTTGTTGACACATTTACCCTCAATATTAATTGTTAATATCATAAATAATAGTAAACCATATATAGAAAATTGAATGTTACCATAAATCATATATATATAAACGTAACGTAACGTGACACCTACATAAACGTAACGTGACACCTATGATCTATGGTAATATGCAATTTCCTATATAGGAAATTGAATGTTATCATAGATCATATCTACATAAACGTAACGTAACGTGACACCTATGATCTATAGGAAATTGAATGTTGCCATAGATCATATCTACATAAACGTAACGTAACGTGACACCTACATAAATGTAACGTGACACTTATGATCTATGGCAACATTCAATTTTCTATATAGGAAATTGAATGTTACTATAGATCATATTTATATAAAACGTAACGTGACACCAATATAAACCAGCAACATTTTCACATTCAATTTAAAAAAATAAAAACTCATTAAGTTTGTGAAACGTAATGTAACACGTTACGTTACGTTTATGTAGGTATCACGTTACGTTACGTTTATGTAAATGTCACGTCACGTTACGTTTATGTAGGATCTTGTCGAATACATTCCTATCTAAATAGGACTTGAGATTCTATAAGAAATTTCACAGGACTTAACCTAGTATAAGTGTCCGAAAAAGGACTTATAAATAAGTCTCCCAAATATTTAACTAAAAATGTATCTAAATAATTTAATAAAATATTAAATATATTTTTACTAGTTCCTCGCGGGCATTTGTTAGCATTAGTCTAAAAAGAATGAATAAGATTATGGATACATCATTTTCTATTATATTTTTTACCATCCACCCACAATGAGAATGAGCTTTACGCTATGATGGTGTTTATTCTTATTGTGAGTAAGCAGTAGAAATTGCGGTAAAAAATGGTGTTAGTTGTCAAATTTTAAAAACAAGGCTAATGCTAACAACCCAGGTACTTGATAAGGTGTATTTAATGTTATATTAATTTGTCTTGAGAATAATTTTATATTTTAAATTTATTAATTAAATTAGATGTATAATAATTTTTTATTTTTAACTTATTATTTAAAATTTGTTAAGTTTGTAGACTCATTAAATAAAATAAAATATTATTAATTACTTCTTATTAAGTATTCGTGGGTTTTGTTGACGAATAATGCTATATGTAATAATTAGTGTACTAACTAGTTTACCAATTTACGATATGACATAATTTAAAAGATTTTTGAAATTTGTAATGTGATTAATGAGTGGGGTCAATAATAATGTTATAACTAGCGTTGGCACATTAGTTAGTATACTAATTGGTGCATGTAACACCACCATTTATTAACAAGTGTCCTTAGGGCACTAGTTAAAGTTGCATTAAATGAAATTAATTACTTTCACTAATATAGAATTTAGATAAAATAATGAATGGTTTATTGAAAAGAATTTAATTTTTTTGTAATAACATCAAAATATTCTCTTTCTTTTGAGTTGATTTTTTTTAGAATTTTACTTTTTAGCTCTGGTTTTTTTATTTATGTTTGGTTGAAAAAAAATAATTTTTACTTATTATTATTGCTTTTTTAGTTTCAAAAATTATTGATTAAACTTGTATAATGTAACTTACTTACCGTATCCTTTGTTGGGTATACCTCTTTATTGGAGTTTGAGACCCAATTGGTTTGTTAAAGAATTTTAATTTGGTTTGGTTTGGTTTAAGTATAATATATTTTAATATATTATATCTAATATTTTTGGTGACCTAATTTAGTTTAGTAACAATTAGGATTTTGGTAAAACAAATCTAAGATTTAACAATATATAAATATTGTTTATGTGTGCCGTGGGTAGCAACAGCAAGGAATTGATTCGGTGAGATTGCACTTGGTAATCAATTCGGTCCACTTTGCTTTGTGTAGCGACAATTTGTTTGATATTAATTCAATTCAGTAGGTTGTTTTCAAGCACTGTTTAAAGGCTTTGATGACTTCGGCGTGCAGTCGGTGTTGATTTGAGTTGTTATTTTGGATCTTCTTTAATTTTGGTTCTGAAGATTTTGGTTCATCTATTTGGTGAGATCTTTCCTCTTGTTTATTTGTGATTATTTAGAATTCACCTAAGGGTGATTTTGTGAGACCATTCGTGTCTCGTTTGTAATCGTTTGGAAACTTTATGGTTGATAGTGGAATCGGATTTCGATCCCGTGGACGTACCTTACATTGAGGGAACCACGTAAAATTCTCGTGTTGCTTTTGATTTAATTTTTTCGCATTAGTTTTTATTTCCATTAATTGATTTACTTGTGGGGAATCACATATTTTCCTTGACAACTGGTATCAGAGTTTACGGTTTATTTGGGTTTATTTATTTGTGTAAATCAATGGAGGGGAATGTGGGTCGTATGTCTAGCTTCAATGGAAGTAATTGGGTAACTTGGAAAACTAAAATGGAGGACCTATTATTTTATAAAGATTTGTATGGACCCATTGAGGGTGATAGTGGCAAACCCGAGGGTATGAAAGATGATGAATGTAATAGGCTTAATCGAAAAGCCGTTGGTGTTATCCGACAATGGATTGATGACAGTGTGTTTCATCATGTTACTACTGAAACTTCGGCACATGATTTATGGAAAAAATTAGAGTCTTTATGATAGAAAATCAGCCACAAATAAAGCCTTTCTGTTTCGTAAGTTGGTTAATTTAAAATATAAAGATGGCAGCCCCATTCCAGAACATCTGAATGAAATAAAGAGTATTGTTAACCAACTTGCTTCTATGAAAATTGTTTTTGATGATGAGTTGCAGGCTTTGATGCTACTTAGTTCTTTGCCCGAAAGTTGGGAGACTTTGGTTGTGACAGTGAGTAATTCGGCACCTGATGGAGTTGTCACAGTGGGCCAAGTCACTAGTAGCCTGTTGAATGAAGAAACTAGAAGAAAATCAGCAGGTTCCTCTCATTCAGAAGCATTTGTTGTGAGAGGCCGAAGCAAAACAAGGGGGAGGAGTAAAACTCCTCATGGTCGTGATCAAAGCCGTGACAAATCAAGAGATGATTCTTTTCCAAAAAAAGACAATGAGTGCTATTATTGCCATGAGAAAGGGCACATAAAGTGAGAATGCCGAAAGCTCAAGAACAAGGAGAAAAGGCGTGACAAAAGTGTGGATAAAAAGAAAGAAGACACAACGGCAGTTACTACCGATGATCTCATGGTCGTTTGTGAAGATGATTATATCAATTTTGTGGGCCAAGAGAGCAATTGGGTGATTGATTCCGGTGCTTCTTTTCATATGACTTCTCGAGTGGATTTCTTCACTACCTACACCAAAGGCGATTATGGTTCTGTTCGAATGGGTAATGAAGGTTTGTCCAAGATTATTGGCATGGGTGATATTTGTTTGGAAACAAATTTGGGCTGCAAGTTGTTGCTTAAAGATGTGAGGCATGTTCCCGACATTCGCCTCAATTTGATCTCTACTGGGAAGCTAGATGATGAAGGCTTTAACAATAAATTTGGTGATGGAATATGGAAGCTCACAAAGGGTTCTTTAGTGGTGGCTAAGTGCAAGAAGACTCATACACTTTATTCGATGCAAGGAAAAATTTGTAAAGGTGTTGTCAATGCACTTGAAGATGATACTTCTACCGAATTGTGGTACAAGCAGCTTGGCCATATGAGTGAAAAAGGGCTACAAGTTTTGTTCAAGAAAGAGCTTCTACCCGGTTTGAAAGGTACACATCTCAAAACTTGTGTTCATTGTTTGGCAGGTAAACAACATAGAGTTTCTTTTCATAAAAATGTTGCTTCTAGAAAAGAAAATGTTTTGGAGTTGATTCATTCGGATGATTGTGGTCCTTTAAAAGTTAGAACACATAGTGGTGCACTTTATTATGTTACTTTCATTGATGATTATTCAAGGAAAGTTTGGGCTTTTCTACTAAAAATTAAAGATCAAGTTCTAGAAGTATTTAAGCATTTTCAGGCCATGGTTGGAAGAGAAACAGGGCAAAAATTGAAGTGCATCCGATCAGACAATGGTGGTGAATACATTGGGCCATTTGATGAGTATTGTTGCAGCCAAGGTATTCGGCACCAAAAAACAGTTAAGAAGACTCCTCAACAAAATGGCGTTGCCGAGAGGATGAACCGCACCATTGTGGAAAGAACAAGGTGTTTGCTTTCACAAGCTAAATTGCCAAGATCCTTTTGGGGTGAGGCAATGAAAACAACGGTTGACGTGATCAATTTGTCTCCTTCCTATCCTTTGAATGGTAATGTTCCAGAAAGAGTTTGGACCGGCAAAGATGTGTCTTATGAGCACTTGAGAGTGTTTGGTTGTCGAGCTTTTGTTCATATTCCAAAGGATGAGAGGTCCAAGCTTGATAGCAAGTCAAGACAATGTATTTTTCTTGGCTATGGGCATGATGAATTCGGGTATAGATTGTGGGATCCGGTCGACAAGAAAATCATTCGAAGCCGTGATGTTGTGTTTCTTGAAGACCAAACAATTGAAGACTTTGGCAAAGGTGATCAACCGGAGCCAAAAACTAATGATCACATTGACATGGATCCATCTCCTTCATCTTCGGTGAATGATGAAAATGGGGGAGATGTGCAGCCACCTATTGAAGATATAGAGGATGATGCTAATCCTAATGAACTTGAGTCAGAAATTGAGGAAGAGCATCCAACTCAAGAACTGCCACCACAACTTCAGTTGAGGAAATCTACAAGGGACCGACAACCTTCAAGAAAGTATCATCCCAATGAATTTGTATTGATTTCCGATCAAGGGGAGCCTGAAAGCTACCAAGAAGCAATTGAGCATGCAAAGAAAGGTGATTGGAAAAAGGCCATGGACGAGGAGATGAATTCCTTACTTGAAAACCAGACTTATGATTTAGTGAAGTTGCCTAAAGGGAGGAAAATTCTGAAAAATAAGTGGGTTTTCAAATTGAAGAATGATGGCAAGAATCTGAGGTACAAGGCACGTCTTGTTGTGAAAGGCTTTGGGCAAAAGAAAGGTATTGACTTTGACGAGATTTTCTCACCGGATGTAAAGATGTCTTCTATTCGGGTTGTACTTGGCATGGCTGCAAGTATGAACCTTGAAGTTAAGCAACTTGATGTGAAGACCGCATTTCTTCATGGTGATCTTGAAGAAGAAATTTACATGGAGCAACCGGAAGGTTTTGTGGAAAAAGGAAAAGAGAAATTCGTTTGGAAATTGAAGAAAAGTTTGTATGGCCTCAAGCAAGCCCCGCGGCAATGGTACAAAAAATTTGACTCTTTCATGATGAATAATGGTTTTTCTAAAACTACTTCGGATCATTGTGTGTTTGTGAAAAATTTTCCGGATGGTAAATTTATTATTCTTTTGCTTTATGTTGATGACATGTTAATTGTTGGTCAAGATTCTACCATGATAAACAGGTTGTAATTGGAGTTGAGCAAGTCTTTTGCTATGAAAAATTTGGGGCCAGCAAAGCAAATTCTTGGTATGAAAATTGTTCGTGATCGTAAAGAGGGGCTGATTTGGTTGTCTCAAGAAAGCTACATTGAGAAAGTTCTTGAGAGGTTCAACATGGATAAAGCAAAGCCAGTTGGTTGTCCACTTGCGGGTCACTTCAAGTTTCGTTCGAATCAATGTCCTACAAGTGAGAAAGACAAGGAAGAGATGCTGAAAGTTCCTTATGCTTTAGCAGTTGGTTCTTTGATGTACGCCATGGTTTGTACAAGACCGGATATTGCTCACGCCGTTGGTGTGGTGAGTCGTTTTCTCTCTAATCCGGGTAAAGAACATTGGGCAGCGGTAAAATGGATTCTAAGGTATCTTCGAGGGACTTCGAAGTGTGTTTGTGTTTTGGGGATGGTAAGGCGATGCTTGATGGGTTCACGGATTCTGACATGGCCGGTGATGTTGATTTTAGGAAATCTACTTCACGGTATTTGATGACTTTTGCAGGGGGAGCTGTGGTATTACAATCTAAATTACAAAAATGTGTTACTCTCTCAACTACCGAAGCTGAATTTATTGCCATTACGGAAGCTTGCAAAGAAGAGTTATGGTTGAAGAAATTTTTGCAAGAGTTGGGTTTGAAGCAAGAAAAGTATGTATTTTATTGTGATAGTTAAAGTGCTATTCACTTGAGTAAAAATTCTACTCTTCATTCGAGATCGAAACACATTGATGTGAGATATCATTTGGATTCGTGATGTGTTAGATTCAAAATTGTTGCAACTTGAAAAGGTTCACACAGATGATAACATTTCAGATATGTTGACTAAGACTTTGTCGAGGGACAAACATTTGAAGTGTCAAACTTTGGCGGGTATGGTTGATATCTCCACCTAAGTCGGTAGGGGGAGAATTGTTGGGTATACCTCCTTATTGGAGTTTGAGACCCAATTGGTTTGTTAAAGAATTTTAATTTGGTTTGGTTTGGTTTAAGTATAATATATTTTAATATATTATATCTAATGTTTTTGGAAACCTAATTCAGTTTGGTAACAATTAAGATTTTGGTAAAACAAATCCAAGATTTAACAATATATAAATATTGTTTATGTGTGCCGTGGATAGCTGCAGCAAGTAACTGATTTGGTGAGATTGCACTTGGTAATCAATTCAGTCCACTTTGCTTTGTGTAGCAACAATTTGTTTGATATTAATTCAATTCAGTGGGTTGTTTTCAAGCACTGTTTAAAGGCTTTGACGACTTCGGCGTGTAGTCGGTGTTGATTTGAGTTGTTATTTTGAGTCTTCTTCAACTCTGATTTTGAAGATTTTGGTTCATCTATTTGGTGAGGTATTTCCTCTTATTTATTTGTGATTATTTGGAATTCACCTAAGGGTGATTTTGTGAGACCATTCGTGTCTCGTTTGTAATCATTTGGAAACTTTATGGTTGATAGTGGAATTGGATTTCGATCCCGTGGACGTACCTTACATTGAGGGAACCACATAAAATTCTCGTGTTGCTTTTTATTTAATTTTTCCGCATTAGTTTTTATTTCCATTAATTGATTTACTTGTGGGGAATCACATATTTTCCCTGACATTTTTTTCAATGAATGATGTAAAAAATATATATATTTTAAAATAATAAATCATGTTTTAAAAATTTACATTCTTTTTAAATGGAATTAAGTGTTTGATTTAGTCATCTATATATTATACAAGGAAAAGAGAGTTTCTAGTGAGAGGGCTTGTGAGAGCTCCAAAGCCTCATTTCATAATTGCTAATTTTTGTGATTTTAAAAATAATTCTATTGGCTAACAAAATAGATTAAAAAAAAAAAACAAAAAACAACTTAAAATTTTGAATTACAAGTTTCTAAAATCTCTCCTCCCAATATTTCTCTCTTCCTATTTCTCATCTTATAACAAAGTAACTAAACATATTCCTCAAAAAAAAAAAAAAAAAATAAAATAAAATAAAAATTAGACATTAAAAAAACATTACACATTAAAAAAAAAAATACAAATCTCATCTCATAAAAAAGTAAAAATCTATTTAAAAAAAAATATTATAGACTAAAAAAAAACGTAAAACCACAATTGTTAATTTTTGTAATTTTAAAAGTAGTACTATTGGCTAACAAAGTAATTATAGATTAAAAAAAAAAATTAAAATTGCTAATTTTTGTAGTTTGAAAAATAATACTATTGGCTAACAAAGTAATTATAGATTTAAAAAAATAATAATTGAATTACAAGTTCCTAAAATCTATCCTCTAATAATTATCTCTTTCCTAAATCTCATAATCTATCTATCTATGCTATATATTATACAAAGTGATTTTTCATTTTAGAGGCTCTAAGTATTTCAAAACCTTAAATCTAATTTTAAATTTTTTGATTTTTATAAAAAAAAATTAAAATTATTTAATTTTAGTGCAAATATATTGTCGGTAAAAAGAAAGAAAGGAAGAAAAAAGCAACAATTCTCAACCATGCTCTCCCTCTCAAAATAAATCAAGCTTTTATTTAAAAATAATATAAATCTCATGCAACATTTTCTCTCCTAAAATAAATTTAATGAAAATGGAACTCTCTCACCTCCCATAAGATATATACTATTAATATTTTTCACAACTAGTTTGATCTATATAAACCTACAATTAAGCCTAACATAAAATAAAAATTAAACCTTACATCTAGATTCTCTCTCTATTCCATAATTAAACACAATTTTATTCCCAAATAAATTTAAACATATCTATACTATATATAATTTTAAAAAAAAAATCTCATAATTTATTATTTTTTATAATGATTTCATGATTTATAATTTAGAAGATGAAAGTTGAAAAAAATTATTCTTGTGCACTCTTTCTCTAACCAATTCTTTCTTCTACCTAAAAATACTAGCCATCATACATTATACTTTTTCCAAGCCATTCATATCTTCCTCGCCCTATAAATATTACATTCATGGAACGATAAAACTCATTATTTTTTAACTTTCTTTTTATGAGACAATTTGGAGGTTAGTTTATATTTAATCTATTATATTTTAAACATACTCTTTTATCTTTGAAGTACACTATTTTTTCTTCTTCTTCTTTTTATCTATGACCATTTTTTTGTTTTTGCATTTCATATTTTGTGTGTCATTTCTCCATCCTCTCTACCAACCATTATCTATTTTTTGTTGATTAATATTGTTTTACTATAATTTTTATACTAAAATGGCGTGATAAAGTCATTTGTATAATAAAAAACATGTCATTTATTATAAAGTGATAGATCAAAATCTAAACAAAAACTTTATTAATAAGTTTTTTGTATTGATTTTATGTTTGTATATCATTACTTTAAAAAAAAAATTACTATTAATATTTTTTTGATATCATGATATGTGTTAATCGATAGTTGATGCAGAGCATTACTAATCTTTTCTTTTCTTTTTTTCAAAATTTAAAATTTTTAAAACGTATATGTTGCAATATCATTAATTTCTTCCTACTATAAATTTTGTTTTAAATCTTATAAGATTTGTTCAATGACTAATATTCAATTTTTGTAAAAAAATTCCTTCCAAAAGTTAATATAGCAAGTCTATAAAATCATATTTTAAAACTCAAAATTGTTAATATTTTTATTTATTTTTATTTTTGTTTTAAATAAGCATGTTAAAGTATAAATAGATATCCAAATAAAATTATACATATTAATAAATATGGCATTAGTTTTAATTGTAATCACATCTCTTTAAAATTTTTCCTCATTTAATTTTTTTTTTGATATTTTAAATTACATGTTATGATAATTCTTTCTTATTCATTAAGTTTTTAAAATTTCTTTAATTATTTCCCTTTCAAAAACCAATATAACAAATTTTTAAAATCAATATATTTTTATTCTAAAATAATGAAGTATTAGAACTGTGTCCTTTTTTTATTTATTATTTTTATAACAAAACATAATTTTAATTGTTAATTGTCAATACAACAATTTTAATCTATCTATACTATATATTTTAGTAAAGAAACATTAGTAACAAAATTTTTAAACTTATATATAAAATTTTATTTGCGAGAGACAAAATAAAAAAAAATAAATATAATTATCTTATTTTTAATAAATAATATATTATTTTATTCCGTGCATAGCATGGGTGGCATGCTAGTATATTTTTAAAAGAAAGAGTTTATTTTTGTTTTTAGTAATTTTTTAAAAAAATTTACTCTATTTTTAATTTTTTTTTCCTCTTTTCAAAATGTCTATTAATTTTTTGAAAAACATTTTAAAAAATAAAAACATAATTTAATTTTTGTTTGTTTTTTTATATAGAATTTTATTTATTTTTGTTTTTTATGAAAATGTTTTTGACTCAACTTTCTAATTTTTAAAATTTTATAGTTGAAAAATGGTTCTAAAATATTTTTAAAAAATTGACTCAAAAGAGAGAATATTTTGGACTTATTATAAAACAATTAAATTCTTTTTGATATAACATTGATTACTTTTTCTAAATTCTATATTGTTGGAATTGATTGGTTTTATTTAATACAACCTTAACTAGTGCTTTAAGGGTACTTATTTACAAGGTTTTGTTAGCAAGTATTTTTACGGCACTTGTTGAGCATGTATTAAATATGGTTAGTCATTTTCATTATCATAGAAAAGAGAAAAGACAAAAAATATGTTTTTGTTAGACACTAAACTATCATTTTCTCTAATTTCTTCTATTTTTAAGCTAAAAAAAAAAAAAAAATTCATCATAAAAGTAAATACATTTATTTTTAAAAAACATCTCATTTATTTTTTTTTTAATTTTAAATACCTTCTATTTTCAATCATAATTAAATTATATGGTGTAAAAAAAATAAAGGGCATATTTTTCTTTATTTTTTTAAATTTTTATATGCCTTTATTTTTATAACAAATATAAAAAATTATGTCTGTTATTTGTTTTTTAATTTTTAGATTCATTTTTCTTAAATAGAGAGCATTTATTTATTTTTTTAAATCCACCAAATGTTATTTACAAATAAATACATTTACTTTTATGATTAAAAAAATATTTTAAAAAAATTTTTATTACAAAAAATGTGTAATTTTAAAATGGAAGGAATTAAAGAAAAACATAATTTAGTCTTTTAATAAAAATATATTTATTGGGAAAATGCTAGAAATCCAAATAAATTACCAAATGTTCTACCAAACCTTTCACATGGGTGTGGGACCACATACATGTGATTTGTATTTGGTCCCACACCCATGTGAGAGGTTTGGTAGAACATTTGGTAATTTATTTTGAGTCCCTAACATAACTCTATTTATTGTCTTTCCTCTTTTTTATGATAGTGGAGTAATTAATCATATTTAATGTGTCATTAACAAGTGTTCTTAGCACTTGTTAACAAAACTTTATTTACGAACGGTGTTACATGTATCAATTAGTGTACTAATTAGTGTAATTAGTACACTAATTGGTGCATATAGCATTATTCATTTACAAAACTCAAATAAATATTGTTTAGGATTTAACTAGTTTTCATTAATTACTTATTATCTATCAAGTATCCATGATAGACTTTATTAAATAAGAGATTATATTTTTCAATATCACCATTGATATTGAATGAATGTTGCAACATTTGTTTTTAGATTCATGTTCTTTTGTTGATTAATCTTATGAAATTTTTTATATTGTTATAATTTTTAGATTCATTTTAGTTATGATTGAAAATAAAGGGAATTAAATTTTTTTTTTTTAAAGTCACAAAATATCATTTAAAAATAAAGAACATTCACTTTTATAATTATATAAAAAAAAAAAACTCAATTATGAAAAGTATATAAAAATGTTAAAATAGAAGTAATCCATTTGGGAAGATGATTTGTGGCTAAAATAGCTACAAAAGACAAAATATGCTATTTTAGCCACAACAAACAAAACATCACATCCAATCCATAATCATTACACTCTTCTCTCACAAAAAAAGTCAAAAAAGTCAAAAAGCCAAAAAATCCTTTCCAAACCAAGCTTTTTAGCCCAGGCTAAAATAACCAAAAAAACCAAAAAGCCAACCCACTTCCCAAACCAACCCTGAAGAAAATGATAGTTTGGTCACTAACAAGATATATTTATAGCCTTTTCAAATTTCTACAATAATTGAGTTGGCTAAGAAGATTTAATGCATCCTTAACTAGTTAGAGATGTTCAAAGAATTGTTCTATCAGATCCATTCGTTTTACTCACATAGGTTATGAGTAGTTTCAAAAT
Source organism: Camellia granthamiana (assembly GCA_036172215.1). Lineage (NCBI taxonomy): Eukaryota > Viridiplantae > Streptophyta > Magnoliopsida > Ericales > Theaceae > Camellia > Camellia granthamiana. The sequence goes on from CM069914.1 coordinate 66,849,412, forward strand.
GAGATTCGGTCATAAGTGGTTTGAATTACATTTGGAGAACGGGTTTGGATATTTCAAATCCGTTGAAACTGACTCGATCATTATATATTTACGTTAAAAAGTTACAAAGTCAGGTATAGTTTGATTACATCTTACCTTTTCACCTAACCCCTCATAGCTCTCATTTTACTTTTCCCATATATTTGGAACACCTCATTTGTCTCATCCATTCTCGCTTGAAACCCATCTTCCCAAAGCTTCAACATTTGTAAATGAATTATTTACAAATTGTTTTGTTAGAACAGTTCCAACAAGCTATCCAAATGAAGTTTATTACGCAAAATAATCAATCATGACAACTTTTTGCTACAAGAAGTGATTTTGCCTCCAAATGAAGTCTATTACGCAAAATAATCAATCATGGCAACTTTTTGCCACAAGTTCTCTCAATGGTTAGGCATTTTGCCTCCTTCCAACATTTATCCATCCTATGACGGCTAGCTAAACATAAAAAATGAATAAAAAATATTATACAAACCAACAAACATATAGCATGCACAAATAAAACTTTAAAATTTACCAAACCCACTTGAATAATATGATAAGGACAACTTACATGGGTAATTTTTTAATATAAAATTTAGGAAATTGCTTATTAGTCTAGTAACTATGATGCAGGCTAACAACCAGATAAAACAAGAAAAATATTTTGAAAAATCCACAAAACAAATAACAAGATGCCTTCTCCACACACTTTATAACATATAAAGCAAAAGGAAACTCTTTGCAGCACACTATCAGCTTACAGAGGGATCAAACTCAGAAGGGTTGCACAAGCCATAGCCCTCAGACTGTAGTCCTGCATTGCCAAATACCTGCACTTTTGGCTCCTGCTCTTGAAATGATTTTCCATTCAAAATTTACTCGCAACAACTAGTAGTAATAGTTGCAGCCCTAAATCGTTGTCTTGGATTGCAATATCTGCACAAGTGCCCACAATATATCCACCTGATTCATGCTTCTTTTATTCTGACCCTGCAATTATCATCAAATTAAAAACTTATTTATGATAAATTAACAGAAAACATTTGCAGTAAATTCAACTTTATAGTGGAGAGACATGAAGTTTGGGGTCATACTTTTCAAATACTGTCCACTTATGCACATATATCCACAGGTTTTGGTAGTGGTCTGTTTCATGGAAATCATCTAAAGTGTATAGTACAGGTAACATGAAAAGTTACAACTCAAGATTTTAGTTCTTTAAAAATGAGTCTGTTTTGCTTTTAAAGGATTTTTTGTCCTCGCAATTTTTATCTTTGGGGAAGACATGATTGGAACAAGCTCATACATGCTATAATTAGCACGTTTTAAACAGTGCTCTTTGTAATATGACACATACAGCAGGGTTACAATTGTTGATTGGCATGAATTATTTAATAGCATGCCACAGGTGACTAAGTTCATATTGCCTTCTGTTTTAGCTTAATTATAATATTCATAAAAATTATATATTAACACTAAACTGATTAAATTAAATGGGTTTTGTACATACTTCAATGAACTAAAGCAAGATGGCTTTTTCCCATGGAGTCCATATACATTATTGGAATGAGGCATTTAGCAACATTATGCAAAACAACAAAATATTATATCTATATATATAAAGGCGACAACGGGGGAGATTGATGCGGATGTGGCCCATAGGATTAAGGCGGGATGGTGTAAGTGTAGAAGTGCGTCGGGGGTACTGTGCGATAAACGAATACCCACTAGATTAAAAAGTAAGTTCTATAGAATGGCTATTAGACCAGCGATGTTGTATGGGACGCCAAGAAATAACATGTAGATAAGATGAGTGTGGCTGAGATGAGGATGCTAAGGTGGATGTGTGGCAAAACTAGACAAGACAGAATTAGGAATGAGTGTATTCGGGAATGGGTAGGAGTAGCACCGATAGAAGATAAGTTGAGAGAGAATCGATTAAGATGGTTTGGTCACATTCAATGGAGACCAACAGAGGCAGTAGTGAAGAGATGCGATACTGTAACGGTAGAGGGGAGTGTTAGGGGACGAAGTAGGCCTAGATTAACGTTGGCTAACGTCATAAATAGAGATATGGATCTACTTAATTTGACTAACGAAATAGCCTTTGATAGGGCAGCGCGGAGAAGAAATATTCATGTAGGCGACCCCATTTGATAGAACTTAAGGCTTGGTTTGGTTTATATAAAGGCGACACAGTGCACGTGGGATCTTGGGAGAGTAAGATGTATCCAGCCTTACCTCCATTTCAGAAGAGGCAATTTTGAAATGTAAATCCATGACATACACGAGCGTCAAAACAGTGGAAGAAGTTGCAAGTATTCATACAGAATATACTAAGATAAGTGAAGAAGGCAACAATGTATCACGAAGAAAAAGACCAAGTAATTTTGTTCCTCAATAATTCAAGTATCTCATCCTTAGGATCAAAATGTGCAAATTTTGTTCCTTGCTAGGCTAAATATATCTTATTGACAATTAGGATTGTACCTCTACCATAAAACACATCCTCGTTTTTCTGCCACAGGTTTCGATATGTCATTCAAAATCATCAGTGCAAAGCTTCCGATGGCTTTTCCTATCTCAAGAAAAAAAATGCTGCATTCCTTGTACAACATCTGCATGGATGAAGCAAAATATTATGTAACACCAAAAAGAAGGATTTTTCTTTGAGGAGCATATGCTCACTCAAAGCCACATTTTCACTCTATTTTTAATTCTAAAGGAGCCTTGTATATCTGAAAAGTACATATGTCAATCAGCATCTGGCCATTTGTGTTGATGTTCTCCACCATTATCGGACAAACTTTCAAGAGATTTTCCACTTCCATTGCCGAGCTTGAACATTGATTACAACTGGGCAAGCCTTGTACAACTGTTTCCTTGTCTCACGGCAGAGGCCCCAAGCGAGCAGTTTTCCACTTTCTACTATTCTTCATTTCTTGAAAAAACAATGTAAACAATACAATATTATAGCATGTAGTTGCCCATGGACTCCAAAAATTTCACACTTACCTCAAAGCTTGTGTCATAGCAGACACAAAATTAGAACTTTTGTTGCGCACACTGAACACGATGTCTTTTGCTAGATATTGCATTGCTAATTGATGGTGGCGAATACGTGTTTATCCTAACTTTGCAAAATTACAATTCAAGAGGAGCTTCAACTTATAACTATCATCAAGAAGTAACTAATACATAAATAGTGATACGAGTGTTATTATTATTTATGTCAGTCCCTTACTAATAGAAGTTCAAATAAGTAACCATTTAATAAAAGCCATTAAATTTTCTACTGTATGGACATTACTTCTTGGTTAAGAGGAGCCCTACCAGAAATTCTCAGTGGCCTGGGAAAATAGTTTTCAACCAGCAATTGATGAGCCCTCAGTTGCAACCTGTGTCGTTGCCCCAAGCACAAAGATATTACTTCATCAAAAGGTAATTGGGCGCAAATCTTCACTCTTACTTTCCTATCTTTGGACCACGGACTGCAGTACGGTTCACCATCTACGGAAATTAGACTTTGAATCAGCTTCTACCTGGTATATTGACAAAGCACATGAAACATTAGGTAACATTTTGACTCTGTAAATGACATTGACAAATGAAGCAGATAGATATGTTATGAAGAAAGGAAGATTTGTTTCCCTTACATTAAATTAAAACTTCTAATCGCACAACTACTATGGGCAGACAGTATACAGTAGCTCTTCAGAACCTCTTATTTTAAACTCATAGATGGTACTTTCATAAACAGATATGAGAACACGCATGGCTTAACAGAGTTGTTAATTGTTTCCTGAACTCGCCTATGCAACAACAATTCTAGTTCAAGAGCTCATGTTAGCCAAGAAATTTTTAGTCACTATAACCAAAGTCTCTCAATTTAATAGCAGAATCATATGTGCTCCTCATAAATTATAGTTCATTTTCTCCTTGAATTCAAGCCTTGGAAGTATGTGAAGACATGTCATTCTTCTCTCTCAGCACTAGTGGGACCATCATTATGTTTCCTGTCAAAATTGAATCGAAAAGAGATTTTGTCAGCTAACTATTCCATGGGCAGGGTTCAAGATTTATGATATGAATCATCAAAGCAAAAGCCAAACTGAGAACATGCAGATAGGATGAGAGTTTAGATCATTTGAAATACCATGTGTTTATGGAGATCAATGTTGCGTCTGTTTATCCAAGTCCTGTTGCACTAGCATTGCAGCTCAAGCAGTTTTCCATCCTTCACCAGCATTGCCACAACTACAAATGCTTATTTGCAACCATCCCAAAGCTTGAATTGTTCACGTGCCTCCAACCCGTCTCTAGCACCCAATTGTACCTGCTTCACAAACACAATGTCTTCAAATGACATTTCCTGTGCTCAAAACAAACCACTACATAAATCCAACCTCAGGTTGATAGCCAGCTAACTTCAGCTGCCCGTCTAGTTCACGTAGCACCACATATATTTTGGCCAAATAAGGGTGAGATTTATCAGAAGCTGCAAACAGATGAATCTTGCTATCCATTTCAATCCAACTGGATCCAGGAGATGTTTTTTCTATACCTTGTACCTTTGTGGTTGATCTGATCTTAGCAACCTCATTCCATCGATTTGATTCAACGTACATGTTAACCAGAAGGATGTAATACCCACTATTGTTTGGCTCCAAAACCATCAACTTATTGACAGCAACTTGAGCAATCTCCAAGTTCTTGTAAAGCTTACACCCGCTTAGTAAAGCACCCCAAATAATAGAGTTTGGCACAATTCGCATGCTCTCTATCAATTCCAATGCATCTTTGATCAAACCAGCCTTACACAATAGATCAACCATGCACCCGTAGTGTTGAATTTCAGGAGGAATGGAAATATTGCATGGCATGTTTAGGAACCTCCTACGGCCCTCTTCAACTAGTCCTGCATGAGTACAAGCACTAAGAACACTAATAAAAGTAACACCATTCGACTTTATCTTCTCCCTCTCCATCCTACTAAACATTGCCAATGCTTCTTCTGCATAACCATGTACAGCAAGCCCTTCAATTATTGAATTCCAACATAAAAGATTTTTTTCCTGCAACTTGAAGAACACCAAAAGGGATCTATCCAAGCTCCCACACTTTGCATACCTATCGACTAACGCAGACCCAAGGTAAACATCAAGATCAAACTCATTTTGCATTACATAAAGATGAATTTCCTTTCCCAAGGCCAGAGCGCCAATATGGGCACAAGCTGAGATAACAGTAGACATGGTCACTTCATCAGAGCTAATGCCATGGCTCTTCATCTCATAAAAAATGGCGAACGCTTCTATATACTGCTTATTCTGCGAATAACAATTGATCATCGTTGTCCAAGAAATTAAATCCCTTTTGGGCATGCCATTGAACAATAACTTTGCAGATTCTACATCCCTCACTCTCACATACCCATCAATCATTGTATTCCACGAAGTGCAGTTCTTTTCAGGCATTTCATCAAACAACCTTCGAGCAGAACCCAAATCCCCAACTCGAGCATGAGCCGAAACCATTGTAGTCCATGCAAAAACATCTATTTCAGGCATTTCATCGAACACCCGTCTCGCTTCAACCATTTTACACAAATTTGAATAAAAATCAACCAAAGCAGCTTGAACAAACAAATGTGAAGCAAACCCATTTTTCAAAATGTGCCCATGAACAGATTCTCCAAATTGAAAAGCTGATATTAATGCACAACCTTTAACTATCGACGAAAATGTATAACTAGTGGGGCAAATGTGGGCTCTCAACATCTCCAAATAAAGCTGTAGAGCTTGAATCGGAGAAGAACAGTGAACAAAGCCTCTTATCATTGCATTATACACAAACACATTGGGTTTTTTTCATCTGGGTAATGGCAAGAAGTGCATAATCGATTCGACGAAAGGTCGAACAAGCGGTGACGAATTGGTTCATGAAGAAACAGTCTTCGTTTGCGTTGGTCTTGAACATGAAGGCGTACGCTGATTCGATGTGTTTGAAGCTTGAACATGTCTTCAATAGCTCAATCACAGTCTGGAGTTTTGGGTTCGAAGAACGGTGAAGGTTGGTTGTATTGAACATGGTTGTCGCCTAATATTCAATACTAGGAATCATCAAAAAATATATATATATATATATATAATAGAGTTTTCCTCCTGTAAATAGTGTGTGATATTTTTTTGGGAAAAGTTAGGGATCATGAAAATTTTTTCATGATAATGATCATGAAAAATTTATGATCCTTGGATTACCTTGATTAGTGTGTGGTGCTTTATTCCAAGTGTAATCCAAGGGTCACAAAACTTTCATGATTATTTTTATGAAAAGTTTTTCATGATACCTAGCATTGTTGTTTTTTTTATATGTGTAATTTAATGGTAAAAAATCTTTCATGATTATTTTCATGATATTTTTTTCATAATACTTACCATTACTATTTTTTTATATGTGTAATCTAACGGTAGAGAATCTTTTATGATATTTTTTTCATGATACTTACCATTACTACTGAGGAATAACATTAGGAATCATGAAATGCTTCATAAAGAGTTTTTATCCTTTGATTAGTGTGTGGTGCTTTTTTTTTATATATGTAATCTAACAGTGGAGAATCTTTCATGATCATTTTCATGATATTTTTTTATGATACCTACCATTACTAATAAAATGGAAAATTGTCTTACCTTCCACACTATTTTTGAGGGTTTTTAGTGGAGGTTCAATGGAGGAAGCATCACTTCAGACTTTGGTCTTTCTGCAAGAGCGTGGATGGATCTACAAATGTGGAAGTAGAGTCAATCAAAAGTGTGTGAAAATGAGAGTTAAGTGGTGTGCATACAATGATTATAAATAATTATGTAATTGTAACTTTAAGTATGTGGATTGAGAAAATTAATTAACGGAAGTGCTACAGAGCTCGAATAATACGGCTCGAATTCCGGCTCAACACCAAAACGACGTCGTTTTGGTGTCGAGTTTTTTTTTTTTTTTTTTTCTTTTCTTTTTCCTGTGTGTTAATCAGAAATGAAGAAGCAGAGGAGAGAAGAAGAAGAACGAAGAAGAAGAAGAAGAAGAAGAAGAATGGAAGGGAGGAGGAGGGAGGAGGGAGGAGGAGGAGGACTGGAGGGGGCCCAATTATTAGGGTTGGAGGCGGAGGCGGGGGGCGGAGGCGACGAGCTGTGGTGCTGCGACGTCGGCGAGTTGTGGTGCTGCGACGTCGGCGGGGCTGGGCGAGGCGACGGTCTGGGGCGGCGGTGGCGGTGGCGAGGCTCTGCTCTCCCTCTTTCTTCCTTCCTCCCTTCCTCCTCTCCTCTTCCCTCTCCTCTTCCCTCTTTCGAGCCGTGTTTCGAGCCTCACTTTCGAGCTCTCGATCATTTCCGATTAATTAATAATCAAATTAATAAATGTGTGTATTGAGAAAAGATGTGTACTGAGTTAATTAAGTGTGTGGAAATAAAATTTCCCCCTATATGACGAGAGAGAGGTCCTCACTGCAAAATTAATTTTAGAGAAAGGGCAATTTCGGAACACCGACTCAAGTTACTTATATAAAAAGTAACAACTCCTGGTAGAAAACAGAAGAAATTACATTGAAAAAAAAGAGTAAAATAAAGTGAAAAAAAAAAAACAAAAGAAGTAAAGCAAAACAAGAAAAGAGAGAGTGTATGAATTCATTGTCTTTTTTTATACCAACGTTAATTCCGTCTAAATAATTACAATGACAGGGGATTAGTGTAATTTTCCCAATGTCATGAGTGATATGTATTAAACCCAAATTTCAGGAGTGTAAGTGTAATTTACCCTTTTAAAAATTATTTCTGGCTTAAAAAATAAAATTATGTGAAAACTCAACATTTTCTTGATATTTAAAAATAAATATAATAAATGCTACAGTTTTAACATAATTAGATTGAATTATTTTGATTTTAATTTATATAACATTTAACTCTAGGGTTAGCTCTAACATATTGAGGGTTCAAAACAAACTCTTAATATAGGACTCCTCGTACATTAAAAAAAAAAAAAAAAAAAAAAAAAAAAAAAAAAAAAAAAAAAAAAAATTGTGATAAAAAGATTATGTATTTAAATTTTGATCATACATACAATTATTAAAATTTATTTAAATATATAAAAAAAAAGTTTACAATAAATAAAAAAAACTAAAATAATTCAAGCTAAAGTACTAAATGAAAGGTGAACAAATTGTATACTTAAATATCACTCTTTTTATATATTTATCTACAAAATTACTAATCAAACTTGCATAATTCAACTTATTAACTAATCATTTTTAATTCATTAAAGGCAAATTTACTTGAATATCCCACTTCAAAATTTTATATACTATGAATTCCCCCTTTTTTTTTAATAGATCGGTAGGTCTTGATTATTTGAAAACATTTTCTAAGAGATCCTATTTAATATATTAGTGTGTCATGTTAAGACCTTCTTGTCCTTATTGATTGTTAGGCTTTTTTTTTTTTTTTTTTTTTTTTTTTTTTTTTTTTAAATTTTTAAATGTGATTTTTGAATTGTGGCATAAGAGTTGATTTCTATAATGGGCATGCTACATTTTGGATGGATTGAATGTAGAATGTGATTTGTCCAAACTAACAATGTGACAACAAAAAATCTTTTAGTGTACTTTTTTTAAATGTGACATAAACAACTAAAATTAAAAAAGGAATCTTCAAATTTAGATGGGTTGAATATGGAATGAAATTTATCCAAACCAGCAATATGACTACAAAAATCCTTTAGTTTACTTTTTTCAAATGTGACATTGTTGGCTACATATTTTGTACAAGCCAATTACAATTCGACGCGTGGCAGAATAAGGGTAATACAGGAAGACTATTCAAGCCTTCGATCCTGATCATACACGTGGCAGTTAGTATTGGTTATTACAAGATCTGAGTAGCAGTGGATCAACAAAGAGATGCAAGGTGATGTGGCTTCAACGGTTACTCACATTTAAATTCAAATTTAGGAGGGAAGCCTAACTGCAAGTGACGGCACAGTGAAGCTAATTATAAGGCAACATGATCAGCAATCATGGAGGAGTAGTTCAACGGTTGGAAATACAGTTCGATAGTCATCCTTGAGAAGTATAAATAGCAGAGAAGGCCCAGAAAAAGGCCCCAAACTCAGATCCAAAAAACCAGTCTTATTCTACTTATTTTCCTTTCCAGTTTTACATTTTCAGTCTTACATTTCCTGTTCTTTACATTCCTGTACTTTAAATTCCTGCACTGCACTTCGTTCATAGGAGTAGTTTTAAGTAGTAGATTGTTGCTGTAAATCTCTACGAGGCTGAGTTCGGATCATTGTAAGTTTTTCATTTTAATGAAATGCTTCAATTGTTCTTCATTTAATTGTTATCTTGCTTAATTCTCCTAAATCAAGCCACTAGGAAAAGTCCTCTTCATTGAGGCTGAAAGAACTAAAACACAATCGTTTGATAATTGGTTGGCAATTAATTTTTTGTAAAGACTGATTGATCCTTGCTGGCACGCTCGCAATTACAAAAATAACCTTCGAAAGCCAAAAAGCCAACACTGGTCAATTGTTGTATCCTTATGAATTAATGCTTTACAGATCACAGGTTCTTTCCCCACAATCTCTGCTGTATCAATCTCATAATTAGGATCTCTATAATATGTCTTGTACGATGCATTATTTCGATCTTGTTCCTCCTCTAATAATGCTTCGTACCTAGACACCTTATAAGTCAGTTCCACTAAGTCTCTGAACTCAGTTGAGTCAAACTTCTTTCGAAGCCTAAACTCTAAGCCATTTTGAGCCAATCTCACGAATTCTGACTCTGGTAGGATGACTCTACATTTATTTCGAGCTCTTTTAAATCTGGCAATAAACTGGGTAGCTTTCTCATCAGGCCTTTGACTCAATCTTGCCAAGTCTACCATGGAAACCTCTGGCTCCGATTGGAAGAATTGGGCATGAAATGCCTCTTCTATTTGTTACCACGTTTGGATAGAGCTAGGTGTAAGGTTAATATACCATACAAATGCTCCCCCAGTTAAAGAATTTGGGAATAACCTTAACTTCATATAGTTATTATTAGTAAATTCACCGCATTGAGCAGCAAACCTAGCAATATGCTCCACTGTTGATTGGTTTCCATTCCCATAAAAAAGGGCAAAATTTGGTATCCTGAAACCTCTTGGGTATTCATGTACCCTATCTACCCATTCTAGGTATGGTTTCCTGTATACAGGAGTCTGGACCCCCCGAGCCATCGGTCCACATATCTCTCTAACAATGTCAGCAATTTGGTCCTTAGGGACCATATTTTGTACCTGCTGAACCACTACTAGAGGGACAAACACAGGATTTGGTGGACAACCTTGTGCCTGTGGTCCTCTTGGTTCATAAGGTGGTATATTTGGGACTGGCTGTTCCTGTGGTGTAGGTTGCTGTTGGAGGTGTGGGTAACCCCTTTGAGCCTATCCTGCGAAAGGACCTACGAAAGGTGCTGGAACAGGTGTTGTGTCTTTTCCATTTGTAGGAAAACCTTCCAACCCCCCGGGTATAAATTCGAATAAGGGATTAGTGAACCCCCTCGTGCCAGGTATGGCTTCGAACGTTGGATTTGGAACCATTCTTATGCCATTTTCTTGTACTGGGCCAAATCCACCAATTTGCATGGCTTCACTATTAAGTACTGAGGCATTTTGACCTGCTATAGGCCTCGAAATAGGTTTGTACCAAGACTGAAGTGATGGTCTTTCATAATTCTGATTATTAGTTTGACCATTAGAATATCCATTAACTTGCATAGGCTGTTTATCTCTAGCCAAACTTTGCTGAGGGACATTTAAAACTTCCTCCATGTGTCTTGCGTTTGTTGGTTGGTGGTTATTCATTCGATCCAAAAAGGATGTTGCCCACCTTTCCATCGTGTTCATTAACTGTTGTCCCATGGCATCTACTAGGCCACCCCATGGATTTATTGGCTGAGTAGATGGAACAATGGATGGTCCAATTCCTTGGTCTCGTCCAATATTACGAACTTGTGGTACTTGTTCTGAAGTGCTGGTCTGTTCGACCATAGGTTCTGATAAAATGGGAGTTTCCACAGGATGTGTTATCACATTATCCTCTGGATTAGGTATCTCTACCTCTCATTCCACACCTTCTTCCAAGCGTTCATTTTCTCTTTGTCTCCTACGTCTAGCCATTTCAATTAGTCCCACTGGGCGTGCCAAAAATATATGTTGGCTTTTTGGCTTTCGAAGGTTATTTTTGTAATTGCGAGCGTGCCAGCAAGGATCAATCAGTCCTTACAGAAAATTAATTACCAACCAATTATCAGACGATTGTGTTTTAGTTCTTTCAGCCTCAATGAAGAGGACTTTTACTGGTCGCTTGATTTAGGAGAATTAAGCAAGATAACAATTAAATGAAGAACAATTGAAGCATTTCATTAAAATGAAAAACTTACAATGATCCAAACTCAGCCTCGTAGAGGTTTACAGCAACAATCTACTACTTGAAACTACTCCTATGAACGAAGTGTAGTGCAGGAATTTAAAGTACAAGAATGTAAAGAACAGGAAATGTAAGACTGAAAATGTAAAATTGGAAAGGAAAATAAGTAGAATAAGACTGGTTTTTTGGATCTGAGTCTGGGGCCTTTTTCTGGGCCTTCTCTGCTATTTATGCTTCTCAAGGATGACCATCGAACTGTATTTCCAACCGTCGAACTACTCCTCCATGATCGCTGATCATGTTGCCTTATAATTAGCTCCACTGTGCCATCACTTGCAGTTAGGCTTCCCTCATAAATTTGAATTTAAGTGTGAGTAACCGTTGAAGCCACATCACCGTGCATCTCTTTGTTGATCCACTGCTACTCAGATCTCGTAATAACCAATACTAGCTGCCACGTGTACGATCAGGATCGAAGACTTGAATAGTCTTCTTGTATTATCCATATTTTGCCACGCGTCGAATTGTAATTGGCTTGTACAAAATATGTAGCCAACAACCAGCAGTTTAAAAAGAAAGACCTTCATAGAAAATACTCTTTCGATTTAACTAAGGCAGATGACATTTTTGATCATTTGCTTGCGGCTAACTTCCTTAAGTTACCAAAAGGGGTCAAAATTCCATCTCCAAATGAACTTAAAGGAAAAGTATACTGTAAATGGCATAACTCTTGGTCTCACTTGACTAAAAACTGTATTGTTTTTCGAGACAGGATCCAAGAACAAATTCGGAAATGAAGCTTAAAATTCCCAGCTAAAGCAGGAAAGACCATGGGGATTGACAGTAATCCATTTCCAGAAATTGGAGAGGTGGCAGCCAATGTCATTATGCTAGACTTCCAAAATTTGTCCTTGAAAGAATTGGAAGAAGTCAATGTGCAGATGCATGTTGCCAACTAGATAACTATCAAGAAAGACACTAGAAATCTACCAGCTATTGGACAAGGTTTCTCACACCAGAGAGAAGACTCTGATGAAGAAGCACTGGATGACGATTCTTTAGAGGCAGCTGTAATGCAGAGGATGTGTCCCAGGTGCAGACTAAGTTATAAGTGGTTGAAAGGGCTTCCAATTGATGGGAAGCAATATTACAAGGATGTGTAGAGACGTCCTAAACCAACCAATGCTTATAACAAAAGGCCATATCCAACTAGTGGTAGGTAGCAACCATTAATGGTTGAGCCGACAGCCGATAGAATGCATTCTAAAGGCAAGAGACTTTTATATAAGTCCAGGCCACCTAATTATTACAGAATGGAGAGCAGTCATTCTGAAAAGAGGCTAGAGAAGGGTTCAGTTTATGGGATCAAAGCCAGAGATTGGCCCCCTAGACCAGCCTCACGCAAGACAGAAAGTGGCCACCTTCATCAAAGGCCTGAGTTAGGCCCAAAACATGAAGTCAGAACTAAGCAGTACCCTTCACAGCCAGCTTCGAAGATGGCTTCGAAGGAAGAAATGAATAGTTCAACATCTGGGTCAGTAAGTTCGTGGGTACCTGGAGTTCCAGATTGGTTTGTCATGCAGAACAAACCTAGGGAGGTATCTACCCAAAGAGATGTTGTTGAAAACCAAGGTAGGATGGTCAAACCTCCTTTGGTGGCCCCAAACAATTGGGAATTGCTTAAACACCCAAAAACAAAGGAACCAGATATGGTCTGTAACATGCCCGGGGGGTACCCGCGCGCGTTAAACAGTTCGGACTCCCGAGATCTCTTTGATCTCAAGTTTCACGAGTGCAATGTGAAACGTAGATGAGAGTCCAGATTTGGCAACTTTTATTGAAAATCCATTTTATTGTAATTTTGTCAAAAATGGATTGCGTCATCAGATCTCAGAGTCGCCACCTAATATTTTAGGAAATTAGGAAACCCATGACTCAGTGCCAAGGCCACTGTTCGTCGTAACCAAAGATGCTTGGCTCGGAACCTTAGGTATGAGAGGGGAAGGTCAATAATGAGCACCCCCGCTCACCCGATCAAAAGATCGGCCTCTACTAAACCATGATATAAATTTTATTTTCTTTATATGTTCATGTTCTGATTATTTAGTAAATCCTAAAATTTACTATGTGAAGCATACAACTATAGACTAGTTTGCTCAAATTGGAATAATTCAATTTCATGTTTGTTTTTTTTTAAAAGGGTTTGAATTTACCACTTGACAAAGTGGGCTTTAAAGTTTGTGAATTTGCCACTACAAAGTGGGCTTAAAATGTACATTCATTGAATCATTCCAATTCAAGCAACAAGCCTTCTGTAGACGTCCCCGAATGCCCCGGGAGGGTGAGTCCCGTTCTGTTCGTTTTGGGTCACTACAGCTCGGACTCAAATTGTCACGATTCGTAATCTGAACCAAAGAGTCCAAATTCGGCAAATCGTTTTGAGAAAACAGATTTTTAGAAAGAAGTGCCAAACATGGACTGCTTTGCCAGATACAGAGTCACCACCTAAATATTTTATTTTGGGAAATTTAGGAAACCCTGACTCGTTGCCTAAGGCCACATGTTCGTCATCACCAAAGTTGCCTCGGCTCGGGAACTTGGGTACGATTAGGGAAGGTCACTTCGTGAGCACCCCCGCTCGCCCGATCAAAGATCGGCTTCTACTAACCATGATATCGAGTTTTGAAAACATTATGTGTTCTTATTCCGGTTATTAGCCTAGATTTACTAAGTGATGCGCACAGCATACAAGTATAGACTGGATCGCCTGAATTGGAACAAAACACTTCATGTTTGTTTATTTGAAAATGGTTTGATGGTGCTACTCGCAAGTAGGCTAAGACGTGGATTTGCCAGCCTCAGGTGGGCTTAGAAAACATGGTTTTGCCACTATCTAGTGGGCTTCAAAACACACATTTTAACGAATTGTTCCAATCCAAATAACCCAACCTTCATCCACAGGCATTCAGGCAGTTATATCACATAAGCATTTAGCCTCATGGCAAACATGCTATCATGGCAGTCACTCACACGCATGCAAGGATGCTAAAGCATAAAAACTTACCGAGTACTCCAAGCCAAAACAGAAACTAATTAGAAATCCATGCATGATCCTAATTATACAGAAATGCTTAATGCAACACATGCAAAAATGTAACTATAGCAGGCTCGGCTATTCTAAAGATGGCATATGATGATGCTACAGCTAACATGTATTCAACTCGGGATTGAAATACAAATGCAGTTAGTATGATGCGCCGAACCCGGTGCATGCAAGACAGATGAATGAATGTAAACATGCTATCATACTGTATGCTAATTGAAACATGCCATAATCTAACCATCATAAGCCAGTAAATAAAAGGGAGAAAGACGTGGGGTTGGAAGACATACATCACACGCACGCACACTTATTACAGTTGTGCCCTCGCTCGGAGGGTCCGAATAAATAATATACAGTCCCAAATAAGTAATACAGTCCCGAATAAATACGAAACCCTAATTAATTAACAAATTAACTAAGGAAAGCGGTAAACTAGCGTGCAAGCTAGGGACTGCCTCGACTCTGCTCTGGGTGATGGATGATGCATGTTCGGGCTGCCTTTGTGCGGAAATCCACTGCGATGCCCCAATTAGCCCCTGTTTGCAATTGTTCTTGGAATGCGTGCCAAGCTTCAAAAGGCTGCTGATTCTTGATTTGCTGCAACAGAGAGCAGAAAAGGGGCATGGCAATGTATTTTCACATATGTATGCTTGACTACTCTTCAGGGAGTGTAGTCCTCGATCCTCGTGCCACCAATCACGCATCTCGATGCATGATGGCCGAAGAGTCGAATTGCACTACTCAATATGAAATGAATGCACGTATAAACACAACAAGACCGAGACTCCATCATGGATAATCCGGAGTGTCGGTGACTGGGAATTGAGACACGTTCCGTCACTCGAAGTACGAAACGTCCCTCGTTTCCCGTGCTCAGGCTAACTCCTACCCCAAACACAATGCGATATGCATGAATGCATGAATGCAACTAAGATACAACCTAACATGCACAATGCTATGGAATGGCATACACGATGCACGAGGTAACATGGCATTCACGATGCGCTAATATATAACCTAGCATACACAATGCTATGAAATGGCATACACAATGCATAATGGACTTACACCAACACGAGTGGACCTCAGCCACACTCACATAAGTGGCCATTAGATGAAAATGAGACACTCGAAATGCGTACACACGTGCACGCAAACCGAGGACTGAACCTAAGGCACGAATGCCACTCTACCAAAGCATGGTAAGGCATGGAACATGGTATGCAAACAAGAAAATTTCAGCACTGAAATATGATGCTGAACAGCCCCGAATCATGAAAACATGGCACCCGATGCATGAGGTGAGACCCGAAACTCAAAACTAGGCACATGGAATGACTTATAGCTATACAAAGCATGCATTATTTGACTATGAAGCACAAATACAGAGGCAAGGCAGCCCCAAAACATGAACATTTCTAGTTCAAAGCATGGGCAAAAGATGTTAGCATGATGGGCCAACATAGCATGCAAGATTGACTAGGAAACATGGTTTACATGGCAAGTATATGATGCACATAGAATCTCACCAAATCATCAAAAATAAGTGAACTAAACATGTGAAAATAGGCCCAAATAACCACTGAAATGAAGCCAATACATGCAAAAATGATGAACTCCTTTAGAGGGCTATGCAAGGGATTCTTAGGCACATGCAAGATGGACATTTAGCATAGCCAAATCAACAATGAAAATCAAATATGATAGCTCCAAAACTCACCAAATTGACCCTGAAATTGGTCCCGGAAACATGCAAAGAAAGGCCTCTTTGAAAGGCCTTGAATGAGATTGGTCTACACATGCATCATAGACATAAAATATGGCCAAAAGGGCCTTGGACAGCACCAAGGCAGACCTCAAAACTCACAGAATGAGGCCTGAAACAAGACTTTGATGCATGCAAAAAAGGGTCCCTTTGGAAGGCCTAAAAGATCCCCAAACAAGACAAGGAGAGAGGGAGTCACCCCCCTCTAATTTTGGTCCTCAAAAATATATCAAGGCCACTGAAAATCCACTGGATTTTAGTGGCTAAGAGGCCAAGACAAGGCCAATGCAAATGCTCACATGAATGGCTCTAATCATGAAGAGATGAAGCATGCATGGGGGAAGATGACCCCAAACAAAAATGGAATCTTAAACAAACTCAAAGAGGAGGTCAAAACAAGACCTTTTCCAGTTTATATCAAAGCTCAAAAGTGAACACAAATAGGGCTAATCTACCATGCAAAAATGGCCCTAAAAGGAGAGATAAAGGCAAGGGACAGCAGCTGGCCCCAAATGGCAAAGAGCCCTTCAACAATGTTGAAGATGGGATCAAAACAAGGCACTTTACAGTTTACATCAAGCCACGAAAATAATCACAACTAAGGCCAAACTATCATACAAGAAAAAGGCCTAAAAGAGGGATAAAGAGACAAGTGGTAGCTACTGTCCTCAAACAGCAAAGAGTCCTTGATCAAACATGAAAAGGAGCTCAAAATATGACTAACTTCAGTTTATGGAAAAGTCCAAAAATACTTGCAAGTAAGGATAGCCAATGAACAAAGAAAGTGCAAGTTTAAGGGAAATAGATGCTTACCCTTGAAGAGCAGCAAACCAGGGGCTTTTGGTCCAAGATTCTGAGCTTTGATCCTCCTCAAATGGCCTCTAAGGTGCTGGAATGGATGATGGAGGTGTTGTGCTATGAGGTGTAGTGCAAAAGTGCAAGGAAATCCAACTCCAAAGCACAAAACACAAACAATATAGAGAGAGAGATAGATTTTTCTCTTCAAAAATGGCTGAACCCCTTGAAATGAAGGAGCCCCTTGCTTATATAGAGGAATGCAAAGCTAAAGCTTCTTGAACGAGCTTGGCAAGAGCTTCATCCCTCCATACATGTGTATGGAGGGCAGATATGAGGAATCCAGTTGGTACAAAAGATCTTCCGTGAAACCTGCTCTGAGAGGGGTGCTGCTGGCCATCAATGATGGCAGGCAGTGGCTCATTGTTGGCCGGCAGGGGTCATTTGTGGCCGGCATTGGGCTGGCATTGGCCATTAATGGCCGGCACACTTCCATAGAGGCCAGAATAAAAAATCAGTCCTAGTCCCTATTTTGAAGAAATCCTAAATCCTTTATCTGGATGCCTTTTCAGGTCATTCTTGAGCCTAAACTATAGCCCCGGAAGTCTTCTTTCCAAATTTGGCAGCCTCACCTCAAAATTCCATGTGTGCTAAGAGATATCCCTCTTTTAGTGAAGACTGCCCAGTTTCGGTCCAACCGGATTGATGCCCAATTTCCAACAACCATATCTCTCTCATCCGGACTCAGCTCGAGGAGATTCTTGAATGAAAATTGAAGCTCCGGAAGTAAGCTTTCCAACGGTGGTGGCCTCATAACTGAAATCCAAGTGTACAAATGGATAGGCCTGATTTAGCGAGGACTGCTCATCTCTCTCTTAACGGTTCATGCCCAACTCCTTCCCCAACTGAGTTTCCTCTCTCCTCTCCTCTTTTCTTCAACTCCAAACCCCTAAACAAGGTGTTTTGAAAGATTTTTCAAAGAGTTCATCTCTCTCTCATTCATTTCCACTTTGTTCTCGCTCGGTTTGCCGAAAAACGCAACATTTAACAAAATGCGAGCGTCGAAACATCGTAGGAACTTTATTTCAAAAAAATATTTTGAAAGAGAGGGTTTCAAGGTCTCAAAATCTTTTGATCAAGATAGTTTTGGTCCAAAAAGGGGTATGAAGTTGGGATTTGACCCTCTCCTTGCCGAAGAAATCGAACCCTTGCCCTGCACACATTTCACCACTAAGTAAACCATCAGTAGCGGCGTCCAAGTCTTAAGGGCGGTCAAAAATGGGGTGTCTACACCTTCATCCACAGGCATTCATACAGTTATATCAAGTAAGTAAGTAGCCTCATGGTAGAATGCTAAACATAATAAGAAAAACACACACAAACGGGATGCTAAAGCATAAAAACTTACATGTTTGACGACCCGCGAACAAGTTACAAAACAAAGTTAGTAAAACATGCATGATCTTATATACAAAATCCTAATGCAATTCACTCATGAGATGCAACTAAAGATTCGGCCTCTAAGATATGACATGTGAATCATCTCAAGAACATGAGGTAGCGCACATAATCACATAGGAATTGATTAAATCCACAAATGCAGAGTTAGCTGAACCAAGATGCATAAAACATGGATGCAAAGCATGAATATAATGAAAAATAAATATGATGTTTATGTACAAATAAGGAAAGCAAGTAAAAGAATGGGATAGAAAGAAGTTGGGAGGGGAATTATTACAACGCTTTGAATAAATTATTACAAATCAGATAAGAGAGAGAGAAGGGAATATTACAACAAAATAAAAACCTCACAAACTCTCAAAATAAAAAAAATAAAATAAAATAAAATAAAATAAAATAAAGAAACTTCATGTGCGCCGGAAAATATTTTGCTTGACGTTGGAAGACTGCTTCGTTCTGTTCGGGGAAACTTATTTTTGCGGGAGCACTATTCATCTCGAGATACTATTCACTGCCGGAAGTTACTATTCATCATGACAATTACTATTCACCTTTCTTGATCGTTATTCATCTTACTGGGCATTTTTCATCCGCAGTTACTATTCATCACCGGAGGTACTATTCATCAACGGGGCTATTATTCATTGTCGGGGTTACTATTCACCGCCGGAAGTTACTATTTACCGCTGGAGGTTACTATTCACCACCGATTACTATTCATTTGGCGGGGTCACATCTTTTAAGAAATTAGGTGGTTCGACCAACCATTTAAAGTGATAAAATTACAACAATTTATAAATAGTAAACTACAACATTTTATGTAAATTACAACAGTAAATTACAGCAGATAAAGTAGTAAAATTAGGTGATTCAACCGACCATTTAAAGCAATAAAAAAAAAAGTTATGAAAAACAATAAATAAAGTACTTAAACAAATTATATCACATTTTGAAATTAAATGAAAGTTTGCGAAAACTCACCTTTCGGGGAAATGATGAATTTTTTGATTCACAAACTTTCTTTTGATTACCCTCAAGTCTGTGTTCTCGATTCTTAGTCAAAATTTGGAATTACAACTTTAGCGGTTCCTTCTTTCTGATTCTTTTTCTCTCAAAATTCTCTCGCACCAATTCCTTTTTTTTTATTCTCTCTCCCAATTTTTTAGACTCTTCTGATCTCTCCCCCGCCAAAATTCTCTTCTTCCTTCTCTGATCTTCCCCCTTTTATAGAAAATAATTGTAAGAAAAAGACAAAAGAAGAAACGGTGGTGGAAGGAGTTGATTTCAAAAGATGCACAGTGATTTTACTGTACATTGGACAGTAAAATTACTATGCACTTTACAATATAATAATATATAAAAGGGATTATTAGCATAAATACATGTACAAATACCCAAAAATATATATAAAAACACACAAATACGTAAAATTAAAATACATGGACTAATAAAATATATTTTAGTAGGCCAAATATGCAACATAATTTGACCAAAGCAGGTCTAAAGGCACAGAAAATAAAAAGACGCACGATGGGAGTGTAGTGAATTTTTTTTTCAAAAGAGGAATAATACCCTTATATAATATAATATTATATATATACAAAAGTATGGTGCGTGGGTGAAACCATGGTACCGAATAAATTTAATAAAATATTATATAATAATATAACATAATATATATATATATATAAAATACATAATAAAGGGAAAGAAAATGGAGAAGGAGTCTAAAATAATTTAGCAAAAACAGGTGTAAGATTAGGATTAAAGTTTACATTCCATCTTTTTACTGAGAATTTTGTGAGATAGCATATTCCTGTTTTCATCATTGAGTAATCAAAAGAAAGCGCTCAAGTCTTAGGGCCGGTCAAAATGGGGTGTCTACAGGTCCCAGTAATTTCGAGATCACAAAGTAGAAAGATTCAGCGTAGGTACACTCAGTACCAGAAAGACCTGAAAGAAAGTGGAGAGAGCTCTTTTTTGGTCCAGACAGAAGGAAGGAAGAATCCAAAGTCAAACCATACTCCAAAACCAACTCTACAAGGCAAAATGGACTGCAGCAGAGGACAGTTGGCCAAAGTTCACTCTAAATTAAAAACCAGAGAGAAGTCTAGTTTAGCAGGATTGGAAAAGGCGTTGATGGAGAGTGATAGCGAGATAGAAGAAGAAGTTGGCCTAGGCCAAAAGAAAGGAATGGTTAAGGAAGAAATGTTCGAAGCCTTTATGGCTGAACAAACATTTTTGGTTGAAAAGCCAGTCAGAAAAGACCATTCGAAGGAGTCTATTAGTAATGAGGTGCCAGAATACAGCATGGAAGATGCTTCTGAAGTGACTGAACAAGGTGGCTAAGAGGAGAAACAGGCACAGCCGGCCATCTAATTTGGCTCAGTTTGAGTGAATATGGTACACATACTACCACATGAATTCCAAGCTGGAGATGAGAACCAAGAGGGGCAAGAAATTGACCCAATTCCAGTCTCTAGTGAAGACTCAAAAGTGAGTATGGTGCAAGATAATTCCAGAATGGCTACCCCAATGGAAACTGAATATGAGAGTGAAGAAGAGGTGAGTATTAACCTTTCATATCCTTTTGAGTATCCCTCGAACTTTATGACACAGCATGTCAAGCCCTTGTATATCAAGGCCTTTTTCGATGGGATACAATTGAACCGAGTCTTGGTGGATAATGGGGTAGCGGTGAACTTACTACCGAAATCTTCCTTGAAGAAACTAGGGAAAAGGAACCCCAGGTTAATCCCAACCAGCACAACCATTGCTGGCTTTGCTGGAGACAAACATATGGCTCAGGGAATTCTGCCCATCAACCCGAGTGTGGGAATCAAGGACTGCATGACGGCATTCTTCGTTATCGACAGCAATGCTACGTACAATGCTTTACTTGGCAGAGATTGGATCCACACTAACAAATGTGTGCCTTCCTCTTTGCATCAGAAAATAATGATGGCCTTGGGCAATGGAGAGACAGAGGAAATTGATGCAGATCCTCAACCCTTCATAGCCTGTGCAGACTTCGCAGAGGCAAAATTGTATATTGAGGGAGTGACACCACTCAGTATACTGAGGAAACTTGATGGCTCAGCCGAAGTGACGGCTGATGAGGAAGTGACACACCTGAAGCACTTAGTCCAGGAAAGTACTGATGAAGGGGTTGTCGTTAAGGATGACAATGATGCCTGGTTGTAGGCAAAGAGATGAAGCACAAGAAGTCAAGTCTTTGGGTCTAATTAAGTTTTCAATATTGGATGTAAAATCAATAGTCCAGAAAGTGCAAGAGTAAGAGAAAGAAGCCATGATAATTGGCTGTAAGCAGAAGTAGTAACAGGCCAGAGTTTTGGCCCTTGATAAATACTGTGCATTGGACATTGAAACAAAAGTCCAGGAGATACAGGAAGAAGAAGCCTTATGGACAGACTTTGTCTATGAGGAGGAGGGTAAAGATGTTGAATCAAAGAATCTGGGAGCAGAACAAAGCAAGGAGATTGCTTCGAAGCCAGAACGGATCAAAAAAGGAGCTTCAGTAAGTTCTCAGATACAAGACCCCTTAGAAGAAGTAAATTTAGGGGAAGGTTCTATACAACAGCCCATCTACATAAGTGCTTGGTTGAATGCTCTTGACAGGAACCAGTTGTTGGTTGTTCTTAAGAAATATAAAGATTGTTTTGTGTGGTCTTATAATGAACTACCAGGATTGGATAGGTCATTAGTAGAACATAGGCTCCCTATGAGGCCTAATTTCAAGCCATACAAGCAAAAACCAAGAAGAATGAGTCCAGAAGTGATTCAGAAAGTTAAGGAGGAAATTCTTAGACTACTCAAGGCAGGCTTTATTAGGATAGCCAGGTATGTTGAATGGCTATCCAATATTGTGCCTGTAGTTAAGAAGAATGGTAAAATGAGGGTATGCATTGATTTCAGAAACTTAAATCTAGCAACTCCAAAAGATAAGTATCCTATGCCTATAGTAGATTTTTTGGTAGATAGTTTAGCAGGGCATCAAATTTTATCAATAATGAATGGACATTCTGGTTATAACTAAATCTGCATTGCAGAAGAGGATGTTTACAAGACAGCATTCAGATGTCTTGGGAATATTGACACCTTCGAATGGGTTAAAATGCCATTTAGTCTAAAGAATTCTGGGGCTACATATCAAAGGGCTATGAACACTATGTTTCATGACCTTATTGGAGGGTATTTATAGTGTTATATTGATGACATTGTAGTTAAATCCCAATCCATAGAGGAACATCTGTTTCACTTAAAAGCAGCTTTTGAAAGAATGAGAAAGTTCAAGTTGAAACTCAATCCTTTTAAGTGTGCTTTTGGCGTATCATCTGGAAACTTCTTGGGCTATGTAGTACACAAGAAAGGAATACAGATTGACCAGAATAAAGCCAAAGCCATCATTGAAGCCAGACCTCCATCAAGTAAGAAAGAATTACAAAAGTTCCTTGGACAGGTTAATTTTCTTCGAAGATTCATTTCTAACACTGCAGGGAAAACTAAAATATTTTCTTCCTTGTTAAGGCTAAAAGATGAAGAGGAATTTGTGTGGACAACAGAGCATCAAATTGCTTTCGAAGGAATCAAAGCCTACTTGGCCAACCCTCCAGTGCTGATGCCACCAAAGGGTGAGAAGCCCTTGAAGTTATACATAGCTGCAGCAGAGGATTCATTGGGAGCTTTCTTAGGCCAAGACAATGAACAAGACAAGGAGCAAGCTATTTATTGCCTTAGTAAGTTTTTAAATTCTTGTGAATGTAAATACTCAGCTGTAGAAAAGCTGTGCCTTGCATTGTATTTTGCTGCAATGAAAAGAAGATACTATCTTTTGCCCACAACTGTCTTGGTAATTGCAACCACAGATTTGGTTAAGTATATGTTATCTAGACCTATGTTGAGGGGAAGAATTGGCAAATGGATACTAGCCTTATCAGAATTTCATTTAGAATATGTTCCCCAAAAGGCAGTAAAAGGACAAGTTTTAGCTAATTTTTTGGCAGACCATCCATCTCAAACAGAAAGCCAAGAAATAATGGAACTTGGTATGGCTAGTGTTGAGCCATGGCAAATGTGGTTCGATGGATCAAAAGCCAATGGCCTAATTGGAATTGGTATAGTGATTAAGTCACCACAAGGAGTAGAAACCACACATGGTTTCAGAGTAGATGAAATTACTTGTTCTAATAATCAAGCTGAGTATGAAGCCTTAATAGTGGGACTAGAAATTCTTATTGGATTACAAGTTCATGCAGTTGACATATTTGGAGATTCTCAATTGGTGGTTAACTAAGTAAAAGGAATTTTCAAATGTCAAAATATAAGCATGTTGCCATACTATATTGTTGCATTACATCTGCTTTCTTAATTTCAAATAGCAAATGTAACTCATGTCCTAAGATTCTTGAATAATAGAGCTAATGATGTGGTTCAGAAAGCTTTGAATTTTAAGAGAAGGGATAATGTTCAAAGGGACATAAGCCAAACAACATATCATAAATTAATACCACCCTTGAATAAAAGGAATGTGGTCCTGGAAGTCAACCATAATGACTTACAAGAACAAGATTGGAGGCATCCAATAATGCAGTACTTGGCTGGCCCATCTTCGAAGGCCAGCAGAAAAATTAAATTGCAATCTATGCAATACATGATGTATGGTAATGCTCTCTACAAAAGAGGGGGAGATGGTTTATTGCTGGAATGTTTAGGCCCAAAAGAAGTATTAACAGCTATGGCTGAGGTTCATGAAGGCATCTGTGGTGCTCATCAGCCTGGGGTGAAAATGAGATGGTTGCTTTGAAGGCATTCCTACTATTGGCCAACTATCCTTAAAGACTGCATATAATATGCAAAAGGTTGCTAGGCATGTCAAAAGCATGGCACAATAAGGCATGTGTCCATAACTGACCTGCATGCAGTAGTGAAGCCTTGGCCATTTAGAGGATGAGCCATGGATATGATGGGGAAAATACACCCACCTTCTTCGAAGCATCATTGTTTCATTTTAGTGGCCACTGATTACTTTACTAAGTGGGTCGAAACTAAGCCATACAAGGCTGTAGACTAGACTGAGGTCATTAGATTCATTAAAGATTTAATCCATAGATTTGGTATCCCACAGACTATAACTGTTGATAATGGGACTGTATTTGATGGGAAGATGGTAAAGTCTTTTGTGGCAGAGTTCGGAATTAGCCTTGTTAATTCCACCCTCTATTATGCACAAGCCAACGGTCAAGCTGAATCATCCAATAAGTCCTTGAAAAAAGGAATACAAAAGGTTGTGGAAGACAATCCTAGGGATTGACATAACTTATTATTGGATGTATTGTGGGCTTATAAAACTTCCCCAAAGTCAAGTATAGGAGTCACTCCTTATGCCTTACTATATGGGCATGATGCAGTGTTACCTGTGGAAATTAATGTCAAGTCCTTGAGGGTAAGATGCCAAGACCAGTTAGATCCTGAGCAATACTATCAGAGTATGTGTTTGGAATTAGAAAGCATAGATGAAACTAGAATTCTGGCATTAAATAGCACTCTTTTTCAAAAGAAGAAAGCAGCCAAAAACTATAATAAAAAAGTCAAATACATTGGCTTTGATGAAGGTGATTTGGTATGGAAAACAATACTCCCAATAGGGATTAAAAGCCATAAGTTTGGCAAATGGTCACCTAATTGGGAAGGACCATATCAAATTCATAGAGTCCTGCCTTTTAGAGTATACCATTTGAGAAATTTGAATGGATACATACATCCCAAAAAGATTAATGACAGATATTTGAAGTCTTATTTTCCAACCATTTGGGAAACACAAGGAATAAAATAAACACTAAGTACAAGAACACGAGAATACTCAAATGATAAATAAGAATTTGTTCTTCACAAAGAGTTGAATACATTCTGCCATAAATTGGCCCAGAAATTATTACAATGTCTCAGTTGTTCTTTTACAATGGATGTTCTATTCTTAAATGATGAGAACAACTGGATGGCTGTGGTCATTTCCTGCTTTTGGTCAGCCAATCCTTGGTTGGTGATCTGCAGATTGGTGTCAGTTCGGATTAAGGCCTGGTTCACTGTAGATAGCTCCTCCTCAAGTTGAGCTTTCTTCTCCAGTAGTTGAGTTCGAAAATGGGAGACAGAAGAATGTTGTTCCTTTAGTTCTGATACTTCAGTATGCACTGTGGAAACAAAGCTCTGATCTTTAACCAATTTCTCCTCTGCAGCCTTGGCAGCATGACAAATGTTGATATAGAAGTCAATAGTGGCTGCTGCCTGAGATAAATGACTTGAGACAGTCATGCCAGATTGCTCAACAATCTTGCAGCACTGAAGGAAGCCATTTCTTATTATAGGTCTCTTTAAGGACTCGAAGGGAATCCTCGAAAAAGATGTCAATAGCTCCAAGTAGTTGTCCAAGTCTATCAGAGGTGAAGAAGGCTTACTACTGGAGGAAGAGCTCTCAAAAATTTCTAGCAAGGAATTAGCCAAAACTAATGGCTCAGTCTCATCACTAGCCATTGGAGAAGTAGAAGGCAGGTCGAAGAGACTAGCTAGTCTTGCTTCAAAAATGTCTACCTCATCCGTGGACATGAAGGGGGCAGAAAGGGCTTTGGTGGAAGGCACAAAGGACTGTATAGGGATAGGAGAAATGGGTGGAGCATCTTCAGCAGTCTCTATGGTTCTAGCCACTAATAAATCAAGGGAAGAAGGGCTGAAACTAGGCAAAGGTAATAAACTATGAGTTGGAGAGCTGCCAGCACCCTCTATAGGGGAATCAACTACCATCGAAGAGAAGGTAATAGCTGGAATTTCCTTAGGAGGTGAGGAAGAGCAAGGCTCGAAAGAGAATTAAATTGAGATAGATCAAAAGACAAGTAAGGAAGGTATGGATTTAAACCAAAAGAAAGAAATGCAGGAATACTTGGCCTCAAGGAAGGTACAGAGAATGTAGGCCTAGGAAGTGGGAGTATTATCTGAATGGATCTCACATTTTGCAATTGATCAACTTCAATTGAAACTGAGGGAGTCCTTATTGGAAAAATAGGCTCAGTAGTTGTGGCTGCAAAAGAAGAAGTACAAAGTAATGTCAAGTCTCAATACCAAAAATTTGACAAGGAAAAACAGTAGAGGCTTGAAAGAAGTTACTTGTTTCAGAAGTGATAGCAACAATAGGAGAGCTACGAAGGGAATAATGCTCAGCAATATGTCGCATTCTTGCAGTTTCCCTTTGGATTACATCAGCAGCAGCAGCTTCATCTCTTAAGAATTGCTACTGCCGTCTCTTCTCAGCTCTCTCAAAAACAATTATGGCCTTAGAATGTTCCTGCTCTACTGCCTTGGCAGCTGCATCACGAATAGGGTCTTCGACCAAATCAAAAGGAGAGACAGTCATCTTTCTTCTCTTTTTTCTCTGTACTGGTATTGCCTGCTCCTTCTCAATTTCTCTCTCTTTAATCTGAGATTCAGATTCTTCAGAAGTGAGTTCCTCTTTTACTACTCTGGCAGTTGTCTCATGAGTGGGATCTTGAACCAAGTCAGAAGAAGGGACGGTCACTCTTTTTCTTCTTTTCAAAGGTGACTCCTGCTCTTGATTTGCCTCTTCTTCTTCTTCTTCTGCTTGAACCTCAGGTGCTTCCTTTTCAAGCTCAAGTAAAAGTCTCATTTTCTTTTGTTGCTGTTTACTTTTGAGAAGATTTAGAGCTTGGGTCTTCTGAGGAGAATCTCCTTGTGAGGCACCCGCACCACCTTCACAAAAGAAGAACTAAAGATAAGGCTAAAAGCATTATAAAGAAGGCAAAAGGAGAAGAAACAAGGGTATATACCTTTCTTTAAGGCAGCCCGAGTAACTCTAGGAGGAGTTGAGGTAACAGGAGCAGACTGTGTGGTGGCAGGCACAGGAACTGAAGTGGTAAGAACAGTGGAAGAAGTAACAACTCCAGCTCTTTTGGGCTTGGGCACATCCAACACCATTAGTAGGTCTTGAGGAGAAATGGCCAGGTATACTTCCATATTGGTCACCCACTAGTTTTGGTATCTCTTCAACAGGTTACCTTGAGAAATGAAAGGGATATATTCAAAATCGATCAAGTCCTGTATAAACTTAGAAGTTGCCTCTTCTAGTCTGGACCTTCGAACCTTTAAATCCCTGCTAGTAAGACTTAGATTGGTGTTACTGCAGAGAGGTATTGGGACCCCTTGTGAGAAGCCAAATTGTCTAGCAAATTGAGCAAGACAAAAGGGCTCAGCAATGCATTTATAGGCTCTGGGGTTCATAGTCCCAATGAATAACTCTCTGGGGATCAGAATAGAAGCCCATATATCTTTGTGAGGAGGTGAGGCACAGAACCTATCACTTAGAAAGTTCTTCCACCAAGATGGACCAATGGTAATGGGTTCGAAGGGACGAAAGCTGTAAGAAGGAAGGGAAGCTGAAAGTTGGTGAAAGAAAGAGAAGTAAAAAGCAAAAGTAGAAGGATAAAGTGAGGCATTGGCTAGCCTGATGGCATGAGTAGGAGGGTTTGGCTCAAAAAATTTAAGGCACTTAGATTGTAACTCAGCAAAATAAGCAAAAAGCCAAAGCTGAAGTATCCAAAATGGACCTCCCTGATTGGCATCCAAGGGTTTCTCACAAAAAAGAGAACAAGCTCTATACACATGATCTAGAACATATGGAGCTAAGGCCACATTTTTCTGTAGGACAAGAGCTTTGGCAAGAGGGGCAAATTCAGGCATGATTCTTTGAGAAGAAGTGCAAAAAAAGAATTTGCAAAGCCAATATAGTATGAAAGAAAAGAATTCCTTATCAGTTACAGGGCCCTCCCTTCTATTCTCAGTCTTGACAAAGTCACTGTAGGATGAGTTAAGGGAGGGGAGGGAAAAGGGAACTGGTAAGTCAGGATAATCTGGTCCAATGGGGGTACTGATGAGAGACAATCCTAATAGGTGGCAAATATCAAGAACAGTAGGGGCCATCATCCCACATTTGAATTGGAAAAAATTAAAAGTAGAATTCCAGAAGCAAAGGGCAGCAGGAATTAGGAAAGGGTCCTCTGAGATGGTAAACTTGAATAGTCGAAGGGCATCGAGAAGGCAGAGCTCTTGAAGGTCCAAAGTCCTAGCAGGGACAACCTGATCATACCATTCTTGCCACTCCGGTCTCACCGTGGGCCAGCATCGGTGGGGACGGTTCATCCTCCAGGTTTCCCAGTCAAGACCACCTTCGTAAAGGAGACAGTGGTCTTCTAGACGTAGATATAACGCTGGAAGCTCAGTGAGAATCTCCTTGAAGATGGGCCCAAGCACATAGTCCTGTTGCTTATGACGTCGAGGGATGAAGATGCGTCCATCGATGGCGCTTTTCTCACCAGCCTTGTACTTTTCACATTCTGCTTCAATGATCCTTTTCAGGGCTATAGACGGGCTCGCGTGCTCTATAACTGGTACTTTCAATGAAGAATAAGCCATTGATTGAAAGCTTTCTCAGAGGACGAAGTTGGGAAAGGGAGTAGAGAGTCAGTAGAGATAAAGGGTTTGTGTGTTAAACGAGCGAGTGATTTCAAAACACGAAATAAAAGGGTTTTAAAAACCTTTGTGTCTGGAAAATGTATCGCGTAATTCGTTAAGTACTAAAGAGTTTCCTTCAATATTGATACTTTTGGAGGGAAAAATACATCCCAGATGTTGATGCCAACTTCGAAGTAAAATATTTGGCTTCGAAACCAGATTTTGGCGCCAAAAGTCAAATAACAACAGCTTCGAAACAGAGAAGCCGGTTTCGAAGCACATTCTATACCTAAGGATGTAAGAATGCTCAAGTATTTGTTTTCTTCAAAGGGATTAAAGACCTGTTTTAGGTTTCTTAAATGAGAGTAATGTCCTTCGAAGCAAAACTTGAGACCCCTTAAGGATAGGAATTGGTGTTCAAAATATCAAAACTAAGAGATTGTCTTTTCGAACTAAAACAGTGCAGCCCTCAAAAGGAGCTTCCATATTTTTGAAAGTATGGACTGTTGTTCGAAGGAAAGAAGGTCAATTTAAAATTGATTGATCATACTAACCATGACCATATGTTGGTTATGATTGAAACAAGCTTTAAGGGGTAAGATTGTTAAAATTTGAAGCACTGATTCTAAATGAAAATCAGCAAAAACTGTCAACTTTATTCCATAAATTGGAAAAGTTCATGTTGGTTTTTTTTAGTGTTTCATTTAAAACGATTGAGTCCAGATTCGAAGGATAAGATTGTCCAGTTCGAAGCCCTAAATTTGCTTTTAAAGACAAATAGAGACAAGATGAAACAATGCCGAACAAAGAAAAGTCTTAGTTGTATTAAAGTAAAAGCAATTACATTGAATGGTCTTCTTTGGTTACAAATTCAAGCTCATAAAAGTAGGGAATAGAATAAATAACAAGATCATGAAATTTGGTCCAACTATGATCAATGAATTTCTGTTTTTTCTTTATTTTGTCCTCTATTTCTTCTAGGATTGGCTGCATAAGTTGATGTGCTCTCACTTCATAAAAGAGCTCTTCAGCCTTTATTTCGAATGCTGTTTCTCTCAATTCTTGTTCCAACTCATTTATATCCGAGTCATCCCAGTACGCAGAATCTTTATTCTTGAAGCTTTCGAATTCTTCAATGAAGTTCTCTGCTTCGTACTGGGTGTGAACTCGAAGGGATGAGAGTTGGTCCAAAGATTAAGTAGTGGCCACAGAGGTCCGATGCCAGTAGAGGAGCAATGGAAGTTGGTCCAAAAACATGTGAAGCTCTGCTTGGGCAAGAGGGTTGAGGATGTAACCCCGAGTCAGAATGTCACAAGCCCATCGAAGGTTCTTGAGAGAGATGTCGTCCTCAAGAACATTGAAAGGCAAGTAAGAGAAGGCCGCAAGCAGAAGTTAGGCTTGCTTCTGCTCAGTTGGAGTAGGAGAAGGTAGAGGCTTGTAAGGAGGAAAGACCTTATCGGCAGAGAGGGCAAGCCTCATTCTCTCTGTCCAGCAAGGAGTTGGAAGAGGAGAAGGTATGGAAGCCTCCACTTCAGGAGGAGGAGCAAGGGCAGAAGGAACAAGGGCATTAATATAATCAAGCCAGTCAGAAGAGCAAAGCTTCGCCTTCTGGGCTAAGAACGATGGATTGTACCCTTGTGCCTCTTCGGGGTGTCGGGCATGTGCACTATCTTTGTAGGCATGGAGGATGTATACCATGCTACAAGCAAATTCTCCTCCAAACTGCGTCGACGGTCGATGGGCACGTAAGGATAGACCACCGAGCTTCGTGCATAGGAAGGGAACTCTAAAGGGTCAGTAAAACTCGACAAAGTGATGGTTGATTCGTTCCCTTAAATCACAGGCCTCAGGTTTTGACCAGCTTATCTAGTCAGATGCCCCAGAGGAAGAAGAAGTTGCAGCCTTATCCTGTGTAGAGAGTTGTGAAGAAGAACTTCCCATGTCCATATTTGCGACTTTCTGAATCAAAGGATTGAGAGCAGTTTGTTCGTAGTCCAAGGGTGAGTCAGAAGAAGAACTTCCCATGTCCATATTTGTAAGTTTCTAAATCAAAGGATTAAGGGCAATGTGTTCATAGTCCAAGGGTCGATAATTTGCAAAGGCATCCATGACCTGAATATAGAAAGGTAGGTAAAGGTGGCTAATTAATGCATGGAGGTTCTTTCGAGGAGGAACAGCATCATCAGATGACTCTTCGTGTGCTCGATCAATGGAGGAGAAAATTGATTCGGCCATAAAAAATGTATCAGTCTGTTCGAATACTAAGGTGGTGGGGGTGTTCAAAAGATTGAAGGAGAGTTTAATGCAGATGATGAATGATAGTTGCATTTCTGGAAGAATGCAAAGCCCATGCACGTTCTAAGACGTGGATAAAAGACCTTGATCCACTAATATCACCAAGTATTGGGTATATTAGTACGGGGGGTAATGTTGGCTACATATTTTGTACAAGCTAATTACAATTCGACGTGTGGCAGAATAAGGGTAATACAGGAAGACTATTCAAGTCTTCGATCCTGATCGTACACGTGGCAGTTAGTATTGGTTATT
Organism: Camellia granthamiana; assembly: GCA_036172215.1. Taxonomy (NCBI): domain Eukaryota; kingdom Viridiplantae; phylum Streptophyta; class Magnoliopsida; order Ericales; family Theaceae; genus Camellia; species Camellia granthamiana. Next base: position 66,881,103 of record CM069914.1, read on the forward strand.
ACGAGATCTGAGTAGTAGTGGATCAACAAAGAGATGCAAGGTGATGTGACTTCAACGGTTACTCACATTTAAATTCAAATTTAGGAGGGAAGCCTAACTGCAAGTGATGGCACAGTGGAGCTAATTATAAGGCAACATGATCAGCGATCATGGAGGAGCAGTTCGACGGTTGGAAATACAGTTCGATGGTCATCCTTGAGAAGTATAAATAGCAGAGAAGGTTCAAAAAAAGGCCCCAGACTCAGATCCAAAAAACCAGTCTTATTCTACTTATTTTCCTTTCCAGTTTTACATTTCCAGTCTTACATTTCCTGTTCTTTACATTTCTGTACTTTAATTCCTGCACTGCACTTCGTTCATAGGAGTAGTTTCAAGTAGTAGATTGTTGCTGTAAATCTCTACGAGGCTGAGTTCGGATCATTGTAAGTTTTTCATTTTAATGAAATGCTTCAATTGTTTTTCATTTAATTGTTATCTTGCTTAATTCTCCTAAATCAAGCCACCAGTAAAAGTCCTCTTCATTGAGGGTGAAAGAACTAAAATACAATCGTCTGATAATTGGTTGGCAATTAATTTTCTGTAAGGACTGATTGATCCTTGCTGACACGCTCGCAATTACAAAAATAACCTTTAAAAGCCAAAAAGTCAACAGACATACTAAAATTAAGGAGAGAATTTTCAAATTGACCATATCACAAAAACAGTGATATGTCAATTTACGTAAACAAGGCATATGTATTCATTAAAATAATTATGAGACTAGTTACTCTATAAATTCTGATTTTAAGATTTATGGATCAATGCCCTTTGATTAAACTGCTAATACATAAAATCTTTTTTTGTGACATAGCTAACCAAGGTAAAATTCAATCAATTTTAAATTTAAGAAGATTCTTTCCTGAAAACAAATGTAAGTGTTATAATTAATCGTATTTTATATGCAATCCATTTAGAAACAACCATTCATTAATTTAAAATAATTCATCATATCAATTGATTTTTTAATTTTTTCCAATAAAAATAATCATCCATTTATTTTAAGTAATTCACCACATCAATTAACTATTAGTTTTAAATTTTAGCCAAATTTTATTGAGGCTTTTCAAAAAAAAATTTGGTTTTTTTTGTTTTTTGTTTTTTTTTTTTTTGGACTAGTATAATAACTAAAAGAAAAGTGGGTCTTTTCTTGGCTCAATTTTTGGGCTCACGCTAGCTTCAGGCCGAAGTGGCCCCGCTTAGCTCCATTTTTGTTAATAATTTGTTAATTATATGAATGAAAAAATGATATTATCATCTATTTTACATGAAAATATCACATTGTTTATTTTTGTATTTTCATACCATTTGAATTAGTATCAGTCCATTTAACATTACTAAAAAAGAGATCCATATAATTATGTCAAAATTCTAAAAAAGTAAGAGAAATCCGTTAATTTAGAGAAATTTCACTAACTAAATTTATTAAAATTGTATAAAGTCACTATCACAATAAGGCCAAGTTTGAGTACTCCCCAAAAAGTCAAAAAGTCAAAAAGTTAATACTATTCACAAAAAGTCAACAATTACGGCTGCACAACTCCCAATTTGAATTTTTCCCTACAAATCAATTTTTACAATTTTTTATTACATATTTTTCCATAAAAAGTCAAAAAAGTTAACTCAAACATCCATATTTTCAACCTCAATTTTTTAGTTCAAAAAGACAAAAAGTACACTTATTTAAGACACCCCCAAACAATCCCCAAACGTGCAACTATTATTACAGTTGAGTGTAAAATGATATTTTAAATTATAGTTATCCTTATAACAATAAAATAATAGAATTTGGGCCATTGTTTCAAAACTTTCAAAATTAAGAGTGCTGCTTCAGACCCGCACTGGGGGTGACACCCCAATGACGTGGAGCTTTTCCATTCGCTGAAAACCAAAAAAAAAAAATTTTTTTTTAAGCCAATCATGAGCCTTCACGCAGGACCCCCAGCACCCCCACTGGGGGTCCAAGGCATTTTCGCAAAATTAATTATGGCCTCCACGTGCCGAAAATTATTCCTCAAAATACAAACCAAATAAACTAAAACAACACGTGTATCTTTTTTTATTTATTATCCACCCAAATACGTTAGTGAAAAAGTACAATCATTTATTTTGTTTGTCACATTTCGCAAGATCCAAAGAGAGCATTATTTCTACTATATAGAGATATAGACAGATGCACGAATAATCATGGATTCAACAGTTTTCCAATGGAACCAATGTGCTCATTTGCAGAAGCATCATGATGCTTGAGATGGGATGATCACATAACGCTCGAGCTCATCTTTGCCTTCACAAATATCAGTGGTATAGGTGGTCTTGAAATCTGAGAATGTCAAAGATTTATATAATGGGGGATTACTAGATTCGTTAACCAGTGATTTCGCAGGTTCGATGCAGCTATCAATACTAGGTTGGATGAAGCTTACAACGGTTTTTCGATCAACTGAGCTTGCCACAACCCGATGATCTGCACTCTTCAGCTTCCCATTGCTGATTATCTACAAAATAGCATGATAGATATTCTTTTTAATTATTAAACAAAATGTCATTAAAAATAAAATGGTTAAAACTATACTCCGCGTTACGGTAATTTGATTTAAATTTCACTTTGGTTGTTATTGTTTTAAATTAAACAATTTAGTCTCTATACTTTAAATTAAATTTCAATTTATTCATTCCGTTAATTTTTTTCTAAGAAAAATTACACTTTGAACCTTTATACTTTACACTCCAGTTGAATAATTTCATTTAAAAAATTGACTGAGAAACTAAGGGCACTAAAAGTATAAGGGGTTAAAGTGAGATTTTGATAAAAGTACAAGGATATTCAATGCTAAAGTAAAGGAATTAAAATGAGATTTTAATAAAAGTGCAAGGTGCTATGTGTTACCAATAATACATTGATATAAAGCATGAGATGGAATATATGGCACATTGAAGCAACAATAGAGTTGATTAAGGGAAAAGAGAGAAAATACCTGTAACATGTGATTTATGTTAACCACAAAGGCATTAGGGAGTGGCTCAACAGAAAGCCATTGTTGATCTTTCAAGACTTGAAGGCCAGACGCTTTCCCCTTGGTTAAGAAGGGTGAGAAGGAAAGGATCACCATGTTTAGGCAATCCCAACACCAAGCTTGGGTCTGGACATGATGGGTAATGGTTAATACTCATCAACTGATCCTGGCTCAGTCCTTCCCTGAAGTATCCTGATTCAAGTCCTAACCCTTCACAAATCAGATCCAAGATTTGCAAGCCAAGTTTCCTCACCTCAATTGAATAACGTCCAAACACTTCTCTGTGCGAACAAAAGCCCAATAAAAAGCGTAAATTTGGAGTCAAGATCAAGATCACATGTTCCTTTCTATACTCCCTTCTCTGTCCTATTATGTTTTATTGGTTCATAGAGTTATCCATGTCATCAAAAGTGATCCTATAAACCAATCAAATTCAAGGGGATAGAGCATTGTACATGGAAAAGAACAGGTGATCTGAATCCATGGAGGGACAGGTGATTTGAATCAGTAAATTTGTCATGATCAAAGAGGAGTATTGATAGTAATATTGTATATGCTAGTGCTAATGCAATGAGGGAATCTCCGGTAGTTGATACCAAAGAGCAACATAAAAGTCAAATTTTGATTGCCAAAAAAAAAAAAAAAAAACTCAATTTTTGACATCTTACACTTCAATGTTATAATTTGACAATTCTACTCTAATAAAACCAATGTCAATTGTTTTCTTTTTCACAAAATACCTGACAAAATAATATTTGTAGGCCCGTTAGAAGAAATTTTGACATTCTTCATTTTTTTGCCCAAATTTGGTGTAAGTTTTGACAATGATATAATTTGGTAGCATGATAGATATTGGAGACATTTTAATAGAACTCTTTCCTTATTTTGACTTTAGTGGATGTTTTAGGACACCACCAGAGATTCTCTAATTTGGGTTTATAGGAACAAACTCCACTAGTTAGTGCTAAAATAATCATAACAAAATTATAATTTGATATGCTACAGTACCAAAATACCATACACAAGTTTCCACTATGAGAAGAATTACTGTTGGCAACAACTATCGGTCAGTCGACTCCACCACACATCATCACCGGTGACAATCTCTTTTGTCGACAATCTAAAAAGAAAATGCTATAGTACTAAAATGTTAAATTTTAGCAAATGTTACATTACTAGTACAAATGTTACTCCACTAGCGCAAATGTCATTTTGCAACATCCAAATCATTGTTTATTTCTACATGTTGGATTCTCACATCCAAACCATTAGATCAAAACTTTCTTAGGTCAACAGTGTTAACACAAACCAGTTTTTCCCAGGCAGTTGGAAAAGATATCTTATTGTAGCAGCTCACTGAAATTGCCCAAATTAAAAATTATATAACATAAGAGTATATATATTAGCTGTGTGCAAACCTGATGGGTATACTGTTAAAACTGTAAGAAGCTACAAATTTTGATCTGAGCATATACCAGTGATTTTTAGAAAAAGTTAAAAAGCGTGACAATCCTACACCAACTCAAGTTGTATATGGACAAAGCACTGAAACCACCGAATCAACCACATAAAATGCAAGTGGAATAATGAGTAAAATTGTATCTTTAATGATGGGGATTACCATATAAGATATGTATACCATGATTATTTTATATGATTAGTTATATGATTGATTTTGTACTGTAGTCTTACCTGTATCGAGGAGGATTGGAGGGCCAATGGTGGATATGATCCTCCACTGGGTGACAAGGGTGGCGGAAATTGTCTCTCCAAAAATGAACCTTCTCATTGGTATAGGCTATACTTGTTTTAAATCCACAATTTTGTTTTGGATCCTCTGAGTAGAATTTCTCCTTGTCCTTCTCAGGCAACTCAAAACACTTCCTTCTCCACTATCAATACATCCTTCATTAACTCTAATGATACCCCATGATTAATCAACTGCAATTTTTTTTTTTTTTTAATATTAGAATTGTCCTTGAAACAATAATAGTTGTGTGTATGGAATTTCTCTCACTCGTTGACAAAAATCTTAAAATATGAAAATCTTGAGACTCAATCATTCAATTGAGAATGCAACTATGCTCCATGCGCAAAAGCCATTCAGAAAATAGTTCATAGACAAGACACAAGATGGTAGGTCTCATCTCACCCACTTGTGTCTTGCTTGTATATAGAATGTTAGTATTTGTGCCCTAAAAAATCAATTTGTTGACTTTATTAACTGATTAAATAAATTGCTTGACATATTTTGTAATTTTGTATATTATTATGGGTAATGTTATATTTAATGTTACATATGATGTGAACATAAGGTCCCTTAGGTAACATTGTAGAAAAACATGCTAATGGTTAATAAATCAAAAGTTAGGAGTTATGATTTTTTGGTGCCTTGTAAACCCAATTGATGTTCTAGGCTACGGGTGTTGATTGGGCGTCGCACTACTATTGGCTACGCCTGCTTTGCTGCTATATGATAGAATGATTAACTCCATCATTGAGGCAGTGACCTTAGGCAAATAGGTGGGTGCTATGCAATAAATACATGCACTGAACAAGATCGGTTTTGAGAACACCTATGGAATAATCACTGTCACTGTCAGTTTAAAAGACAGTTCTATTACAATGCACTTATTTTCCTTTGACTTGAGAGGCTTATATAAATTAATTAACTATTCATTTAACTTTAATATTGTTAATTGGTGACGCCAAACCAAAGGCTATACACAGACATGTTAGGTTATGTGAGTGGTAACTGATTTATATAGATGCTTAATATGGAATCCACCATTCTCAAGTAATTTTTCCTATTAACGTTAGATCAAAGGAAAATCGGTTGATAACTTTTTCATAAAAATATTTTTATTTGTACATGTGTAATTATAAAAGTATTTTTTGGAAATTGTGTTTGGGGTCCAATCAGAAGAAAGAAAAATTTAGAATTCATATATATGAGCTAGGGTTTTTGATAGTGATAAATTTGTCCATACTTAGTAGTTCATGTGGAATATAGTTTGGTGCAAGGAAGTTTGTGACTAATTGTAAGAAAGGGCCTCACTTGTAATTTTGTACTTTTAAGGGTTCAATTGTAATGTGTTGATGTACATTATTACAATTAGTGGAAGTTCTATATTATCCATTTAAAAGATAATTAAATAAAAAATTAGATAAGTTGTATCTTGCAAATTCAAGATAAAAGATATATCTTTTATTTTATCTCCACAACTAAAAGATAGAGATCCCTAAAGATCCCACCTATATGCAAAACTCTATCATGTGGTGTATATATATCAAACATATTTGATACAAAAATTAGCCATCAGAATTTTTAAAGTCGGTTGAAAAATACACACAAAAATAAAAGCAACAAGTAAGGGTGTTCAAGGATCCGAACCACCTGGAAAAACGACCCAAACCGCCCGACCAGACCCACTACGGGCGATTTTGCAAGCTTGTGCGGTCGGCTTCAATTGAAATTTTGTGTTTTTTTCTTGATTTCGGTCGGCAACAGGTTTGGTAGATAAAAATCCCAAAAATGATCCGTAGCTCGAATTTGTTGGCTCGAATTTGGCCCGAATACCAAAAATGACGTCGTTTTGGGTATTTTTTTTTTCTTTTTTTTTCTTTCTCTGTAAGAGAGGGAGAGAAGAGACGAGGGGAGAGAGAAGAGAGAAGAGGAAGAGGGGAAGAGGAGAAGAGGAGAATCTCTTTCTTCTTCTTCTTAATTCTTCACCAGACCCAACTCCTTCTTTTTCACGGAGAAGAGGAACTGAACCAGATCTGGATTTGAGGATTAAAGGTAAATTTTTTTTTTTTTTGTTGATGAAGATGATGATGACGTTGAAGATGATGAAGATGATGATGATCTGGATTTGAGGATTAATGGTAAATTTTTTTTTTTTTGTTGATGAAGATGATGATGATGTTAAAGATGATGAAGATGATGATGATGTTGTTGCTGATTTCAAAATCTGAGGACGAAGGGAAAAAAAAAAAATTTGTCAGACCCAGATCTAATGATGTTGATGAACAAAAAAAAATTTGTTGATGTTGATGTTGATCTTGATGGAGAGATGGCCTTGATGGAGAGATGGCTTTCTAGAAATAAGAAATTTTCTTTTCTTTCTTTCTCTGTAACAGAGATGGCCTTGATCGATAGGATTTATAGGATTGATTGTAACAGAGATGGCCTTGATCTGGAAGTTTATGTTTTCACCAACTGAAAGCCACCCTTTACTGGATTCAATTTTAATAGAGATGGCATTGATCTGGAAGTTTTGTCACGACCCAAACCCGCCCCTATAGGTTTGGCACCGTAACCGGCCAGTAATCCGAGGATTACCTACGGCCTCTGAACAGATTAACAAAATATTAGGGGCTAGCGGAAGCAAATAATAATATACAACGTCCATTGAGCTGTGCAGACTTATATGAGACAGAAAAATTTAAAACTTTTTATATACATATATACACATTATCTTTAAGTCGTCATATATACACAAATTAGACCAAAAAGGAACTTAGCCCGATTTACAAAATACCCAAGACTTGTTTAACCAAACAAGAAAATAGAACTTAAACTTTAAGTTACTAAGCAATAATCACTTGACACATCCGGAACCTCCACGGGAGGCACATTGGTTGGCTGACAAAACAGATTCTAGACAGATGCCTCTAAGCCTGGTCACGCGCCTGATCACCTACATACATAAATAATACAGTAAGCTAAAGCCCAGTGAATAATAACAGAGTAAAGGGTTTTAATGAATGATGTCCATCACAGAGTTAGAAATCAGAGTTTATATAAGAAACACAATCTTATCAGAAACAGAGTCTTACGTATATTCAGATTTCAAAACAGAAATAGATACAGATACATACTTGTTTTCATATTCATACTCAGATTTTGCATAAGATCATATGTGGTACACCCATTAGCTAACAGATCAGATTGGTCTAGAGACCACAGACAGAGTTGGTACCAACGACCAGGAGGGTCCATATCTTGCGCGCAAGTAGCCATGGTATTATTTCCCCCAGGCAAGGGCCAGATACAGATAACCACGGTATTGTTTCCCCCGGGCAAGGGCCAGATCCACGGTATTATATCCCCCGGGTAAGGGCCAGATCCACGGTATTATATCCCCCGGGTAAGGGCCAGATACTAAGGGTGCCACAATTACTTTTCAGAAAACTGGACATTCATTCATTCATTTCCAACATATCATAGCTTTTCAAGAATCAATCATTTCGTATCATAGTATACTGAAAATACATAACATTGAACATAACTTTACAAAGTTATTACTCACAGATGGCTACAGAAGCAAATCAGACGAACTGGACATATCAGATAAACCAGGCAGACAATGGCGCGCGACCTACACAATCACATAACATATACACATTGAAACACAATATTACTCCCTTGATTAAACTTGTCCTTTCAAGTCTCTAGTCTTTATAGTTCGAAGTTCTACTACGTTTATTCTTTCTCATTTAAATAAGTCGGGTTCTTATTTCACATATTCATTCATTACTAAGTCCCTATTTTCCAAATAGATTGATCATTTACTAGGCTTCCTAAATAATTACCACAAGATCGATGATTCATTCTTTAACTAACTAATCTATGTTGATTAGTAGCTTATTATTCTTTATTGAGTCATAAATCATGTCTAGAATGCATTGGAAAGAGATGAGGATAAAAATATGAACTAAATGCAACTTTTCAAAACATGCTAAAAATGGGGTCTTCGCTCGAGCGCCACTTTGGTCGCTCGAGCGAACTATAAAATTTGAAAAATTGCTGAGAGCTCGATTTTCATGCTCGAGCGGGGATTCTCTCGCTCGAGCGAGCAACGAAAAATTCAGAAATTCTAAAATTGAAATTAAAGTTCAAACTTGGTATTTAAAGCTTCAAAACATGTGCCTTAGTATTCCAACATGGAGAACCATTTGTTCAAAAATCATTATTCAAAATCATTTGTTCAAAATCATGTTCCAATTTCCAATTTTAGTTTTAATTCATTTTCTCCCAATCAAACCCACAATTTTAAAACATGAATTAGACTCCCAAAACTCTTAAATTAATGATGCATGTGTGATTGAAACTCAATTTCGTATAGGACAAATAAATTCAAACCCAAAATGGTTATTTTCAAATTAACTTCTATGATTTGAACCTAATTTAATTTCTACACCATTTTACTAATTCCTTTTAATGTACATGAAATCGAAGTTATATGATTCTTAGGAAAATATTTGCATGTATGACATTAAGATTAAAACTAATTAATTTTCTATATTCAAAATTACATCAATGTTTAATTTTTCATAAACTTGATTCTTCTTATGAAATTTCTTCCTTCTTCTCTTCAAAACATGAAATTGTTTGCCTTAAATTCCTCAAAACATGAATTTGAATGGCTCAATTCCTTCAAAATCCAAGATTCATGAAAATATGGACTCAATATTCATAGAATTCCTTCATGCATGTAACAATGGAATTTAATTCCATGCAAGGTTATAAAAGTCAAATTCAAAATAACTAATTCCCATGAACATGAACTTACCTTAATTTTGTTGGTAATTTCTTTCTAATTATATGAAGTTGGAGTGCCAAACCTTTGGAAAATAACGATGCATGTAAACTTTAGAGCTCAAATTCATCAAAGATAATTAAAATTATTCTCAAAGGGTGAATTTCAAAATCAATTTCATTATTCATAAACTTAATTCCATTTCAAAATTAAGCCAACTCTAGATTGTCAAATTGTAACCCATAATTTATTTCTTGATTATTCCAATTTAGATTTAATTAATTTTTCTTCATACCTAACCCAAATTTAATCTCATAAATCTTTTTACACATGAATTAAATCTAAACATCAAAATTCCAACATACATGTAGAAATAGGGCCCAAATTCAAGTGAGATGTTCAACATCAAACCAAAATAATCAATTTTCCATGTTTATTTCCATAACTATGGATCCTAGCTTTATTTCCTCGTTCAAACCCATTTCCTCACAATTCCATGGAATTGATCTTAAACTCCTCTTAATCTTAAGTGTAATACATGAGCTCTACAAAAATCAAGGTTGAAATTCTTACCCTTAATCTTCAATTTGGTAGATTCTTGGTGATCCTCCCTTTTCCTATCTTGAATCTCCTTCAAATCCCATAAGAACAAAGAGGCAAGCTCTCTCTCCCTCTTTTTCTCTCTCTCGCGGCAGTGCACTCTCTCCCTCTCTTTAACTCTATGCCTTTGAATTCAATGACCCAGATGAACACTACTTTCCTCTCATTTCTTTGTATTTTCTTCTTGAGTTTCATTAAATTATACACTCACACATACACACCTCACTTCTTTGTCACCACACAGCACACGTGCACTCTTTGGTTTGATTCCAGCACATCACTCTCACATGCACACACACAAACAGATTTCTCAATACACCCACATGAATTTCTCTGCACACACACCCACATATATTCCCAACTCTAAATCATTTTATAATTTAATTTATGGTTAGGATTAATTTAATTAAATAACACCTAGTCCTAATAAATTTCAATTAGCACATCATTAAATTAATTATGACTAATCATAAATCCCTCACAATTTAATTGATTTAATTTGACTTCCACTAAGGCCCAATTAATTATATTTAATTCTATCAATCCCAATCAGATTTTTAGTCAGACTCCCAAAAGGCTCCAAATATTAAATCGAACTTATTGCCATCATCAATTTTGATTTCCCAAATCATTTAGGCCTTCAATTTCTGATCAGACTCGAATTTTCATCAATAAATTACATATTCAAATTGGGCACACCATAATTAAATTTAATTCGCAATAATCACAATCCTCAATCCTCCTGATTTAATCAACTCCAATTAGGACCTAATTAATCGAATCTCACTTTCACTAGACTGAATTGAATATTTAATTAAATTCCCAAATGAGTCCGTAATTAAAATTAAATTGATTCAACTTCCTAACTTCACTTCCTTAAGCCATTTGGACCCTTAATTTCCAACTCCAAAATAAACCTTCAATCAAATCATATACGAGTCAGATTCCACAATTCTCATAAATCCCAAATAAATTATAATACTCGGCAATTAAATCTCAAATCCTCTTAATTAATTGAGTACTAATCATTATACGTGATGGGGTTGTTACAAGTTTGTTACTCAGAAAAACGTGAAGAAGAAGAGAAAAAAAAACAAAAAACAAAACAAAACGGTGTCGTTTTTCTGTCGAGCCACACTCGAGCCACTCTCTCTCGAGCTACCAATCGGGATTGTAAAAATCCGATTGATCTGAACCGACTGTATATATTATATATCTATATATCTTTGACCAAGACATGAAAAGTTCTGTAACCTTTCATAAATGATAAATGCTTTTTATCTTCTCAAGATTTTATATATTTTTAACAAGGAAATCATTCGTACCTCGAATTGAGTTGTCTCGAATGGTTTCAATTTGTGTTCACCGGTTGACTAGCCGGATGACCATCCAAACGACTGAGTGAAGCACTTGTCTACTACGGTTGTCACCTTGTGAATCGCAACTGTCAATCTTTTTTCCGAACGATCAGCAAAACAAAATTTGAGCCATTCAAGACAAGATTAAATTTGAGATACGTAACATTACTCTTTTTAATATTACTTTTATATATTTTCATTCTTACCTTTCCAAGACAAGAAGTCTTGTCACCTTTAATTAATCTGACCATTTTTAATCTAGTGTCTTGTCTTCGTGGTATTATATGTATTAATTAATATACTAATACTAGTTATGACATTATTATTGATCCACTCATTAATCACATTATAAATTTTAAAAATTTCTTAAATTATATTATATCATCAATTAATATACTAATTAGTGTATATAAAATTATTCTTTTTATTATTATTATATTTTGAATTCCGTTCTTAACCCCTCTCTCTCTCTCTCTCTCTCTCTAACCCTCTGGTCTCCCCCTTCTCTTCTCTCAACGTCTTTCAACCCCCTAATTCACTTTAACCCTTACCCTTTCACAGTGTCTTATCCCATTCTAAGACAGACATTTTTTTTTTTAATTGTTATTTTGAACTCCATTCTCATCCTTTCTTTACTCTCTCCTCTCTCCTCTCTGGCCTTTTCGATTCGTCTCTCTCAGACTCTCACCATTGTCTTCCTCTCCCTGTGTATTCCACCCCCCTTGAGAAACCCCTTCTCCATGCTAGTGTCTCTCATGTAAAACCCTTTTTTCTTCTCTTAATCTCCCTCTGCTGGCAGTAATGGTGTTAATCGATCATGATAATGATGCTCAAATCTGTGAGATGATGCTCAGATTGAAGCGAAGTTGGGGTCTCTATACTCTCATATCTGTTTTCATGTTTAATATTTTAAGATCTATCTTTATACCCTCAGATCTGTCTTCTTTTCACTCCATTTACTTTCACCGACCAAACCAACCGCCAATCCGAATGGTGAGTCACGGTCGATTTCGAATGTATTCTCGGTCGGCAGAGAGTGGCAATTTTCCAAAACCGATATGGTCGGTTAGGCTGGCGGGCTGAGGGTACACCTGAGCCGAACCTACCCGTGAACACCCCTAGCAACAGGGTGCAAGGTGATTCACTTTGAAGGCGACATTTGAATCGCTACACGCTTGGATTCAGATATTTTCAATTGTGTAATCGTGTTTTTTTGAAAAATTATTTTTTAAATAATTTTTTTTTTCTGCAAACTTTCAAGTGCATGTGCAAATAATTTTATTCCTGAATATATGTATCGAAGAGAAACCTCGAAGTTGAAGTTATAATTAGTCTAAATTCTGATTTCTATATTTGGGAAGGACTACTACCAGCACGTTCAATTGGCAATAGGCTTCTCTAAAAACTGGATCTGTCTAGTTTAGCTCTCTCATTTCAATCATCCAATTTGTTCTGAATCTAAGTCTTTATACGTGAATTTTCTGTTAAAAAAATCAAGTTGGTCCGACGAACATAGTTACATAATTTGATCATATTTGTTTTCAAAGAACATGTAGCATAGTTCTGAAATCATTCTTCTTGTCCATTTATTTGAACAACTATGATGAAAACCATACAATTATCATTAAATTGATCATCTACACATAAAATAAAAATAAACGGATCATTTATTAAAATGGGCAGCACTCTTTTATTAGGACCAGAGATGACCCAAGTTCAGGTAAATACTAAGAAAAATAAAATACATGAAAAATGAGCTGACCTGAAAGAAACCATAATCTTGGCTAGCCTTCATGATTTGGTGCTGCAATTCCATGGGATGGAGTCCTTGGAAATCAATCACTGGTATGGCATTGCATGGAGGAACCACTTGCTTTCCTGGTCTTCTTCCTGGTGGCAATATATAAGATTCCGGTACCGGCTCAATAATGTTGCACCTGTTTGAAATGAGTTTTTCCATTCTCTCTCTCTCTCTCACCCTCACCCTTACTGACTCATTCAAATGGGGTCTCTCTCTCTCTCTCTCTCTCTCACTTAGGCTCTTTCTGAGTCTTTTTCTGAGTTGTTTCCAAGAAGAGACAAATGTTGTTTATGGGGGTGTTTGGTGGAATTTTTTTGAGCCAACTTATGGTTTTTGACCTCGAAAATATTATTTTAGACTGTTTAGTTAAACTTATTTCAAACAGTTTCTGATTCTAACAATTTATTTTAAGTCAAAAAAAACTGATTCTGAGAAACTGCTCACCCTTTGCTTCTGATTATCAGTTTCTGTTGTGGACATGTTAATTCACGGTTATACTCTTAGATTTTTTTATTTTTTATTTTTTTAAAAATAAAAAAAGACCCAAATGGACTATAAAATATTATTATTATTTTTTATGATAAATGTAGACAAATAGTGAATAATAAAAAATAAAAGTTAATTGAAAAAGCTACTTCACAGCTTATTTAACAAACACTTCTCAGCAACTTAAATATATAATTTAACAGCTATACCAAACAGATTAACAGCTTCTGATTAAAGTCATAATCTATAATCTGTTAAGTTATAATCTATAATCTGTTTTAACAGTTATACCAAACAGGACCATAATGTACCACTACTACTAGTGCTGAGCTAAGCGCTAAGCTCATTTTATTATTGTTATGGGGTGTTTTGAAAAGTTAGTAAAAAATTAAATTTTTAACTTTTTAACTTTTTTTTAACCAGAAGAATTGATTTTTTTGATAATTTTTTTGTGATTTTTTTAAAACAACTTGATAAAAAGTCAAAAAAATAACTTTTTAGTAAGGCCAAGTTTGGCCATCCAAAAATAATCCATTTTTTTATCTTTTTATTTTTTTTTCATTACATCACCTCTCTACTTTTCTGTATATCTTTTCATAAAAAGATAAAAAATACACTTATTTAGATCATTCCAAACAACCCCTTATTGCTCCATTATAGTGGTATACAGTTGAATCTCTTCTGACATGACAATTCAAGTCTCACTTTTCTTCAGCGTGTTTGATTTGAGAATGAGATGTTGGGATAAATTATTACAAATTACGTTCTATGCGTTTAAAAACAACAATGCTACGTACCATTAATTTGGTATCTCTAACCCACCACTAATGAGGTAGAAAATGGAGAAAAAAAACAAAAACAAGGCACAACAAATGATGTGATAGCACTAATTAGTGCTCCCAAACATTATTGGTTTAAAAATTACATTGTGTTTCTTAAAATTTTTAATATTATAATAAATAGATTCTTTTATTAATAAATTATTAAGTTAATTAATAATTTTTAATAATGTTAAAATTTTATTTCAATTAATAATTCAGATAATTTTATTATTATATAGGTAAATAGTTAGAAATTTTACTTTTCTAATTAATTCTGTTAAATAAAAATTTTTGATAAGAAAATATTTATAACTTTCTAAGTTACAAGGTCAATTCATATTTTAAGTACATTTGTAATTTACCTGAAATTTTGAGCCAAGAATACTTCGAGACTCGTTGTGTTATCTTCCCAAATAGAGAAAGAAATTACTTTTGAGCCAAGAATACTTGACATTACGGATTGTTTTAGAAAGATAGTTAAAAGTTAATTTTTAAATTTGTTTTAAAAAAATATATAAAAAATATAAGAGATAATGTGATCTAAAATAGGTTAAAAGCTAAAAAATGATTTTTAACTATCATTCTAAAATATCCCTACATTGTGTTATCTTCCCAAATAGAGTTGGTGTTTGTTTGATTCTAGGAGATAAAGGGTGTGATTGGATATTATATACTGTGAAGTCCATATATCCCATGTTTGTAAATTTTTTTTTAGAGAGGATATAATATACTATGGGATTGTATATCTCTAAAATTGGTGGATAAACAATACCACCCTCCCCCCATTATATCATATCCCTTAGGCTGGGATATGAATTAAAACAATATAAGAATTTTCACTTTTGGCGACTAAATTTTTAGTCGCCAAAAGTCAATTTTTAGTCGCCGAAAGGCTTTAGCGACTAAATTTTTTGGTCGCAAAATTAGTAGCTGAAGAGTAGTCGGGAAAGCTAATTGGCGACTAAAATTATTTTAGTCGCCAAATGTATTCATTTGCCAACTAAATATTTAGTCGCCAAAAGGTTGGACATTACATTAAATTAGACCATTTTCGGCGACCAAACGTTTAGTCACCTAAAGTCCCACCTTTTTAGCTACTAAAATTTTAATCGACAAAGAGTTCTTTTTTGGCTACTAAAAATTTAGTCGCCTAAAGTCCCCATCTTTGGCTACTAAATGTTTAGTCGGCAAAGAGTTCCTCTTTTGACTACTAAATATTTGGTCGCCTAAAATTCTACATTTTTGGCTACTAAAATTTTAGTCGGCAAAAGTGTGTTTATAATTTAGTTTTTTGTTTTTAGCTACGAAATATTTTAGTCGCCAAATGTTTGATTTTTTTAGTCGCCAAATGTCTTTTTTTTTTTTTGCTACAAAACTTTTAGTCGCCAAATGTCTTTTCCCAATTTCTTTTTAGCTACTAATTGTTTAGTCGCCAAAAACATGATATTATGTTTTATTGCGAAATTATAATTTCTCCACAACTGTCTATATACAATGCAACCTGTAATACGTATAAAAACTGAAAATCTAGAAATTCCCTACATGTTGATTTGTGATCATGTATCAATTTTAAGCAGTAAACAACAATCCCAATCAAACAATCAAGACAAATCGACACAACGATTTTACGTGGAAAAACAACAATTGGACACCTCCAATTGTGATAAAAAAAACTACAGGCAACAGCCACAAAACAATCCACTAAGAAGATATAAAGGAATTACACAAGTATACTCTCAATTACCTAGCGAATCCACGCCTGAATTGAACCAACACCTGTGGCTCTTCTAACCCCGTCTTCACCTCGGAATTGTCTTGACGATGAGCCACTCCAGAATCCACCAAAGCTTCAGACTCGAATTCTTCGGAATCCACCGAAGAACAACTCTCTCTTTTATGTAGAATAAACAAATAATCCTTTGATGTATACTCTTTAAACCATGAGTTGAATACTCAATCAAAACATCAAAGAAAACTAGCAAAATATCCCCAGATATAAACCTTAATAACCAAGAAGAAGATCTGGAGGAGTAATCTTAGTTTTGGACTAAAACAAATACTTATAGAAATCTGGGACTGCGAAGCTCGCTCGAGCGAAGCTTCTTTCGCTCGAGCGAGGAACCAAAAACGCGTGTTTTCCATAAGTGGCTTCGCTTGAGCCACGCACCCTTCGTTCAAGCGTACATTCATCTCTTTCAGGTTTTTTACACAGACGCAGCCTTCGTTCAGGCGAGAACTCCTTCGCTCGAGTGAGCAAGGGCGGACAGGCAACTTTGAATGCAATTTTGCATTTTGCTTCGAGGACGCTGCCCCTCGACCCCGTCGTGGCGCTGCCCCAGGAGCCCCCAAGGGGCGCTGCGCCCTGGACCCCCCGCGAGCTGACCGGGCAGCTCAATCCCCGTCATAATCAGCGAAGTGGCAATCTTGAAAGTATTAACATCACAAACTTTTCTGCGAGGCACAATTTGGGTTGGATTCGCATCTAAACACTCATAGCCTCACTGAAATAAAAAGTGCGAAAATAAGTACAACTGAAAGGAGTTTTGTCAAACGGGATTGCCAAGAATAAAAACCTAACAAAAACAAAATGATACATACTATCAATCATTCCACAATTTGCATCCATATACCAATAATAAATGACATTAAATATCAAAGTCCATACAAATCAACTATTGTCCAAATTAAAATAATAATTCCATACAAAATATATCATACAAAAATCAAAACCCTCCGTATACAAAAAAATACATTTACGTCCAAGCGAAATTACCATTTGGCAAGGTACAAATTGCCATCATAATCTGTACTACAACAAAAGGTGATATATGTACCACGACAAAAGTTTTCTATGGACCATGACAAAACGTCCTATATGTATGCCAACAAATGGTATATATGTACCACGACAGAAGGTGGTTTATGTACCACGACAATCATTATCTATTGATTGCCAAAAGTTTTCTGTATCAGTAATAATGAACTACACTAAAGTTGAGGACGACAAAAGTATTATATTAGTTCTACACAAAAGTGAAAATTCTTCTCCATACACCAATATGGATTATCCACAAGTCCACGCAACCAAGCCATCTACAAAGACAAACAAAAAATGAAATATTAGAATTGGTTACAAAATATCAATTCAGTCAGCCATATGGAACATGTTCTAACATGCATTTAAGGTAGAAACCCCAAAACATAGAGCTCGCTCGCTCGATTGAAGGAAAGCTCGTTCGAGCCAAGAAATGCAACTCTCAGGTCCAAACCCAGACGCAGATGCAAGCTCGAGCGAGGGAACCCTGGCTCGAGCCACCAGACACAACACCCAACTCTCGCTCGAGCGAAGAAATCCTGACTCGAGCGAAGGATCTAAAACAAGGAGCTCGCTCGAGCGACAAAAGCCTCGTTCGAGCGAAGAACAATTAGCAACAATTCTGGGTAGCAACCATTTGCTCCCAGTCACACCCAACCTGTAACAATCCTGCCCAAAACATCCTATAACTCAAATACAAAGTATTGAAGGACGGAAACAAGATATATACAACAACCCACACCACGGAACCTAAGCCCGGGATACAATAATGAATGGAGGGGAAAACCGGGGTCGCTATAACCTTCCCCCCTTAAAGAATTTCGTCTCCGAAATTAGATATGAGTTTTCAAAAAACATATTTTTTCTCAATTCCCAACAATATTACAAGTTAAAATTCAACAACTTGACCCGTTACTGGTCATTCCATCTCTATTCAAGAGGCATTCTACAATATAATTTTCAACATGCATTCTTTTGAATTCCCACAAGTTTTAATATCATAATCCACAATTCCATCACATATGCAATGTTAATAACATACTTGCATTTCTACAACATATTTAACATACACAATGTTAAAATAAACTTCCATTCTCAAGGCATAATTCACAATACCTCCATAAACCGAAACATATACAATATTTTACAACTTAAGACATATTCAATACTTTTAAAATTTATCAATACAGCAAAATATACAACATGTACTCAAACATTCACAAATAGGTCTGGATATTTCTCTCGGACCTCCAATTCACGTTCCCAAGTGGCTTCCTCCACTCCGTGATATTTCCACAAAACTTTTACCAAATGTATCATCTTGCCTCGCAAGACTTGATCCCGCCTATCCAAAACCCGCACTGGTCTTTCCTCATACAAGGCATCCTTATCAACCTCTAAGTCGGTCCAATCCAATACATGCGATGGATCCGGCTCGTACTTCCGAAGCATACTAACATGAAACACGTCATGCACTCCGGACAACTGCGGCGGCAAAGCTAAACGGTAGGCAACCTCGCCAATCCTCTTGAGGATCTCGAAAGGGCCAATAAATCGAGGGGACAACTTCCCACTCTTACCAAACCTCATCAAACCCCGCCTAGGTGATATTTTCAAGAAGACATGATCACCGGCCTCAAATGCCAAAGGCTTCCGCCTACGGTCGGCATAACACTTTTGGCGAGTCTGAGGCTGTACTATTCAGATCCTTAGGATATGCTTCGAGTTGTGTTTCTTGACTTTAGTGGGTCGTGGGGAAGAGGCACTTGCCCTTGGTGGAGTTTGTGCCTACAAGCAACAGTTTTCAGTCGAGTACGGTGCCATACCAATACTCGACTGAAAACTGTGTTGTTGTAGGCAAACTCCACCAAGGGCAAGTGCCTCTCCCACGACCCACTAAAGTCAAGAACACAACCTCGAAGCATATCCTCAAGGATCTGAATAGTACGCTCAGACTGCCCGTCAGTTTGAGGATGATAAGCCGTGCTAAAGGTCAACCTAGTGCCCAAGGCACTCTGCAAACTCTACCACAACCTAGCAGTAAAATGCGGATCTCTATCTGAGACAATCGACACTGGGACCTCGTGCAACCTTATTATGTCTCGAATATACAAGTCGGCAAGATGATCTACCGAATCTCTCATACGCATAGGAATAAAGTACGCCGACTTAGTCAACCGGTCTACAACCACCCAAATAGCATCACTACCCCGCTGAGTCCTCGGAAGACCTACAACGAAGTCCATAGTGACATGCTCCCACTTCCACTCGGCAATAGACAAGGGTTGTAACAAACCCGCTGGCCTCTAATGTTCGGCCTTCACTTGCTGACAAGTAAGGCACTTAGACACAAACACTGCCACATCTCTCTTCATACCTCACCACCAAAACTGGCAACTCAAATCACGATACATCTTAGTGCCTCCCGGATGCACCGCAAAGCGTGAATGGTGAAACTCTCGGAGTACTTCCTCTCGGCAAGACTCCGGCACAAACAAACGGTCTCAGTACCTCACACTCAGGTCAGGATACACAGTCAAACCCTTCTCAACCTTCCTACTGGAGATCTTTTCCTGGAGGGATTCTACCTCAAGGTCACCTCTCTGTGCCTCTAACACTCGAGTCACAAGTGTAGGTTGTGCAACTACGGAAAACAAGGCCGCAGCCTCAACAGATTCGCCCAGAAACAAATCAAACTCGCCAAGTGCACCCAACATCTCCTACTCTCAGATGGCTATACAAGATACATCACTAACGGATTTCCTGCTAAGGGCATCGGCCACAACATTGGCCTTTCCCGGATGGTAATGCAACTCGAAGTCGTAATCCTCAATAAACTCCATCCACCTCCTCTGCCTCAAGTTCAAGTCTTTCTGTGTAAACAGATACTTCAAACTCTTATGATCCGAGAACACCTCGAATCTCTTACCATAAAGGTAGTGCCTCCAAATCTTCAAGGCAAAAATCATAGCTGCTAACTCTAGGTCATGTGTAGGGTAATTTCTCTTGTGTATTTTCAACTGCCGCAAGCCATAGGCTACCACTTTCCCCTCTTGCATCAACACATAACCCAAACTCTCTCGTGAGGCATCACAATAAACCGCATAACCCAACCCTCTCTCCGGAATAATTAAAACCAGAGCGGTGGTAAGTCTAACTTTCAACTCTTGGAACGACTTTTCACAAGTCTCACTCCATACAAATTTGACCCCTTTTCGCGTCAATCTAGTCAACGGTGAAGCTAGCCTGAAGAAATCCTTCACAAACCGACGGTAATACCCAGCTAATCTTAGAAAACTGCGGATCTCAAAAACACTCTTAGGCTGTGCCCAATCCTGCACTGCCTCTATCTTGGATGTATCAACAGACACCCCTTCCCCGGAGACTACATGGCCTAAGAACTTGACCTCACTTAGCCAGAACTCACACTTCCCAAACTTGGCATACAGCCTATGGGCTCTAAGAAACTCAAGCACCACTCTTAAGTGTTCCTCGTGCTCCTCTTCAGAAGGTGAATAAATCAGAATGTCATCCACGAAAACGACCACAAAACGATCTAAGAATTCCTGGAATATCCGGTTCATCAAATCCATAAAGACTGTCGGTGCATTGGTGAGCCCAAAAGGCATCACCAGAAACTCATAGTGGCCATACCGCGTACGGAATGCCGTCTTCGGAATATCTTCCTCCCTGACTCTCAACTGATGGTAAACCGATCTCAAGTCTATCTTAGAGAAACAACAGGACCCTTTCAACTGGTCAAACAAATCATCAATACGAGGCATAGGGTACTTGTTCTTAACCGTAGCCTGATTCAATTTCCGGTAATCGATACAAAGTCTCAAAGCCCCATATTTTTTTTAAGCAAAGAGGGCCGGTGCTCCCCATAGCGAAGTACTAGGGCGAATAAAGCCTTTATCTAGCAATTCCTTGAGCTGAATCTTCAACTCAATCAACTCGGTCGGGGCAAAGCGATATGGTGCCATAGAAATCGGCGTCATGCCGGGCACTAGATCAATAGAGAACTCAATCTCTCGATAAGGTGGTAAGCTAACAAGGCCCTCGGGAAAAACATCCGAATACTCACAAACCACTCGAGGCAATACAGTCTGGGTCTCATCACACTCACTACTCATAAAGCTAGCGAGAAGACCACTAAGCTCACTCTGCCATCGCGGATCATACACTGGTGGCAACACACTACCAATCCGATCCCCTAAGAAATGGAAACAATCCTCGCTCAAGGTATATACAGTCACCCTCTGGCGGTAGCAATCAATAACAGCCTGGTATGACGATAACCAGTCCATACCCAAAATCACATCAAAACCCGACATAGCCATAACTACAAAAGAAAATGGAAGCTGGCGGTCGGCGACCTCTATATCACAGCCCCGACACCCTTGTTTCAAAATCAATTCACGCCCGACAGGTGATACTACACATATAGGAGATGCTAACTGCGCCAACTCCAACCCCAAAATAGATGCAAATGCAGCAGATATAAAGGAATGGGATGCACCCGTATCAATCAACATATTGGCAACCGAGTTGTAAAACAAAAAGGTACCTCTCATAACAGATGGAGCCGGTACAAGATCCTGCGCGGTAACAGTATACACACGCCCAGAAGGTCTCTAATCTACCTGCTTACCCCTAGGAGCAAAAGACTGCTGCACAGACTGAGACGATGACGCCCCCTGATTGGCCCTCGAGGCCTGAACAGACTGTACTGGCTGAAAACTTTGCGTCTGCCTCGAACCAGACGCATCCGATGTGCCACTCAACTGCGTGCAGAACCTCTTCAGGTGCCCCGCCTGACCACATTGGTAACAAGAGAGCGGCTGACCTCTACCCTGACTCTGGCTCTGAGGACGAGTCGAAGATGAAGCTGCTCTCTGCCCTCCGCCCTTTTGCGGGCAAGCTGGAGACTTGTGGCCTAACTGACCACATTTGTAACAAGTAATGTCTCCCTGACTGCCTCTTTCAGAACCTGCACTCGGCACTGGAAAGGTAGATCTCGCCAAAGCACCCTGGGACTGCTGAGGGTTAGAATCCCTCTGCCTCCTACCATCCCCTTGGCTATCCTGACTCCTCTTGGAGCCCCTCATCCTCTCCTCCTCCTCGTGCATCATAATCTCCATATGGGCCGCGGCATCCACAAGGCGCCCATACTCCCGGGTCATGGATCCCCCAACTCTAGTCTTGAGTCCATGCCTCAACTTCCTCTCAAATTCCAGACAACGGTGTTCCTCAGACGCCACAAGCTCAGGTGCAAACCTGGATAAACTGGTAAATGCAGCCTCAAACTTGGCCACTGGCATACTCAGCTGCTTGAGTTGACAGAACTGATCTCTCAACTTCTCCCTGACAGCAGGAGATAAAAACTTCTCCTGGAAGGCGTCAACGAAAGCCTTCCAAGTCCCACCAATACGGCCTCGAATAAACTTCCACCACTAACCCGCGTCTCCCTTCAGCTGGAAGGACACCAAGGTCACCTTCAAAGCCCCGTCTTCGATGCCAAGCATCTCAAACGTCTTCGTCATCTGCTCAAGCCACTCATCAGCCTTAAGTGGCTCCTTCGGATCGCCAACAAACTCGTTCGGATTCAACCGGAAGAACTCCCTCTTCAGAAAGGAAGGCCCTGCCTCAACTACATGGGCCTGGGCTTGATTCTCAGCCTTGAGAATGCCCATAGATTCTCTCAACGCTCCTGCCATCTCGCGGGCTAAGGCGCCCATGGCCTGCTGACCTACTGGCTCGGCCACATTGGACTGGCTAACCCCCTCCTGCTGCGCCGGAATATCATCTGGTATAGGCATCTCCTGCCTCCTAGGCCTACCTCGCCTACTACCACGTCCTCGTCCTGACATCTTGATAAAGGTAACGAAGAACATTAGCACATTCACAAATGTGCCGAAGCTATAACACTCGCGTCCTAATGCATGGACAATAGTAATTCATTCCACGTAAGCACATAATCACATAAGCACTTACGAATTTCATTTCCAGATAATGACAGTCCCGAGGTGTTGCTAGAGTTCCGGTTAGAAACAGCATTGATCAAGTGCTTTTCCAACAAGACTCCCAGAAACCCAAGGATCCAATCAACATCCTAGAAACAACATTCCATACCCATAAAACCACATAAACATGTTATCACATAAGCACATAACATTATACCTAAGTCTCTAACAAGTGAGACAAACCCATTGTGGTACTAGCCACTTCCCGCGTACCCAAAGTATTCAAACCCGGTATGCTCTGATACCAAGTTATAACACCCTCAAAATAAACCCATAATTCATACATTCATGATACAAGAAAAGGACAATATATTCCATAAATCAGAGTGTTTACTACAAAAGTGTTACATGTTGACAACAAAAGTAAATGCCCTACGGGCTTACAACTTTCCAAGTCAACACTTGGGTTCAACAAAAGAAGAGTCTAACTCTTTACACAAAATAAGCCCTTGGCTTGATTTACATGTAACACAAAGATAACATCAAAAAGATCTTCTAGCCACTAAGCCTCCCAAGCTATGTCCTTGGAGGTTACACATCACCTGAACCTGAAAATGATGTCCCATATAGGGTGAGCCAATGCCAGTAGAGATATACTAAACCAGATATAAGCAATGACCAAAACAATAGCATTTGATAGATGGTTAACACTTATAAACCAATTTATATCACAATACAATTCCATGACAATCAAGTCCATGTTACGTTTCACTTTCCTTTACTTATCCAAATCATTTCATAAACATGGCTCAGAACTTGGCCAAACAATTAAATGGGAATGCATCCCATATTAAAACATTTCCTTTATTCACAATTCAGACGAGTCTACAACTCACATTAAAAACACTTCCAGCATTTCAATTTAATACATAAATTTCCTGTATTAACACTTCAAGTGATATACATATTTGCTGTATCAATGGAGTCCATCCCCTATCTCTTTCCTAACAGGTTTGAGAGTCCATCCCCTATCTCCTCTCAAACCATGGAGTACATCCCCTATCTCCTCCCAAACAATATGCATATACAATGTATTTAACACTTGTCATATACAATAATCAATCAATACATGTGTTTGCTGTATTAATTCAACCGTCATATTCAATGACATATTCCATGTGATTAGTTTCAATTTTCCCTAATCAATATGCAATGTCTACAACAATCATGACTATCCTCCACCGATAGCCAAAGCAGTTATTTCTTAGCAGATAATAAATGTAACAAACAGATATAATATCCACATTCTCATGGTTGAGTGATTAACTATTCCAACTACACTATTTAACCCCATAATTTCTCAATTTCATTATCCTCAACTCAATTCCACATTTCCCCAAATTAATTATACAAATTAATTTATTACAATAATTAGGGCATTTTCCCCCCTTTTCAATATCAACCCTAATGTTTGATTTCACCAATTTGACGACAATAGTACCATTTTTCAATGTCTTACATACATATGGGTTTTAACATTTGGAAACCCCTCTTTTATAAATTACACAACAACCCTAACTTTCCCAAAATTACCAAGCAATACCATTTTTCCAAAATACACAATGTCTATGTCAAAACTCATAGAATGGAGTAGAAAATCCCTACCTCGAAATGGAGAGACCAAATGAAGAAGATGGTGAAAATCCAAAGTGCTCCAAACCCACAAATCTTTAGATTAAAAGGAAGCCCAAGTCACCCTCTATCTTTCTTACAAAGAGGTTAGGGTAGAAACACACTATAAGTAGATCAATCCCTAGAGAGAAGTTATATAGAGAGAGAAGATGCAGCTAGTCTAGGGTTTGTATGAAAAGAGAGGATGAAAAAGTGAAGTGTAATCTCGCTGCTGTCAACTGAAATACACCAGGCTCGCTCGAGCGAAGAAGTGGTTGCTCGAGCGACCAGACACAAAGGATACTCGCTCGAGCGTAGAAAGCCTCGCTCGAGCCAACAATTCGAAGCTTCAGGTCAGCAACCAGAAGCACGCTCGAGCGAAGAAACCCAAAACATAGAGCTCGCTCGCTTGAGCGAAGGAAAGCTCGCTCGAGCTAAGAAATGCAACTCTCAGGTCCAAACCCAGACGCAGACGCACGCTCGAGCGAGGGAATCCTGGCTCGAGCCACCAGACACAACACCCAACTCTCGCTCGAGCGAAGGAATCCTGGCTCGAGCGAAGGATCTAAAACAAGGAGCTCGCTCGAGCGACAAAAGTCTTGCTCGAGCGAAGAACCAAGATTCTGGGCAGCAACTATTTGCTCCCAGTCACACCCAACCTGTAACAATCTTGCCCAAAACATCCTATAACTCAAATACAAAGTATTGAAGGAAGAAAACAAGATAAATACAACAACCCACACCATGGAACCTAAGCCCGGGATACAATAATGAATGGAGGAAAAACCGGGGTCGCTATATCTTCAAATAGAGAAAATTATAGTATGGTAGAAATGAAATTTTTTCGGTTGTAAAACATCATCACAATTCAAAATTAATAATCTATAATTAAAACTTATCCTATCCCATTTTTTTAATTTAAAATATACATTTATTAAGAACAATATTTCTTCATCATTGATTATGAAACAAAGATCTTCATTGTATTTATAAAACTGATAGCATCAGAATCCATTGAAGATCATGACAAAAATTCAATAACTAAATGAAGGATTAATAATGAACAATATATATATATATAGGTCCAGTGGGAAAACATATCTATATTATACGTTCAAAAAGAAATGTTCATAATGCCAAAAGCAATTCATATATCACATAACATCAAAGCCAACCAATAGGGAAAGGATTATTTTTGTTTGTTTTTATCTTTTATTTATTTTTTGTTGGGACCCTTTAATAATGTGACATTCCCATTGCTGATCCATCTCCAAGCTGAGCAGCTTTTCATATGATACAAGCAAAGCAACCCACTATCTCATGCACACACACCTGGAGTTTTCAAAAATAATTTTTAACTCCTATTTTTTTGGATTTTAGTATTTTTTTTAAAATTTTTAATCAAATTCTTTTAATTTTTATTTAGATGCACTTTAAAAGTTCTAAAAAAATGTTAAAAATTCTTTAAAAAATTTTCTAAATACAAAAATTTAGTACATTTTCGTATTTTTTATTTTATTTATTGAATTCTTTTTAGATTACTTCACAAATATTTTATTTTTTAACTACATTAGAATTAAAAAAACTTTGTTTCATAACTTGAACGGAAAAAAAATAATGATAAACATTCAGTCATGCAAGGCAATCATGAACTAATTAATTGCATAGAATGAGAGGCTGGGTATTCAAAGCTACATATTCTTTTCCCTTCTTTAATTTTGAAAACTGTATTTAAATGCATCAATTGAATGAAGGATAACTACCCAAGCATATCTTCAAGTAATGCTCCCATGGAAGGCATTGCTTTGTTTCATGCATGTATCAGCTGATATTAGTATAGGCAAGAGATGTAATGGAAAACATCACATTACCATCTAATGCCTCCCAAACAGACTTACTTCAACTTGAATGAAAATTGTATTAGGAATATGGATTGAAGAGAGAAAGAAGAGCATCCTAATTAAAATTCCTTCAGCTTCAACCTCCAATGTTGGATTGCTTCACATATCAAACACGTGAGCATTGTCCAGTTTCGTTTGAACATTTCGTCAAACACATGGTGAGCAAAAGGGTCAGAAGACAACAACAAATACAAGCGTGGAAGAATTTCGTTTGAACATTTTTTCAGGTACATGGTGAGCAAGAGTGTGAAAAACAACAACAATTACAAGCATAGACCAAACAATAGTAACACATACACTAAGAAATTACATAAATCAAAACAACAATTACCCTAAGAAATTACATGTTCCTTCAATCATTGGTTCATTGATTTCACATAAATCAAAATCCTACACCATAAAAAAAAAACCCCAGATGTAAAGTGAAATAGGGAAATAGAGAAAGAGAGACAAAAAAACAGAACTGAGAGGGAGAGAGATAGAGAGAGTAAGAGAAATAGAAAGAGGAAGATAAAAACCTCAATGTTGAAGCAATGCAATGCGAGGAGCTGCGAGGCAAGCAACGACGGTGGCAGTGTGCGACGGTGGAAGGTCGACGGTGAACGATGGTGGAAGATCAACGGTGAGTGATGGGGGCTGAAGTGATGGTGAGTCACCCCTGAGAGAGAGGGAGAGAAAGAGTCAAGAGTATGAAAAGAAAAAGTCAAAATGAATTGCCTCTAAATTTGAAAAACTTTCCCCCAAAAAAATCTGTTATCAATGCCGACCAAACAAAATTTTTGTTGCCAATTGCAGCAGTTTTGGCGACTGAAAATATTTTGGTCACCAAAAAATAATATTCACTGACTAAATTATTTTTTTGTCGCTGAAAGTAAGTTTTTGGCGACTAAAAGTTTAGTCGCCAAAGAGGAAAAATAATTTTTTTATTTTCCATTCGGCGACTAAATATTTTAGTAGCCAAAAATCAATATACAGCGACTATTTTTTTTTTGTCGCTGAAAGTAACATTTTTTTAGTCGCCAAAGAGAAAAAATAATTTTTTTATTTCCCATTCGGCGACTAAATATTTTAGTAGCCAAAAGTCAATATACAGCGACTAAGTTTTTTTTTTTTTGTTGCCAATTCTGGCATTTTTAGCGACTAAATTTTTTTTAGTCGCCAATAATGAATATACCCCGACTAAAAAAAATTAGTAGCTAAATATTTTACTTTTGGTGACTAAAAAAAATGTTAGTCGGCAATTTCATAACTTTTGGCGACTAAATTTTTTTTTTGGTCGCAAAAGGTGCATTTTTTTGTAGTGAAAAGTCTAATTTTCCCTCTTGTCTATCTAATTATAATGGCTTGAAATATTTTATAAGAATGATGATGCACGATGAATGAATGAATGAAGATATTTTTTTCATTCAATGATGATTATTTTTGTAAGATAGAATTTTTAAAAATGAATATTAGTTTTTTTTTTTCAAATAATTTATATTCTTGGGGTTTTTTTTTTTTTTTTTTTTTTTTTTTTTGTAAGAATGATGGATATGGGGTGATAAATGAGTGATGATTATTTTTAAAATCAAAATACTTGTTTAAAATGATTTTGTGGTCCTTTTTTTATCATTATTAGGTTGACATTAATATAATATTTTTTTGGAGGGGGGGGGGGGAATTATTGTATTTAATATGAATATTTAATTTGTTCAAATAAAAAATAATATGAATTTTTAATTTATTTATTTGCATTAGTCTTGCAAGTGGTGTTATTTTTTCCTACACTGAAAAGTGTCCCTTTTGATGGGCATAAGGGCAATATGGGTATTAAAATATATTATGACGGCAATATTGGAAAGTACTTGTTTATATCTCACAATATATTTTGTAAAACAAATATGGATAATATATATCCGGTCTTATATATCAAGTCAACAAATATGAATTGAGAGATATATTATCCAATAAATATATCCTATTTATTATATATCCTAACTAAATCTCACATTATATTATATCTTTCATTTTATATCCAGTGAAACAAACAAAATGTCTTATAAAAATATCATTTTTATTTTGTCTAACTAGTAATTTTATTTTTTATTTTAGTTAATCAATCAAATTAATTTCATTAATTTTTTATAAAAAATGTTATAAACATAGATAAATGAATAAATAATCTTTTTATGACATGATGCATATGTTGACGTAACATTTGTAAATATTTATTTAAAATATATAATTAAATTATTTTTAAAACATTTTTATATTAAATTATTTAAAAAAAATATTTTCAAACAATCATATTTTCAAATGGGCTGGAGCAAGCCCAACAACGATAGAGGGAGCAAGCAGATGGCACCAGATAGAGGAAACCCTTTTGCCTATCAATGAAGGCGGGTTAGCTCTGGAGAGCCAAAATCAAAATGGATATTTTACCTTTTCTAATGTAGAGTCGTTGTATTTGGTTTGGGGATTTGGAAAGAGAATTGAAAAAGAAAATGAAAAAGGTAAGTAAAATGTGAATAAAATATACACTACAAAAAAAGGTGTTTTTTGCGACGGTAACGAGCCGTCGCAAATGTTCCCGGACCCCGTCGCTAATGCTTTTTGCGACGGTAAGTTGCCTTTTTGCGACGGTAATGAGGGGTCGCGACAAAGGGGGTTGCAAAAGAGATTTGGCGACGGTACGTACCGTCGCCATTAGTTTCTGCGACGGTAAGGTCTCTTTTTTGCGACGGTATTTTTCCCGTCGCCAATAAAGGGAAAAAAATCAGTTTTCACGACGGTACGTATTTACCGTCGCTAAAAGCGAGGTTTTGAGACGGCAACCACCCCGTCGCTAAAACTCTGACATCAAAGAAGTATTGGCGACAGCAAAGGTTACCGTCGCTAAAGGTGTCTTCTACATTCAATAGGCACAGCTTTTGCGACTATATTTGGTGCCGTCGCAAAAGCCTATATTTGGTTTTTGCGACGGGTTCTTATCCCGTCTCAAACAAAAAAAAAAAAAAAAAAAACCTGCTGAAAAATTATTAAAAAAATTAAAATAACCTGCATTAAATAAAAAATAACTATAAAAAAATCCAAAAATTACAGAATAATATAAATACATACATAAACAAAAGTTGACAAATAATGAAAATTAATAATATTGTTCCATTCATAACAATACATAAATAAAAATTCATAACAGTAAAAATTATGCCACTACATAACATCCCATAATACATACATAATGTTGCTCACAAATTTAAATAACATAAATCAAAATCAAAACTAAAAGTTTTCGTCTTCATTCGTTCGTGGGTTACAAAAACAAAAATTTGTCATAATCTTGATACGCCTGCATTCCAGAAGAAGCCAACTGCTACTCAGGAAATATCTGAAAAAAACAAGATAAACATAATTAAAAACCATATAATGGTGTTAATATTTTAATTATAGAAAAATATTAAAAAAAAATTGACTACTATATAATTAGAAAGATTGTTTAGTAAATAATTTTGACTGGACAAAAATCCGGCTCTAACTCCCAAACCGGGAATCCGATTCGAGCCCCGTCTTCTCCCACAAGTCTCTCATGCCTAGGCGGTCGTGTGTGCCAAGTTTCGTGCTAAACCGACGCCGTTTGGTGATTTTGGGGCGTTAACGCCTCGAATTAAAGTTTCTTAAAAAAGTAGTTTGCCTAAAGTGAAATCCGGCTCTAACTCCCAAACCGGGAACCCGATTCGAGCCCCGTCTTCTCCCACAAGTCTCTCGTGCCTAGGCGGTCGTGTGTGCCAAGTTTCGTGCTAAACCGACGCCGTTTGGTGATTTTGGGGCGTTAACGCCTCGAATTAAAGTTTCTTAAAAAAGTAGTTTGCCTAAAGTGAAATCCGGCTCTAACTCCCAAACCGGGAACCCGATTCGAGTCCCGTCTTCTCCCACAAGTCTCTCGTGCCTAGGCGGTCGTGTGTACCAAGTTTCGTGCCAATCCGACCCCATTTGGTGATTTTGGGGCGTCAACACCTCGAATTTAAGTTTCTTAAGGAACTAGTTTGCCTAAACCGAAATATGGCTCTAACTCCGAAACCGGGAACCCGATTCGAGTCCCGTCTTCTCCCACAAGTCTCTCGTGCCTAGGCGGTCGTGTGTGCCAAGTTTCGTGCCAATCCGACCCCATTTGGTGATTTTGGAGCGTCAACACCTCGAATTTAAGTTTCTTAAAGAACTAGTTTGCCTAAACCGAAATATGGCTCTAACTCCGAAACCGGGAACCCGATTCGAGCCCCGTCTTCTCCCACAAGTCTCTCGTGCCTAGGCGGTCGTGTGTGCCACGTTTCGTGCTAAACCGACGCCGTTTGGTGATGTTGGGGCGTTAACTCCTCAAATTCAAGTTTCTTAAGGAACTAGTTTGTCTAAACCGAAATATGGCTCTAACTCCGAAACCGGGAACCCGATTAGAGTCCCGTCTTCTCCCACAAGTCTCTCGTGCCTAGGCGGTCGTGTGTGCCAAGTTTCGTGCCTATCCGACACCATTTGGTGATTTTGGAGCATCAACACCTCGAATTTAAGTTTCTTAAAGAACTAGTTTGCCTAAACCGAAATATGGCTCTAACTCCGAAACCGGGAACCTGATTCGAGCCCCGTCTTCTCCCACAAGTCTCTCGTGCCTAGGCGGTCGTGTGTGCCAAGTTTCGTGCTAAACCGACGCCGTTTGGTGATTTTGGGGCGTTAACTCCTTGAATTCAAGTTTCTTAAGGAAGTAGTTTGCCTAAAGTGAAATCCGACTCTAACTCCCAAACCGGGAACCCGATTCGAGCCCCGTCTTCTCCCACAAGTCTCTCGTGCCTAGGCGGTCGTGTGTGCCAAGTTTCGTGCTAAACCGACGCCGTTTGGTGATTTTGGGGCGTTAACTCCTTGAATTCAAGTTTCTTAAGGAAGTAGTTTGCCTAAAGTCAAATCCGGCTCTAACTCCCAAACCGGGAACCCGATTCGAGCCCCGTCTTCTCCCACAAGTCTCTCGTGCCTAGGCGGTCGTGTGTGCCAAGTTTCGTGCCAATCCGACCCCATTTGGTGATTTTGGAGCGTCAACGCCTCGAATTTAAGTTTCTTAAAGAACTAGTTTGCCTAAACCGAAATATGGCTCTAACTCCGAAACCGGGAACCCGATTCGAGCCCCGTCTTCTCCCACAAGTCTCTCGTGCCTAGGCGGTCGTGTGTGCCAAGTTTCGTGCCAATCCGACCCCATTTGGTGATTTTGGGGCGTCAACACCTCGAATTTAAGTTTCTTAAGGAACTAGTTTGCCTAAACCGAAATATGGCTCTAACTCCGAAACCGGGAACCCGATTCGAGTCCTGTCTTCTCCCACAAGTCTCTCGTGCCTAGGCGGTCGTGTGTGCCAAGTTTCGTGCCAATCCGACCCTATTTGGTGATTTTGGAGCGTCAACACCTCGAATTTAAGTTTCTTAAAGAACTAGTTTGCCTAAACCGAAATATGGCTCTAACTCCGAAACCGGGAACCCGATTCGAGCCCCGTCTTCTCCCACAAGTCTCTCGTGCCTAGGCGGTCGTGTGTGCCACGTTTCGTGCTAAACCGACGCCGTTTGGTGATGTTGGGGCGTTAACTCCTCGAATTCAAGTTTCTTAAGGAACTAGTTTGTCTAAACCGAAATATGGCTCTAACTCCGAAACCGGGAACCCGATTAGAGTCCCGTCTTCTCCCACAAGTCTCTCGTGCCTAGGCGGTCGTGTGTGCCAAGTTTCGTGCCTATCCGACACCATTTGGTGATTTTGGGGCGTTAACTCCTTGAATTCAAGTTTCTTAAGGAAGTAGTTTGCCTAAAGTGAAATCCGACTCTAACTCCCAAACCGGGAACCCGATTCCAGCCCCGTCTTCTCCCACAAGTCTCTCGTGCCTAGGCGGTCGTGTGTGCCAAGTTTCGTGCTAAACCGACGCCGTTTGGTGATTTTGGGGCGTTAACTCCTTGAATTCAAGTTTCTTAAGGAAGTAGTTTGCCTAAAGTCAAATCCGGCTCTAACTCCCAAACTGGGAACCCGATTCGAGCCCCGTCTTCTCCCACAAGTCTCTCGTGCCTAGGCGGTCGTGTGTGCCAAGTTTCGTGCCAATCCGACCCCATTTGGTGATTTTGGAGCGTCAACGCCTCGAATTTAAGTTTCTTAAAGAACTAGTTTGCCTAAACTGAAATATGGCTCTAACTCCGAAACCGGGAACCCGATTAGAGTCCCGTCTTCTCCCACAAGTCTCTCGTGCCTAGGCGGTCGTGTGTGCCAAGTTTCGTGCCTATCCGACACCATTTGGTGATTTTGGAGCGTCAACACCTCGAATTTAAGTTTCTTAAAGAACTAGTTTGCCTAAACCGAAATATGGCTCTAACTCCGAAACCGGGAACCCGATTCGAGTCCCGTCTTCTCCCACAAATCTCTCGTGCCTAGGCGGTCGTGTGTGCCAAGTTTCGTGCCAATCCGACCCCATTTGGTGATTTTGGGGCGTCAACACATCGAATTTAAGTTTCTTAAAGAACTAGTTTGCCTAAACCGAACTAGAATGCAAAGATACATTTTAGCTTAGCATGCAAAGATACATTTTATACCTGATCTTCTGGTGGTGGTGTATATGGATTCTCGTCTTCTGCAGATTCCCTAAATGCCCGGTGGCCACTCGATGCATCAGGAACCTATGTTAGTCAGTGCATAATGTGTTAATCATATTCGAATTTCATACATAAGCTTCAGTGAAAATTGAACTATCAAACAATTGTGATGTTTATATGGAACCTGTCTGTTGGGATCCACACTCGCCCCCTGTGACACAAGGGCCATCATCTCAGCTCTCATCTGCTGCAACTATGTAGAGAACTCTGCTCGAATCTCCTCCCTCAACTCATCCCTTAGCTCAGCACGAATCTGATCAATAGTCGATGGCTGGGGTGTTGACTGTGATGGCCCAACACCATCTTTATACACCACTCTCCGAGGCACGATTCTCCCGTATGTGCGACAATATCCATGTGTGTCATGACCTATCAACTCATGGAAAATGGCATTCCTAGCCTCCAAAGTCCGACCATCCTCAGGTAGCATAGAGAGTTGACGATTAAACTCATCCTGTATTGAATAAGACACACAAGTATACGCCAAATTAAGATGGTTGACACACAAAAAATAAACTTTAAATACAATCACAGGTGTTTGGAAACTACCAAGGTCTGGATAACCTCTGGGTCATCTACTCTACGTGTCATAAGCCAAACATTCATCTTATCAGTAGACGCTCCGTTACTGGTCATCTAAATTTTTTTTAGAAATATGAAAATTAGAATCCAAATAATTTGCAAATATACAATGTTTATTTATATACAAAAATAAAACAATAAAATGTAAACCTCATGCCGTATCTGAGAGAAAGTAGTACGCCCTGTGGTATGAGCTATGCCGTGAGCTCGCCGATTTTTAGCGTTCCTACTTGCAATTTTCTATAACAAGTTCAACAAATGTAAGTATGTAAATATGATTTGTATGTTTACATATCATAAATATAACGTAATTGTATACCTCAGCATCGGAAGTACGCCAATACTCCACAAGTTGTTCCCACTGGCTTGACACAACGTTCATAGGAACATCATCCTTCAGATTAGGATCAGAGCTTCTAGGCTTGAAATACTTAGCCTTAAGCTTGTTCTTGTGATCCTTCCATATGCTGTTGCAGTTTTTCATGCAGAGTGGCTTGTACTCCTCTGGACATAGATTCAAATTGTCCTATAAAACACAAAGTTTAAGGCTAAGTATAACACAAATTTGGAATTCGAATTTGTGGACAAAAATATACTTTTACCTTCACATCCTTCCAGATAGCATCAATAATATCATCAGGCACACTGTTCCAGTCAACAAAAGTAAGAGGAACAATGTTACCATTCCGGACAATAATGCCAAGTTGAGTAGTTAACTTGGCCACGTTATCCCCTATTGGGCAGTAATTTCCATCAAATTGTATGTCCAGCTTTTTACTAGTACCCCACTCTTTAATGCCCTTGGCACATCCTCTACCACGCCTACTCGAGGTTGATGAAGAACAAACATGACCTGCGATATACAATAATAATAAACAATATCAATGGTAACAACCAAATACAAATTTAAATAATGTGAATACAAATCATATCAAATAAACCTGATGTGGGCTGTGAAGAAGTCGAAGGGTCTGCAAAATACAATGAGAATAAACAAGTTATATATAATGAGCATAAATAAATGTATGTGTAAATAATATTCATGCAAATCAAAGCAAATTTATATACCTGCGGATGGCTCATAAGCTGATGATGATAGCTGCTGTGGTGCCACTGATGGTGGACGCACCGATGGTAGGCGTGGAGGCTGAGTACATGGTAGCTGCTGTGGTGCCACTGATGGAGGTCGATACGGTGGTAATGGCCCCTCAGATGGTGGTGGCACTAATGGCCCCTCCGATGCTGGCCGATGTGATGCCTCCTCTGATGGTGGTGCTACTGATGTCCTGTTATGTAGCACATCAGACATCATGCGCCGGGGATGATCAGGCTTCCTCTTCCTTCCCATAATAATCTGCAAGCAATATAACATTAATTGACATTAGAAACATAGACAATGGTTTGTCATCAACTATAATATGACATGAATTGAACTAATACAATTACAAAGACAAAGTAAATTAAGAAATTGATGATTAACTACAACCTTGGCCTTAATTGAATTACTAATTGATTACATATCAGCCTATTTGAACATCAACTGTTTCCCCTTCTGCGGCTTCCCTCACCCAACCAACTTCTTCATCACGAAGCATTATATTTTCTTCCAATTGTTGGCTCATGTATGGCTCGATTTGTGGATCAGCCGAACTCATATCAAATAAACCTCTTTGAGACATCTTCACTACGACTTGCCAGTCTGGTTGTAACGGGTCTGCAACATACCAAACTTGCTCTGCTTGGGACGCCAAGATGAAAGGTTCATTGGTAATTCGATCATCTCGGTACAACAAATGATTGAAGTTCACCAACGTGAAATTGAAGACATCTTCTTTCTTTCCGTGAATGTTGTCAATCCAATCACACTTAAACAACACATGTTTCTTCTCATTGGAATATCGAATCTCAACAATATCTGTCAATTGTCCATAATAGTACACAGACCCCAGACGAGGATTCTTGTCTTTTCGACTAGCATAACTTATGGTATCTGCCTTCAAAGCTACACCACAATTTTGTGTGGCTCGACGATCATCCATGGCCTTTACTCGATACCGAAACCCATTCAGTATATACCCGTTGAACCTCCTTGCCAGGTTATGAGGACCATTTGCCAATAGAATAATCTCTTCAGAAAGTATGACATCAGTAGTCCTTCGCAAAGTTTGGACCTACTTAACACGAAAATGTAAAATTTAAGATGTAGATCGACTTAAGTAACTAGAATCTATAGAGTTAAATACATACATGTTCCTTGAACCAAATGTGAAAAGTTTCAAAATGTTCACGCCGAAGTTGATGATCGTCGACACGAGGCATTTTGAGCTTAAGTACTTCAAGGTGTTTGCTGTGTAGATTGAAATTTTAGCCATACCAAAAATTTAGTTGAAAATTCAATAAAGCATAATAAAATATTGAGTGAGTGACTTAACCTACTTTATGAATGGTTGAACCGCGCTTGTATTGCATAAGATGTACCGATGAGCTTGTACCCAAGAAGTATTATCAAGATAAAAGCTTGTGTTTTCACCAGTAGCATGACCCAAATTATCAGCACCACTATAGTTCCTCACGGGTCGACTAGATTTGGTTTCCACATCACTGAGATATTGTGCACAAAAATTCATGCATTCTTCCATAAGATATCCTTTAGCAATTGATCCTTCAGGACGAGCTCTATTCCGCACGTATTGCTTCAAAGTAAGAAGATACCTCTCAATTGGATACATCCATCGAAACTGAATCGCTCCACCCAATAAGGCTTCATCAGCTAGATGTATAGGCAAGTGCTCCATTATATCAAAAAAACTCGGAGGAAATATTTTCTCTAGATGACAAAGTGTTACAGCGATACGATCTTTAATATATTGCAAATCCGTCGCACGATTCACTTTCGAACACAATTGTCTAAAGAAATTGCTCAATTCAATCAAGGGTTCAATTACATTCTTCGGTAACGATCTGCGAATAGCCAATGGAATAAGTTGTTGCATCAAAATATGACTATCGTGGCTCTTAAGACCCCCAACGCTTCTATCATGTAAGCGCACACGACGTGATATATTGGATGAATACCCGTCGGGAACTCTTACTTCCTTCAACACTTTCAAGAACAAATCTTTCTCATCCTTGGTCATCGTGAATTGTGCTGGTGGTAAATAGGCTTTATTCGACCCTCTTAACTGCAAATGTAGGGGTTTTCTAATATTCATATCTTGTAAATCACGCCGAGCATTAACACCATCCTTCGATTTTCCTGCAACCCCTAATATTGTCCACAACACATTGTCACAAACATTCTTCTCTATATGCATCACATCGAGGTTGTGTCTTATTAGATTGTGCTCCCAATATGGCAATTCATAAAAGATACTCTTTTTCTTCCAACTATGGGTGCGATGTCCAACTTTCTCCTTCTCTACCTGTCTCCTATGCCTCTCCTTAAGGTCATCCCTATTGTATTGGGTTAAAATACCCTCAGATTCTAATTGTAGCAACATCTCAGTTCCAGACAACAATTTTGGTTTGAGTCTGACTTCCCGACTACCATCAAATGATACTTTATCCTTCCGAAATTTATGGCCAGTAGGTAAAAATCTGCGATGACCCAAGTATGATTGTTTCCTACTATGCTTCAACCAACACGATGTAGTTTCCTTATTGCAACAAGGACATGCATATTCGCCTTTAGTGCTCCATCCTGACAAGTTTGCGTATGCAGGAAAATCACTAATTGTCCACAGTAAAGCTGCATGCATTTGAAACATTTGATTTGTTGATGCATCAAATGTTGACACACCCTCATTCCATAGTTCTTTCAACTCCTCAATCAACGGTTGCATATAAACATCAATCTTGTCACCAGGTCCTTTCGGGCCGTCAATAAGCACGGATAAAATTAGAAATGGTTGCTTCATGCACATCCATGGCGGCAAGTTGTATGGAATGAGCACAACAGGCCAAGTGCTATGAACTATGTTCATCGTCCTGAATGGGTTAAAACCATCAGATGCTAAGCCAAGCCTTACACTTCGGCAATCATTACTAAAGTCAATATTCCGACGGTCAAAATCTTTCCATGCAAGGGAGTCAGCAGGATGCCTGAAGACACCATCATCAGTTCGTTCCTCTGCATGCCATCTCATTAACTTGGTCGTCTTGGATGACATAAACAACCTCTGCAACCTTGACTTTAAAGGAAAATACCTCATCTGTTTTGCAGCTATTTGTTTGCCACCTGTGTTAGGACCATTTGAACCACCATCACCATTTGATTTCCATCTACAACTGTTGCATATGACACATTTATCAAGATTGGCGTCCTCGTTTCGAAACAACATGCAACTGTTGGGACATGCATCCCACGTCTCATACGTGAAGCCCAAATCTGTTGTGACCTTTTGAGCTTTATAATATGAGTCCGGAAGTTTCACACCCAACGGAAACGCCTCATTCAATAACTCAAGCAACATGTCAACAGACTTGTCCGTCCACTGATTAAGCACCTTCAAATGTAGAAGTCGAACAATGAATGACAAAGATGTGAACTTCTGACAACCCGGATACAATTCACTTTGTGCATCTTGAAGAAGTTTGAAATACTTTGCAGTCTCTGCATTTGGACCGAGCTGGGGTTCAGATGCATGGGGATCAGGCCTCTGTGGTTCATCACCCTCAGCACTTGTACCGGCATGTGGATTTCCCATAGCCCCTTGTATCATTCCAATCATATCATCCCCAATGTCTGAATTAGCTAATGTTTCATTCTCTCTATTACCATGCAGAGATACGTAAGATTCCCCATGATTAATCCAATGTTTGTATTTTTTAAAAAAACCATTCAAAATCAGATGCTCCCGTACACCCTCTCGTACAAAATAGTATCGATTCTCACACTTCCTACACGGACAACTGATCATCGAACCTTCAACCCTATTGGTGTAGGCAAACACAAGGAATTCATCAATTCCATTAATGTATTCGCTCGACATCCTATTTGGCAAATCAATCCAACTCTTATCCATCATCTGTACACATCCACAAAAATATCTCATCAAAGTAACTCTAAATATAATACCTTTAACTCAAACCTATTCGAAAAAATACTCAAAACTCATCTATTTAAGTTTGACTAAGAAATTCTTCGCCTATTGCCAACTGTCATGTTTTTATTTGTTGCATGATGACATTTAAGCATAGCAAAGCTTTTGATACATACACAAATCAAGGTTGTTTCAATTATCTGTTATAATGGTGCCCATTTCCTATCATTAAGCATAGAGCATGAACGTGCATAAGGAGATAATATAAGACTGACAATTCTACAAATTATCGGACCAATCCCAGCAGAATTCAGTTATTCAAATAGAAGAGAGATGAATGTTAGAATGTGCTACGAAAAGAAAATAGAAATAAACAACCGTAGTTACACAAGGAGAGAGAGAGAGAGAGAGAGAGAGAGAGAGAGAGAGAGAGAGAGAGAGAGAGAGAGATAGTGCCAAGAGAAGATGATAGAAATTAAACAACAGTTACAAGGAAACCAATAGTGGATCCAAAGTAGGAGGGTAGCAAAATTGGTTAAGGTAAAAAGTTCATTTAGATCCATAACAAAAGCTCTCTCTGCTACAAGAGTTAATTTTTCATAGGAGTAAAATTTTTAGGAAAATTTCTTGAGATTTCAAGTCTGGTAAACTACATATTTAGGGAGGCAATTTTGCAAACATGTTAGGTATACTGTTACTTCTACTCAAGGTATTAAAAATTCAAAAGATAGTTCAAAAGAATGTGTATTTACCCATGGGTTATTTGCAGTTTGCACTTAGAGGATTGTTGTCTCTCTTACTATAAAATTTATTTAGCACTAATTTTATTTATTTGTTTATTTATTTATTTAAACCCATTTTTCATCTTTATTTATAAACTTA
Organism: Camellia granthamiana; assembly: GCA_036172215.1. Lineage (NCBI taxonomy): Eukaryota > Viridiplantae > Streptophyta > Magnoliopsida > Ericales > Theaceae > Camellia > Camellia granthamiana. Next base: position 66,921,262 of record CM069914.1, read on the forward strand.
ATTTTGCTCACATGGAATGATGGAAGAAGATGCCACTTTTTTTCTCTCCTAATTTGCCAAGTGGACTGTAAGTGAATACCAATGTAGATAATTGGAATTTGACAATTTAGTATCAGTCCCATTCCTATTTGTTGTTCACTTTGATCACCAATTTAAAAATGTTCTATTATTAGTAGTACTAGTTCTAATTTAACTATGAAAAAGTAGTGTGTAAGAACCGAAATATTGATATACTAACAGAAATGATAGGGTGCATACAGAAATAAACATCATCCCAAACCCATCTCTATGCAAACCCCAAACCCATTCCACCAAATTTCCATTCCCCTCTTTCTCAATAACCCTCCTTCCACTAGCCACCACAAGCACCACAGCTAATACATACATATATATATATACAGAGAGAGAGAGAGACAGAGAGAGCATACGGTGAGTGAGAAACTCGTCGCCGGTCACCGTCGCCGCACCACCGCACCACCGCTAGCCTGCACGTCGCTCGTCGAGAGAGATGCCAAGTTCGCCGTTCTTCGCCCTCGAACAAATTAGGGATTTCAAGATTTAGGGAAACGTTGCAGCGCGAAGATGAAAAGCAGAGGGGGAAATTTTTTTTACTTTTTGCGACGGTAAATTATACACCGTCGCAAATGATAAATTATTTATATAAACGACGCCGTTCTGATAAGTTGTTTGCGACGGCCAACTAACGCCGTCTCAAAAAAAAAAACTTTCAGCAACGGTAAAAAAACGCCGTCGCTAATACTTCCTTTTTTTCCCACTATTCGCGTAGTTTTATTTGCGACGGTCAAATGCCGTCGCTAAAGGGATTATTTGCGACGGGTTAATCTACCGTCGCAAAAGCTCATTTTTTGCGACGGGAACGCGCACCGTCGCAAAAGATTCCGTGTTTATATCCCCTTTTCTTGTAGTGATACCTACATTTCACATAGTTTTATACACATTTTTTTTCTTTTTCCAAATTCATTCTCAAAACTTTCAACCAAACACAGTATTAGAGAAAGACAAAACCATATGCACTAATAAAAATGCCTCAGAATGCTCATTTGTGATTGTGTATTATAATAATTCAATTTATACTTGTCCATTAATAAGTGAGTTCAAATGATTTCTGCTGAATTTGATACATGAGTTGGACAAATTAACTTGATCAATCTAATCTATTTAGTTTATTTTAATAAGTAGGTTAAAAATTAATTTTTTAAAACTTTTTTTAAAAAAAAATTGTAAAAAATAAAGAGGTAATTCAAAAAAGTCAAAAAGTTAACATTTTTTCGTATCATTGGATTGATGTGTTGGTACCAATAAATGAATATCGATATCCAATATTGGATTAATCCATTTTATATGAGCTGTGATTGGCACCCCCAGTACGGGGGCACCCCCAGCACCCCCACCTCCACGTGGGGGGCTGTGGACCAAGGGAAAGTCTAAAAAAAAAAAAAAAAAAAAAATTTCAACCAATCATGTATTGCCACATAACTGGGGGTCACTGGGGATCCTTCAAAATTGGGGTTCCAAAGCATTTTTGATTTTATATTTAGATTCACAAAACGCAACCCATTTAAATTCATTTATAAACTGGACAGATTTCAAGTGAGCATAATTAGATGGGTTCCCCAGTTCAGATTGAGTTTGACCCCTCTAGTATTTGAGGAATTAGTGGGAATGCATATTTTTGAAATTCCATAATTAGATATTTTATTGAATATAATCAAGAAAATTCCCCAATTATTCAAAAAAAAAAAAAATTTCTACTAAACATTCATTTTATTTTTATTTATTTTAAAAATCTCTAGCCTAAAAGCCCACTAAAAAGTCATTTTTTTTTTTTTAAATATTAATTGAAAAAAATAAACAAGGCAACATACACCAACAAGGCAAACCGGGCAAGTTCAGCTTGGCCAGGGTAGTTTTAGGATGTTTTCAACTTCTAAGAACAATATTACTTGGTTGTTAAATCCAGGCATTCACATGAATAAATTGAATAAGAAATCAAAGTGGACCAACTCAATAGATCAACCAAAATTACAAAGCAAAAATGCCTGTAAAAAACTCTCTGTAGACACTTACAGACACAAAATTGTTTGCTCACTACACCATAGCCAGAGAGTAGGACTTTAGAAAAGCCAATCAACACTAATGTTGCCAAGCCAAATGAAAAGTGGGAACTGACCTAAAGCAATGAAGAGCAGGAGGCAATGATGCCTGCTCGAGTCATAAGTCCTCACCTCCGCAAACAGAACTCTCTTCATTTTCTTCACCAAGAAGATTCCCATACACAAGCATGCCCACGGCATCAAAAAGTAGTATGAGTAGCTCCACATGATTCTTCCCAAGACAGCCAGACACATACCTGTGAAAGTGTACCCGGCATATGCCACTATGTCCAGTAGGGGTGCCTCCCCACTACCCAATGAAAACAATGACATTTTCAACAGGGAAACTTGCAAGAACCACCCCACCAACCCTTTAATGAACAGCCAATTCAGAGCTTCTGGGCTAAACCTGCCAACAAAATGAAGATGTATATCATAAACACCACACCTGAGAGAGAGAGAGAGAGATGACATAGAACAAAATAATATCATTTAATTCCAGATCACATGACAGAAGACTCAAGTTCAAAAGCAAGAAGGCCAACCACTGTCATCATTGAATTAACCAAAAAAAATCACCATACTTTGTAACAGGTGTGCGTACCGGATTCCGCACTAGATGAAAGTGGATCGGGGCTCCGCGCTCTGTTGGACTATCCAGGGACTGAGGTTCCTGCCACAGGAAGCACCGTTAGAGCTGCCCGGCCGGGGTTGGCCGGATAACCCCTCCGGCGTGGGAATCAGTGATCGGTCTCGGAATATAGGGTCGGACTGGTATGTAAATGTGGTGTTGAGCGGAGTTGTTTTTTGTTACCTTCAATGTGAAGTTCATGTTATATATATAGTGTTCCTTACTTGCTTCTCAAGGTGAGTTCATGGAGTGTGGATGCTGCCAGGTGTCCTTTCAGCATTGCTCCAGGTGGGGGACCACTTGGTAGTTGTCATTGATTGCATATTCTCATGGTAGGCATGCTGATAACTAACCACATTCCTTTGGTTTAACAACTTCCGTGATTCTAGGTGTGGGGGGCCAGCTGAGGTGGCAACCTGCACATGCTTGCACTCACAGATCCCACGTTTCCTTATGAGGATTCTCCAGCTCGGTACCCATGTACTTCAGTTCGGTATTGATGTGCCTCGGCTCGGCCTTGTCCAGGCTTGTTCATGGAGATGGGCTGGGCTATTATCTGTTCGGCCCACAAATTCCGTTCCGCAGCTCGGCCCAGACCAGCGCTTCGGCTGGGCTAGCCTTTCCGCTGTGGGTTGGGCCCAAGTGCTGGAGGACCTGGGCAGGCTATTGATCATGGAGTTGGACTGAACTTATCTATGCATATACTCATCTGACCCACTTGGGTTTGGGCTTTGTCGGATTGGGCCGGCCCAAGGCTTGGACCTGACCCATTTCACATTTAGCCCCTTCAACAGGTATGAGGTCACCTAACACTATAGGCGCAATTCCCAGTTTATGGCAAGTGGGAGAATCATCATTTACAGAAAGCATACTTTTTTTTCTTTTTTTGGAACAGTATTTGTTGAAGCAAAAAAATAAATAAAAAATAATGAACTATGTTCCTTCTCAAAATACTTGTCAGATAGCTTAACAAACAACTGGCACAGTGATTCCCTCATCTAGCTTTTCACTTAGATGCCACGCATGCCCTTCTATTCTTGCATACAGCACTCTGGTAGGACTGTAATAGGGAGCCAAAGAAACCTTACTATTCTAAGAACAAAGGTCAACTTGCTTCATTTTGCTAGGTAAAAACAACAAACCCTTTGTAAATGCTAAAAGATAGGACATAATGTAGGGGGCTAACCAAGCTCGATTTGGATGTAAACAAGGCAAATCATGTTTGTTTGGTTTTAAGAACCCATTTAATATAGAGAGAAAAAAAAGGGGGTTTTATTTTTAAAAAAATGCCCAACTTTCAGTGATGCAACTACTTACTTTCCATGGAGACCCAACGAGAAGCCAGCAAGAACAACATAGGTACCAAACGCCATGAATGGAATGTACAAGTCTGGAGCATTGATATCATAAATTGGTGGCTTATAGGAAAGCCTTCCCCCCACAGGCTCTGTAATCCTTGTCCAATGGCCCTAAAGGATTGGAGAATAAGAAAATGGTAACCGCTATCGAAGAAATAATTGACCAACTAGAGGGTAATAAAATAGTGGAATTAGTAGTTACCCTGTGCAGAAATGGAAAGAGAACAACCCTCAATTTGTTCCTTACATAATGGTCATTAACTTGAAAATAGTATTGGGGATCAGAGAAGTACCTACTTATCTGTTCATTAAAGAAAATATTGAAATTGTGAATAAACAAACCTCAAAATTAAATATCAAAATTATTAATGATCACAGAACACAACAAACCTGGTACTTAGAATGTTAAAATCATTATGACAGTGCTATTATCCAATTATAGAACAACCAGTAGATGTGCATATGTCGCACTATGCAATACCCTTTAAGAACATGTTGCTGAACTCATTTTAAAAATAAGCTTTCTATACTACTATAAGGCTTCGTTTGGGAAGTGGGTTGGCTTTTTGGCTTTTTGACTTTTTTGGCTATTTTAGCCTGGGCTAAAAAGCTTGGTTTGGGAAGGGCTTTTTGGCTTTTTGGCTTTTTTGACTTTTTTTGTGAGAGAAGAATGTAATGATTATGGGTTGGATGTGATGTTTTGTTTGTTGTGGCTAAAATAGCCTATTTTGTCTTTTGTGGCTAAAATAGCCAAAAAAGCCCATAAACAAGGTTCTAAAAAGCGGTTGCAGTCGCTGTAACGGTAACGGTGACGCGGTTGCGGTTGCGGGGTGTAAAGGCCGTAGTGTAACGGTTGCGGTAACCGGAACCGTGAATTTTTTTATTTTTCGCACAATTTGAAAAAAATTTACCGATACGCATATTTTTTTTCCATGATCATATTTACTGGGTTAAAAATAAATATTGATCACTTTTTGTAAATTTTTAAGTGTGATCCAATACATTTCATATTTTTAAATCGCTATAAACTGAGTTTTTTACATTTTATTTTAATAATTAATGACTTTATATTTTACAAAAAATTAATCACTAACTATTATATATAAGATAAATAATGACAACAGTAAGAGAATAAATAAGAGCCTAAATATATATATATATATGTATACATATTTTAACCAAGCTAAATAGATAATGACCACACTTATTATTATTATTATTTTTAAACAATATATAGATAGACACACACAAACAAAATGGTTTAGTGATAGCAGCTGAATAGAATAGCATAGGTCTTATAATTTCAACAAATTAATAACATGTTCTTCATCTTCCCTCTTCTTTCTCTCTCTCTCTCTCTCTATCTCTTGCTCCTCTATTTTCTCTCTTTATCTTCCCTCTCTCTCTATCCCTCTTCCCCCATTTTTAGCTTTTTTTTGTGTGTGTTTTTGAAAGAAACAGTTTGGAACCGTTACGTAACGGTGCGTAACAGGCTGTTACGGCTGTTATGGTACCGTTACGACCGCTACAGCAGCCGCTACGACCGACACACCTGTGAATCTCAATCACACTGCAAAAGCGGCCGTAACGAGTGGCGGTAACCGTCAAAACCGTTACGTAACGACGTTACGTAACGGTTGCGGCCGCTTTTTAAAACCTTGCCCATAAACCAACTTGGCTAAATAACACATTTGCCGGTGGAGGGGTGAAAGACTTCATTTCTTTGAAAATACTAACCATGGGTGTAAGATATATATGATGCAGCGGGTAAAAGGATTCAAACCATACCTTATGTAAAAGAATCTGAAACAAAGAATTTTGTGAGTAAATCATGTGCTTGACAATCACGATCTATGAACTCCCAGCAATGGAGTAAAAAGTTCTCAATGGGTCAACAATGTATGAATATTGCTCTGTTCTCTATATAATGAAATAGTCAAATAATAATGTGTATGATTTAATGTTTTAGTTAAAAATAGAATTTACTAAAATCAAGAGCAATTAATACAAGTATAAATATACTTAGCCCTATGTTTATGTTCCTTAGACATTAGTTAAGGTATACAGTATTAACCTGTCTTGATTTTGGCAAGTTATTAATTTTATTGGTTTATTTTGTCTTTTTAGACTAAAAAGTTGAGGAAAAAAAGATGGATGTTTAGGTTAGCTATTTGACTTTTTACCAAAAAATGTATATAAAAAAATTGTATAAATTAGTGTGTAGGAAAAGTTTTGACAGTGTAGGTTGTACGGTGGCAGCAAGGTTTGCAGAGTGGTGTAATAGGAAATTGTTGCCTCCTTTTCGGGCAACCATTTGTACGGTGCTCTTTGGCCAGTAGGGGCCCACCACGAGTCCTGTTTTGCTAATCAGAACCGTTTAATGTGTACAACTCGTCGAGTATTATATGTTTATACAAAATCATGTTGATCGGATATCTATAGTTATCTGATCGGTTTAGTTTTTTTGTCAACCGTTAACTATAACACCATCCATTTTTTTATACAAAACTGATTTGATCATGTGGTTAACGATATCCGATCAACGTGATTTTGTACAAATATATAGTACTAGATGAGTTCTACACATTGAACGGTTTAGATTATCAAAACGGGATCCGCGATGGGCCCCTACGGGCCCAACATTACCGTCCAACTTAGTGAATATATATATGTATTTTTTTTTTTGTGTTCCTTTCACAGTACTTCCCATCAATTCAGTACCTTTCACAGTGTAAAGTTGGTTTGTATTAAAATATTATGTATATTAATTCAAACCAACTTTACTAAGTTAGAAAAATTCAAAAAGTCAAAAAGTTACAAAAAAAAAGTAAAAAAAGTCATCACTATTCACAAATTAAAAATATAAAAAATTAATATACATAATATTTTAATACAAACCAACTTTACACTGTGAAATGTATTGAATTGATGGGAAAGTACCGTGAAAGGAACAAAAAAAAAAAAATACATATATATATATTCACTAAGTTGAACGGTATTGTTGGGCCCGTGGGGGCCCATCACGGGTCCTGTTTTGATAATTCGAATCGTTCAATGTGTAGAACTCGTCCAGTACTATATGCCTATAAAAAATCGCGTTGATCGGATATCGCTAACTATATGATTAAATCAGTTTTGTATAAAAAATGATGGTGTTACAGTTAACGGTTGAGAAAAAAACTATTTCGATCAGATAATTATAGATATCCGATCAACGTGATTTTTTACAAATATATAATACTTGACGAGTTGTACACATTGCACGGTTTCAATTAGTAAAACGTGACCCGTGGTGGGCCCCCATTGGCCAAAGAGCACCGTCCAAATGGTTACCCGAAAAGAAGGCAATCATTTCCTATTACATCACTCTGCAAACCTTGTTGTCATCGTACAGCCTACATTGTCAAAATTTTTTCTACACACTAATTTATACAATTTTTTAATACACATTTTTTCGTAAAAAATCAAGAAGCTAACCTAAACATTCATATATATGTATTTTTTTTTAATTTTTTAGTCTAAAAAGACAAAAAATGTACTTATTTAGGACATCCCAAATAACCCTTTATTTTTATGAAAAATTTTAGAAGCATAAAAGCTGTCAAAATTTATTTTACATAGAGACCAAAATACTTTTTTTGCGTTTTTCTCTATTTTGCCCTTCAATTTTATTTTTTACCTTGATGCTTGACCCTATTTTTATTTTTATTTTGGGGTAGGAAAATGTTTGGTAGCTCAAAATTTTGTGGCTCAAATCTGTCAAAACGACGTCGTTTTACACTCATTTATACTCAAAACGACGTCGTTTTGAGTGATTTGAGCCATTTGAGCCACAAAATTTTGAGTTACCTAGCATTGTTATTTTGGATAATAAGAACTTATTACGATAAATTGAAGTAATGTGACAAGATTTTTTTATTTTTTTTTAAATCTTTTCTGACAAGGAGAAATAGATTTTTCTTTTTTATAATATTATATTATTAATGGATTATTCATCGATGCATCAAGGAACTGTTTTGTCTTGAATGAACTTCCAAATGAAGAAAGTATTTAGTTTGATTTCAATTTTTTAAAATTTAATTTTTTTTATTTTTTGTATTTTATTATTTTTAGTGAATATTTTTAAAACTTTAAATAATTTTTTATATTTTTTTACTTAGATGTATTAAAAAATTAAAATATTTGTAAAAAAATATTTTAAAAAATTAATAAACACATAAGAATATGAAAAATGTATTGAATTTTTATATTTTTGGTATTTAGTGAATTTTCTATACATTTTTCACAAATATTATATTTTTTAAAGTATATTTATGTTAAATTTATCTAAAAGTTAAAAAAAATTATTTAGAATATTAAAAAAATTCAGTAAAATTAAAAAAATATGAAAAATAAAAAATTTTAATTTTTTAAAACTTGAATATTGAAAAATCAAACTAAACAAGCTGATTGTATTATTTTCATTTTTGGATGTCCCAAAAAGTTAGTATTATTTGAAAAGTCAAAATAAAAAAATTTGTAATTTTCCAAAACTGTAACACTCCCAAAATAAAACAATAAACCTATTTATCATACAGAAGAATATAACAGAAATACAATACTTTCATTCATCAGAGTTTACTGTTTAACAACCAGTTAAATGCCATATAGGCTTACATGTTTTCAAGTCATTGCTTGGTTACACAAATTGAGTCTCGCTCATTACAACTTAAGCCCTTGGCTTTACAAATAACAAACATACACACATAAAGCATAAATAAGAAGCTCTTGCTTCTCGAAAGTCCATCCATGCTATTGCCTTGGATGAAGCATCTCGCCTGCACCTGAAAATGATATTCCCGTATAGGGAGAGCCAACTGCCCAGTAGAAATAATCTAACACAATTTATGAGGTTTAGCAAAAGTATAAATACCATGTACATAAACAATACCGATTTTGGAAGAAACCACAAAGCCTGCATATCCATATGCCACTAAGGCCAATCTTATTCCATTTTCCATCAATTCATTTCCAATTCATATATGCTACTCAATTCATGAGTTAAATTTATTATCTTTCAACAACCAAAATGAGACTGCAATTCAATGGTTTTCCAGTTTGGCAAAACACATATAAACACTTCAAACTTGCCATTTTACGGATATTTCGTCCGAAGGAACCGGCACCCATTTATATATAAGTTTTCGAGTCTTTCACCCTGGACACTCCGGCCAACTTGTTTTAAATGGAGTTCATCTCCTTTCTCCTCCCAAACAAATACATATATATGTAATGTATTTTATAAACATAATCACACTTGAAGTACATTCCCTTTCTCCTCCCAATAAACATACATATACAATGTAGTTATATGCATAGTCATATTCAATGACATCAACAATAGATTAGCATTAAATCGCCTAATCCTCATGTAATTTCTACAACAATCATAACTATCCTCCACCGATAGCCCAATACAATTATTTCCAAAGAGATGTTCAATATTGGAATAAATAGTTTATTCAAAACTTCCATAGGCGAGATAATACATATCCAATATCACCATTTATAACCACAACCTTCCAATTTCACATTTTAAATGTTAATCCCCATTATTTATGCAAAATAATGATTTAATCAAATTAGGGCAAATTTTCCCTTTTTACCAAATGCCAACCCAAACCCCAAAAATAACTATTTTGGTGTAATACAACCTTGTATTCAAACCTCAAACCCATTTATGCCAATTTCATCAAAAATCCCTTTTTTCATAAGACACCCAAAACTTAGATTTGTCCAAACCACAACCAAATCTCATCATCCATACACAATAGCAAATAACTAAACTAAAAGCCATGTTAGAGTGTAGAAAATCCCTACCTCAAGTATTGAAAAAGATTAGAGATGAAACCCCAAAATTTACAGTGTCGAAACTCGATCTCCACCGCATACAACGAAGCCCTCAAGAAGTTATACAACTTTGGTGAAGAACTTAAGTCTAAAACCCAATGGATTTGAAGAAATCAAAGAGAGAAGATGACTTCTAGAGAGAAAAGCTCTAGATCTGGAATTCTGGAGAGTTTTAGAGAGAGAGAGAGATATGAAAAAGTGATCTAAAATATCAACTTTACAGACTGATATAACATGGTCCGCTCGAGCATAGAACTCCCTGCTCGAGCGTCAGACACAGACTCTCGCCCGAGCGTGGAAAGATCCGCTCGAGCGTCGAATACAACTTTCCAGTACTTTTGCAGATAGGTCAAAGTGCAGGGACCAAACATTCTCCGCTCGAGCGGGGAAATGGACGCTCGAGCGGACAAGCAGCTCGACCCCCGACTGGCCCAGTCGAAGTGACAAAACGTGAAAGAAGGATCGAAACCGGGATCGCTATAAAAACTATCCCTCATATGGGGCTATAAATAAATTTAAAAATGAGAATTAAAGGTTATTATTAGAAGTAAAACTTTGAAATTTCAATTATAGTTTAATTGCATATCCTCTTAAGAAGTTAAAACTCTCATAAGGGATTAACAAAATGGGACATAGGGATTATTATTTTATTTGACTTATAATTTGATTTTTCTTTGTGATGAAATATTTATTTTTATCTAAAAGGGAAGAATTATTTTATTTTATTATAATTTTTTAATTTGTTTTTATAATGAAATATGGCCTTCTGAGTCAAGGTATTTGCACAAGTGTGCTAGACACGTTTTATTTTAATATGTTTGTTTGAAAAGAAAGAAAAACCTAAACGTGAGGGTCCTTTGGCCATATATATATATATATTAGTGTATGCTTGTGTCTAAAGACATGATGTAAATAATTTTGAAATTAAAATGAAGTCGTAATAAAGGCACAACTTTTTTTTTTGATAAAGATATTAAAAAAATATAAAGAAATATTAATCTTCTTAAAAACTTGTAACAATTTTACTTATACCACATATTGCACATAACTCAAATAAAATAACAACTCTCCCTAACCTTAATGCAAATTAAGAAACAAACATATAAGTTTTATAGTGTTCAAAAAAATATAAATTTTATAAAGTTTACTGTAACGCCCCCAAAATAATACTATAAAGATAACTCATATGCGGATTAAATATGAGAAATAACATACTTTCACACATCAGAGTTTGCTGTTTAACAAACAGTTAAGTGCCATGTAGGCTTACATCTTTCCAAGTCATTGCTTGGTTACACAAATTGAGTCTCACTCATTACATCTTAAGCTCTCGGCTTTACAAATAACAAACATACACACATAAGGCATAAATAAGAAGCCCTTGTTTCCCAAAAGTCCACCTATGCTATTGCCTTGGAGAAAATATTTCACCTGCACCTGAAAATGATATTCCCATATAGGGTGAGCTAACAGCCCAATAGAAATAATCTGACACAATATATGAGGTTTAGCAAAGGTATAAATACCATGTATATAAACAATACTGATACGAAAGTATTCACAAGGCCTGCATATTCATATGCCACTAAGATCAATCTTATTCCATTTTCCTTCAATTCATTTCCAATTCATATGCCCTACTCAATTCATAAGTTAAATTCTTTATCTTTCAACAACCAATATGAGATTACAGCTCAATAGTTTTTTTTTTTTCCATTTATGCAAAACACACATAAACACTTCAAACTTGCCATTTTATGGATATTTTGTCCGAAGAAATCGACACCCATTTATATATAAAATTTTGGGTCTTTCACCTAGGATACTCCGGCCAACTTGCTTTAAATGGAGTCCATCCCCTTTCTCCTTCTAAACAAATATACATATGCAATGTATTTATAAACAAAATCACATATGGAGTACATCCCCTATCTCCTCCCAATAAACATACATATACAATGTATTTATAAATATAATCACATATGGAGTACATCCCCTATCTCCTCCTAATAAACATACATATACAATATATTTATAAATATAATCACATATGGAGTACATCCCCTATCTCCTCCCAATAAACATACATATACAATGTATTTATAGTACGGTCATATTCAATGACAACCAACAATAGATTATCATTAAATTGCCTAATCCTCATACAATTTCTACAACAATTATGACTATCCTCCATCGATAGCCCAATACATCTATCTCTAGACATATATTAAATCTTAAGATAAATAATTATTTAAAACTTCCAAAGGTGTGAGATAATACATATCCAATTTCACTACCTACATCAATAACCATCCAATTAACATATTCAATATTAATTCTAATTATTTATACAAAATAATCATTTTATCAAGTTAGGGCAAAAATTTTCCTTTTTCCAATATTGAGCCAAATACCCAAAATCAACTATTTTGGTACACCAAGATCTTATATTCAAATCCCATACTCATTTATCTCTCATACATCAAAAATCCCTCTTTTCATTTCACACCCAAATCCTAGATTTGTGTAAACTACAACCAAATCTCATCATCTATACGCAATAGCAAATAACTAAGCTAAAAACCATATTAGAGTTTAGAAAATCCCTACCTCAAGTTTGACGAGGAAACACGCAAAAATCCAAATTTTCGATTTTGTCGGATTTTAATCTCTACCGATCAAAATGTTGCTCTCACCAAGCTCTTCACAATGATAACTGTTAATAACCCCTCCCAAGGCACATGGAATCAAGACATCACATTCATGTAGCAGTAATTCATTTGGATGCATGGCATCTCCACCATCAAAATGTTTTCAAGCTCCCCGTTGCTTCCTTATGATTAAGCAAAGTTGATATATCAATCCCATTTGGGTTCTTAACTGCTCCGGTGATACCACTCACTGCAATGACCTTACCACCTCTCTCATGAATAAGCATTGCTGCCCAAGACCCCACGTTGCCAAAACCCTGTATGGCAAATGTCAAATCCTTGATTGATTTTCCATATTCAGCATGTAAAGATTCCGTGGCATAAATAACACCACGTCCAGTTACAGCCTCCCTGCCCAGGGACCCACCAAGATCTATGGGCTTCCTAGTCACAACAGCTGGTGAATGACCATGAAACTTCGAGTATTCATCCAAAATCCAAGCCATGGTCTGTGCATTAGTCCCCATGTCCGGCGAGGGGACGTCCCTATTAACCCCAATTAGATCATGAATTTTTTTGAGTGAAGACCCGAGTGAGACGTTCCAATTCACTATTACTTAACTCCTTTGGCTTGCATCCAATTCCACCCTTAGCTCTACCATAAGGAATGTCTGCTAAAGCAGTCTTCCATGTCATCAATTGAGCTAGAGCATTTACCTCATCATGATCAACCTCAGGATGGTATCTGATCCCTCCTTTCATGGGGCCTCGAGAATTATCATGTTGGGCTCTGAATCCAACATAGGACACCAGAGTTCCATCATCCTTCCAAGTTGAGCCTAAAACCGGCTGGTCATGTGACATTGACGCCTTGGGCAGACTGCCAACAGTGGTCCCAGTCCACATTATCTCCCAACATCGCACCTGGTTATCACATGAACTTGCAACGAGGAAATTGGCCTTGGGACTGAAACAAAGACTTGCTACAGAAACACTTGGAGCTTGCACCACCTCAACCGACTTGTTCGGATTGGGATTCGCTACCAAGGATCCTCTAGAGTTTTTTTTTTCCTAAAGTTTCCTAAAGTGGTGTGTTGTATGGTTAAGATTTAATGCTAAAAAATTGATGTGACTTGTCATTAAATCTCAACCATACAACACACCACTTTAGGAAACTTTAGAAAAAAAAAACTCTAGAGGATCCTTGCTCGGGATTCGCATTCAAAGCAGTATCGAAAGTGTAATAATGGATAGCCCATGTGTATGCTTTTATTCCCTCTCCTCATGCACACTACTTCTCTCTCTATGTTTTCTCTAAATAATATAAATAAACAGCAATGCTAGGTATCATGAAAAACTTTTCATGAAAATAATCATGAAAGCTTTGTGACTCTTGGATTACACTTAGAATAAAGCATTACACACTAATTAAGGTAATCCAAGGATCATAAATTTTTCATGATCATTTTCATGAAAATTTTTTCATGATCCCTAACTTTTCCCATAAATAAATATATCATCCACATGCTGCTTTTCGGTGCCGCTAACTCAACATCATGATGTTGAGCAATTGTTAAAGCATAGCTAAAGTGTAGGTGATGGGTCCTATTTTATTTCTCCATCTCCCATTATATATATATATATATATATATTTTATTTATTTATTTTGGGTCATCGCATTTACCAATATTGCAAATCAAAATATAAGAGCAAGTAAAAAAAATAAAATATAAACATTAAACAAAATACAAAAATCAAAGCTATTGTATACTCGTTAACATTTCATAACAAAAAGAAAAAAAAATACTAAATACTACATAAAGCACACCAGCAAATGCTCTGAAAATTAAATATCAAACAATGCATATCAATCTGTACTTTGCAATTCCAAACAAATCAAATATAAAAAAAATTAAGGGCAAATTTCACTAACAGTCCCTATAGTTTGAGACTTGTGTCATTTTGATCCATGTCTTTTCAATTTAGACACATTTGACCCTGAATTTTGAATCTTGTTTCAAATAAGGACAATTAAAGATAATATTGTTTAATTTCAAAGGCAAAATTGTTAATTTAATAAAATATAAACTAATTTGACAAAAATAAATGTCAAAAAAATATTTTTAATTTTTTTAAAATAATTTTTATCCACCAATGATAAAATTATGAAAATTGATAAAAATTAATAAAAATTACATGATTAATTTTTAAAAATTAATTTTACATGATCATTATCCAAACACATAATAAAAATTAATTTGGTAAAAAAATAAATAAATGTCTAAAAGATTTATCAATTTTACATAATTTAATTTTTAGTGGGTAGAAATAATTTTTAAAAATTCAAAAATATTTGTTTGACATTTATTTTTGTCAAATTAGTTTATATTTTATCAAATTGACGATTTTACCTTTAGAAAATCTAATGATATCTTCAATTGTCCTTATTTGGAATAAGATTTAAAATTCAGGATCAAATATGTCACAATTTAAAAATTAGGGACCAAAGTGACATAAGCCCCAAACTATAGGGACTATTAATGTAATTCACCCAAAAAATTAAATACCAAACAATGTACATCAATCAGTGCTCTGTAATAAAAAAAAAATTAAAATTAAAATGCACACTAACTGGTACTACGGTTGCCAATCAAATTATAACCATATAAGCAAACAAACATTATACTGCCATACACCTAAACCGATAATATATGTATCCTTTACAAAAGAGTGGGAAAAAACTTTACAAAAGATGTGTTTGCTTCATAAAAAGTGGGTGTATGCTCTACAAAAGATGCGTCAATAACATGTTTTCAAACATGTGTTTACCTAAACTTTCTCCTCATTACTTTCCAAAAAGTTTTTGTATCAACTTGTATGTATCCCCAATGAGAAAGATGCACAACAATCTAGTAATTTGTGGAAGCAAAAAAATATAGATTAGTATATTTATTGAAAAAATATATATCAAAATACTTTGAGATTGAAATTACCTTATTACATTAATTGGGTTCACCAGTACCTATATAATGTTATCTATATAGTTGGTGCATAATTTCAACAACATTTTCATCCGAGCATAAAGGCACTCCTTCCACCACTCATACAGTTTGTGATACTCTAAACTTGAAAGGCATATATAGTATATATCTAAACCTAAGTCGAGTAAATCCATTCTTTGATCCAACTTACCCAAATAAGTTGTCAACAAAAATCATCACATTCATATAATGGTTGAATGTGGCTAAACCAAAGAGATATTGCAAAGATGATTAATGTAAAAAATCATCAATTACATTAACTAAAAAAATTTTAAAAATGAAATTGCTACCCTAAAAATTGGCCAAAGATAAAAGGATTTGAAAGTCGTTCAATAGCCATTCTAGTATCGATACCAGAAATTAAAAAAAAAAAAAAACAATGCAAAACAAAAATTGGAAAATAATAATAAAGTTAGATAGATGGATTGAAGCAAAAAATCTAATTAAGAGAAAAAATGCCTAATGTTCAGTATTTTCAAATCAGCGTCACATAGTATGTAATAAACTTTATGCTCAAAATCATTTATCAGACACCATTTTCCATCACACAAGTCTAACTCACTTTCTTCAAATGTTTCCTTGTCTAGTTTTGCTACCTTTACTATGTACTTGACAAAAAATGAAAACACATGTTTTCTTTAGGGTATGTTTGGTAACGTTTACATTTTCAGTTTATATTTACAAAAATTTTATAAACTGGTTTTTGTTTATTTTTTGTTTATTTTTAGAAAAACATAAACTACAAACGCGTTTGGTAATTGACAAAATGTTTAAAAAAAATTTAAAATATAAAAAAGAGTGAGAAATGGCAAGTGGTGGCAATGGGCGGTGGAAGACAGTGGGTGGTGGGTAGTTGGTGGCGGGGGGGTGGGGTGGGGGTGGTGGTGGTGGGTGGGTGGGTAGGTGACGATGGCGGGTGGTGGGTGGTAGCGAATGGGTGGTGGTAGTGGTGGTGGTGGCGAATGGGTGACGGATGGCGGGTGGTGGTAGGTGGGTGGTGGTGGCGGGTAGGTGGCAGGTGGTGGTAGTGGGTGGGTGGGTGACGGTGGTGGGTGGTAGCGAATGGGTGATGGGTAGTAGTGGGTGGCGGATGGCAGATGGCGGGTGGATGGTGATGGTGGATGAGTGGGTGGGTGGGTGGGTGACAGTGGCGGGCGGTCGGTGGTAGCGAGTGGGTGGTGGCGGGTGGTGGTGGCAGGTGGGTGGCGGATGGTGGGTGGTGGTGGGTGGGTGGTGGGCGGTGATGGTGGGTGGGTGGGTGGGTAACGGTGGCGGGTGGTGGGTGGTAGCGAGTGGGTGGGGGTGGTGGTGGTTGTGGTGGTGGTGGTGGTGGCGGGTGGGTGGGTAGGTGGGTGACGGTGGCGGGCGGTAGATGGTAGTTAGTGGGTGGTGGGTGGTGGGTGGTGGTGGTGGGTGGTGGGTGGTGGTGGTGGCGGGTGGGTAGCAGGTAGCTGGTAGTGGTGGGTGGCAGGTGGTGAATGGTGGTGGCAGGTGGGTGGTGAGTGGTGGTGGCAGGTGGGTGGTGAGTGGTGGTGGCAAGTAGGTGGCGGGTGGTGGGTGGTGGCGGGTGGATGGCAGGTGGGTGGTGGTGGTGGTGGTGGTGGTGGTAGTGGTGGTGGTGAGGGGGTGGTTGGTGGTGGTGGGTGGGTGGTGGGTGGTGGTGGCGGGTGGGTGGTGGCAGGTGGTGGTGAGGGGTGGATGGTGGTGGCGGAAGACGGTGGTGGAAAATGGTGGCGGGTGGTGGCTAGTGTTGGGTGGTAAAAAAAAAAAAACTGAAAACTCAAAACGGAAACACATTTTTTGTATTTTCATTTTTTGGCCAAATTTATAAACTGAGACCACTGATTTATAAATCAAATATTTTACCAAACAAGTTTTTATTTGAGCTTTTTAAATTTTTGTAAATATAAACAGAAAACTGAAAACGTAAGTGTTACCAAACGGCACCTAACTAAACCAGGCAAGAAAAACAATGGGAGAACAAAAGCAATACACCACGATTTTATTGTCCTCATGTTCCAAGAGGTTAAAAAAGAGAAGACAAAAATAGAGAGGAAAAAAGAACCTGCAACTTTAGTTTTCTCTTAAATAAAATGTAAATTTATACTCCTTCTGTCCCAAAATATTAGTCTCTTATTCTATTTTTCGTTGTCCTAAAATATTAGACTCTTTCAAAAATCAAGTACAAAAATAATATAAATTTCTTATTTTGCCCTTCTTTTAAATTCATTAACAACATAAAAAGTACAATTATGACATTGATATTCCCAAAAAAATGTACTATCAAAGGGTAATTTTGAAAAATCATTTTTTTTAAATGTAATAATTGTACTATCAAAAAAAGTTAGATTCCTCAAAAGAGACCATTATTTTGGGACGGAGGTAGTAAATCCAATTTAAGAGACAATTAGACATCAATTTTTATTTTGACAATAGGGGATTCCAAAATTTAGCAAAGTTATTTCCAAAGTAACTCAAAATTTACTAACGTATATTGTTTTAAGAAAAACATTTGTTTTGTTACTAAGATTAGTTTGTGTGTTCACCAAAAACAAAAAGAGATTTATCTATGTTCATCTTTCATTTTTATTTTATTTTTCAATCTTTTCAATCCTCATTATGCACATTTTCTTTTTGGATTAAATCTTCAACACATACTCCCAACAATCACCAAAATATATAATGGCCAAGTCAACACTTTCTTATGGAGGGAAAATAAATCTAGTGTATAATGCATGAGTCATTCAAATAAGCCATTTTATTAGGTTTCTCATAGGTCATACTAATCCATTCTATTTCATTCCATTACTTTAACGTTCACCAAAACCACTCACAAAAAAGCTACAAAGACTACTACAACACCCTTTACGAAGCTCCATAAGAAAGAAAGAAAGAAAGATTAAGAAAAATAATCTAGTGGAAAAAGCAAATGAAAGCAAAAAGTTTGAGTAATATTAATTTTTTTTTATCATGGTTTATTGCTCATTAGTCCCATTTTGCTAATATCTTTTATGCAAATGGAAATGAAGCTTTGTTTAAAACATAACTACAAAAGTAACAAACCAAAAAATTTAACTTTTATCAAAATTATATGATTAATGAAACATATGTAATAAAGAAAAATTGTATGAGAGGGTTTATACCTTTGATTATAGACCTAGAAATTGATGACCACCAGCAAAAAATATAGCACAATATGAAAGGAAATGACATATTTATCAAAACTTTAATAAAAAATATTATCAAAGAAATTAAAAAAATTTAATATCTTTCATTATAGAAACTGATGAATTGCATCAAAAATTGATGAACTACCGCAAGAAGAAATCAAATATTAGAAATTGATTTATAGAAATATAGCAATCGAAACAAATGAAAGAAAATAATTAATAAAAGTACCATTAATGTTTGTAGACAGTGCAAGGGAAAATATACATGGAAGTCCATTATACAAGGAGTAACTAAAAGAAAATAACAATATCTTAGGTGACTCTATCACGGCTCGAATCACTTTCATAGTTCATTATCATCAACATGGATGTCCATACTCTACAGACCATATTTATTTCAAAATAATAATAATAAAAAAAATCACACCTAAAACACTAACTAAAGAAAAAAATCATTTTATTACTAAGATGAATGGAGTGATTGATAGGAAACAAAAAAAAAAGAAGAAAAAGTTATTCAAATGTTAAGCATTACCCAAATCAAATTGATTCATTAAAATCCCAATTCAACTGAAACACATGCATAACAAAACAAATGAGAAAAAATGTAATTGTTTGAGGCACTGCTTGAGTTATCGAGTCTAAAAAGAAGGAAAAAAAATATACTAATCCACATTCCCAAATAATAATAAAAAATTAGGCTTCTTACATATTTGTACTTTAATGGAGACTCTAATTATAGTCATCGGTCGAGTCTCATATTCTACAGGATTTAAACACTGTCATTAACATCTATAAGTAAACCAGAAATGGTAGCAAAGTCTTGCCACTTGAGGAATAATCAAACGAAGCAACCATATGGATTGAGAAACATACAGTCAGTTGAGAAACAATAAAATTTAAATGGCACTCCTCAACATACTAAGGTACACTCACCCACAACCTGTAGAACATTGTAAAAAAAAAGATTGCATGCTCACAAAGAAAAAACAAACTAAGGTACACTCACCCACAGCTGGGGAACATTGTAAAACTTGACATGCATTTGGTAGTGGGTCTAATTTGTGGTTAATTTTTTATTTTTTCCCTAGATTATTAAATCGCAAGGGAAAAAAAGAAGAAATAAATAATTAAAAAGAAGAAGAAGTTAAACTAAACCAATTGGAGTAAAAAATAATGAAAACAAAAAGGAAATTAATTCATATAAATGAGATAGAAAACTAAACAAAAACAACCAATAAAAGAGGAAATAGCATAAGTTATGTGCCATTGTCAATTGAGAGAGAGAGAGAGTCAACGAAAAACAACTCCATTGAGAATCTAATGATCTTCCAAATTGTAAGGACCCACATTTCATGCCATGGTCATGTTCATGTGTGTTTGCATAACCATGTTTTTGTTAAGTTGCATTCATGAATTTTGCCTTGTTTTGTACATATATGATTTGCCTAAGTATTATATGTATGCTTTGTTCCTTCTTTGCTGTCCCTAAGCCTAAGTTATGTTAAGACTAAGTCATGCCAAGTCTAAGTCATGTCAAGCCTAAGTCATTCCAAGCGGAGGTCACCTTAAGCCTAGAACTATCTTGGAACCCCTTTGATTGACCTCCATCTTCGTCCTGGCATATTGGCCGAGATGATTATCATCTAGGCCGAGGTGTGTGTCACTAAGGCCGAGATGTGTATTATCTAGGCCGAGATGTCATCCTTGAACCCAAGTGATCTTGTTCCTGGACAGGTATGACCTAGACCGAGGTGTGGCACATCTAGGCCGAGGTGTGGCACAGCTAGGCCAAGTGTTGTCCTTCCTAGCCGAGATCATTATTCCCTGACTTGCCGAAGTTTTGTCCGTAGCCGATGTCATCACTTGCCGGAGTGCCCTTGCCACCAAGCTTGTTGAATACGTTTTGTCTTACACCTGTCTTGTCAATCTATCACCTTTTTGAAGAGAACCAATCGGCCGTTGCCACGTGTCCGAGCTGAGTGTTAAATCAGCCGGCAGAGAGAGAAACCTATCATTTGTTATATCTTTGTTTTGAAGAGGAGAGAGAAGCTCTAGGAGAAGAAAGGAGTTCTTGAGAGAGTAGATTTCCAAGCTTGATTCCTAGAGATCGAACCGTTAGATCCGTGTTCTAAGGTTAGATTCTTGATCTGCTCATGTTGTTCTTTATGTTTATGTTATTGCATTGCACGATTGAATATGATTTGTAAGCCATGCATTGTTTTGAAGTTCGGTTTTAGAAAGAGAAAATAGCATTCATGTGTTCTTCAAGAAAAGTCATGTTTTGATCCGAAAGCTCATGCCAAGATTCATGTTTTCATGTTTGTTTTTGTATGATCTTCAAGTATGGGTACCCAGGTCCATGTTTTCGAACTCATGGCATGAAATCCCAGATTTTGTAATGAACAAGTTATGATTTTTAGCATTCATGTTCTTCATGTTCATGTTCATGTTCTTCATGTTCTTCAACCCAGATTTCCAGACTTCACTTCCCGAAGTGTAGTCGCCGAGATCATTCTTACCTAGACCTCACACTTAGGCCAAGCATCGTATCTCACCTTGGCCTACCTTGCATGATCACTTGCACCTTTAGTTGTCTTGCATGAACACCTCGGCATGCAGCCGCACGCCGAAGCCCGGGTAACCACACCTCGGCTAAGAGTTGTGGGACCTCGGCAAAGACCTGGTTGGTGCCCAGCATGTCTTCCTGACATGAAGAATAGTGTTTTGACTTCCAGCATGTTTTCCCGAGATCATTTGCATGCATTTAAGACTTGTTTTGAGATGAGTTTTCAGTGGACCTTGCCATGTGTTTGTAGGACTTGGACTTTTGCCTTGATCCCGACGTCCCGAGAACTAAGTGAGTGGTATTTTTAATAAAGTTATGTTATAAGGTTTTGATAAGCTTTGTTTTGTCTTGTTTGAAAAGTATTTGTTAAGCATGAATGATTATCCCTATTTTGTGTATCAAGTATTAGCTTTGTTTTGGATGACATTCTTGGAAAGTCCTTCCGTGCTAGGGGACTCTAAGCCCATGTAGCATTATGTTTGAGAGATATTTGCTATCGACGGTCTATGAACGGATAGCCCCCATCGACGGTCTATGAACGGGTGGATTTGCTATCGACGGTCTATGAACGGATAGCCCCCATCGACGGTCTATGAACGGGTGGATTTGCTATCGACGGTCTATGAACGGATAGCCCCTACCGACGGTCTATGAACGGGTGGGCATGTTTTGATACAAGTTAAGCCAAGTGCATGTTTTGATACAAGTTAAGCCAAGTGCATGTTTTGATACAAGTTATGCTAAGTATATGTTTTGAACAAGTTATGTTATATGTACATGTTTTGAAGAAGATATGATATATGTATTGTTTTGACAAAGACCTCGGGAATCATTCATTTAAAACCTTTATTACTTGTATCATTCACTGAGTTTCCAAGCTCACCCTCTCTATGTATATATGTAGGTCTCGAGCAAGAAGTCGGCTACGCCGAGATGTGTGTTTTGTATGCATGTTGCGTCGGCAAATCTTATGGATTATGTATTTGTGCTTATGTCGGCATTTTGTGTTTAAGTCGGCAACTTTGTATTTACGTCGGCAGTTTTGATGACAATGTTCCTTGACTTGTATTCATTATATTTTGTATATGTCGGCTTGTGAAGCCTTTTGTCAAGATGTAATGTATATTTTATTTGTTATATTCAAGTTGTAAGTTATGTAAAGATGTATGCCATTACATTTGACTTATGCACAGCTCTTATGGACTAATTAGATCTGTATATATTGCTCCCGCACATGTAAGCCCCATATATTATACTCTGATTGTGGTTAGATTTTGGAAGTTGGCCTTCGGTAATCTCGGATTACTGGCCATCACGGCACCATCCTACTAGGGGCGGGTTGGGGTCGTGACACAAATAGCATAAGTCACCTGGCAAAAATGGGAGATCACACAGCGTTAACAAAATCAAATTGACAACTCATAACAGGAAAATAAAATGAAAAACCCAATTTGATAGTGTTTTTTGGTATTATTTGAAGCCTGCAATATTCTCAAGACACAGAAAAAGGGAAAAAAAATAACACACAATTATTATTGTCATCTCGAATTGCTACGGAATTTGTTTCCCAATGGAAGCCAAGCACCCTATAACCAACAAATAATAATAATAAGAAGAAGAAGAAAACATCAAATAAGTTCAACTATTAATAGGTACCAAAGGATATAGTTCAAAGTTATCACAATTTTAGCAATAAAACAAACTAATTAAAATACAAATCCAGCATAATTAATTACAAATCTAATTAATTAAAGTTTCCAGCAACTTTTCCCATGGTTTGAACATATCCGGCATAACTAACTAATTAAAATACCAAGACCAAGACACTAAAACAGAGCTAGTAAGACCAAGACGAATACCCACAACCTTAATATGCTCCATTGTCGCCGTTGAAGTCATTGCACCATATGAAGCAAAAAACATACTGGTGCTTAAAGATAGAGTAGACAAAATATAAAGAGATAGATTATTGGTGCTTGAACAAATAATCCAAGTCGATTAAGAAAAATAACAATTAAGGACATCAGCACTTGTTCTTGAGTACAAAACCCAATAAAAAAAATTAATTTTGATAAAAATACAATCAAAACCGTCACGACCCAAACCCGCCCCTATAGGTTTAACGTTGTAACCAGTCAGTAATCCTTGGATTACCAAAGGCCTCTTAACAGAATAACATATTATTAGGGGCTGTGGAAGCAATATATAAACATACATAGTCCATTGAGCTGTGGTGCCATATGTGAGACAAAATTTTCAAACAAACTTATATGTATATATATACATCTAATGTCATAAACACATTGGCCTCACGTTACGCATTTACACAGATAAGGTCGACAGGAGACTTAGCCCAAGTACAGATAAACATAACAAAAATAAAGCCTTGACATGGTCTTCTTAAAAGGAACCTTCTCGGGAGGCATGGTGATTGGCTGAGAAAATAGAATCTTAGGCCATCAACTCTGGGCCTGGTCACGTGCCTGGTCACCTACATACATAATATAAATAGTGAGTTGGAACCCAGTGAATAATAACAGTGTAAAGGGTTTAATGAATGTTGTCCATAATAGTTACAGAAAACAGAATTCAGTAGTTATCAGAAATGGATTCATAATCATCTTCAAAAATCATAGGTCATAACAGATACAGATTTAGAATCATATTCATAATCAGAAGTTGCAATTAAACATACGTGGTACATTCGTTAGCACTAGCATAAATAGTTGACCCATAAAGGGACGGCTATGAAGGCGTACAGTTGACCCATAAAGGGGCGACCATAAAGGCATACAGTTGACTCACGTGCACAGAGACGGTACAGTTGGCTCATGAGACGTACAGTTGACCCATAAATGGGACGTATACATAAGGATCCATAACAGTTGGCTCATGAGACGTACAGTTAACCCAGAATTGGGACGTAATAGAACAGATAACATATGTCATCTGAAGCTAAGAATGCCACAAATACATTTCAGAAACATTGGACAACCATTCATTCTTACAGAAAATAATATTTTAGAAACAGATCATCTTATATCACTTAGAAAATACTTATAATTGAACATAACTTTACAAAGTTATTACTCACAATTAATAGAGGGCTCCAAGGCAAATAGGCAGAATGGGAAAATCAGACGTCTTACGGCACGTGACCTACATAGTTACAGAACGAACACGTACTGAATTACACACCTGGAAACATTAACTTAATTCTTTCTTATCTTGGTGTGTTTCTACTTCTTATCCTCATTATGGTGTCTTAATCTTGGCTTAAGAATGCCTAGGATGCAATGAGGATGCTAAAATGCACTTGAAAACACTTAACAAAAATTACTGAAAACAGAGGTCTCGCTCGAGCGGACATGCAAAATGCGAGTGGTCGCTCAAGCGGACATTCCTTCGCTCGAGTGGTCTGTAAACTTTGTGAAAGTGCTGGTTGCTTGTTTATTCCGCTCGATGCTCGCTCGACTCTCACTCAAGCGTGAGACTCATGCCCTCACTTGAGCGCAACTTTTGTCGCTCAAGCGGTCTGCAAAACATGTAAACTTCTAGGTGCATTCATTTTACGCTCGAGCGGACTTTTGGTCGCTCGAGCAAAAGTGCAAAAATAAAGATGGTCACTCGAGCGCAGGATTTGTCACTCGAGCGTGGAAGCAGAATTCTGGAATTTCTAGAATTGCTTTCAAGCTTCAAACTCAACCCCAAAGCTGTAAATTATGGTTTCTTGGGCCAAAAACTTAAGGAAACTCTTGTAAACTTGCAAGACATCATGAAGTAAGAATCATTACTCAAAATTAAGGCCCAATAACATGCAATTGTACAAAATCAAGCTTGAAATATGAAAACATAACATGAACATGACATGCGTGAAATGATTTGAGCTCCAAGTTTTCGAATCATGATCAAATGAGATGTTTAGGTCTAAAACATGTTGAATTCCTTGAACAAAACCAAGATACTAACATGCATGTGAGAATTCTCTTGAAAATAACTTCAATTATGATCAAATGAACATGTATGCATGATTTGCTCTTCTCTTCTAGTTCATTAGCTTAATTCATGCATTGATTCACTTAATTCTCTTAGTTCCTTACTTAAGTGAGTCTAACATAAAGCTTAAGGGTTGATTCCTTACCTAGGGTCCACAATTCCTAAAATTCTAGTGATCTCTTGCTTAATCTCACCAATTCCCTTCAATTCTTCTAGTAGTTGCTAGCTTCACTTCAATTCTCTTCAAAGTTGGACTAATTTGCATATAGAAGCCTTATATAGGCTTGGTTAGTAGACTAATTAATTAGGCTTACCACTAATCAAATGAGCATTAATTATTCTAATTATTTTGTTCCGAATTGAATTTCAATTAAACCTATCATAAAATTCTAAAAATTCCAAATAACACGTATACCAAGTCAATTTCTGAATTGGATGCCGATAAGGCCTTCAATTCGCAAACCGAGACGGAAACGAAAATAGATATTTCTACATTAAACAGATATAAACACAAATAAGGCAACACACACATACAATTTAATTCGGAATTTCTCTTAATTACATATTAAGCTTATTTAACCACAAATTAACGTAAATAAGAGGCCGGGGTTATTACAGTCTTCCCACCTTAAAGAGTTTGGTCCTCCAAACTCGAATTACCTTCGTTTTAGAAAAACATCAGGTCCAGAGTGAACAAATCTGGGTATCTCTTCATCACATCCTTCTCTATCTCCCAAGTTGCATAGGTCCCTCCATGGTTTTGCCAGTCAACTTTCACCAAAGGAATTTCCTTGTTCCTCAATCTTTTGATTCGGTGGTTAACGATCTGTATTGGCCTCTCTTCGTATGTATAATCATCTTTCAGAAACACATGAGTCGGTTCTATCACATGGAGTGGGTCTCGTAAGTAATCTCGAAGCATTGAAACATGAAAAACATTGTGCATATATTCCATCACCGGAGGTAAGGCTACTCGGTATGTTATTGAATTGATCTTCTCGAGAATTTCATATGGCCCAACATATCTTGGTGCCAACTTGCCTTTCACCCCAAATCGCATTTGACCTTTCATTGGAGTTACTTTTATGAACACATAATCACCAACTTCATATTCCCTATCTCTTCTCCAGATATCCGCATAGCTTTTTTGACGGCTCTGTGCAGTTCTTAGGCGTTGTTGAATCAGTTTCACTTTTTTGGTTTTCTTTGCACAAGTTATGGCCCCAACAACGGTCTATCACCTACCTCAACCCAATAGATCGGAGATCGGCATTTCCTACCATACAAAGCTTCGTAAGGAGCCATACTGATACTTGAATGGTAGCTGTTATTATACACAAACTCGGCCAACGGTAAGTAGGTTTTCCAACTGCCTTGAAAGTCTAGGGCACACATCTATAACAAGTCTTCCAACGTTTGAATGGCCCATTCAGATTGGCCATCTGTCTGTGGGTGATAAGCACTGCTTAGCCTCAATTCAGTTCCCAGAGCTTGCTGTAGACTCTGCCAGAATCTTGAAGTGAACTTAGGATCTCTGTTAGATACAATAGATACTGGTACACCATGTAATCTCACAATCTCATTAACATACAAGTTAGCCAACTTATTCGCATTATACAACGATTTAATAGGTAAGAAATGTGCGGATTTAGTTAAATGATCAACAATTACCCAGATAGAATCCATACCTCAAGGAGAGCGAGATAATCCCACAATGAAGTCCATAGTAATATGTTCCCACTTCCATTCCGGTATTAAAAGTGGTTGTAGTAATCCAGCGGGTTGTTGATGTTCAGCTTTAACTTGTTGGTAATGTAAACATTTAGCCACAAAGTTTGCAATACACTTCTTCATTCCAGGCCACTAGAAATTCTGTTTCACGTCATGATACATTTTTGTATTTCCCGAATGCATGGAAAATTTGGAGTTGTGGGCTTCAGTCATAAAGCGTTTCCTCAAGTCAAAACAGTCTGGCACACAAAGGCGACCTTGAAATTTTAACACATTATTCTCAAGTACAAACTCGGGCCTTGGCTTTGAGTCAATTTCATCCACAATCTTTTTCAGGAATGAATCTTGCAGTTGCTTGTCTCTTATCTCTTCAATAATTACAGGTTGGGCAGATATAGCAGCTAGAATTCCACCATGTTCACGCAAAACCACTTCAATCTCATTCTTTTCCAAGTCAAATAGCAATTCATTCTAACTGACTGGTGAGCAAATATGATAAATTCCCAATGGATTTTCGGCTCAACGTATCCGCAACGATATTTGCCTTCCCTGGATGATACAGAAGATTTGTGAAAGATTTCTCAAAACTTGCCATGCCTTTGACACAATTAACACAAAAAAATGTACCATATGATTGGAATGATCAGTGTGAATCAGCTTTTCAAGAGTTGAAAACCAGATTAGTGACTGCACCGATTTTGACTTTACCTAATGGTACTGATGGGTTTCAGATTTACAGTGATGCATCCTACAAAGGTTTGGGTTGTGTATTAATGAAAAATGGTAAGGTGATTGCCTATGCTTCTTGGCAACTCCGACCACATGAAAAGAATTACCCGACTCATGATCTTGAACTAGCAGCTGTGGTGTTTGCTTTGAAAATTTGGCGCCATTATTTATACGGAGTAACTTGTGAATTGTATACTGAATATGAGACAGAGAAGGTGGCTAGAATGGATCATAACTGTAATAACCAGCAAGACCCAGAAAACTTCTAATTTCTGACACGTTGGTTGGTCTTGGCTAGTTGACAATGGCCTCAATTTTCTGTGGGTCTACTGATACACCATCTTTGTTGATCAAATGTCCTAGAAATGCTACACTGTCAAGCCATAATTCACATTTGGACAATTTGGCATATAGTTTTTTCTCCCTCAAAATCTATAAAGCAGTTCTCAAATGACTATCATGTTTTTCCCTGCTTTTGGAGTAAATTAGAATGTCATCAATAAACACAACTATAAACTCATCTAGAAATTGGTTAAAAACCTTATTCATCAGGTCCATAAAGGTTACGGGTGCATTTGTTACCCCAAATGGCATGACTAAAAATTCATAGTGCCCATATCAAGTTCTGAATGTTGTTTTCTCTACATCTTCTGCCTTGACCCTTAACTGGTGATACCCGAATCTAAGATCTATTTTAGAGAATACTTGGGCTGCCTGGAGTTGGTTGAACAGGTCATTTATTCAGGGTAAGGGGTATTTGTTTTTCACAGTAACTTTGTTTAACTCACGATAATCTATGAATAACCTCAAAGACCCATCCTTCTTTTTCACAAACAGAACTGGAGCACCCCAAGGTGACGTGCTCGGACGGATGAATTTCTTGTCCAAAAGTTCTTGGAGTTCGACTTTCAATTCTTTCAGTTTAGTAGTGGACATTGTGTATGGGGTTTTAGAAATCGGTTGTGTCTCAGGTATAACATCAATAGTAAACTCGATTTCTCTATCAATTAACTCCGCAAATAAGTCATTAGGAAATACATCAGGAAATTCACAGGCTACAGGAATTGTTTCCACACTAGCATTATCTGAAGACTTAGTCATCACATAACACAAATAGCCCCGACACCCTTTTCTTAACAATTTTTTGGCTTTCATAAATGAAATCAGGTACGGTGGAGAAACTACCCCAGTTCCAATAAAAACAAATTCAGGTATACCAGGTGGTCTAAACACAACAGATTTATTAGCACAATCAATGGTGGCGCGGTATTTGGTCAACCAATCCATACCCAGAATACAATCAAAATGATCAATGCTCAGGGGCAACAAATCAGCATACAATATCATATTACCAATCATAATATCACAAGTCGGATAGACATAAGCACATATCATAGGACCCCCAAACGGTGTAGACACAAATAATAAACAATTCATAGGTTCTAATGGTCTAGTTAACATCTGTGAAAAAGCATGCAATACAAATGAATGTGTGGAACTAGAATCTATCAACACATGGGCATTCTGAGCACATATAGAAATTATACCTGACACCCCGAATTCGGTATTCTGTACATTGCCAGGCACAAGTGCAAAAACTCTACCCTGTCTTAAGGGTTCTTTTCCCGTATTAGTTCTAGCATTTGTTCTTGATCCAGAAGTAGATCCTGCTGAACTTGCTATAGGACGGTTGGCGTTTTTCTCGACCCGATTGGACAATCTCTTATCATGTGGCTCGTCTTGCCACACCGGAAACAAGCACCAGATACCCGATGGCAAACTCCTCTATGTCTCCTCCTACACTGAGTACAAACAGGCGTAGATCTACCGCTTTGACTTAAGCTACTAGAAGATCCTGTATTTTGTTTCTTATTCACAACAAACGAACGACCCTTTTTGAAACTGTTTCTAGATCTTTTCCTCTTCCAATCAATTGTTGGGACAAGAGCTTGTTTCTTTGTTGTGAAAATGACTTCCGCCATCAATGCTCTATCAAGCACATTCACATACGTAGGTAGGTTGAGGACTCTTACCCGATCTAATATATCTAAATCCAATCCACCCTCAAATTTTTGAGCCTTCTTGTAGTTTGTGTCTACCATATGAGGTGCAAATCGAGCTAGTTCAGTGAATTTGGCCTCATACTCGGCCAAAGACATGTTTCCTTGCTTGAGTTCCTAAAATTCTGAAACCTTTTGGTCCCGGAAGCACTACGGAAAGTACTTGTCATAGAAGATCGTATTAAATTGAGCCCATGTCATATTCCTGTTACTATTTCGGACCAATAACCACCATCTCCGAGCTTCATTTTTT
Organism: Camellia granthamiana; assembly: GCA_036172215.1. Classification (NCBI taxonomy): domain Eukaryota; kingdom Viridiplantae; phylum Streptophyta; class Magnoliopsida; order Ericales; family Theaceae; genus Camellia; species Camellia granthamiana. The sequence continues at coordinate 66,951,457 of CM069914.1, forward strand.
AGGGTGTAGGTGGCCAAAAGAACTTTTTGAATCTCAAAACAGGGGAATACTTCAAACAATTTCTCCATTTCCAACAACCATGTTTAAGCCTTTAACGGTTCAATACCTCCCAGAAAAATTGACGATTTTATTTTCATGGACTTCTGAGTCAGGTTGATTATATCACTATTATTTAGCTCATGCTGTGCTGGTGGAGGCGGTGGAGGCAAGGGTTGCTGCCTCAGTTGTTGTGTTAGTGTTTCAGTCAGAGTTGCAAGCATTTGTTCCATACGACTCATGCGAGCCTCTGAGGATTCACTTGTATCATTACTTCTTGCATTTTCCATGATACTATAAAGAGACAAGATAAGAATAAACATAGGAATAATCTTGTTTGTTTCTTTCAATTTCATTTTTTTAGGTTCAAATTCAGTTTCCATAATTATAAAGATTAGCACATATTCACACATGCAGATGAAATGTCACTAATTCTTTTCTACGACATCCTACAGCTCACATGGACTTGTGTATGCGGTATAACTTGTGCTCTGATACCACTTTGTCATGACCCAAACTCGCCCCTATAGGTTTAGCGTCGTAACCGGCCAGTAATCCTTGGATTACCAAAGGCCTCTTAACAGAATAACATATTATTAGGGGTTACGGAAGCAATATATAAACATATATAGTCCATTGAGTTGTGCTGCCATATATGAGACAAAATTTTCAAACAAACTTATATGTATATATATACATGTAATGTCATAAACACATTGGTCTCACGTCACGCATTTATACAGATAAGGTCGAAAGGAAACTTAGCCCAAGTATAGATAAACATAACAAAAATAAAGCCTTGACATGGTCTTCTCAAAAGGAACCTTCTCGGGAGGCATGGTGGTTGGCTGAGAAAACAGAATCTTAGGCCATCAACTCTGGGCCTAGTCACGTGCCTGGTCACCTATATACATAATATAAATAGTGAGTTGGAGCCCAATGAATAATAACAGTGTAAAGGGTTTAATGAATGTTGTCCATAATAGTTAAAGAAAACCGAATTTAGTAGTTATCAGAAATGGATTCATAATCATCTTCAAAAATCATAGGTCATAACAGATACAGATTTAGAATCATATTCATAATCAGAAGTTGCAATTAAACATACGTGGTACATTCATTAGCACTAGCATAAATAGTTGACCCATAAAGGGACGATTATGAAGGCATACAGTTAACTCATAAAGGGACAACCATAAAGGCATACAGTTGACTCACGTGCACAGAGACGGTACAATTGGCTCATGAGACGTACAATTGACCCATAAATGGGACGTATACATAAGGATCCATAACAGTTGGCTCATGAGACGTATGGTTAACCCATAATTGGGACGTAATAGAACAGATAACATATGTCATCTGAAGCTAAGAATGCCACAAATACATTTCAGAAACATTGGACAACCATCCATTCTTACAGAAAATAATATTTCAGAAACAGATCATCTTATATCATTCAGAAAATACTTATAATTGAACATAACTTTACAAAGTTATTACTCACAATTAACAGAGGGCTCCAAGGCAAACAGGCAGAATGGGAAAATCAGATATCTTACGGCACGTGACCTACATAGTTACAGAATGAACACGTACTGAATTACACACTTGGAAACATTAACTTAATTCTTTCTTATCTTGGTGTGTTTCTACTTCTTATCCACATTATGGTGTCTTAATTTTGGCCTAGGAATGCCTAGAATGCAATTAGGATGCTAAAATGCACTTTCGCTCGAGCGCTGCTTTCTTCGCTCGAGCGGACATACAAAATGCGAGTGGTCACTCGAGCACACATTCCTTCGCTCGAGTGATCTGAAAACTTTGTGAAAGTGCTGGTTGCTTGTTTTTTCCACTAGCGCAACTTTTGTAGCTCAAGCAGTCTGCAAAACACGCAAACTTCTGGGAGCATGCATTTTACGCTCGAGCGGACTTTTGGTTGCTCGAGCAGAAGTGCAAAAATAATGATGGTAGCTCGAGCGCAGGATTTGTCGCTCGAGCGTGGAAGCAGAATTCTGGAAATTACAGAATTGCTTCCAAGCTTCAAACTCAACCCCAAAGCTGTAAATTATGGTTTCTTGGGCCAAAACTTAAGGAAACTCTTGTAAACTTATGAAACATCATAAAGTAAGAATCATTACTCAAAATTAAGGCCTAATAACATGCAATTGTACAAAATCAAGCTTGAAATGTGAAAACATAATATGAACATGGCATGCATGAAATGATTTGAGCTCCAAGTTTCCGAATCATGATCAAATGAGATGTTTAGGTCTAAAACATGCTGAATTCCTTGAACAAAACCAAGATACTAACATGCATGTGAGAATTCTCTTGAAAATAACTTCAATTATGATCAAATGAACATGCATGCATGATTTGCTCTTCTCTTCTAGTTCATTAGCTTAATTCATGCATTGATTCACTTAATTCTCTTAGTTCCTTACTTAAGTGAGTCTAACATAAAGCTTAAGGGTTGATTCCTTACCTAGGGTCCACAATTCCTAAAATTCTAGTGATCTCTTGCTTAATCTCACCAATTCCCTTCAATTCTTCTAGTAGTTGCTAGCTTCATTTCAATTCTCTTCAAAGTTGGCTCTAATCTCCCCTTTCTCTCTCTCACGGTTGGTATCAACAAAATGATGAAGAAAGGTGAGTTGAGATGCATATAAAAGCCTTATATAGGTTTGGTTAATGGACTAATTAATTAGGTTTACCACTAATCAAATGAGCATTAATTATTCTAATTATTTCGTTCCGAATCAAATTTGAATTGATCCTACCATAAAATTCTAAAAATTCCAAATAACACGTATACCAAGTCAATCAATTCGCAAACTGAGACGGAAACGGAAACAGATATTTCTACATTAAACAGATATAAACACAAATAAGGCAACATACACATGCAATTTAATTCAGAATTTCTCTTAATTATAGATTAAGCTTAGTTAACCACGAATTAACATAAATCAGTGATCGGGGTTATTACAATAACAGACCTTTCAGTCAAACCCAGAAATAATAGTAACTAAAATTTCATTTTCTTTACTTTTGCCGCCACTTTCTTAGCAACCAAACAGGACAGAAATATTTTTGTAAAACTACATCTAATAAAAAGATTGGTTTCTGTGCTGATAACAAAAAGAAAAAAAACCCAAATAAAAGAGGGAAAAAAAGTGTGTGAGAGAGAAAGAGAGGCAGAGAATGATTATCATATCAAAATCCCAAACCCAAATAAAAACCCTAGATTCTCACACCTTCCAAAAAAAAAAAATAATAAAATAGAGAGGATGACTTTCTACCTTGGAGCTGTGTAGAGAGAGAGGTGAGGCAGAGATTGAGGCAGATGGTAAAAATCACACCCTCTCATCGGGGCTATATTTCGAAAATCACCACCGAAGATAAAACTTCTAGAGAGAGAAAGCTTGGTGGAAAGAGGAAGATGTGTAGTGGGAAGAAGGAGATGTGTGAGATAGAGAGAAGATGTTTGTGTGAATTGATTCAATCCTGAGTGTGATGACCGGGTATGTTATCGGTCTCATTTCTCTTTGTTTAACCTCGAGTTTGCCTTGTTAGAGTGTCAGGTTTGGCCGAGAGTCTAGTTAATGGTTTAAGGTTTGTTACAATTAAAAGCTTTTATCAAAATCCTTGTCCTTGTTTACTTCCGTGTCAAGTTTCACCTATTTTAGAAGGTACGGGGTTGAGTCCGGGGTGTCCTGAGTCGAGCTATGGTGATTTCGAGTTGGAAGGCTGAACCGCACGTGCAGGAGGTGAGGCCGCACGTGCGGGAAACAGGGGAGAACCTAGGTTGCCTACTACATAAAAAGCAGGTGCAGCTGGTGGTGCGGGGCAAGGGCACCGCACGTGAGGGGGTGAGTGCCGCATGTGCGGGAGGACGCTCCGCACGTGTGGGAATAGGTGTCGCACGTGCGGGACTCCGCTGAGTCCGAAAATTTTGTCTTTTCCTTCATCTTGGGCTGAGTGTATATCACTCTATCATTATATCTCTCTCTCTAAAAACACATTTCTCTCCCTTCTTTCTACATTTCTTACAAAAAACCTCACAAGATCATTGATTTCCCCAAATCCATTAGCATTTTGACCCAAGTTTCTTCATCAAAGTTGGATAACTTCTCGAGGGCTTCGTTGTGTGCAGTAGAGATCAAGTTTCCACACTGTTGATTTTAGGGGTTTCTTCTCTCTTCTTCTCCAAAGCTTGAGGTAGGGATTTTTCTTAGAGTTATATATATATATTTTTGCAAGTTTATGTAAATTTCGAGATTTCCATTGGTGGCATTGAAAATGTGGTTTTTGGCTCGAGAAATATTGGTGGTTGTGAAAATGGGTTCACCTCTTGTTTTCTTTAAATAATTTTCTTGAAGATTTGAATCACATTGATTTAAGAAAGATGATTTTGGTGAGATTCCACCAAGGGATGAGGGAATGTCTAGTTTTGATGAAAAACCTAGAAATTTGGGGGTTTTTGGAAGATGTTGAGAATCTATGTATTTTCTTGTGCTAAATGAATGAATGAGTGGAAATTTCATATTATTGTTTGCAAAATGACAATTTTCTTGGTGTATGAGGATTTGGGGATTTTGTTTTGAATTTATTGTTTAAGTGTATGTACATATATAGTTATGAAATGGCAAATTGTTGAGATCACATGTAATGTGGAAATGTTGCTACACTTGGATATATATATATACACATACATTCATATGTGATATTTGATGAAATTGCATTGGAAAGCAGAATGGGGATTGTGTTCGAAATGGAGAAATTGTGCGGAAAATATTGTTAATGGAAGATTATTATTTTGCTTTGACATATATTGCATTGGCATTTCTATTAATGCATAGTTACAAATTTTGAGTTGAGATTTGAAAACATTTATAGTGAGAAAGAAATGTTGTGAAATGAAACTTATTGAAAGGTTATGGGGTAAATACGTTGATAAGTCCAGATAGGGGGTGTAGAGGAAATTGATTAAGTTGGCCTGAGTATCCGGGATGAAAGACCGAAAACACGTGCAGAGGAGGTACCACTTCCCTTTCGGTTAGCAACCAGTAAAGTGGGGTTTTGGTAGTGCTTGTTATGCCTACTTGCAGACACTAACCTAGGGATTACCTAAGTCGTATTTACCGCCCCTTGAACTAAATTGAAAATTTCTAAATTGTTGAGATTTTAAGTTACCACTGAGTATGATGATTTTCAAAGGGATGAAAATGTGATTTTCTTTCAAAAAGCATAACATAACATGTGCATTTCATTTGTAAAGCTTGTATAAAATGTATATACTTTGTTAAGAATTTCCAACTAGGCTTTATGCTCACCCTTATGGGATTTTGGTGTAGGAAAATACGTGGTGATCCCGCCAAGTTAGGGTGTGGACGTATGTGTTGGGAGCATAGGGCTCTTATTTTTGGTGTTGTGGTACATTTTTGTTAGCTAAGGGCTATAATTGTTTGGGTCCGAGAGACTATTTTTGTATAACCGGACTTAAGCCTTGGAATTTGTAAGCCCTTGAGGGCATTTTATTTACTTTTGAATTTGATGCTCTACATGCTATAGATTCATGTATTTGATATCATTGAATGTAGAATTCGCATGTGGGACTATTTTGTACAAACCTTAAAGATCAATGATGTAAAGGTTGGAGAATTGCTATTATCCTTTTAATGAATGTTGGTTGATGTACCTAATTTATGTTAGAAATTTTTGGGGCATTACACTGAGACTGAGAATTGAAAAGCTAAATGTAAAACTACTCTGAAGCATTGATGTTCACCCAAAAAATCTAAACCATTGAAATGTTCTAGTAAGACAAATGAGAGTAAGACATTTTCAACCACTGGATTGAATCAATCTGATGGTGCACATTTGTTCATTCTTGAGGAGAAACTTTTACACAAGCAATAACTGATGCATCTATCTTTCATTGAAGGCTATGAGCGCTTTTCCTTTTTGAATCAAACACAAAAGTACCCAAAAAATATATAATAAAAAATCAAATTGAACCTATGAAACCCAAGTAGAAAGAATATAGGGGGAAAAGAAAAGAAAGACCAAACAGATTGCCCTTTTTTTCAAAGATTAGTGAAATTTATTTTGATTTATACATGTAGCATTTGCCATTATCATTATTTTGTGCACTCACTACCTGATTATAAAGCACAGAATAATTACACATCATCCAAAACCTAATAAGAAAATAAAGTAACATTAATTTTTTACGAAAATCCAGTAGTACTCATTTTGGAGGAAGAGAAGCATGACAATCAAAATCAGATATTTGTGCCCTATTACGTAGAAAAAATCAGGTTTGCATGTGTTATGTTTCTGCCCTATTATGCCATTTTGTGGCCTTTTTTTTTTCTTTTAATGATTCTTGAGCATGTGTTTGACAACAAATGCCGCCAACACAGATTTATAATTAAAAATCAGATTTAACACCATCTATATAAAAAGAAAATAAAATAGAAGACAATGAAATAGCATCAACAATATACTTCATAACAAAAAAAAAAAAAAAAAAAACTCAAATAGCATCAACAATATATTTCATAACAAAAAAACTCAAAATTAGTAATCAAAATAAAATAGAAGAAAATGAATTGTACCAGCAATAATGAATCTATCACATATTGGAAGAAACTGACCAAGCTACTGCTATTTACAGTGATGCATCTAAAAGTAACAAATAATAGACACACAAAATGAAAGCTAATTGAAAAAGTAGATGTAGAGGCATACCTTGACACATATGGAGGAGATATAAAGGCTATTGAGATGGTTTATTTCCTTACAATGGTTACTCCTTTTATTAAGCAATGACATTATTGAAGGAGAGAAAAAGAACAAACAAAATGAAATAATGAATGATCAAAGAAAATGGCACAAATACACAAAATAGGAACAAAAGTGACACAAAAACCAAATGTTTCAAGTTTGAATTAACTAATAAACCTTACAGAGCCCTATCGAGGCTCATATGGCCTTCACAGGTCATCATCATCAACATAGATGTCCATATTTAGTGGACTAGAATATCTTCAAAGTTAGAAAATGTTAACTGGAAAAAAGAAAACAAAATCTCCAATGCAAAAATTAAAACCTAGGATTAGGAAGAGAAACATGTGCATCTAAGAAAGAGAAGAAGACGATGGAAACATAATTGAAGGTCTATGACACTCCTAATTCCATAATTAAAATAAACACAACAAAAAGCAAAATAATCGAGCCAGTTATCAACAATACATCATGACTGGAAAAAATTATTATTATAAACTCAAGGATACATCAATAGCTCTACCACAATCTCCAAAATCCCAAATTGCAAGCTAGTTTCACAATAGATCTAAAACAATATATATACACAATGTTGATAATAAATATAAAAAAATAAAAAATAAAAATAAAAATTAAAAACACATAGGGCAAACACATTATGTAGAACCACAAAGAAAATGACACAAAACATAAAATTTTAATTAAATGGAACTCAATAGATCATATATTATAACAAAGATCATTACCTCCATAAAGCAGTGGGTTCTCCAGCGTGATCTGCAAAACATAGAGAGATGAAAAGATTTGTATAGTAAGTTGAGTCCAAAAGAGGAATAGTTGACCCTCATATCTAACTGAGGGGAGAAAGGGAGTGTTTTGCTGGAACAAAATCTGAAATTGAAATCAGTCTCACCAGTTGTAATAGGTTGACTTGATCAAAGACGACTCGCAAAGCCCATAATTTGATCGATGACAACTCGCTCGACTTTGAACGATTAAATGGAGTACTGGTCGGGGTTGAAATGGGCAAAACCGAGAATGAATAGGGAGTTGGGGTTGGGGTTGGGGTTGGGGTTGGGTATCCCTCATAGGATAGGCTCCAATGGAGGGAGAGTGGGAAAAGAGAGAACCAAAGAGAGAAAGAGAGAGAGAGAGAGAGAGAGAGAGAGAGAGAGGGGAATAGAACATCCGTTAGAGGGAGAATGGCATGAAATCCTTCAAATGTTTGAAATTTCAAATCTGAAAAAGCAAAGCCTGAGAGAAACAAAAATAATAAAAGAGAAGTATGATCTCAGCCTTTAATTTGTATGCCACCTAAGACAAATAATTCACCAATTTAAATCTATGACACTTGCGAATTTAAATATATTGCCACCTAAGACACATGAACAATAATAAATAAAGCCAATCCCCAAAGATATCTTATATTTACATAGGTCTTAATGGCACTTCAAAACACAATCAGACTCAAATCAAAATTGAGTGAATTCTTGTAACGAAGCTAATTAATTCTAGAACTTGACAATCGTTATCTAAGAACTGGAACACATCTTATAGAACCTGGAACACATCTAAGACATGAAACAAACAATAGAAACCAATACGGTGGATGAAAATTATAAATACTCAAGATATCCAAAGATACATTGCTTTAGGTATTGATAAATTCCAAATAATGTCTTGCTCATTATGATCTTGTGCGAGAAAGTAAACACAAACAATTTAATTCTTGGAAATTGTGTTTGGATCATGAACTTGAATATGGATTTGAAAAAGGAAAAACATAGCTGTTTTCATCAATAATAAACACCTTCAATAATGTTGTCTTTATTTTTAGAGCTGTTTTGGTTTCTATTGTTATATAGATCATACTGAGTTGTTTTGAAAAAGGAAAAACATAGCTATTTTGCAATTTATCAACAATTTAAATCTATTGCCACCTAAGACACATGAACAACAATAAATAAAGCCAATCCCCAAAGATATCTTATATTTACCATAGGTCTTAATGGCACTTCCAAACACAATCAGAGAATTTAAGAAAGACTTTTGGTAATGAGATTAATTAAAGCTTGAACAGTATAATACCACAAATTCAAACCAAAATATGAATTTAAGAAATCAAACAGTATGATACCACAGTATGAATTTAAAAAATTAACTCATGAATTCTATAATTTTGTTAAGGGCCTATTCGTTGAAATAGAAAAATGAAAAAAACAAAATAAAACAAAATAAAAAATGATAATTGTAAGGGAAAAAAAAAACCAGACTTGTAAATTTCCTACCTTGTTTCGATATGAAAGGTCTTAAGGAAGTCCACAATGCTTCAGACACAATGTTTCAATCACAAATTGTAAACCTGTTGTTAAAATTAAATTGGACAAACATATTGTCAATATTATTGAAACAAAAGATTATTGAAGATTATTGAAACATGCTGGAAATTAAAGATTATTGAAACAAAAGATATCAAAAAATTAGAGTAAAGATTATTGAAACATTATTGAAACAAAAGATATTCAAAGATAGAAACATAAATACTCAAGAAAAATCAAAGCCCAGGTTTCAATTTTCCCCATTGTTTGCTCACCTGAACAGTATTTCTACCAGATTCTTCCTTGGTGGAGTAAAACAATAATTAATGACATTTAATAGCATTCCAAATGAAATTATCATGCATTATTTTCAAAATCTGATTGGAAAAATCGTAGAGGTTATTTGTAAATCAAATTCGAATGTTATCAAAATGCTATACAAACTAATAAATCTTACCAAAATCTGGTTATAAATAAAACTCAAAATCTGAAGTAGTACCACTAATCAAAATCTAAAGTTTGATTAATAGGATTAATAATAAAATGATTAATAATCCCATGAATTAGTGAAGGATTCGTTATCCAATCAAATTCGTGACATAAGTGTCACATCAACCTATTGTAAGTTTTAGTTCAAAAAACAAAAAACCTATTGTAAGTTTGTAAAACACTACTCTATCAACCTATTAATTCAAGGAGAAAAGGGGACAAAAAATAGATTAATTTAACGCCTATCTATTTTGGTTAAATTTGTTTGTGAATAGGAAAATTACCTAAAAAGTAAAAAAGTAATACAAAAAATCAACCCATTCTCTCTATTTATTTTATATAAGTCTTTTCGTAAATAATTAAAAAGGCACAAAAAATAAAATAAAATAAACAATTTCCAAACAAACTCTTGGATGTAAAATAGTAATCTATTGAACAATTTTCAAACAATTTCCAAACAAAATGATGGTTTTAGAAGAAACCAATGTCTCCCCTATTCACTAAGAGAAACACTTTTCGTGCATGATTCTATGTAACTAATTGAACAAAAACCATGGACGGTGCAATAAAGACATACATAATCATATCTACAAATTTAGATGATGAATTAGAAGATCTATGTACAGATCTATGTATATATAATCATAATCATATATCTATATAATAGAGCAAAACGGTTTTTGAAAATATATAAAATGTATCAAGATACATTTAGTGTCAAAGGCTCAGATCAATTCTGATAAACATCAATGGTTCAGACGGTGCTTTGATTCCCGTCCAAACACTCTGTGCTCTCTCCCTCTCCCACCTACCCACGTCTCCTCCCCATTCCCTCTTCATCTCTGTTACACGTCTCCTCCCCATTCCCTCCTTAACTCTCTCTCTCTCTCTCTCTCTTCCCCTCTCTGTTCTTCTTTCCTACCCTCCATCTTCGTTCGCTCCCGACACTACCTCTCCCATTTTTTTTGTAATGCCCCCAAAATAACACAATAAACCTATCTATCATGCGGAAGAATATAACAAAAATACAATACTTTCATTCATCAGAGTTTACTGTTTAACAACCAGTTAAATGCCATGTAGGCTTACATCTTCCCAAGTCGTTGTTTGGTTGCACAAGTTGAGTCTCGCTCATTACATCTTAAGCCCTTGGCTTTACAAATAACAAACATACATACAACAAGACATAATTAAGAAGCTCTTGTTTCCCGACAGTCCATCCCCGCTATTACCTTGAAGAAAACATCTCACCTGCACCTGAAAATGGTATTGCCGTATAGGGTGAGCCAACAGCCCAGTAGAAATAATCTAACACAATATATGAGGTTTAGCAAAGGTATAACTACTACGTGCATAAACAATACCAATACTAAAACATCCACAAGGCCTGCATATTCATATGCCACTAAGACCAAACCTCATTTCCATTTTCCTTCAATTCATTTCAAGTTCATAGATGCTACTCAATTCATGAGTTAAATTCATTATCTTTCAACAACCAAAATGAGACTACAACTCAATGGTTTCTAATTATGCAAACACACATAAACACTTCAAATCTACCATTTTACGGATATTTCGTCCGAAGGAATCGACATCCATGTATATTTTCTCAAATATGCCATTTTATGGATATTTTGTCTGCGGGAATCGGCACCCATGTATGTTAACATACATATACAATGTATTTATAAACATAGTCATATGCAATGACAACCAACATTTGCTTAGCATTAAATCGCCTAATCCTCATGCAATTTCTACAACAATCATAGCTATCCTCCACCGATAGCCCAATACATTTATCTCTAAACAGATATTCAATCTCAAGATAAATAGTTCATTCACAACTTCCAAAAGTGTAAGATAATACATATCTAATTTCACCATCTATACCCATAACCTTCCAATTTCACATTTTCAATGCTAACCCCAATTATTTATACAAAATAATAATTTAATCAAAATTAGGACAAAATCTCCCTCTTTCCAAATATCAACCCAAACACCAAAATCAACTATTTTGGCACAACGTGATCTTACATTCACGCCTCATACTCATTTACCTCATATTCATCAAATACCCCTCTTTTCATTCCACACCCAAATCCTAGATTTGTCCAAACCACAACCAAATCTCATCATCTATACACAATAGCAAATAACTAAGCCTAAAACCATATGAGAGTATAGAAAATCCCTACCTCAAGCTTAGAAGAGAAGATGAGCAAAACAAGGTTGAAAATCCAAAGATGTTGAAACCAACTTCTACTTGGATCAAAATGAAGCTCTTAACAAGCTCTACACTTAATCTCAAAGGAGCAAGGCAAGGAGCTGCTTCCAAGAGAGTAGATCTAAAGATCTTTGAGCAAAAAGTGATTTTGGAGAGGAACAGAGTGACTCACGGCTTGGAGAAGGAGAAACAGAAGAAAAAGTAAAGAAAAGGTTAAGTGAGGGGCCTATTTATAGTGCTAGGTCATAATGAAATAAAGTCCCAAAGTCAACCCAAAAGATCAAGTCAAAATTCCCAAAAAGTAGGCCCAAAAATCGGACTGAAATTTGGAAAAAAGTCTGTAGGGGTCGACCCTTTCAGCATAGAGGTCAACCCTATGAAGGAAATTATGTTTGACAGCATGCAAGAGGGTCGACCCTTAGACATGAGGGGGTCGACCCTATTTTCCAGCAACCAACACATAGACATAAGAGGGTCGACTCTCTCCCAGTCTGGTGTCTACCATATTTTCCAGCAACTTCTCAGAAACTTCACCAACAGGTAAGGGTCGACCCTTAGGAAGGCTGGTGTCGACCCTAGAATAGAATTTCTAAGTTTCCAAGGAACTTTTGACAAGAACAAGTGCGAACAACCAAACCCAACAAGTTTAAATCAGATTATACTCCTCCAAAACCAACCTATAACAACACCAAAGATTTCCAAAATAAAAATAAATGATTCAAATACACTTCCCAAAAGCTTTGAAGGACACAAGTGTTACACTTTCTCAACGATTTCTGCCTCTCTTAAGATCAAAATGTAATTGTAATTTATATATATCATGTTGAAATTTGTGAAATTTGTGTCATTTTTTGTAATTTATATGTATCAAGTTCGTTGTTTTCTGTTTTGTAGAAACTTTAGCTTCAATGTAAGTAACTGTAGCAGAACATTTTGGTGTACTGGTTTAAATCCACTGCTATGATTTAACGCACAAAATTATTAGACTCATGTGCAAGGATAAGCAACTATACTAAAGGAATTGCCTCCAACAACTTTCCTTCATGAATATTAAATTTAAAAGAATCAAAAGAATACATATGAACTATATCTTGAAACAAAAAGATGGCAAGGATCATAAATACAATTGAACATCAGCAAAGAAATCACATGTGAAGTTGTGTGTTTGTGTGTTGAGAGAGAGAGAGAGAGCAAATCTTCAATTCATATGCATAAGTCCAAGAAAATTAACAACAATACCTTGCTTCACATTTTATCTATATATATACTTGTACGTGTACCCATGTACATAGATATATACAGTCAAGATACCCTTAAAATGGACAACAGAATGCTTTAGAACCAAATAATGAACACAGTTTAGACATTCTGCATGTAATTTGCAGAACCTTGATGGGCAGAAGATGAGGGAATTCACGAACATATGAGCATTGTATTTGCCTATGCTAGCAGAATAATGTTTTATGCAAGTCTGTGGACAAAGTTATAGTGTGAATTGGTTGCTGGTAGTGGTGGGTTGAAGTAGTACCACTAATCATTGGCAGTGAAAAGAGTATAAGCGGTGCTTTGGTAAAATGGATAACAGACACAGCCATCAGCCAAAAACAAAAAATAGAGAGAGAAGAGGAAAGGCAAAAGCAAAAACAACATAATACTGTAATGAATAGCCGAGATAAAGCAAAAACAATATAATACTGTAATGAATAGCCGAGATTAATAGTAAACAGATCAACTACCAAAGAAATTATCAAACTTTTTAACACACGCATTATAACCACGGAAATAGCCTCTTTCTCTCTCTCTCTCTCTCTCTCTCTCTCTCTCTACCTTAGGAAAACGGTAAACCGTGTATGTTTTTGTAAGTTATTTGCTGCAGTAAGTGGGGTTGATATGCATTTCAATAAAAAAACATATTGATAGCATATAATAGGATACTCATCCATTTCCTAATACTTTAATAATAATGTAGCTCAAAGAGTTCCTAGAGTTTAATCAATGACATACTTGCACCAAATAGCATTTTCAGTTGCAGCAAGCCACCAATTATGAACTAATAATAGCTCAGAGTTTAATCAATGGGAGTTTAATCAATGGCAGAATATGACATACTTGCACCAAATATCATTTTCAGCATCATAAAATATCGAGATTAAAGAAAACGGCACTACCATCAGAGATAATTTTCAGCATCATAACAGTTAAGACAGAACCATAATTTTCAACATCATAACAGTTAAGACAGAACCATAATTTTTAGCATCATAACAGTTAAGACAAAACCACTTACAAATTTGAAGTGTGATTCAAACCCAAGAACAAACAAAATCTCACAAACCATAAGAGGTAAATTTGTATTTAGATAAACTAACAGTCAAAAACCCAGAAATCCCACATTTACATGTCCCTATGTATGCCCATCCAATTCAACTGACAGTGTCAAATATATAATCCTGCTTCAATTTCATTCAACAAATACAACTTTTCAGAAATATTTTTGAATCCTACTTCAATTCGATTCAACAAATACAACTTTCCATAAATTTTTTTGAATGATGCCCCATGAAATTCTAAACAAGCCCCAAGAATTCTAAATAAACTACAGACTACCTAAAGATACATTATGGTCCAAAGAGTAGAGAGTGAATTCATAGGAAGAAGAAAAATTCCTAAATGAAGACATGAAACTCAAATGAACAAATTTATAGAAACAGAGCATTGATTTCCCAAGGAAACACTAGCTTTACCAGCACTTCAACTAAACCCTCAAAAACTTCAAACATTCCCAAACAGCAAAATCATGAGATTGAACAAAGAAAATCAAGAAAGGGAGAGAAAGAGAAATAAAATTGCCTTTGAACAGTGGTACAGTGATGATGTGGTTGTGGATGGAACAAAGAAATCTGGGAAAGGAGAGCCATGAAAATCAGGAAATAAAAACACAATTCAATTGCCTCATATCCATTTTAAACCCATATAAACAATCAAACCTTCTTTGCTAACCATACCTACTGTTTTCAATGGAGGTTAGTGGACAAAGCTGTAGTGGTGCATTGGTAGTGAAAAGACATGGGTAATGTCTACATGGATAGCAGAATGCTTTAGACATGGAACAAACATGCATTATGGTCCAAGATTTTTTATTTTTTATTTTTATTTTTTTTTTCTTTTCAAAGAGTAGGGAGTGAATACAACAATTTATAGAAAATTCAAAAAATTTATAGAAATAAAGCATTGAACAAAGAAAAATCATGAGATTGAACAAAGAAAATTTAGAAAATTTATAGAAACAAAGCATTGAACAAAGAAATTCAACTAAGAAGTTAGCAAACCCTATACCAACACTTCAAATAGTAAAATCATGAGATTGAACAAAGAAAATTGTCACGCCCTCAAAAATAACCCATAACATACACAATAATAAGATGCATTACTCAAGTAAATAAACCACAATTCATTCATCAGAGTATTACTAAAATGAGACATTACATGTAACATCAAAATAAATGCCCTACGGGCTTACAACTTGCCAAGCCAACACTTGGACACAAAATTATGAGTTCTAACTCAAATACAAATAAAGCCCTAGGCTTGAATGTTTACATGTAAATCAAATAAAAACAAATAACTTAAAACAAGGCTTCAAAATCCGGTTCCTTCCAAGCTAAGTCCTTGGAGGTAGCGAATCACCTGGACTTGAAAATGATGTTCCCTTATAGGGTGACCCACAGCCCAGTAGAAATATACTAAACCAATTATAAGCATTGAATAAAGCAATAGCATTCAATAGATGGTTAACCATGATAATCAATTATATCAATATACAATCCTAAGACACTAATGTCTATGACACTTATCAATATCCATTATTATCAATATGGCTCAGAACCTGGCCAAACTTACAACTGTGAACTATATAGCATATTCACATTACTTCCAATATCAACAACACAAATGAGACTCAGGCTCATATCAAAACACTTCATACTTCCAGATTGATACACATTTTAGTGCTGTATCAATAAAACACTTCAATATAAATAAGCACACATAAAAGTGATGCTAATGGAGTCCATCCCCTATCTCCTCCCAAACAAAATCCGGTTTAGAGGTCCATCCTGTAACAGGTCCGCGAGGGAACTCACGGGTTACAGTTCGGACTCAATTTTTTGTTTGTTGCGGTTCTTAATTTGAACCAAAGAGTCCAACTCTGGCAAATCGTTTTGAGAAAAATGGATTTTTTTGAAAAGTAGTGCCAAACATGGACTGCTTTGCCAGATACAGAGTCGCCACCTAAATATTTTTAAAATGGGAAATTTAGGAAACCCTAACTCGGTGCCGAAGGCCACGTGTCCGTCATCACCAAAGTTGTCTTGGCTCGGGAGCTTGGGTACGATCGGGGAAGGTCAGCTATGAGCACCCCTTCTCGCCCGGTCCGAAGACCGGCCTCTACTAACCGTGATATCCGATTTTGAAAACGTTATGTGCTCTTATTCCGGTTATTAGCCTAGAATTACTATGTTATGTGCACAGCAAACAAGTATAGACTAGATCGCCTAATTTGGAAACAAGCATTGCATATTCGTTCGTTTTGAAAGCGTTTCGGAATTTGCTACTCGCAAGTAGGCTAAAACACAGATTTCAACGAGTTTTCCAACTCAAGCAATCCAACCTCCACCCACAGGCATTCGAACAGTTTATCTCATATAAGCGTTTAGCCGCATGGTAATCATTCACACGCATGCGAGATGCTAAAGCGTAAATACTTACATCGTACTCCGTGCCAAAACAATAAACCAGTTAGCAAACATGCATGTCCTAGTTCATGGCAAGTGGCTAATGCAACACATACAGAGATGCAGTTTAGGATAGGCTCGGCTAACCCTAAAATGGTATGTGAAATGCAATCATTCGGTGCACGTATTCAAGTTAGATTTGAAAATACAATGCGGTTTGTATGATGTACCGAGCCCGATGCATGTCAACAAATGCATGGATGCACGCATGCATTGCATAAGGTATGCTAAAATAAACGTGCCCTAATCTACCATCGTAAGCAGGTAAATAAAAGGGAAGAAAGAAGTGGGGGTTGGAAGACATACACACCACTCATGCATGCTTATTACAGATTTGCCCTCGCTCGGAGGGACCAAAAGAATAATACAAATTAATTAACTACGCAAGCTAATTAAATATTACAAATTAATTAAATTAACAAATTAATTAATCTAAAAAAAACAGTAAACCGCCTCGGGGCGAGGGCTCAATGCATGCGCGCCCGGATTTCGCTCGGAATTGCACTGCCATGCCTAGCCTGCCTCTGTTTTCCCTGCTTTGTTCCTCTGAAAATTGCCAAAGTCTCAAGGATGCCTCTCTGGACACTGGAGAATCCCACCGGCTGGAGGAAATGACCACCGGCACTAGGATGTGGCCCATCGGCACAAAACATATCCACCGGCCATTGATTGACTGCCGGTCGGCACTAAATACTGCCGGCCGGCAATGAATCCCTGCAGAACCTGCAACTCACAGCAGCAGAGGGCAGAATCTTGCATGGCAGCTCAATTCAAGCAATGTATGCACCAAACACACTCCCTATCATGTTAATGACTCAAAGGAGGATGTGCCTCGATCCTCGGGCCACCAATCACGCATTTCCATGCATGATGGCCCAAAGAACCAAGTGTGCACTTTCAATTTCAAATGCATGCAAACCATATAAACGAACAAGGATGCCGAACCTCTATCATACTCATCTCAAGAGGCCTAGCATGCATGTCAATGCAATGAAATCCTAAACATGTTATCTAATTATGCAAACATGGGCAATGCAATGTAAGGATGCTAGTATGTAAATTACTCATACAAGACAAGCATGCAAACTAAGCAAAGGGGTGGACTTAGACATGACTTAGGCAGCTCCAAATATGCCTAAAATCAGTAGCCAAAATGCTGAAATATGAGGGCCAAACACATATACACACATGCACATGCTAAGGTACCAACTTAAGCATCGAACAAACAACCTTTAAGCACACTTAAAAGAAGTTAAACATGGACAATTAGCAAGCAATATGAGCTCTAGAAATCATGTTAGAATATGGTGCCAAACCAACCCAAATAAGACAAGCATAAGCATGCAAGTATGGTCCAAGTGCTCAAGGCTAGTTAAAGGTCATTGAACTACACTTGACAAGACTTAACATGGCAAGAATTAAGCAACTAAAATCGGAGTTTTAGCACACAAAATCAAGCCCAAAGGACCATTAGATGGTACCTAAATGGTTTGAATTCAAAGGCATGCATAATGGTCAAAACATAAGGCATACAACACATGCTCTCAAAGCAATAAAGAGGCAATTAAGGCAAGCATATGAGCATGCCAAAGGGACTGAAATTACATGTTGGATGGTTCCGAACCACCAAAATGGTGCAAGCAACACATGCTACACATTCACATACTTGAGGTATACAAGCCTAACAAGCTACGAATGCAAAGAAGCTATACTAAGCATGCCAAAATCAATCCAAACAACTATGGACAGACCTAAAGCATGGCAAAATAAGCATAAAACATTCATAAGTCTAAGCCTAAATCATGCTCAAACAAAGGCTAACAACCTAAGGCATGTTAAGGGATCAAAGAGGCATTGCATGGCAACTATACTAAACATGTATGGAGTACCAAAAAAAAACACACAACATGATTATATTATGGCATAATAAGCATGAAATGCAGCCTAGACATGATCAACACACACTTGAACAAAGGCTTCCTTAAGAGACCAAAAATGGTCCCTTTCAAGGACAACAAGGAGAGGGGGTGGCCCTCCCCTTTTGGAGACTTCAAGGCACCATCTCCACCACTGAAATCCCTCAAGATTTTAGTGGTGAAGAGGCCCAAACACCAAAGTCTCGAAACTTGCACAAAATAGCACCAAAAGAGGCCTTACAAGGCCTAAGAGGGGTCAAACTTCCCCAAAGCACAAAACACTCTTAATAAACTATCAAGAGGGCTTAGAAATAGAACTTTTTTGTATTAAACACTAAGCACAAAAACAGCTCTAAGATAGGTAGAAATAGGATGCAAAAATAGGGTAAAAAGGACTAGTTTCTTACCCTTGTTGACCACCTTCACAAAGGATGCTCTTGTTGCCTCCTTAAGCTCCAATCCAGTCAAAAATATCAAGAACCAGCCCTTAGAACCTCAGTAGCCCAAGGAAGGTGAAGCACTAGGTGCTTGTGTGCAATAGTATGGACTAAAACACACACAAGGGCAATATAGAGATAGGATATGTATGGAACCCTAACCCTAAAACCAGAGCTTCTAGCAATGTTTTCCTCTCTAAAAATGTCTAACTCTTCCAACCCTTTTGCAAGGGAGAGAAGGGCTCCTCTTATAGAGGAGCCAAACTTGTAATACTTACAAGTTAAGCAACAAGAGGGCCATCCCTCCATACACTTGTATAGAGGGGAACCAAATGCAAGACAGCTGCCTTAAAATATCTCAAAAAGCAGATGAACAGTAGTCGGCTAGCCAAAAATGTCATTTTGACAAAAATGACTGCCGACCGGCAACAAAGAGTGCCGACTGGCAATATATATTGCTGGTGGCAAGAAAAACCAGCCGGTGGCCTCTAGCTAGTGCCGGTGGTGTGTGGGGATGCCTCACAAGGCATTCCCTGCCCCTCCAAGGCAAAACACAAGTGTTTGGTGCAAAACCAGACACAAAACAGTCGAGTTCAGAGATCCTGAGGCAAGGCGCGTAGCCGAGAACTCCGGGAACTCCAAACAAACACAAACATGGATAATCACCGAGTGTTCAAACGGTGACGTCCAAGTCTTGAGGACGGTCAAAAATGGGGTGTCTACAGTTGCCCCTCTTTGACAGAACTCGAAAGTCATAACAATGACGGGAGTGAATGTCAAAGCCCAGAGACGACCCATTTTTGACAAGGCCGAAGACTTGGACAAACATGCAAGACAAACAAGGTATGCGCCCGAAGGCAGGGGCAAAATGCAAGACAATGCAAGAAGCCGAGCATAACTTATGATCATGCAAAGAAAGCTGTAACGAAGCACACATGTAACAGTTATAAGCTAGCATACACCAGACTACACTACAATGCAGAAAAGATGTAAGAGAATTATGCAATTCTCAATACGTCTCACTCGGAGGATACAATACCTGTGCGGCTCGTCCGGTTGCACCGGCCTCAGATGAACCGTACATACAATATTGTGCCTGAAAGGAAAACAAACTTAACAGGTACAATGTTGTTAGCAACATTCATGACAAAGCAATCGAAAGTATGTGACAACGCAAGTCATGCATAGAGAAATGGTAGGATTGAACACATGTGAGTAAAGCAATGCACGCATGCACGCAATGTGTATGTAAAGGAACTTGAACACATATCAGTAAAGCAATGCACACGTGCACGCAATGTGTATATAAAGGAACTTGAACACATGTGAGTAAAGCAATGCACACGTGCACACAATGTGTATAAAAAGGAACTTGAACACATATCAGTAAAGCAATGCACACGTGCACACAATGTGTATAAAAAGGAACTTGAACACATATCAGTAAAGCAATGCACACGTGCACGCAATGTGTATAAAAAGGAACTTGAACACATATCAGTAAAGCAATGCACACGTGCACGCAATGTGTATAAAAAGGAAGGACGTAAGACAATGCAAATGAGGCACGCATGCTAATGCAAATGTGACACGCATGCCAATGCAAATGTGACACGCATGCCAATGGAAATGAGGAGGCACACGTGCCGATGAAACGAGGCACACGTGCCAATACAAATGAGGAGGCACACGTGCCAATGAGAATGAGGAGGCACACGTGCCGACGAAAATGGGGCACACGTGCCTATGTAAGTGGGGCACACGTGCCTATGTAAGACGAGGCACACGTGCCGATGAGAATGAGGCACACGTGCCGATGAGAATAGGGAGGCACACGTGCCGATGAAGATGGGGCACACATGCCAATGGAATGAGGCACACGTGCCAATGAAAATGGGGCACACGTGCCAATGAGAATGGGGAGGCACACGTGCCAACGAAAATGAGGCACACGTGCCAATGAAAACGAGGCACACGTGCCAACGGAATGAGGCACACGTGCCGATGAGAAATGAGGCACACGTGCCGCTGCGAATGAGGAGGCACACGTGCCAATGAAAATGAGGAGGCACACGTGCCAATGAAAATGAGGCACACGTGCCAATGAAAATGAGGAGGCACACGTGCCAACGAAAATGAGGAGGCACAGGTGCCAATGAAAACGAGGAGGCACACGTGCCAATGAAAATGAGGAGGCACACGTGCCGATGAAAATGAGGAGGCACACGTGCCAATGAAAATGAGGAGGCACACGTGCCAATGAAAATGAGGAGGCACACGTGCCAATGAAAATGAGGAGGCACACGTGCCCATGAAAATGAGGAGGCACACGTGCCAATGAAAATGAGGAGGAACACGTGCCAATGAAAACGAGGCACATGTGCCAATGAAAATGAGGAGGCACACGTGCCAATGAAAATGAGGCACACGTGCCAATGAAAATGAGGAGGCACACGTGCCAATGAAAATGAGGAGGCACACGTGCCAATGAAAATAAGGCACACGTGCCAATGAAAATGAAGAGGCACACGTGCCAATGAAAATGAGGAGGCACACGTGCCAACGAAAATGAGGCACACGTGCCAATGAAAACGAGGCACACGTGCCAATGAAAATGAGGAGGCACACGTGCCAATGAAAATGAGGCACACGTACCAATGAAAATGAGGAGGCACACGTGCCAATGAAAATGAAGAGGCACACGTGCCAATGAAAATGAGGAGGCACACGTGCCAATGAAAACGAGGCACACGTGGCAATACAAATGAGGACGCACACGTACCAATGCAAATGAGGAGGCACACGTGCCGATGAAAATGAGGCACACGTGCCAATGAAAATGAGGCACACGTGCCGATGCAAACGAGGAGGCACACGTGCCGATGCAAACGAGGAGGCACACGTGCCGATGCAAACGAGGAGGCACACGTGCCAATGAAAATGAGGAGGCACACGTGCCAATGAAAATGCGGCACACGTGCCAATGAAAATGAGGAGGCACACGTGCCAATGAAAACGAGGCACACGTGCCAATGAAAATGAGGAGGGACACGTGCCAATGAAAACGAGGCACACGTGCCAATGAAAATGAGGCACACGTGCCAATGAAAATGAGGAGGCACATGTGCCAATGAAAATGAGGAGGCACACGTGCCAATGAAAACGAGGCACACGTGCCAATGAAAATGAGGAGGCACACGTCCCAATGAAAATGAGGAGGCACACGTGCCAATGAAAACGAGGCAATGATGCAAGTGTGACACACATGCCACATTGAATGGAAAATGATGTAAACGATGCTTAATGAAACAAATGAGACACGCATGCCTCATAAGAATGCAAAATGACGTAAGTGTGACACACGTGCCACACGGAATGCAAAATGTAAGTGAGATGTAAGTAAGACACGCATGCCTTATGGAGATGCAAAAATGAAGCCAATGAGGTACGCGTGCCTCAAAGGATGTAAAATGATGCAAGTGAAGTACGCGTGCCTCACTGTAGACACCCCATTTTTGACCGTGCTCAAGACTTGGACGTCACCGCTTGAACACTCAGTGATTATCCATCTTTGTGTTCGTTTGGAGTTCCCGGAGTTCTCGGCTCGCGCGCCTTGCCTCAGGACCTCCGAACTTGGCCGTTTTGTGTCCGGTTTTGCACCAGACACCTGTGTTTTGCCTTAGAGGGGCAGGGAATGCTTTGTAAGGCATCCCCACATACCACCGGCTGTGGCTAGAGGCCACCGGCTGGCTGGTGTTGCCATCGGCACTATTTTGTGCCGGTCGGCACTTGTTTTGGCAAAATGACCATTTTGCCCTGCCGACCACTGTGCACTTTCTTTCTGAGATATTTTCAGACAGCTGTGTGCCATTAGCTTCCCCTCCATACACGTGTATGGAGGGATGAACTCTTGTTTGCTTAGCTTGTAAGTCTTACAAGTTCTATAAGAGGAAGGCTCTTCTTCTTGGCTTAAGGTTGGGAATTCTTGAGAGGTTTCAGCCATCCTTAGACAGACCAAGCTCTGGTTTTTAGGGTTAGGATAGATACACATCCTATCTCTCTCTTTTCCTTTGTGTTCTAGGTGTTTTAGTTCACATTATTGCACTAAGGCACCTAGTCTTTCACTTTTTCTTGGTGTTCTCAAAGATCAGAACTTGTTCTTGAGATTTTTGACTGGTTTGGAGCTCAAGGAACCAACAACTTCAACATTTGCAAAGAAAAGCTTCAAGGGTAAGAAACTCACTTTATTTACCCCTTTTTTGCAATCCTTTTTTACCTAGTTTAGAACAGTTTTTGGGCTTAGTGTTTGGCACATAAAAGTTCTGATTTTTGACCCTCTTTATTGTATATTAAGAGTGCTTAGTGGTTTGGGGAGGTTTGACCCCCTTAGACCTTGAAAAGGGCCCCTTTTTGTGCTATTTTGTGGAGATCCGGGACTGTCATGCTTGGGCCTCTCCACCACTGAAATCTTGAGGGATTTCAGTGGTGGAGATGGTGCCTTAAAGTCCTAGGAAGGAGAGGGCCACCCCCTCTCCTTGTTGTCCTTGAAAAGGGCATGTTTTGGCCTCCAAAGGAGCACCATGTTTGGTGGTTTGTTGAGCATGTCTTAGCTGCATTTTATGCTTATTATGCCCTAATATGACATTGCTACAAGTTGGTTTTAGCACTCCTTGCATGTTTTGCATAGTTGCTTTGTAATGCCTTTTGATGCCTTAACATGACTAGCTTGTTAGCCTTAGTTTCTAACATGTTTTAGGCTTGCATTTGTGAAGCTTTTGTGCTTATATTATCATGTTTTAGGTCTGTCCATAAGTATTTGGGTCAATCTTAGCATGTTTAATATAGCCTCTTTGCATTTGGCTTGTTGGCCTTAAGGGCATGAGTGTGTAACATGCCTTGCTTGCATTGTTTTTGATGGTTTGGAACCATTTCACATGCTTTTTCAGTCCCTTAGAGGTGCTTGTATGTTTACATTGCATGCCTCTTTGTTGCTTCCTAAGCTTGTGTTGCATGCTCCATGTTTAGGCCTTGTTGCATGCCTTTGAATTTACGTCTCTTAGATGCCATCTAAGTGGTCCCTTGGGCCTAATTTGACATGCTAAAACTCTATTTTAGGTTGTTAAGTGCATGCCATATTTGCCTTGTATAAGCATGGTTTAATGCCTTATTGACTTGCTTTGAAGCTTAGGCTATTTGCATGCTTTGTTTGGCATACCTTATTGCATGATTTGGCATCATGTTTGACATGAATTTTAGAGCTTTCAATGCATGCTAGTTGGCTAGGTTTGGTCTCTTCAAGTGTGCTTAAGAGTTGCCATGATTCATGCCTTAGTGTTGATGCTTTAACACGTGCATGTGTGTGTGTGTCTAGTCTCCATTTGTAGGCACTTTGGCCACTGATTTTAGGCCCATTTTGAGTTGCCTAATTCATGTCTAAGTCCATCATTTCATTGGTTTGCATGCTTGCCTTATACGCTTGTTTGCATGCTTGCATAAGTGTATCACATTGTCCACATTGCATGCCTAGTTGACATACTTAGGATTTCACCACATTGACATGCATACTAAGCCTCTTGAAGTGAGTTTGATAGAGGTTTGGTACCCCTTTCATGCCTATGTGATTTGCATGCATTTGAAAGTGAAGTTGCATTCTTGGTTCTTAGGGCCATCACGCATGGAAATGCGCGATTGGTGGTCCGGGAATCAAGGCACATGCCCCCTTGAGCCAATAACATGATAAGGGGTGTGTGTAGTGCATAAATACCTTGAATCACATTGCCATGCATTTTGTTGTCCTCTGCTGCTGTGGTCTGCAGGTTCTGCAGGAATTTTGTGCCGACCGGCACTGTTTAGTGCCGACCGGCAGTAATTTGGCAGCCGATAGCTTTATTGAGTGCCGGTGGCCACATACTTCAGCCGGTGATGCTCTGCCTCAGCCGGTGGTACTCCCCAATGCCCTGAGAGGCACTCTTGGAACTTTGGCAATTTTCTGAGGAGGATATCAGGGAAAACAGAGGCACACTTGCATGACAGTGCGATTCCGAGCGAATCCCGGGCGCGCGACGCATTTGGACCCTCCTCCCGAGGCATTTACTGCTTTAATTAGATTAATTATTTGTCTAATTAATTTAGTCAATTTGTAATAATTAATTAGCTTGCGTAGTTAATTAATTTGTATTATTCTTTTAGTCCCTCTGAGCGAAGGCAAATTTGTAATAAGTGTGTGTGAGTGGGTGTATGTCTTCCAATCCCCATTTCTTTCTCCCTTTTATTTACCCGCTTATGTTGGTAGATTAGGGCATTTCTATCTTAGCATACCTTATGCAATGCATGCGTGCATTCATGCATTTGTTTACATGCACCGGGCTCGGTACATCATACAAACTGCATTGCAATTTTCAATTTCTAATTGAATACGTGCATCAAATGACTGCATTTCATATGCCATGTTTAGGGTTAGCCGAGCCTATTCTAGATTACATCTTGTCTGTGTTGCATTAGCCACTTAACATGAACTAGGTCATGCATGTTTGCTAACTAGTTTACTGTTTTTGGCACGGAGTACGATGTAAGTATTTTACGCTTTAGCATACCACATGCGTGTGAATGTTGCCATGACAGTATGCTTACCATGCGGCTAAGTGCTTACATGAGATAAACTGTTTAAATGCTTGTGGGTGGAGGTTGGATTGCGTGAGTTGGAACAACTCATTGAAATCCGTATTTTAGCCTACTTACAAGTAGCAAAAACCAACACGTTTTTCGGGACAAAACGGATACGCAATGTTTATTTCCAAGTTAGGCGATCTAGTCTATACTTTTGTGTTGTGCGCATCACATAGTAATTCTAGGTTAATAACCGGAATAAGAACGCATAAAGTTTTCAAAAATGGATATCACGGTTAGTAGAGGCCGGTCTTCGGACCGGGCGAAAGGGGGTGCTCATAGCTGACCTTCCCCGATCGTACCCAAGCTCCCGAGCCAAGACCACTTTGGTGATGACAGACATGTGGCCTTCGGCACCGAGTCAGGGTTTCCTAAATTTCCCATTTTAAATATTTAGGTGGCGACTATGTAATCTGGCAAAGCAGTCCATGTTTGGCACTACTTTTCAAAATCTGTTTTTCTTCAAAACGATTTGCCGGATTTGGACTCTTTGGTTCAGATTTAGAACCAACACAAAAGGGAGTCCGAACTGTAGCGTAGCGCGAGGTCCCCCCCGCGGACGTGCTACAGTTTCTGGCGACTCTGCTGGGGATTTTAGAGAGCTTGACTTGAACTCGTGATATCCTGTTTTGACTATGTTTATGTGTCTCTTTGCATTGCATGTGCATTGGTGCGCCTAGGACACCGTGTTGGCCGTCTGCTATTCCTGAGCGGTTTGCCGGAGGCTTGTCTTGTCAAGGCATGTTCATAAGGCTGACCGGTTGCGGGCTCTGCCAGTATGGGAACACAAACCCCAGTTTTACCGGGGCACCCTTTTCGACCATTCGACCTAGTGCATATCGAAATCCGTAGTGACCATTCCAAACTAGGACAGGTTGCTCACCCGATATTAGGTTGTTTGAAACCGCTGTGTGCGTAGTAAAACCCTAGCTCCTGACAAAATAGGACAGGGAAACCCTACCCCAATATAGGGGTGTTTTGGTTCTCATTTATCTGCTATGTGCTTCTAGAATGTATCTCTGCAGGAAAGTACATGTCAGTTTACCAGTACGGGTACCCGGCCCGCGGGCACCAGTATTAGTATTTTGAGGATCAGTCATATCTGCGGGTATTAGATTCAGATTTGGGACAGATATTTGGGGAACAGTGATCAGTAATAGAATACAGTTGTTCAGCTTTGCTCGTATCCGTTCCAGTGAAGTTGAGCTGAGATGCTGTCTGTTTTCTCTTTTGCTAGGGTAGTCTTGGAATCATAGCTTCAGAAGGCTCCACTATCCCCCGGGTACATTGGATTTGTGCTGATAGACTTTGTCAGGCCAGAGACTCAGTTCAAGGGTAATTAGGGCCAGAGCAGGCTAGTCAGGTATAGACCACCAGTACAACAGCTACCAGATCAGTGACCTTTGAGCAGTCGGGTTGAGATTTCCGAGCCTATTGCAAACACAGATATACCAGTTGCTCAGTTAGATCAGGAAAATATGTCGGGTTTGGAAGAGATGGTGCGCCAACTCCAGGATAGTATGAAAGCCATGCAGCAAGATGCTGTCCGTCAATCTGAATCCGCCAAGCAACAGGCTGTGGTCATAGCCCAACAGGCAGAGACAATTGCCAGGTTACAACAGCAAGCCGGAGCATCTGCTTCGCACCAAGCTCCTCCCCCACCAGGAGCTCCAACACCCGGAGAGACACCAAATGTCCAGGCAGATACGGACATTCTAGTCGGGCCAACTCCGCCCCCAATTTTACCCCAGCTATCTAAAACACCCACCAACCTATCAGACCCTCTCTTGGAGTTCAAGACAGACCCCACAGCATTGAAAGTGAGCAAGCTGGAGAAATTGTTCAAAAAGTCTCAGGGGGCTCACTCTATTCCTGATATAGAGGATGGTTATACCGACTCAATGGTAACATTACCGGATCGGTTCAAAATGCCACATATTGATCGATTCGATGGTTCTGGAGACCCAACGGTGCACCTCCACCTGTTTTCTGATATTCTGAGACCAATGGGTTTGACCACAGCCCAGAAATTGTCACTATTCGGCCGAACCCTGTCTGGGATAGCCGCAATCTGGTATGCGAGATTGGAGAACTCTGTGAAACAGAACTGGGAAGAGATGGCTGAGGCCTTCAGTGATCAATACTCCTACAACACACAGATTGAGATCACCACTCGTGACCTTGAAGTCACCCGCCAAGGGCCAAATGAGGGTTTCTCAGAGTTCGTGACGAGATGGAGAGCAAAGGCCTCAATGATGACTACAAAACTTTCCGACAAAGATCAGATCAGGATGATTGTTCGGAATCTGCATGGCAAGTTGCTGCAAAAGATGGTCGTTCTACCTCTGTTTACCTTTCCAGCCCTTTATGAAATGGGGGTTCAAATCGAGGATGCCATCAAACAAGGGATCTTTGCAGAAGATAATGAGCCTTTGAAGAGGAATGTTGCTCGCAGTCTCAATGCTACTACTGATGGTAGCACAGCTGCGAAATGCTCAGAAGTAGGCACTATCACCACCTCCCTCAATGGCCAAAAACCAACCACTTCAACTCAGCCCCAAACCCGAAAATTCCATCCTCTTTACATGAGTCTCTCTCAAGCTTTGAAAAAGTTGCGAGAAGAAGGGCACCTAGAACTCCTAGAACCCCAACCCCTTCCAAACCCACTCCCAGCCAGGCATAACCCTTCCAAGTACTGTATGTACCATCAGCAGCGCGGTCATGGCACCGACCGTTGCTACCGCCTTCGTCATGAGATCCAAAATCTCATTGACAACCAAACGATAGCTCCACCTTCAGACCCCAATGACCAAATACCTCATCCACATCTCAATCTAATCCACACACTGGCCGTCCCTTACGACCCCAGCGTATATATCACCCCAACCCATTTGCCCAAGCCTAATGTGTTTATCCCAGAGAGCCTGGACTTATGCATGATAGGTGCATCTGAACCCCAATCATCTCAAACCCATGAACCCACTACTTCTGAGCTGATGAGGATGATCGAAGATCTTCAGAGAACTGTGGCAGATCTGGCCTTTGGAGTTTTGGCTCCGTCATCAACCGCATCACATACTAGGGAGTTCATGTCAAAAGGCTCCTTAACCTTGGGACGGGCTGCATTGGGAGAAGGCCAATCTCTTAGCAAAGCGGAAGCAAGTGGAAAGAACAAGGCAGGGGCAGGCATCGGTCCCCATGAACACCTTCGGTGGGATATCGAGGCTTTGAAAGCTGAAGGACTGAACAAAGAGCAAGTCCTTGCGGTTGTTACAGAGGCTGTGGATGACACTTTCGCCAATCAAGTTGGGGGCAGTTTGAATCAAGGGGCAAGCCGGGAGAAGCGCCTTTGTACCAGGAATATTCCTTTCAACTCTAGTCCCGTTCTCAGAAGAGACCAGCAAACCCAGTCAGCACCTGTCAATCCCTTTGTCGGTGCATCCAGCAAAAAACCACAAACCTCAAAATACCCACCTCGAGGCCAGAGGGTGTTCGCACCACTGTACATGTCTCTATCAGCGGCCTTGAGGGTCCTGATTAAAAAGGGGTACCTGAAACCCCTGGAGCCGCGACCACTGCCAGATAAACTTCCTCCCTCCCATGATCCGACCAAGTATTGTGCCTTTCATCAGCAGGTCGGCCATGTCACTGATAAGTGTTTCCGTCTTCGCCACGAAATACAAGATCTGATTGACAATAAGGTCATCGCCGCACCAACTCAGCAAAGTCTATCGGCACCTGATCAATGAACTTGTGGAGGATAATGTGATGTGATCAGGAGGTGAACCACCTGTGGGCGGAGTTCAGTTTACTTCAGATGTGGTGGACGGCATGCACTGTTTTGAGCGATGTACAAATGCTGTTAATTTTGCTTTCTGACTTGGGTATTGGGTCAGTTTTGTTGTGTTGCTTCGAGTCTGTCTCTTTATTTTGAGTCAGTCTTTTTATTTCAGGTCTGTCTTGTTGTATCGAGTCAGTCCTGTTTTGTTGAAATCAGGTGATTCCGGGAATGTTACCTCGGACATCACTATCTTGTTTTGTGTTTGTCTTTTTGCTTTCTTTTGAGACTGTTTCTGCCAGGGAGCCAGTTGTGCCGACAGATCTTGAATGAAACAGCAGTGATTTTCACACTCTCGTGTTGGCTTCTGCCGTATGCCAGTTGTACCAGAAATTCCAAGTGAGATGGCAGTATTTGACTAAAAGCTATGTCTTTTCTATGCCTTGAAGTCATTGCATTGGCCTAAGTTTTTCAAAACTTTTTCAAACACTGTGGTGAAAACGAAGAGGAAGGAATTCCTCGGGATTTGCAAAACTTTGATCAAACTGAGAGAAAGAGAGGCGTGCTAAGCCCTTAATGAATGAAATCATGCTTGTTAGTGTGAGTACTGAGAAGGACCCTAGCTTTGATCCAGATTGGTTCCACACCATCTTCAGCGCGAGCGATTCGTCACCTTCTTAAAAACTTTCAAAAAATGTTTTGCGCGGCCCTGCGAAGACATGTGTGGAATCGCTCTTGAGATTGTGCAGCCTAGGATCGCTCTCAGCCTCGAGACTCGACCCCTCATTTTCGAACCTTGGACTCAAACTCAGAATGTTCAACGGTTAACTACAACGTGAGGCCTGTGAGACCAGATTCAAAGCAGCCCTCGAACAAGAGGCAAGAA
>CM069914.1:66982003-67287029 GCA_036172215.1 Camellia granthamiana
GTAAAGCAATTCACATATTGAACAGGTTTTTATCTCATACAGAAAGCATAATTGTAGACATCCCATTTTTGACCGACCGTAAGACTCAAACGTCACCGATTGAGCGCTCGGTGATGATGCATATTGTGCTCGTTCTAAAGTTTCAAGGTCTCGGCTGCGAGCCTTGCCTCCGGACTTCCGGACTCTTTTGTGCTTTGCCTCGGTTTGCAAACCAAGTCCTGTTTTCTCCGTTTTCTCTTCCCGAAGGGAGGGACAGGTCTCGTAAACCATCTGTCAATGGCCGTAGGCTACGTTTTGTGGTCGTAGGCCATTTTTCCCATTTGGAGCCCGGTTTCCGGTTTTCGGAGCCGTCGGCCGTGCGCCTCGGTTCGGGACCGCTTAACTACCTCCGTTTGCTCCGGTTTTTGGCACACACCTTATTTCCCCCATTTTGAGGGACACTGTGGCCCGAGAGACCACCTTCGTGGTCGAACGCCACTTCCGGTGCCTAACAGCCTGTTTTCGAGGCCCCGAACTGCGCATTTTGGCCTCCGAACTTTCCTTTTGCATCCGTCTTGGTCCATTTTTGGCAAGGACCTTATTTTCATTGTTAGAAAGGTTGTCGAAGGGTGGGAGACCAACAATTTTTCTGAAAAACTAGCTTTTCTCGTCATTGCTCTTCGTCGCCCGATTTTCTTACTAGAAAGCTGGTTTTTCCCACTCTCGGGCCACTTTTTCTGACTTTCCACCACACCATTGTGTTGTACACACCTGGGAGGCCACCAATATGGGTAGGGCCGACCAGTAATTGTCCCTGACCCTTTTGAACCCCTCTAAAAAGCTGGTTTTTCTCTCTCTTGGTTCACATTTTCTGGGTTTTGACCATACAACTGTGTTGCACTCATCTGGGAGGCCACCTTTCTAGGGTGGCCGACCAGCAATTGTTGTTGACCCTTTTGACCCCTGGTCGGCCGACCAGGGGAGGTGGCCGGCCGGCCACCTTGGCCTTTTGAACCTGGTCGACCAGTCTTGCCCTCCTGAGTGTATTCCAGCTGTGCCAGCTGTTTGCCATTTGTTGTATCCTCCATACACGAGTATGGAGGATATTTGAGGCTTCTTAGAGAAGTTTTAGGGATTCTCCTCTATAAAGAAGAGGCTTGTCTCCATTTGCAAGGGTTCAGATATTTTTACTAAGGCACACACCCATCTTCCTCCATAGCTCTCTCTTCCAAGCTCTAAAGTCCATTATCCTTGGCCATTTGCACATCACCTCATAGCCTACCACCTCCACTACTCATTCCAGCATCTTGGAGGCCATTTGCAGAGGTTGAAAGCTCAGAATCTTGGACTAGAAGCTGCTGGAAATCTGCTCTTCAAGGGTGAGTCCCTATTTCCCCTTTTCTTGCCTTATTTTGCATGATTGATTAGCCTTATTTGCAAGCATTTTTGAGCTTCGACCTAAACTGAAAATAGTCTTATTTTGAGCTTATCTTCACGTTTCATCAAGAACCTTTTTCTGTTTGAGGTCTTCTACTCCCCCTTTGTGCTTTATCTCTCTTTTAGGGCTTATCTTGCATGATACAATAGCCTTATTTGTGAGCATTTCTGGGCTTCGAGACAAACTATAAAGTGTCTTATTTTGAGCCCCTCTTCAACTTTGTTGAAGGGCTCTTTGCTGTTTGAGGCCATCTACTGCCCCTTGTCCTCTATCTCTCTTTTAGGGCTATTTTTGCATCATGTTTTAGCTTTACTTGTAGACATTTTAGAGATTTTATGTAAACTGGAAAAAGTCTTGTTTTGACCTCCTCTTTAAGTTTTTCTTAAGGTCACTTTTCTGTTTGGAGTCATCTCCTTCCTTGCATGCTTCATTTCCACATGCTTTGAGCCATGCATTTGAGCATTTGCATAAACCTTGTCTTGGCCTCTTAGCCACTGAAATCCAACGGATTTTCAGTGGCTTTGATGAGGTTTTGAGCTTTCAAATCATAGAGGGGTGACACTCTCGCCCCTCATTCCCTTTACTAGCATGTTTGGCCTTCCAAAGGGACCCCTTTTTGCATGCATCGAAGTCACTTTCAAGGCCTTATTCTGAGGGTTTTAAGGTTTGCCTAAGCTCTGTCAGGGGCCCATTTTGCCATATTTTATGTCTATGATGCATGTGTAGAGCAATTTCATTCAAGGCCTTTCCAATAGGCCTTTCTTTGCATGTTTCCAAGACTGATTCCAGAGCCTATTTGGTGGGTTTTAGGGCTGTCATAACCCATTTCCAGAGTTGGTTTAGTCTTGCTAAGTATCTATCTTACATGTGCTTAATAACCCCTTGTATGGCCCTCTAAAGAAGCTCATCATTTTTGCACATGTTGGCTATATTTCAGTGGTTATTTGGGTATATTTTGGCATGTTTTATTCACTGATTTTTTCTGGTTTAATGAGTTCTCACGTGCTTCATATACATGCCATGTAACCTATGCTTGCTAGTTAATCTTGCATGTTAATTTAATCCATCATGTGAGCACCTTTTGGCCATACTTTGAACTAGAAATATTCATGTTTTGGGACTTCCTTGGCTCTGTCTTTGTGCTTCATAGTCAAACAATGCATGCTTTGTATAGCTATAAGTCAATACATGTGCCTAGTTTTGAGTTTCGGGGCTCATCTCTTGCATCGGGTGCCATGTTTCCATGATTCGAGGCCATTTAGCATCATGTTTTAGTGTTGAAATCTACATGCTTGTATGCCATCTTGCATCTCTTGCCATGCTTTGGTAGAGTGGCATTTTATGCCTTAAGTCCGGTCATCGGTTTGCGTGCATGTGTGCACGCATTTCGATTGTCTCATTTTCATCTAATGGCTACTGATGTGAGTGTGGCTGAGGTCCATTCATGTTGGTGTAAGTCCATTATGCATTGTGTATGCCATTTCAATTCATAGCATTGCGTATGCTAGGTTGTATGTTAGAGCATTGTGTATGCCTTGTTACATCGTGCATTGTGTATGCCATTTCATAGCATCGCGTATGCTAGATTGCATGTTAGGATTGCATTCATGCATGTCATGCGTATTGCATCGTGTTTGGGATAGGAGTTAGTCCAAGCATGGGAAACGAGAGACGTTTCGTACTCCGAGTGACGGAACGTGTCTCAATTCCCGGTCGCCGACACTCCGGATTACCCATGATGGAGTTTAGATCTTGTTGTGTTTTCATGTGCATTCATTTCATATTGACTCATGCAATTCGACTCCTCGACCATCCTCTATCGAGATGCGTGATTGGTGGCACGAGGATCGAGGCAAGCATACATATGTGAAAATACTTTGCCATGCCCCTTTCTTGCTCTCTGTTGCAGCAAATCAGAAACCGGCAGTCTTTTGGAGCTTCGTGCAACATTCTGAGATTAATTGCAAACAGAGGCAAACCGGGGCATCGCAATGGATTTCCGCGCAAGGCAACTCAAGCATGCATCATTCATAATCTAGAGCAGAGCTGAGGCAGTCCATAGCTTGCATGCTAATTTACTACTTTCCTAGATTAATTTGTTAATTAATTAGGGTTTTGTACTTATTCGGACTGTATTATTTATTTGGGACTGTATTATTTATTCGGACCCTCCGAGCGAGGGCAATGTTGTAATAAGTGTGTGTGCGTGTGGTGTATGTCTTCCAACCCCACGTCTTTCTCCCTTTTATTTACCAGCTTATGATGGTTAGATTAGGGCATGTTTCAATTAGCATACAGTATGATAGCATGTTTGCATCCATCCATCTGTTTTGCATGCACCGGGCTCAGCGCATCATGCTAACTGCATTGTATTTCAATTCCGAGTTGAATACTTGTTAGTTGTAGCATTTCACATGCCATCTTTAGAATAGCCGAGCCTGCTTGTAGTTGCATTTTGCATGTGTTGCATTAGGCATTTCTGTATAGTTAGGATCATGCATGGATTTCTAACATAGCTTTTGTTTTGGCTTGGAGTACTCGGTAAGTTTTTGTGCTTTAGCATCCTTGCATGCGTGTGAGTGACTGCCATGATAGTATGCTTACCATGAGGCTAACTGCTTATGTGACATATCTGTCTGAATGCCTAAGGGTGAAGGTTGGGTTATTTGAATTGGAATAATGCATTGACTGTGAGTTTTAAGCCCACTAGATAGTGGCAAAACCATGTTTTCTAAGCCCACCCAAGGGTGGCAAATTCACATTTTAGCCTACTTGCGAGTAGCAAACCGCTTTCAAAAACAAACATGAAATGTTTTGTTCCAACTCAGACGATCCAGTCTATACTTGTATGCTGCGCGCATCACGTAGTAAATCTAGGCTAATAACCGGAATAAGAACGCATAATGTTTTCAAAACTAGATATCATGGTTAGTAGAGGCCGATCTTTGATCGGGCGAGCGGGGGTGCTCACGAAGTGACCTTCCCCAATCGTACCCAAGTTCCCGAGCCGAGGCAACTTTGGTGATGACAGACATGTGGCCTTAGGCAACGAGTCAGGGGTTTCCTAAATTTCCCAAAATAAAATATTTAGGTGGCGACTCTGTATCTGGCAAAGCAATCCATGTTTGGCACTTCTTTCAAAAAATTTCTTTTAAAAACGATTTGCCGGATTTGGACTCTTTGATGATTCATCGGTCTTGCATTGCGCTCCGCGAGATTAGATACAGGACCGTGACACAAATTGAGTCCGAACTGAAGTGAGGCCCAAGGGCGCATCTATAGTTTCTGGTGACTCTGTTGGGGATTTAGAGAACTTGACTTGAACTCATGATATCTGGTTTTAACTACACTTATGTATTTCTTTGCATTGCATTTTGCATTGGTACGCCTAGGACACCGTGTTCGCCATCTGCTATTCCTGAGCGGTTTGCCAGAGGCTGCGTGCCATAAGGCTTACCGGTTACGAGCTCTGCCAGTATGGAAACACAAAACCCGATTTTACCGGGGCACCCTTTTTGACCATTCGACCTAGTGCATATTCGGAATCCGTAGTGACCATTCCAAACTAGGACAGGTTGCTTACCCGATATAGGTTGTTTGAAGCCGCTGCGTGCGTAGTGAAACCCTAGCTCCTAACAAAATAGGACAGGGAAACCCTATCCCAACATAGGGGTGTTTTGGCTCTCACTTATCTGTTATGTGCTTTTAGAGTGCGTCTCTACAGGGAAATGCATGTATCAGTTTACGAATTTGGGCATCAGGCCTGCGGGCACCAGTTCAGTGTTTGAGAATCAGTTATCTGCGGGTATCAGATTCAGTTTTCGGGGATAGTGATTCAGGGATAATGATCTGTGTTTGAGGACAGTGTGTATCCAACTTATCGACTGTGTGTTGCTATGCCCAACTGTGTGTTGTGTGTTTACTTTAAGCCGTTATACTGTCCGTTTATCTGGTTATTTATTTCCTTATTGCTTTATTTAACTTTTGCTAGGGGCAGTTTTAGCACAATTGCTTCAAACCAAGCAGATATTCCCCAAGCACTCTGGACAAGAGGTCGTCGACTCAATCGATCTGAGGATCTGGTTGACGGACAGCCAGTGTTTCACTCTCTACCCCCGGTTGTCAGACGAAGGCCGAGAAAGTGCAGTGTGTCTGAACAGAGGTTACCAGAGCAGTGGTCTACCCTAGCAGTGAACAGTAGGCTGAGGTCTCAGTTTCTGCCATAGAGATACACATACCAGTCAGTCAGCAGGATCAGCAGAACATGGCTGGAATGGAAGAAATGATGCGCTAACTCCAAGAGAGTATGAAGCAAATGCAGGAGGACGCTGTCCGCCAAGCGGAGTTCTCTAAACAGCAGGCCACAATCATGGCCCAGCAGGCCGAGCTCATCACTAGACTCCAGCAGCAAGTCGGAACATCAACCTCACACCCAGCTCTTCCCCCACCAGGGGTCCCGTTATCCGAGCATACACCAACCATCCAGAATGTCCTGCCAAATACCCATAACATCTTGCCAAATGTCCAGAACATCCAGGAGGACACAGACATTCCAACAGGGCCACCTCCGCCCCCGCTTCCACCTCAACTGTCCAAGGCACATACACCTGTCAATCACCCGGACTCTCCCTTCGAGTTCGAAGTAGACCCTACAGCACTGAAATTGAGCAAGCTCGAGAAGCTATTCAAGAAATCCCAAGGGGTAAAGGCTATCCCGGATATCGAGGATGGATATACCGATATGGCTGTGACGCTACCGGATAGATTTAAAATGCCACAGATCGATCGCTTTAACGGATCTGGGGATCCCATGGTCCACCTCCGGCTATTTTCAAATATACTACGGCCGATGGGCCTAACCAGACCGCAGAAGCTTTCGCTATTCGGCCGGACCCTGTCGGGTGTGGCCGCTATCTGGTACGCGAAGTTGGAGGACGATGTCAAACGGAGTTAGGATGAGATGGCTGAGGCATTCGTTGCGCAATACTCTTACAATACTCAAATCGAGATTACGACACGTGATCTTGAAACGACAAGGCAGGAGCCCAAAGAGACCTTCTCAGATTTCGTGACCAGATGGAGGGCGAAGGCCTCGATGATGACTCTAAGGCCCACTGACAAGGACCAGATTCGGATGATTGTGCGCAATCTCCAGCCAAAATTGATGCAAAAGATGATTGTGCTCCCCTTCCCCACCTTTTCAGATCTGCACGAGATGGGGGTACAAATTGAGGATGCAATGAAACAGGGTCTGATTGACCAAGACAGGGAGCAACCCTGAAGAACCTTTAACCGCAACAACCATGTGGGCCCGAGTGGCACTGCAACTGCAAGAACTTCGGAGGTAAGCATGGTCACCACCATTCTCCCTCCCCTTCTAAGGCCCATGGCAGCCACACCCTTCTCCAGTGCATCCGGAAGCAATACACAGACCATCAAATACCAACCCAGAGGCCAAAGAACCTTCACCCCATTGTACATGCCCCTGTCCAAGGCTCTAGGGGTATTAATCAGGAAAGGCCATCTAAAGCCCCTGGAGCTGAGGCCATTGCCAAATCCACTCCCCCCTCTCACAACCCAGCCAAATATTGTGCATATCACCAACAACACGGTCATGACACCGACCAATGTTTCAGGTTGCGTCATGAGATTCAAGACCTCATTGACAAACAGGTGATTTTGCCTCCCGAGAAACCCAATGTCACGACAAACCCTCTCCCTACACACAACCAAGCTCCACCTCCCAAACATATCAACTTCATCCAAACTGGGGTCGTATCTTACGATCCTAGCATCTACATCACTCCCTCCCACCTACCTAAGCCAGAGGTGCTCCTTCCTGACTGCACTAACCTGTGCATGCTGGACATCTCCACAACCCAACCAGAGCCAATGGTGGTGACCATCGAAGATGGGATAGGGCAGATTTCAAAGGAGAGTGGAATTGTTGAATCTGAGATTGAGCAGTCTGGGAGTTTCACTGAGAAAGCCTATGATCCGAGTGAGTACATTTTGTCAGCAGGCCAGGCTGGGCCAAGTGTAGAATTGTTGGAGAGGGCAGAGCTGTGTGTGATCCAGGGGGATGGATTTGAGCAGGGAACAGATGAGTTGACGGCTGTAGAAGAAGACTTTGCCAACCTATAGTTTTTCGATGACCAAGAATCAGGGGACGCGGCAGTCAACTGGTTTGATTATGAGGAATCGGCAGAGGCTACCGGATGGCTGGATGATCAACCAGATGTGGTGGAAGAGTTTCAACCAGAACAGGGCCCGGCAGGGGCGAGGGTATCAGTTGTGGCCGGAAGGGCCAGAAGTCAGAATACATTGCCAGAGAGTGCCGGTACGAAGAATTTCACTCAAAACAAGAGCATTGTGAATACAGGGAAAGCTGAATAACAAACTGCGCCAACGCAAGTGGAACAAGAAAAGTTTTGGGATTCTAAGAGAACCAGGAAAGCCAAAGTTCATAAGGGGACTGAAAATGCTGTGGGCACAAGGACAGAAGATGCTGCGAGCATGTGGGCTGAAAGTACTGCGAGTACAATCATGCCGGAGCCAGACAGATGTCTGTTGGCTGCCCACGGGATGTGGTGGGAGGACGATGATTTATGTCTTGCCCACACAGACAAGGATTGGGGGGGCAATCAACCAGACGACACCTGGTATCTCGATGAGGTTGATCACATGACAAGAAGCGGGCGGTATTTCAAGCCCCCGCACCTAGACCAGCCAGAAGCTTCTGGGAAAGATAGGGAGGCTGAGAAACAGAAGGAGAAACAACTTGAAGAGGAGGCTGTGCTCAAACAGTTAAAAAAGATACAGGCAGACATCTCTATCTGGGGACTGCTTATGGCATCACGAGTGCACAGACAGGCTGTCCTATCTACCATGGACAAGGCTAAACTCTCGATAAAAACCGCGCCAGAGCAATTGGTGGGATTAGTCTTTCCGGGAGGAGCTACCCCGACGCTGACTTTTTCTGACAAAGAACTGCCACCTGAGGGTGCAAACCACAATAAGCCACTCTACATCTCTGTAGAGTGTAGAAATAAATGGATACCGGTGGTTCTTGTTGATACCGAATCCGCCATCAACGTGTGCCCGGCAAGGACAACGTATGCAATCGGTTTGAAGACCACGAACTTTGTACCAACAGCCCAGGTAATTCGGGCATATGACAACACGAGCCGAGAAGTCATGGGGACAGTAAAGATCTAGACCAAAGTTAGGCCGGGACAACATGAGATAGATTTCCATGTCTTAGAGGTTCCTGCAACTTTCAACCTGCTTTTGGGACGGCCGTGGCTGCACCAGGTAAAGGCAGTGTCGTCCACCTTACATCAGATGGTGAAATACCCCCATGGGAAGGGAGTAGCCATTGTGTTTGGGAATTCATCGATCCACCCACCGCCGGAG
This sequence comes from Camellia granthamiana, assembly GCA_036172215.1. Taxonomy (NCBI): domain Eukaryota; kingdom Viridiplantae; phylum Streptophyta; class Magnoliopsida; order Ericales; family Theaceae; genus Camellia; species Camellia granthamiana. Next base: position 66,990,837 of record CM069914.1, read on the forward strand.
GTGTCTACACCAGTCCTAGAAATTGAGCACGGCATAGAGGATGTGTTTATGTCAGGTTTTACCTTAGCTGAGGCTCGGGTTGTGCAAAACATCATGGCTGTTAATGAAGGAGTGTATGTCAGTGCTCAATCTGTATACCTCATGAACAAGCTTCAACACATCCCCGGGATGGGATTGGGAAGGAGCGGCCGGAAGGGCGTCGCAGCATTGGCCGAAGTGCCACACAACCCCCATACCTTTGGGTTGGGTTATCTGCCCACCAAAGAGGATTAGATAAGAAAGGGAAAGGAAATGGCTAGAAGAGCCAGAGTGAAGCAGGCTGGGAAGCCTTTTGAGCTGATGCATAGGCCCATTCGGGGTACCCTAAACGGACACTTCATCCGGGAGGGGGAGGACTTTCCGTTTTGTGGCTTCCCGGAGCCATGGCTAAACGCGGAGAAGAAGCGCGTGCCAGGCTTCGAGATCTTCTTCGACCTGCAATTATCCGGGGATGACGTTGCCGAAGAGCAGACGGACCCATTGGCTGAGGCTGAGCAGAGTAAGAAAGTGGAGTCTGAGGACACCGAAAGTGAAATGGGGGTAGTGCTGGCGTGTCTACTTTCAGATCCTCCGATCGAATAGAAGTGCTTGGGGGATAACTTCTCGGTATGCATGATCGAGAATGAAACGGCCTACCAGCAACTATTTTGGATACATCTATCGCACCCTCTCTCATTTGGCAGTATGAAGAGGGATTTTTGTCCAGCAGCACCGGGTCAGGTAGTGAGCCGAAATCTGATTCCACCGAGTCTTGTGAGTCGGAATCAACTTCCAGCTCAACTGAGTCTGAGTCTGGTAATCCTGGGGATGATAACCCGGATGCCACAGTCTTGTCCAGGTCGTCTTTTTCTTTCTCTTTTGAGTCTGTTGTAACCGAAGAATCGGACGATTTGGATGTGCTTAATGAGAATCAAATAGCTATGGTTTCTGAGTACTTTTCTGTGCCCTTGATTTATTGCATTAACTCAGACTTTCAAATTTTTGATGAAAACGACGAGGACAAAATTCCTCCGGTTTTGCAAACTTAATTGAACAAGAGCAGGAAAGATTTGTTAAACCTTTAGTTGATGAAATCACTACTGTGAATGTTGGTACTGAGGAGGACCCGCGGCTGGTCCAGATCGGGTCCACGTTGTCTTCGGAGGAACGCGAGCACTTAGTCGCTTTATTAAAAGATTTCAAAGATGTTTTCGCGTGGTCCTACGAAGACATGCCTGAAATCGATCCTGAGATTGTACAGCATCGGATCCCCCCTGACCCCGAGGCCCGACCTGTCAAACAGAAACTCAGGAGGATCCGCCCGGACTGGGCTCTCAAGATTAAGGAAGAGGTCACCAAGCAAATCGACGCAGGCTTCCTACTGGTATCCGAATACCCGACTTGGTTTGCCAACATTGTTCCGGTGCCGAAGAAGGATGGCAGGATCCGAGTATGCATGGATTTTAGGGATTTGAACAAAGCTAGTCCGAAGGACGACTTTCCCTTGCCGCATATTGATGAGTTGGTGGATTTCACAGCGGGGCATGCTTTGCTTTCGTTTATGGATGGCTTCTCAGGCTACAATCAGATAGTGATGGCACCCAAAGACCGAGAGAAGACTGCTTTCACCACCCCGTGGGGGACCTACTGCTACAGAGTAATGCCATTTGGGCTGAAGAATGCTGGAGCTACTTATCAACGGGCCGCGACCACAATATTGCATGACATGATCCACAAAGAGGTTGAGGTGTACGTGGACGACATGATTGTCAAGTCCAAAGAAAGAAAGGGCCACTACACCGCCTTGCAAAAGTTTTTTCAAAGGATTAGAGAAGTTCGGTTGCGGCTGAATCCTCAGAAGTGTACGTTCAGTGTTATAGCGAAAAAAATGCTAGGGTTTCTGATTACACAGAGAGGTATCGAAGTTGACCCTTCCAAAATCAAGGCCATCTTAGAAATGCCACCACCAAGGACTGAAAAGGAGGTGCGAGGCTTTCTGGGTAAAGTGCAATTCATAAGACGGTTTATCTCAAAATTAACCTTGACTTGTGAACCACTTTTTGGTCTCCTGAATAAAGGCAAGAAATTCCAATGGGACAGCCGATGCCAAGCTGCTTTTGAACAGATCAAGGAATACTTACAGAACCTACCCGTGTTGTCACCACCAGAGTCGGAGAAACCGTTGATATTGTACCTTTCAGTGACTGAGACCACAATAGGCTGCATGCTCGCGCAAGAATCAGAGGACAAAGTGGAGAGAGCCATCTACTATCTGAGCAAGAAGATGTTAGAGTATAAGACTCGCTACACACCGTTGGAGAAGGCTTGCTTAGCTTTAGTATGGGCTACCAGGAAACTGCGGCACTACCTGTTAGCTCATTCTGTAATGTTGGTTTCACGACTCGATCCCATTAAATATTTTTTCGAGAAACCGGCACTTACGGGTAGGCTAGCTCGTTGGTTGCTGTTACTCTCCGAATTCGATCTGAAGTATGTAACACACAAGTCAATCAAGGGAAGAGCAATAGCAGAATTCTTAGCCGATCATCCAGTAGAAGGGGGTGAAGCAGTTGAGTACTTATTCCCAGATGAGGCCATTTTGCATATCGATGACGAAACTTGGACGATGTACTTTGACGGAGCGTCAAATCAGTATGGGTATGGAATAGGAGTGTTGCTGATAGCACCCGACAATTCCCGTATCCCTCTAGCCTTCAAACTCCGATTCAAGGTCTCGAACAACGAAGCAGAATATGAGGTATGCATTGCCGGTCTAGAAGCAGCCCTGGAACTAGGGGCAAGACGGTTGGATGTCATCGGGGACTCGAACCTTGTTGTGTCTCAGGCAAAAGGAGACTGAAAAGTCAAAGAAGAAAATATGATGATGTATCACCAGACCTTGGACTTGCTGATTCCTCGGTTTGAAAAGCTAAACTTTGCTCATCTACTAAGAGAGAACAACAGGTTCACAGACTCTTTAGCAACTCTATCTTCCATGATAGACATCCCGTTTGGAGTCCGGATGCGTCCAGTCATTATCGACCAAAAATTTGCGCCAGCCTACGAGTCGATCACTGCTATAGAAGAGGTTCAGGACGAAAACCCCTGGTATTACGACATTTGGAATTTCTTGGAGAAGGAAGCGTATCCGCCAGGGGTAAATGCCAAGGATAAAAGGGCAATCCGAAGAATGGCTGTTTAGTTCATCATCTGTGGGGGTAAGCTGTATAAGAGAGGTCATTTGGGAATGCATAAGCTGTGTGTCGATGCCGAAGAATCAAAGCACGTAATGGAGGCCATCCATGGAGGGGAATGTGGTGCGCACATGAATGGAGTAATGCTAGCACAGAAGATCCTCCGACAAGGTTACTACTGGTCCACCATGGAGGAGGATTGTATCGGTTTTGTTCGGCGATACCACAAATGTCAAATTCATGCAAATCGCATGAACATCCCACCGTCGAAGCTGTACAATATGACTTCGCCATGGCCATTTTCAGTTTGGGGAATTGATGTGATCGGGGTTGTCACTCCAAAAGGGTCGAATGGGCATGAGTTCATCCTGGTCGCGATAGATTATTTCACGAAATGGGTCGAGGCCCAATCTTATGCGGTGTTGAAGGCTTCACATGTTGCGAAGTTTATCAGAAACAACATCATCTGTCGCTACGGAGTCCCAAACGAGATAATTTTAGATAACGGTTCCCACTTCAAGAAGGAAGTGATTGACTTGTTAGAAAAATACAACGTGGCTTTTCATAAGTCATCTACCTATCGGCCGCAAACCAATGGAGCGGTTGAGGCCACCAACAAGAACATCAAACACATACTGCAGAAGATGGTGGAAACCTACCAGGACTGGCCAGATAAGCTGCCGTTTGCTCTATGGGGCTACCGGACTTCAATCAGAACTTCTACTGGGGCGACTCCGTATTCATTGGTTTATGGGATGGAGGCCGTTCTACCTATCGAGATTGAGGTTCCGTCATTGCGAGTATTGGCTGAGTGTCAAATAGCCGAAGCAGATTGGCAGCAGAGCAGGTTTGAGGAACTCATGCTCTTTGATGAGAGAAGACTGAAAGCACTGTACCATGTTCAAGGTTATCAGCGCAGAATTGCCCGGGCTTTCAACAAGAAAGTTAAGTCCAGGAATCTGAAGGAAGGAGATTTGGTGCTCAAGGATAACCGAGCTCCCATCCACGATCCAAGGGGCAAGTTCAGACCCAATTGGACTGGTCCCTACATCATCAAGTCAATCTGGTCAGGTGGAGCTGTGGTTCTGATGGACCTAGATGGCCTAGAGTTCTCCCAACCGATCAACATGGACAAGTTGAAGAAATATTACCCTTGAGAGGCTCGCTAGGCCAAAAACCCGAAAGGGCGACCTAGGCAAAACTCAGAGCACAAAAAATTTTGAAATTATAAAAACTGAGCTCGCAAGGTTGAAAACCCGCAAAGGGCGGCCTTAGCAAAAGTTAGAGCGTAAAAGGAGAGTGAAAATACTCGAGTGAACCCGAGCTTGAACTACGTAAGGCTTGATTCCCATCTTTGGGATACGTAGGCAACTTCATCCTGAAGTTCAGCCATAAACTTTTCCCCGATCAACTTTGTCCATTTGATCATCTCGGCCATCTTTGTCTATTCAGCATTCAAGAGTTTAGTTAAGATCTCCGGTGCAGTGCTTTTCAGACTAGGGGCAACTTTCCGTTGATGTGCAGTGCGCGGTACTATTCAGACTAGGGGCAACTTTCCAGTTGCTAGGATCCGAGGTTGTGCATCTCAGTGACAGATCTCAGGCATGTCCAGTTCTGATCCATATCGAAAATGGTTTTGAAAAGTTTTAATAAAAATTGACTTTGCTCAAATTAATCTTTTTACAACTTAGACCATTTTTGGACCAAAGTGGAAAATTTTCAGTACCCACAACCTTCAATTTCATTGATTTCAATACAAAGTTCTCCTGCTCTTGCATACAAATTGAAGTTGCTTTTTATTACATTCATAAAGAAAAACTTGAAAGTACTAGTAAAGCAATAAATCCGGGGCATAGATAAGTCAGGTGTCCCTGCGCCCCCTCCCAAAGCTAGTCGAAGCCTCTGATGCCAAGCTGGGCCCAATCTGTGCCTCTTCATTGAGCCAATCTAAGCACTCATCAGACAAAATGCAACTGAAAAAGGGAGCGGGGGCCAGGAGCTCTCTAGTCCTCCATGCTGTGGCATAACGAGCAAGCTGTGCGCCTCGAACCGGGAATGCGGCAGGATACTCTATCCCCTCTGGCGGGCAAGTCTGATCATGACCGAACTGGCGTTGGAACCGGAACGGGAAGTAAAACACACAATGGGTCAGACCAATCAACTGGATCCCGGTCTGCCGGGACATGCTATAGCTCATTGCAGGGAGATTGAGCCAAGGACAGCGCCGAGCAATGCGATCTGCAGACAAATTGTACATCCAGTCGAACCACCATCCCTCATCAAAGGCGTCGACTAGGCGTTGTCGAAAGAAGTAGGCGCGAGCTGAATAGGTTGGGCAAGAGTCCACAACCTGCAATTTATCCATCAACCATACATGGGGAGGGATGAAAAATGAGAGAATAAAGAATAGAGAGATGTACGATGAGAGAAAAGTAAGGAAAGGGTTTTGTGAGAAAAAAAAATGAGCCTGAGGGCCGAGTGATGTGAGCAATACATATGTGAGATTGGGTGGGAAACATTACCTGCAGCAGTAATGGACTCCCCGTAAATCTGGTCGTCTCCTGGCGATAGAAAGCATCTAAGCCCATCAGCGTCTCGGCCAATGTCATGGCGATGCAGCTCTTTCCTTCCTTCAAGCCCTGAGCAACTTCAATCAGACGAATGCTAGATCCACTAAAGCCTGGGGCAAGCAAAAAGTGAGATAGCATACACAAGCAAAGGGCGTGTTGCCGAAAACCTTGCCAATAATGGTTGTCGCGGTCACCGGTATCAGAAAAACGATGAATCAAGCCGAGGACGTCCAGTTCCCCATTGCAAATCAGAGACCGAGCGTCATGCATGGTGAGCCCACACATCCGCCCTAAAGCTTGGGCGTGGCCGAAGCGAAACTGAGGCAAAATTTCTTCATGGCATTCAGATTCCATTAAAACTTGAAAATCCTCGAAAGTGGGACATACCTCTTGCCCGCCGAAGCTGAAGACATGTGTTACCGGGTTCCAAAACCTTGCCGCGGCATGGAGGAAAGGAAGGTGCAGCGGAGTACGGCTCAGCGTGAATAGTGCATTCAAGCCGAAGCCCCGAAAATTCAACTTTTCCGAGCCATCTAGAGAAGCGATCCAAGCTTTGAGATTTTCGACGAGAAACGCCTCCATTTTGATGCAAAACTGAGATGGAGTGAATGAGCCACGGAGCTAGGACTTTTAAAGAGGATAAGGCACTGTTTGGGGGGACACGTGTCGAAAAATTAGTGGCTACCAAGCTAGGTGGTCGGCCGGCCACCTTTTCTGGTAGGCCGACCACCCCTCTCCCCTCCAATGCAAAAAGCTGGTCGGCCAGCTCCCAAAGGTGGTTGGCCATGCTGCAAAACATGTCTTTGGTCTTGTTCTACCCTCTAGAAGAAAGTTCCTAGCATTTCCATGCATCTGGAGTGTCGAAGGCCTCCATTTCCCTCTGTTTCGGATGCGTTCCGTCACTATAATCGTCCGAAATGCACTTTGTTTATCGAGTTGTTGTTAAGTCTTGCTTATTGAGTTGTTGTTTTGCTTATCGAGTTGTTGTTTTGTTTGTCGAGCTATTTTGTTTGTCAAAGTCTTGTTTGTCGAGTCATCGAGTTTCGTGCATTGAGTTGTTACTCTTTGTTTAATCAATTTTGTTGTGTCTTGCTTATCGAGTTGTCAACTTTGTTGTGTTTTGCTTATCGAGTTGTAAACTTGCTAAGGTTTTGTTATTTCTTAGTAAGTTAGGTTGTTTAGTTTGTTGCGTCAGTTCACTACCTGACTTGGCAAATACACAATGAACAATTCCATTCAATCTTATTTTTGTGAAAAATAATGCGATGCGATGCTAAGAACATAAAATATAACACTTTTTTCAAAAGCTGTTTCATTCCATCATGCTTCTTTTGTTACAACATTTTACAACAAAGGTACAAGTTTTACAGAAAATAAAACTACCTAACAATGTACAATGTGCTACAACTACTAGTAAAAAGGTAAATAAAGCAGGGAATAGCTGCATCAATGCTCTCAAGAGCAGGAATAAGAGGCCCTCTTCGTCCTCTTCTGCGGAATGGTCTCTGCACCACCAGCGCCATCTGAGTTGGAGCTGTCATCCTCGGGATCCTCCTCGGCCTCACCTCCACTCCCGGAACCACGGTCGGAACCCTCCTCTCTGTCAGCAGATGTCTCTGACTGATGATCTGCAGCTTCCTCCTCCTCGCTGGCCTCCTCCTCCATAATGTGTGCTCTGCGTCTGCGAGACGACTCCCCTCCCCTGACTCCTCGAGAAGGCCTAGATGATCCAGCTCCTCGAGAAGGCCTAGATGGCCCGGCTCCTCGAGAAGGCCTAGATGGCCCGGCCTGTGGCTAAGCATATACTGGAGGCATCTGAAAATAAAGAGTGCAATTTGAGTACATCAACTAAAACATGTATATCAGATGCAGATGCAAGCAAACTACACAAAGTGGATGTATGCAGATATAGTACATGAATGTGGTGTGTGTCAAATGTGCTCTATACATACAGTCAATCAATGCAGTACAATGTTCAAATTCAGCATGTCATCAGAAGTATGATAAATGCAAGGAAAACTAAAGAGTACCTGGACACCGAGGATGGAGAGCTGTGCCTCTCTCCGCAGGACCATGCCCTCGAGTGAGGCTACCAATCCGAGCATCTCATCCATATACTCGACGGGAGGCTGCAAATGCCAATGCAAGATCATCAGTAAATGAGTGAATGTCAGAGTATCAGAGTGATAAATCAAAGCTGTAAAACATACCAGTGGCGAGTCGGGGTCTCTGACAAATCGATGATCAGGCATCGAAGGCTCTATCGAGATCAGGTAGGAAGTCCCATATCTCCATCCCATCAACTCGGTCGGGATCTCTGGCCATCCAACATGAAAATGAGTCGGAGGAATCGGGGGAACCAATCCACCCCCACCTCTAAATGTGCCAGCCCTGCTGGTGGAAGGGACATCTGCAGTCCGAGCCCGGCTCGATGAGGGCATACCAGCAGACCTCCTCGTCGGAGTACGGACTCCCGTCAATGGAGGCATCAAGTACATGTGACGGTAGGTCACGTAATCCCCCTCCTCAAGATGAAGAAATGCATTAGTACCCAACCTAGCGTCAACAACACCCTGGGGAGGGAGCCTATCAGCGGTCCGCATATCGTCTGGAGGTGCTGAGGGAATGTCCTGAGTAGGGTAGCCCCATGTCTGACACAAGAAGCGATCCCCCAAAAACCAGGCCCTACCAACTGGCCCCTCGAACAGGATCCTATACCGAGAGGCACCCCATGCTCCGGCAAACTGAAATCGGAGGTCTCTACCTAAATGCGCCCAGGGCTGCCATGTGATCTGCGGATAACCGATGCATAAGTTGATCAGAAATTGTGAATGTGCAAGATAAATCAAAGATTGGAAACATGAAGAACTGAGAGTTCTAAAATACCTCTGATGGCCGCACCGTATCGAAGTACTACCGTAGGTAGAGGAGAGACTCCCGAGGTCTCAACCGGTACTGGCCCTCGAATACAAGTGAGTAAGGGGTCATGAGGGGCACCTCCACCTCAAGCTCCGGAGCTAGCATCGGGAAGTACGCATAGATCCATAGCTGTGGAAAACAGAGCAGTAGCCATCAGAATACAGAATGCTGAGTGCAGAATGTAAATACAAAATGCTAAAAGCAAAGTGCAAGGTACAGAGTGTAAAGTGCGCCGTGTGTGCAATGTACAAATAATGAGAAGCAGAAATGTAAATCAAGAGGGCAGAAAGTACCTCCCAGGCTCTCCAATAGCCGCCGACTATGTTCCCCCGTCCGCAGGAGGTCGCGCTCATATAGTAATAGAGGGTAGCCAGGCTGGCGCCACCCCAATCATATCGGCTGACCTGTGATAGGTCCACTAGAGCACTCAACAGATAGAGCCCGACAGTGTTCCACCTATCGGAGAACAGAGTGGTCCCGAAGAGGAACATCAAAAATCCACGGGTGTACTGTGCTACCTCCTCAAGAGTCTCAGGCTCCATCTCTACCCTCCTGAAATGTGAAGAAAACCAGGTATATCGGACTCTGCCCGAAGATCTGTCAACTGGTGGGCGAGCTCCCAATAAGTAGATCCAGGTGGCCTCCCACTGGCCCATGTCCTCGTCATATGGGATTGCCCAGCCTCCCACATCAAGGCCTGTCAATACAGCAAAGTCAAACGGGGTCATAGTTATGTCCCCGGTAGCAGAGAAATGGAAAGAGTTGGTGGTGTCCCACCATCTCTCTACCAAGGCACCCATCAGCGTCTTACTAGCAGGACAGCGAGATATCCCAGTGCAGAAGGGCCCAAACCCTGCCAAGTCAACCAAATCCCGAACAGCCTCCGGAAGCTCTGCATACCACTCTCTCGCCACGATGGAGCCGTATCCTCGCGTAACACGAGAGGTCACCTGCATTCAGAATGAATACATGAATCCAGTTTCAGAACGAAATGAGTAAGCTGTGCGCGAATGAAATGTATAAGCTGTGTGCAAATCGAATCAATTACAATGTTGTGAGCTGTGTGTTCAACATGGAAATATGAGCTGTATGCAAATCGAATCAACAACGGGCTATGTGTTCGACATCAAGTGTTTGGACTGCGTGTTCAACCTTCTACAAAGTGTGTGCTGCGTGTTCACCTCGACAACGGGCTGTGTGTTTGACATCAAGTGTTTGGGCTGCGTGTTCAACTCTTAATCAGTGTGTGTTGTGTGTTCACCTCAACAACGGGCTGTGTGTTCGACATCAAGTGTTTGGGCTGCATGTTCAACCTTCTACAAAGTGTGTGCTGCGTGTTCACCTCAACAACGGGCTGTGTGTTCGATATCAAGTGTTTGGGCTGCGTGTTCAACTCTTAATGAGTGTGTGCTGTGTGTTCACCTCAACAACGGGCTGTGTGTTCGACATCAAGTGTTTGGGCTGCGTGTTCAACCTTCTACAAAGTGTGTGCTGCGTGTTCACCTCAACAACGGGCTGTGTGTTCGACATCAAGTGTTTGGGCTGCGTGTTCAACCTTCTACAAAGTGTGTGCTGCGTGTTCACCTCAACAACGGGTTGTGTGTTCGACATCAAGTGTTTGGGCTACGTGTTCAACTCTCAATCAGTGTGTGCCGTGTGTTCACCTCGACAATGGGCTGTGTGTTCGACATCAAGTGTTTGGGCTACGTGTTCAACTCTTAATCAATGTGTGCTATGTGTTCACCTCAACAATGAGCCGTGTGTTCAGAATTCAAGTGTTTGGGCTACGTGTTCAACCTTCTACAAAGTGTGTGCTGCGTGTTCACCTCAACAACAGGCTGTGTGTTCGACATCAAGTGTTTGGGCTACGTGTTCAACTCTCAATCAGTGTGTGCTGTGTGTTCCCCTTAACAATGAGTCATGTATTCAGAATTCAAGTGTTTGGGCTGCGTGTTCAACTCTCGACAAGTGTGCGCTGTGTGTTCACCTCAAATTCGAGCGGCGTGTTCAGAAAATTCGAAGTTTGAGCTGTGCGTTCAACTTTCAACAAGTGTGTGCTACATGTTCACAATCAACTTATGGGTGCGTGTTCAGAAATTCAAGTGATTGAGCTGTGTGTTCAAAATACAAACAGAACACTATGTTATAAGCTAAATGTTCAGAACAAGCTATGTGCTAAGATGAGCAAACAAACAAACATAGCATGGAATGCATGGAAAATACAGGTTACATCACAGAAAGTGTGAAAGTGAGGAACATACCTCCTGCGCCTGATGAGATAGGTGAGACTCCGGCTCCCGTAATAAAAGATCTGACGGTGCTCGATCATCGAAATCAGTGAAATGATAGAAAACCGCCTAAGGGAGGACATGTGTCCGAGGGGCATACCTCTCAAGAATAAATGGTCGAACCCTCGGAGGCAGAGCCATAATATCTGGATCATCTCTGGCACCTGGAGGACCTCCACCCTGAGGAAAGTGACCGGCCATTTCGAAAAATCTGCGAAAAGGAGCAAAATGAGCCAAAATTGGAAAAGGTCAACAAAAGTCAACTCTCGGGAAATGAAAAAGCCAACAAAAGTCAACTCCCGAGAAAATCTTCCAAATGTTGAGACAAATTCACCTCAAGTGGCGAAAATGAAGAAAGAAGCACCGAAATCAAAATCTAATCGGTTCAAAGTAAAGAAAATCAAAAGATTTCGCGAAACAACTTTGCGTGGGGCATTGGAAAACGCGTATGGAGCACAGATCTGAGAGGGAAAATGCTCTAGGAAGGTAGAGGGACTGATTTCGGAGTTAGAGTTGTGAGGAAAAGGTGTTTGGCCGAGTGGATTTAAAGTAATGAGAGCAAAAGGACCAAACTGCCCCGGATTTGAGCTAGGTGGTCGGCCGACCACCTTTTCTGGTAGGCCGACCACCCCTCTCCCTCAAACCTGGTCGGTGGCCTCCCCTTTGGACCAAACCTGGTCGACAGCATTCCCAAGGTGGTCTCCAAGGTCTCTGCAAATTTTGGTGATGATTGGAGTCCCCGGCACCCGAGAAAGTACAAGAAAAGTGTACTTTTCGTCGCGAAATCTCTCCGCGGGAACTTCAACTCCAACTTTCGATGCATGCTTCATCGTTACTCATCAAAATCAAGATATATCCTTTTTGAATACATTGCGACCCCTCCGGCAGGTAAACCGGGGTCCGCGATTGAGTCGCTATCATCAAAATTTGCGTCTCTTTGATCCTTGTTTCGTTTCAAATGGGCATTCAAGTTCACACTTATCCTGCATCGTTGTGCACATCACTTGCATTCTCATGTACACCACTTGCATTGTTGTTCACGTTTCACGGGTATTGTCATACCCTCATGCTTAAACTCGCGTTGTCACGCACGTTTCTTCTTGCATCACGATACACCTTTTCATCGGCACCATGCTTATCTACGTTCGATATAACGTTGAAACATATGTCGCTAACTATGTTGTGCTTGTTGAGTTTCTCTCTTTTGTAGGCACGATATTGTATGTACGGTTCATTTGAGGCTGGTGCGACCAGACGAGCCGCATAGGTATTGTATCCCCTCCACGTGAGACGTGGCGAGAATTCAATGATTCTCCACATTCTTTAACTGCATGAAATGTAGTTTTGCTTTGCATTCTTGCTTAAAACTGTTGCATCTATTGTGAATATTTGCTTCATTACAGCTTGCTGCTTCGCATGATCATTGAGTTACATCCGGCTTTGTGCATATCGCTTTGCATTTTGCCCCCGCCTGCGGGCACTTTTCTTGGTTATCTTGTATGTTTGTCTAAGTCTTCGGCCTTGTCAAAAATGGGTCGTCTCTGGGCTTTGACATTCACTCCCATCAATTATGACTTTCGAGTTCTGTCAAAGAGGGGCAACTGTAGACACTCCATTTTTGACCGACCTTAAGACTCAGACGTCACCAATTGAGCGCTCGGTGATGATGCATATTGTGCTCGTTCTGAAGTTTCAAGGTCTCGGCTGCGAGCCTTGCCTCCGGACTTCCAGACTCTTTTGTGCTTTGCCTCGGTTTGCGAATCAGGTCCCATTTTCTCCATTTTCTCTTCCCGAAGGGAGGGAGAGGTCTCGTAGACCATCTCTCAGTGGTCGTAGGCTACGTTTCGTGATCGTAGGCCATTTTTCCCGTTTGGAGCCCGATTTCTGGTTTTCGGAGCCGTCGGCCGTGCGCCTCAGTTCGGGACTGCTTAACTATCTCTGTTTGCTCAGTTTTGGGCACACACCTTATTTCCCCCCTTTTGAGGGACACTGTGGCCCGAGAGACCACCTTCGTGGTCGGACGCCACTTCCGGTGCCTAACAGCCTGTTTTCGGGGCCCCAAACTGCGCGTTTTGGCCTCCGAACCTTCGTTTTGCTCCGTCTTGATCCATTTTTGGCAAGGACCTTATTTTCATTGTTAGAAAGGTTGTAGGAGGGTGGGAGACCAGCAATTTTTCTGAAAAACCAGCTTTTCTCTTCATTGCTCTTCGTCGCCCGATTTTCTTACTAGAAAGCTGGTTTTTCCCACTCCCGGGCCACTTTTTCTGACTTTCCACCATACCATTGTGTTGTATACACCTGGGAGGCCACCAATATGGGTAGGCTGACCAGTAATTGTCCCTGACCCTTTTGAACCCCTCTAAAAAGCTGGTTTTTCTCTCTCCTGGTTCACATTTTCTGGTTTTTGACCATACAGCTGTGTTGCACTCATCTGGGAGGCCACCTTTCTGGGGTGGCCGACCAGCAATTGTTGTTGACCCTTTTGACCCCTGGTCGGCCGACCAGGGGAGGTGGCGGCCGGCCACCTTGGCCTTTTGAACCTAGTCGGCCAGTCTTGCCCTCCTGAGTGTATTCCAGCTATACCAGCTGTTTGCCATTTGCTGTATCCTCCATACATGTGTATGGAGGATATTTGAGGCTTCTTAGAGAAGCTTTAGGGCTTCTCCTCTATAAAGAAGAGGCTTGTCTCCATTTGCAAGGGTTCAGATATTTTTGCTAAGGCACACACCCATCTTCCTCCATAACTCTCTCTTCCAAGCTCTAAAGTCCATTATCCTTGGCCATTTGCACATCACCTCATAGCCTACCACCTCCACTACTCATTCCAGCACCTTGGAGGCCATTTGCAGAGGTTGAAAGCTCAGAATCTTGGACCAGAAGCTGCTGGAAATCTGCTCTTCAAGGGTGAGTCCCTATTTCCCCTTTTCTTGCCTTATTTTGCATGATTGATTAGCCTTATTTGAAAGCATTTATGGGCTTCGACCTGAACTAAAAATAATCTTATTTTGAGCTTATATTCATGTTTGATCAAGAACCTTTTTCTGTTTGAGGTCTTCTACTCCCCCTTTGTGCTTTATCTCTCTTTTACGGCTTATCTTGCATGATACAATAGCCTTATTTGTGAGCATTTTTGGGCTTCGAGCCAAACTGTAAAGTGTCTTATTTTGAGACCCTATTCAACTTTGTTGAAGGGCTATTTTCTGTTTGAGGCCATCTACTGCCCCTTGTCCTCTATCTCTCTTTTAGGGCTATCTTTGCATCATGTTTTAGCCTTACTTGTAGACATTTTAGAGATTTGATATAAACTGGAAAAAGTCTTGTTTTGACCTCCTCTTTAAGTTTTCTTAAGGTCACTTTTCTATTTGGAGTCATCTCCTTCCTTGCATGCTTCATTTCCACATGCTTTGAGCCATGCATTTGAGCATTTGCATAAGCCTTGTCTTGGCCTCTTAGCCACTGAAATCCAGCAGATTTTCAGTGGCTTTTATGAGGTTTTGATCTTTGAAATCATAGGGGGTGACACTCTCACCCCTCATTCCCTTTACTAGCATGTTTGGCCTTCCAAAGGAACCCTTTTTTCCATGCATCGAAGTCACTTTCCAGGCCTTATTATGAGGGTTTTAAGGTCTGCCTAAGCTCTGTCAAGAGCCCATTTTGCCATATTTTATGTCTATGATGTATGTGTAGAGCAATCTCATTCAAGGCCTTTCCAAGAGGCCTTTCTTTGCATGTTTCCAAGACTGATTCCATGGCCTATTTGGCGGGTTTTAGGGTTGTCATAACCCATTTCCAGAGTTGGTTTAGTCTTGCTAAGTGTCTATCTTGTATGTGCTTAATAACCCCTTGTATGGCCCTCTAAAGAAGCTCATCATTTTTGCACATGTTGGCTATATTTCAGTGGTTATTTGGGCATATTTTGGCATGTTTTATTCACTGATTTTTGCTGGTTTGATGAGTTCTCACATGCTTCATATACATGCCATGTAACCCATGCTTGCTAGTTAATCTTGTATGTTAATTTAATCCATCATGTGAGGTGGGGCAGGTTGCCCCAGTGGTTAGGGCGTTGCCTGGGTTGTGTGGGTAAGGCGCACGGCCTAGGTTCGATTCCCCACTGGGTGAGTGCCTGCAGCAGTTTGTGCAAGGGTGTCCAGCTTCCCACCGGCTAAATACCCCTCAGAAGTAGTCCTGGCTTCCCTAAAAATCGAAGGGTTGGGGATACCTGAGTTATCAAAAAAAAAAAATTTAATCCATCATGTGAGCACCTTTTGGCCATACTTTGAACTAGAAATATTCATGTTTTGGGACTGCCTTGGCTCTATCTTTGTGCTTCATAGTCAAATAATGCATGCTTTGTATAGCTATAAGTCAATACATGTGCCTAGTTTTGAGTTTCGGGGCTCATCTCATGCATCGGGTGCCATGTTTCCATGATTCGGGGCCATTTAGCATCATGATTCAGTGTTGAAATCTACATGCTTGTATGCCATCTTGCATCTCTTGCCATGCTTTGGTAGAGTGGCATTTTATGCCTTAAGTCTGGTCCTCGGTTTGCGTGCATGTGTGCACGCATTTTGATTGTCTCATTTTCATCTAATGGCTACTGATGTGAGTGTGGCTGAGGTCCATTCATGTTGGTGTAAGTCCATTATGCATTGTGTATGCCATTTCAATTCATAGCATTGCGTATGCTAGGTTGTATGTTAGAGCATTGTGTATGCCTTGTTACATCGTGCATTGTGTATGCCATTTCATAGCATCGCGTATGCTAGGTTGCATGTTAGGATTGCATTCATGCATGTCATGCATATTGCATCGTGTTTGGGATAGGAGTTAGCCCAAGCACGGGAAACGAGGGACGTTTCGTACTCCGAGTGACGGAACGTGTCTCAATTCCCGGTCGCCGACACTCCGGATTACCCATGATGGAGTTTAGATCTTGTTGTGTTTTCATGTGCATTCATTTCATATTGAGTCATGCAATTCAACTCTTCGACCATCCTGCATCGAGATGCGTGATTGGTGGCACAAGGATCGAGGCAAGCATACATATGTGAAAATACTTTGCCATGCCCCTTTCTTGCTCTCTGTTGCAGCAAATCAGAAACCGGCAGTCTTTTGGAGCTTCGTGCAACATTCCGAGATTAATTGCAAACAGAGGCAAACCGGGGCATCGCAATGGATTTCTGCGCA
This sequence comes from Camellia granthamiana, assembly GCA_036172215.1. NCBI lineage: Eukaryota > Viridiplantae > Streptophyta > Magnoliopsida > Ericales > Theaceae > Camellia > Camellia granthamiana. The sequence continues at coordinate 67,007,019 of CM069914.1, forward strand.
AGGCAACTCAAGCATGCATCATTCATAATCCGGAGCAGAGCTGAGGCAGTCCATAGCTTGTATGCTAATTTACTACTTTCCTAGATTAATTTGTTAATTAATTAGGGTTTTGTACTTATTCGGACTGTATTATTTATTTGGGACTGTATTATTTATTCGGACCCTCCGAGCGAGGGCAATGTTGTAATAAGTGTGCGTGCGTGTGATGTATGTCTTCCAACCCCACGTCTTTCTCCCTTTTATTTACCAGCTTATGATGGTTAGATTAGGGCATGTTTCAATTAGCATACAGTATGATAGCATGTTTGCATCCATCCATCTGTTTTGCATGCACCGCGCTCGGCGCATCATGCTAACTGCATTGTATTTCAATTCCGAGTTGAATACTTGTTAGTTGTAGCATTTCACATGCCATCTTTAGAATAGCAGAGCTTGCTTGTAGTTGCATTTTGCATGTGTTGCATTAGGCATTTCTGTATAGTTAGGATCATGCATGGATTTCTAACATAGCTTTTGTTTTGGCTTGGAGTACTCGGTAAGTTTTTGTGCTTTAGCATCCTTGCATGCGTGTGAGTGACTGCCATGATAGCATGCTTACCATGAGGCTAACTGCTTATATAACATATCTGCCTGAATGCCTGTGGGTGAAGGTTGGGTTATTTGAATTGGAATAATGCATTGACTGTGAGTTTTAAGCCCACTAGATAGTGGCAAAACCATGTTCTCTAAGCCCACCCGAGGGTGGCAAATTCACATTTTAGCCTACTTGCGAGTAGCAAACCGCTTTCAAAAACAAACATGAAATGTTTTAATCCAACTCAGACGATCCAGTCTATACTTGTATGCTGCGCGCATCACGTAGTAAATCTAGGCTAATAACCGGAATAAGAACGCATAATGTTTTCAAAACTAGATATCATGGTTAGTAGAGGCCGATCTTTGATCGGGCGAGCGGGGGTGCTCATGAAGTGACCTTTCCCAATCGTACCCAAGTCTCGAGCCGAGGCAACTTTGGTGATGACGGACACGTGGCCTTAGGCAACGAGTCAGGGTTTCCTAAATTTCCCAAAATAAAATATTTAGGTGGCGACTCTGTATCTGGCAAAGCAGTCCATGTTTGGCACTTCTTTCAAAAAATCTGTTTTCAAAAACGATTTGCCAGATTTAGACTCTTTGATGATTCATCAGTCTTGCATTGCACTCCGCGAGATTAGATACAGGACCGTGACACAAATTGAGTCCGAACTGTAGTGAGGCCCAAGGGCGCATCTACAATAATGTCATACATGGTACATCCAAAAGCAACTAATACAAGCGGTCTAAAAGACTGAACTGGTGGTCTTGAAGACCGGTAATCAGATATGATGGCCATCAGTATAGTAAACAGGAGTTCCAAGAATTGGAACTAACAGAGATCTTTGTAGCAATAACAGGAAACAGGTGCTACAGATGCCACGGATACAGTTCGAGAAAATAGGATCATCATTCATTAAGCAGGAGAACCATGTCAGCACAGAGAATAGTGTAACGTAGAAAATAAATACTTTTAGTTAAACATAACATTACAACAGTGTTACTCACAGTTGGCTTCGCGATGCACGTGACCGGGACGCGGTGTTTGACCTACATAGATATATGTAAGCATAGCACACTTAATTCGTTATGCAACCAACTAATCATTTTCATTATTTAGGAATTGATTAGCCTAAATGTCCTTTACTCTTTTTAATGCCTGTGGAACCTGTATAATGCAAATGTATGTCAACTATGTATGAAAATCATGCTAACGGAGGTGCAGGAGTGGGGTAAATGAAGCAGAAAAATGAAATCGAGGCTGCCAAAACAGCCGTACGTGCGGAGCCCCTTGGCCGCACGTGTGGGACTCCCACCCCACGTGAGCCAGCAGGTGCTTTTATTTCAGAACCTCTTCTTCTTCTTCCCTGTTTTTGACACGTGCGAGCCTTTCTGTCGTACGTGCGCCACAACTTCCCGCACGTGCGGTCCTCTCAACCGCACGTGCGGTTTTGGATGTTCCAGAACCGAAAATTCTGCAATGTTTTTGGCTTCAAATCCCCAAACAATCAAATCCAAATTTGTACAAAACAATGCTCAAAACTTACAAAAACAAGATAAAAGAGTAAATTCTAAGTTAGAATCAAAGTTATAGCTTTTCATTTAATTCCAATTACCCAAACACAAAATCATAACTTGCTTATGGAGGAGAGCAAACATAAGTTGTAGCTTAGGGTTCAAACTTCATGAAACTTCCTATACCAACATCAAACTCATGCAAGACATGCAAGATCAAGTGAGAATTATGAGAGATGTGGTGTTTGAGAATATTCTAGGCAAGGTGTATAACTTACACTACATACACTACGTAACTTCCCCAATTCCACTCCAAAAATCTTTAATTACATGTGAGAATTACCTTAATCTTAGGGGTTCAGACAAGATTCCTTACCTTCAATGGCTGCTCTAGTGATTCTCTTCTTTCTCTTTTCCTTCTTTGTTCACTCTCTCAAATTCTAGAACACTCTCTAACTTTCCCAGGTTTAATCTCTCTCATCCCACTTGAATTCAAATATATATAAATTATCTAACTTGGATTAATTAATTTAGAATTATGTTAAATAAATTATCTCTTATTATTACCTAAGTTAGTTGAACCCTACTTTATCCAATCAAGGTGAATTAGGTTCTACCCACCTAGTCCATCATTTAATTTGTAACCTTATAATTTAGCAAATCAAACAGGTCTAGCTCATATATTCTCATATCTGTCATGTAAAGTATAATTCATATGGCACATAACTCACACATAGGAGCATATAACACAGGAAATCACATATAAGCACGTAAGTAAGATAAGCCCCAGAAGTAACTGTTAATTATGAAAGTGGGTGTCATAGCATCTGTTAGAGAAAGAGGACATCGATTGTTCTTGTTCAGTGCTGGATGGGTTCATTTCACAGGCTGCTATCTTGAACTTCTTGTGTTGGAAGATGAATTGTTTTATGGGTAATGAAGATGAATTGTTTTAGGAATAATGCTATATGTACCAATTAGTATACTAACTAGTGTACCAATTGATGATGTAACATAATTTAAGAGATTTTTGGTATTTGTAATGTAATTAATGAGTGGGGTCAATAATAATGTTATAACTAGTATTAGTACACTAATTAGTGCATGTACTACCACCGTTGTTTTATGGGTAATGCATTTATTATTAATAGAAGCACTACCGGCACCCCATAATGGAGTGGGGGTATGGGGTGCCTGTGGTACAACGGTGCTAAACTCTGAAAACGGCATGGCTTTTTTTTTTTTTTTTTCCTTAGGTGAATTTACGTGTAAGTCTTAATAGATAGATTTATTATTTAATAGATCTTATGATAATTAATGATATTTTTCATCAAATACTATTAAAAAAAGTCACTAATTGTTAATTTTTAATAATAGTTTAAAATTTGAGTAATGCTAGAGACCCCAAAAGTTCTACCAAAATTTCTACCAAATATATCACATGGATATGGGACCCATACCATGTGGGTCCCACACCTATGTAAGATATTTAGTAAAATTTTTGATAGAATTTTTGGGATCTCTACCATTTTTGTTAAAAATTTTGTCATAGAAAAATATCACTAATTATAAATTTTAGTTATAGCTTAAAAAGATCGGCACAAAAAGCATCACTAATTTTTTAAATTTTCAACGACAATTGAAAAATTCGTTATAGAAAAACGTCACTAATTATAAGTTTTAGTGATAATTTATAAAAATCATGACAAAAAAAATCACTAATTATTAATTTGGGCAAATTACATATACCCCTCGAGGTTTAGCAAAATTACAGATACCCCCCTCAAGGTACTATTTGCATAACAAATTAGGGGGTAAATTGTTATGAAAATATAAACCTCATGGGGCAATTTGTTATGAAAACATAAACCTCAGGGGATATCTGTAATTTCCGAAACCTCAGAGGAATATCTGTAATTTAGCTAAACCTCAAAGGAGGTATATGTAATTTGCCCTATTAATTTTTAGCGACATGCAAAAAATGGTTACAAAAAATTATTTTTTGTGATAATTTTACTAAGACATAATTTTAATAAGAAAAATTAAGTCAAACTATTATGGCCTATTAATAATTTATTTTTTTTTTTACTTAGTTAAAAAACGGTTCTGTGGACGCACGGTCACTTCAAATTTTTTAACTTCTTGCTCTTATTTCTTCATTTATATTTAATTATATATGTATCTTATTTTTTAAAATTTGTTTGAACAACAACAATGGGTCTTGCTACATCCCCCTAAAAAAACCCCCCCTAATCCCCTTAATTTCCATATCAAGTAAAAAAAAAAAAAAAACAAGGAAACAGTTGCCTAAAATGGAAATTAGGGGGATTAGGGGGGACAGTTTTAGGGCTCCAAATCATTTTCCCAACAACAATATTATGCATACGAAAATTAATTTAAAAGTATTCAGAATATAAATATATGAATGAGATTTACATCAATGATAAATCTACACGGTAAATTATACTTCGCTCATTTTATGTTTGGTTATTTTTTATTTTGACATTTTTATTATTATTTTTTTGAATAAATTACACTAACAACCCTTAATGTTTATATTTATTACAGTTTCTCCCTCACCTTTTGAAAATTACATCTGCCTCCCTGAGGTTTAAAGTTTCATTACAGATTCCTCTCTCAGCAATTTTATTTTTTTAAATACCAATTTTGCCCTCACTTGGTAAATTACATTGACACCCTTCACATTTTAGAAATTACAATCCCCTCCTTAAGGTTTAAAATAGCATTACCAATTGCTCCCTCGGTTAGAATTAGTTGGAAAAAAAAGTTCATTGAAAAAAAAATTAATTGGAAAAAAAATTAATTGAAGAAAAAACTATTTGAAAAAAAAAAATTAATTGAAAAAAAATATTATTAGTAAAATTTTTTAATTTATGTTTGAAAACCAACGTAAACTCATTTTTTGAATTTATGTTTTTTTCCTCAAATTCACAAATTGAGACAACAATTTATAAACCAAAAAAATTATAAAACAAGTTTTTATAACAGTTTTTTAAATTTTGTAAATATAAATTGAAAATTGAAAACGAAATAGTTACCAAACAGGCCTCAGATGGTAAAAATGTTGTAAAATTAACAAATAATTAAATAAGTTACCAACGTAAGAAATGACTTATCAAAAGATTCTTAAGTTATGTATGGTTTGATTTTTAGAAATTTTTTTAAAAATAAAAAATTAATTTGGTTAAGAAATAAAAAATAAAAAATAATTATTTTTTTTCTAAAAATCAAACAATACACAGCCTAAGAATTTTTTGATAAGTCATTTCTTATGTTGGTAACTTATTTAATTATTTGTTAATTTTACGACATTTTTACCATTTGAGACCTATTTGGTAATTATTTCGTTTTCAGTTTTCAATTTATATTTACAAAAATTTAAAAAAAATGTCATAAAAACTTGTTTGATAATTTTTTTGGTTTATAAATTATTGTCTCAATTTGTAAATTTGAGGAAAAAACGTAAATTCAAAAAATGAGTTTACGTTGGTTTTTAAACAGAAATTTAAAAATTTTACTAACAAAATTTTTTTCAATTAATTTTTTTTCAATGAATTTTTTTCTAACTAATACTAACCGAGGGAGCAATTGGTAATGCTATTTTAAACCTTAGGGAGGGGCCTGTAATTTCTAAAATGTGAGGGGTGGCAATGTAATTTACCTTGTGAGGGCAAAATTGATATTTAAAAAAATTAAATTACTAAGGGAGGAATCTGTAATGAAACTTTAAACCTTAGCGAGGAAGATGTAATTTTCAAAAGGTGAGGAGAGAACTGTAATAAATATAAACTTCAGGGGGTGTCAGTGTAATTTACTCTATTTTTTTACTTTGGTTCCTTTTATATTGAGAAATTTTTTCCATCAAGGGTAAATCTATATGGTAATTATACTTTGCCCCTTTTATATTAATAAATTTTTTCCATCAATGATAAATCTATATGGTAATTATACTTTGCCCTTTTTATGTTTAGCCATTTTTTCACTTTGACTCATTTAATTTTTATGTTTTTTTACTGTGGCCATTTTTTATACCTTGGCTCCTTTTAAATTCAGAATTTTTTCCCTTTTTTCTTGTATTAAAAATTAGGGTCATGTTAATGACAATTTAACAAATTTTTAACAAGAAAAAAAATGTGTCAAAAAATTTAGAATCTCAATACAATTTTTACACATATTAAAATATTTTTATATATTTTAATATACTTTTTACACATTTTAATATATTTTTTATAAGTCTATTAATATTACACACAAAAATGTAAGTGTAAATTTGATGGTGTAAGGTACATTCAAAAAGAATATAATTCATATATTTTAAATTCTAAATATTTTTTTAAATTTACAAAAATATTATGCACCAAAAAGCAGTATTCAAAATTTGAATATTTCAGAAATTTTCTTTAAAGAGAAGAGTAAAAAAAATTCTGAGCATACAAAAAAGGCCCAAGTAAAAAAAAATTTAAAAGGGTCATAATGAAAAAATGACCAAACATAAAAAGGATAGAGTATAATTTACCATGTAAATTTATTATTGATGTAAACAGTGGCGGAACCAAAAATTTAATATAGGGGGGCACTTGGATTTGTAGGAAAGTCTACTAAATTGATTTCTATGCGACTTTGTTTTGCGAAAAATAATTATCATCTTCTTCTTGAGGAAGAGATGATTCTAACTTTGATTTTCTTTTGAAATATTTCTCCATAACTGTTTGAAAAAAGTAAAACTCAAAATAAAAATTCATAATCAAAATCACAAACCTCCACAAATCAAAATTTTCAATTTTAATACAAATAAAAAAAATTAAATTTAGCACAAATCACAACAAATCAAAATTTCTAATTTTAACAAAATCGTTAATTTAAATATTAATCACTGCAAATTATTAGCACAAATTAAATCCCTAATTTTAGCACAAACAATAACAAACCAAAATCCCTAATTTTAATATAAATTACCACCAATTAAGGTTCATAATTTTAGCATATCAAAATCTCTTATTTAACATAAATAATAACAAATTAAAAAAAATTACAAATTAAAACTTAAAAAATAACTATAAATTTATACTCATAGTTTTTATTTAAAAGTAAAAAAATAAATAAATAAAGTTACTTGTAAACAATGAAGAGAAGATACCAAGATTGTAGTGTAGTCCCAAATCTGTATTATGTGATCCTAATCTGGTAAATCGCTAGTTGATAAATTGCAAAGCAACAAAGGGAGACAAAGAAGACAAAGAAAATACAAAAATACTTCACAAGTACTGTAAATAAATAAAAAAATTAAGAATTTCATACACTTTTAGGGTTTTAGGGTTTTAGCCTTGCCGTAATTAGAGTGTATGCACTCACCAAAAAAAAAAAAAAGTGTGTCAATTTTTGATTGGGATTGGGATTTTAAAAAAAACAAAAAACGTGGGTCCGTGGTGTGGTGTCAATGTGTTTTGGGATGCATTTGGGAGGGCTGTGTAGCAGGGGCACTGTGTAAGCAAGACCAAACCCAAAAAAAAAAAAAATTTGAAAAGTCAGGGGGCACGTGACCCTCCTCGACCCAACGTCCCTCCGCCACTGGATGTAAATCTTATTCATATATTTATATTCTCAATATTTTTAAATTAACTTTCTTATACATAATATTGGTGTTATACTTGGATAATACTTGGTAGCTCGAAAATAAGTGACTTGAAATTGGCTCGAAACCCAAAACGGCGTCGTTTTGGGTTTCCTTTTTTTTTTTTTTTTTTTCCTTTTCTTGCTTTTGAATACAGAGGGAAGAGAAGAGGCGAGAGAGAGAGAGAGAAGAGAAGAGAAGAGGACGAGAGAAGAAGGGGAAAAGATGGAGATGGTGATGGCGGTGATGGCAGAGGAGAAAGAGAAGGAAGATCGACAGTGATGGCGGTGATCGCCGGTGGGTATCGCCGATCGCTACTCTACTCTTTTTCTTTTTCTTTTTCTTTTTTCTAGTGGATCTGGATCTGAAAGTAAAGGGGGGGGAAAAAATTTGTTGGCTGATGATGATGATGATGATGTGTTGATGAAGATGTTGATTTTTTTTTTTTTTAGTGGATCTAGATTTGAAAATGAGGGGGGGGAAATTTGTTGGCCGTTGATGATGTGTTGATGATGATGATGATGATGATGTTGATGAACATGTTGTTGTTGATGATGATGATGTGTTAATGAATGTGTTCACGAGCTGCTCCCTCTTCTCTTTTCTTTTTCTTCTTCTTCAAAACAGCAAGAAAGAAAGAATTAAAAATAAAAATAAAAATTCAAAACGACGTCATTTTGAATTCGGGTCAATTTCAAGTTCGAAAATTTCGAGTTACGTAGCGGAACCAGTTATACTAATGCTATTCATCTAAAGAAATAAAATACATTATAATTGTAACGACCCCATCACGTATAATGATTGGTACTTGATTAATTAAGAGGATTTGAAATTTAATTGCCGAGTATTGTAATTTAATTTGAGATTTATGAGAATTGTGGGATCTGACTCGTATATGATTCTACTGGAGATTTACTTTGGAATTAGAAATTAAGGGTCCAAATGGTTTAAAGAAGTGAAATTAAGAAGTTGAGTCAACTTAATCTTAATTACGGACCCATTTGAGAGTTTAATTAAATATTCGATTCAGTTTAGTAAAATTGATATTCGATTAATTAGATCCTGATTGGAGTTAATCAAGTTAATTAAATTATGAAGATTGAGAATTGTGATTATTACGGATTAAATTTATTTATGGGGTGTCCTATTTGAATATGTAATTTAATTGACTGAAACTTGGAGTTTGATCAGAAATTGAAGACCTAAATGATTTAAGGAACCAAAATTAATGGTGGCAATAAGTTCGATTTATTATTTGGAGCCTTTTGGAAGTTTGATTAAAAATCTGATTCAGACTGATAGATTTAAATATAATTAATTGGGGCCTAATGGAAGTCAAATTAGACTGATTAAATTATGTGGGATTTGTAATTAATTATGATTAATTAAATTAGGTGCTAATTGAGATTTATTAAGATTAAGTGTTAATTATAATTTGTTAAGACTAAGCGGGATTTAATTTAATTAATGCATGAATTAGTGGCCTAATTCTAGAGAGGCCTAAGGTGTGTGCACGTGTGGTCATGTGGGGCCATAAGTGGGCATGTGTGTATAGTATGTTGATTTCAAGCAAGAGAATTGAGCTTACATTCTGCTAGTGTTGAGGAAGTTCCAGAGAGGGAGAGAAACCGTAGGAAAGGAAAGATGGGAAGAAAGCTTAAGGGAAAAAAAAAAATAAGAAGGTGAGAGAGAGCTCAAAATTCAACAAGTTGAGGTAAATTTCTTGTTTAATTCTTTTACATCTAATACTTGAAATCAAAAAGGATTTTGGATCAATTTCATGTAATTGAAAAGAAATTAGCAAGAAGATGATGAATAGTAAACTAATTTCCACATCCATGGTTGCATGTCTCATGTTTCATCATTGTGAACTTGGTTTTGAAGGTCTTGTTTAACACAAGAGTGTATATATACCTTGCATGTTTTCAAAATAAAATTATGGCTCACATATTTAATTTCTTGTTTTGAAAATCAAAAAGAAATGGAATCCACTTGTATGTAATCTTGCATGTAATGAAAAGGAAAGAATTAAGTCAAGAACTAAGAAATTAATTGGGAAAAATTTATCAAGTGGGTTTAATTTGTGTTACTCCTCATGAATTTGGACATCATCTTTACATGCATCAATGAATTTTTAAGAGATTTGAAGAATTAATTTCATGTTTGGATATGAGAAGAACAAGTTGTGGTAAATTATAAATTTATGAACATTTTGAGCTTAATTTTGAATTAAAGGGATTTTGATGTAGATGGTTTGATTTTGATTATAAGTTCACACATGCAAGTACTTTTCTAAGAGTTTTATAATTTCAATTTCATAATTTAAGGGGATAGAAAAGAGTTAGAAATCAATTTTATGAGATTAGAAGGAAATTGATAAGAAAATGATGAATTGGAGTTAAAATCAAGTTTATGAGAGTTAAGTTAGAAATTAAGTATCTTTGGCTTGATTTTGTAGAATCACCCTATAATACTTGAGATTTGAGATTAAATTCATGGAATTATGAAATTGGGTTTTAAACATAAAATGAGTTACATGCATCATGAATTAAGAAAGCTTTGAAATTAGTCTCATGGATTTTGTAAGAAATAAGGTTTTAAGTAAGAAATTAAGTAGGCTCATAATTGTGGAAATTAATTTGGAAAATTAATTGTTTTGATTTGATTTTGTAGTATTTTCTTGTAATACATGAGTTTTAAGGGGATTGAGTCATTCAAGTTCTTTTTGAAGAGACTAAGGAAATATTTTAAGAAAATCATGTTTATGGGAATTTAGAATTTATCCTAATGTTAGATCAAGTGTTGATTTTATAATTAGACTTTAATCCATACTTGTAATTTGAGATTTTATTTAAAATAAAACATATTTTGGGACATCTATGGTTATGAATTAAATTAAGGTTATAAATTAAGTTAAGTTTGAGATTATGGATATTGGTTGGAAAATTTATATGAATATAAAACTTGTAATTCTGATGTCAATTTCATACATGTGAATAATTTTCTTAAGGAAATTATGACTTTAATTTCATGCTTTAAAGGAAAATAGAAAGAGCTTGAAATCAATTTTATGTAACTAAAAAGAAAATGAATTAAAACTAAATTTGGCAATTGGGGCATGATTTTAAATAAATGATTTTTAATTGAGAGTGTTTAACTAAATTATACAATGGTTCTCCATGTTTGTATATTAAAGTGCATGTTTTGAGGCTTTGAATACCAAACTTGAAGTTTAATTGCAATTTTGGAATTTCTGCATTTTCGTTGTCCGCTCGAGCGAGGGAAGTCCCGCTCGAGCGTGAAAATCGACCTCCCAGTAGTTTTCAAATTTTACAATCCGCTCGAGCGGCCAAAGTGGCGCTCGAGCGGAGACCCATTTTCAACATGTTTTGGAAAATTGCATTTAGTTCACATTTTTATTCTCATCTCTTTCCAAGGCATTCTAAACATGATTTATGACTCAATAAAGATTAATAAGCTACTAATCAACATAGATTAGTTAGTTAAAAAAATGAATCATTGATCTAGTGGTAATTGTTTAAGAAGTCAAGTAAAGGATCAATCTATTTGGAAAAGAAGGACTTGGTAATGGAAGAATATGTGAAATAAAAACCCGGTTTATTTAAATGAGAAAGACCCGGTTTATTTAAATGAGAAAGAATAAACGTAGTAGAACTTCGGACTATAAAGACTAGAAAAGTCAAGTTTGATCAAGGAAGTAATATTGTATTTCAATGTGCATGTGTCATGTGCTTGTGTAGGTCACGCGCCATTGTCTGCCTGATTTATCTAATATGTCCAGTCTATCTGATTTGCTTCTGCAGCTATCTGTGAGTAATAACTTTGTAAAGTTATGTTCAATGTTAAATATTTTCTGAACATTATGACATGAAATGATTAGTCTTCTGAAATGCTACGCTATGTTTTGAATAAATGAATGATTGTCCAAGATTCTGAAAAGTTATCCATGGCATCCTTAGCATTACATGATATACGTCCCTTTATGGGTCATCAGGTCCCTTCATGGGTCATCAGGTCCTTTTATGGGTCATCAGAAACGTCTCTGTGCACATGAGTCATCAGGTCCCTTTATGGGTCATCAGATTTGGTAACGCTATTGGATGTACCACGTATGATTATGTGAAAAACCGAATATGGAAATGGTTATGAACAAGCATATGAATCTGTTTTGATACGAATATGAACATGACTATGTTTCTGATTTGAAATCTGAATAAGCATAAGACTCTATTTCTGATAAGATTATGTTTCTGATATACACTCTGTGATGGACATCATTCATTAAAACCCTTTACTCTGTTATTATTCACTAGGCTTTAGCTCACTGTATTATTTATGTATGTAGGTGATCAGGCGCGTGACCAGGCTTAGAGGCATCTGCCTAGAATCTGTTTTTGTCAGCCAACCTATGTGCCTCCCGTGGAGGTTCCGGATATGTCAAGTGATTATCGCTATGTGATTTAAAATTTGAGTTTTGTTTTCGTGTTGGTTGAACAAGTCTTATGTAATTTGTAAGTAGGGTTAAGTCCCTTTATGTCTTATCTATATATATTTGTTGACTTAAAGATAATGTGTATATATGTATATAAAAAGTTTAAAATTTTTCTGTCTCATATAAGTCTGCACAGCTCAATGGACGTTGTATATTGTTACTTGCTTCCGCTAGCCCCTAATATTATGTTAATCTGTCTCAGAGGCTTTTGGTAATCCCAGGATTACTAGCTGGTTACGATACTAAATCTGGAGGGGCGGGTTTGAGTCGTGACAATAATTAAATATAAATTAAGAAATAATAGCAAAGATAAAAGAAATAAAACAAACCGTGCCCTTTTCAGAGCACATGCGGTGTTGGAGAATTATTGTTAATAGAGAATGTGTTGCAAGATGAGATGAGGTGTTGGGAGATGAGATGGAATCCGGAGCAATGTGGGTTGGTTTGTTTGTTTGTTTTACTCTTGTTTTGGTCAACATGCTTTTATAGGAACATTTTTTTAATTTATTTTTAAATTTTAAAATGTCATAATTTTTCAATACAAATTCATTTTTGAAAATTATTGGACGAGATCTCAAATAAGATCTTAATTGAATATAAAATGATGTAAAATTAAAGAACTAAAAATATCACTCTTTTTTTCTCTTGTGTGTATTTTAAAGTTTTTTTTCACTTCAACAATTTCACATTTTCAAAAAATGTTGTCATGAGACTCCTGTGAATTTTCTAGTAAGTGAAAATTACAACTGTGAATATTCATATTAATACAACATTACGAATTCTTGAAAAGTATGAAAGTTTAATATTCACACTTTCTAAAATTTAATATTATTCTAATTTATTAGTGTGAATATTTTCACTTTTAAAAAATTTACATTATTTTTGTTCATATAAAGTGTGAACATTTACATAATTTTATATTATATAAATATGTATACTATTATATAAAGTAAACAACTTATTTAGTGTCCAAGTCTTGTTTCTATTTAAAAAAATTAAAAAAAAATAGATAGATGGGAGGAATGGGACTTGAACCTTGAGTCTAATAAATAAAATTCTTACCACTTAAGCAATATGCAATACAAAGTAAATATTTTGTTTTAGTTTCACTTATTTGAATTTCACACGTCACGTGTGTTAACCTCTAGTGTGTGTATATATATATAGGTGTGAAGGAAGAAATATATGGGATAATAGCACCATAAATATCGAATTTTGAATAGCTTAAGTATTAAACAAACTATTAAGTCTTGAGTGAAGAGTATTATTATTCAGATCTAAAAATTAGATTCATATTTTAAATTTAAGCCAAGTTTGGCATCTATTAAATAATACAAAAAATCAAAAAGTCACTATCCTATTTAAGTCACATCATCTTATTTAAATCGCATCACCTCTCTAACACATCACATCAAACCCAACCCAAACCCAACCCATATAAGCCAATAAGTCAAAAAGTGCACTTTTTTAAAACATCCCAAACCAACCTTAGTTATGTGTCATGAAAATTATTGGTTTATAATTAAATATTTTTTAATTATTAATAGATCATCTTTTTGTCCATTATTGAACGTAGAAAGTGAATTTAAAAAGTGAATTTGTATATATTTTTCGGTGAGTAAAATAATGGGGTGGAATCAGCTTGTTTTTGAAGAAGGCCAAGTCCCCTACTTCACACCAATTGCATTTGAATGGGAGTTGAGACAGACATACGAAAGAAGCCGCAAAGCAAAGTAAAGAGATGCTTGCTTTTGTCTTGCTGATGCTTCTGGCATACGCCGGTTTGGTATTCCCTACTTCTTCCCAAGACAACAACAAGAACATTTTCATTTTGGCCGGACAAAGCAACATGTCCAGCCGAGGCGGCATTAATAATGTCACTTGGGACGGTGTCGTGCCGCCTCAATGTCAACCTAACCCGGCAATCCTCCGACACAGCTCGGACCTCAACTGGGTGGAGGCAAGCGAGCCCCTCCATAAGGACATTGATGTGAACGTTACTTGCGGGGTTGGACCTGGAATGGTGTTTGTGTTGGGATATATCTCCTTATTGGAGTGTGGGACTCAATTGATTTTGGAAAAAGAGTTTAATTTGATTTAGTATTAATTGTAATATATTTATACATATTATATTTAATTGGTGGAGACCCAATCTAATTTGGAAACAACTAAAGGTTTAATAAAAACCCCTAGATGCACAAATATGATGGTGTATTGTTTTTCCCAAGAGTGAAGACGGCTTGGTTTTTTTGGGTGCAACACAGAGTGCGGCTGCCAAAAATTGTATTGATTGAAAAATCAATTTGGTGGAATTTGTTTTCTGGAACAACAACCAATTGATTGTTGCTTTGGGTTTTTGACTTGGTCAAACAAGATTGGTGCCTTTGGTTTGCTTCTCTGCTTCGTGGTTTCGGCTGGCTTGGTGAAATTGATTTGGGTCAGTTATTTTGGATCTTCTTCAACTCTGGTTCTGAAGATTTTGGTTCTTCTATTTGGTGAGGTCTTTCCTCTTGTTTATTTGTGATTATTTGGAATTCACCTAAGGGTGGTTTGTGAGACCATTAGTGTCTCGTTTGTAATCGTTTGGAACTTATTTGGTTGATAGTGGAATCGGATTTCGATCCCGTGGACGTACCTCACATTGAGGGAACCACGTAAAAATTCTTGTGTTGCCTTTGATTTAATTTTTCCGCATTAGTTTTTATTCCCATTGATTGATTTACTTGTGGGGAATCACATATTTTCCCTAACAACTGGTATCAGAGCTTACGGTTTATTGGGGTTTATTTATTTGTGTAAATCAATGGAGGGGAATGTAGGTCGTATGTCTAGCTTCAATGGAAGCAATTGGGTAACTTGGAAAACTAAAATGGAGGACCTATTATTTTGTAAAGATTTGTATGGACCCATTGAGGGTGATAGTAACAAATTAAAAGATGGTTCTTTTTCAAAGAAAGACATTGAGTGTTATTATTGCCATGAGAAAGGGCACATGAAGCGAGAATGCCGAAAGCTCAAGAATAAAGAGAAAAGGCGTGATAAAAGTGTGGATAAAAAGCAAGAAGACATAACGGCAGTTACTACCGATGATCTCATGGTCGTTTGTGAAGATAATTGTATCAATTTTGTGGGCCAAGAGAGCAATTGGGTGATTGATTCCGGTGCTTCTTTTCATGTGACTTCTCGAGTTGATTTCTTCACTACCTACACTGCAGGAGATTATGGTTCTGTTCGAATGGGTAATGAAGGTTTGTCCAAGATTATTGGTATGGGTGATGTTTGCTTGGAAACAAATTTGGGTTGCAAATTGTTACTTAAAGATGTGAGGCATGTTCCCGATATTCGCCTCAATTTGATCTCTACTGGGAAGCTAGATGATGAAGGCTTCAACAACAAATTTGGTGATGGAATATGGAAGCTCACAAAGGGTTCTTTGGTGGTGGCTAAGTGCAAGAAGACTCATACACTTTATTCGATGCAAGGAAAAATTTGTAAAGGTGTTGTCAATACACTTGAAGATGATACTTCTACCGAATTATGGCACAAACGGCTTGGCCATATGAGTGAAAAGGGGCTACAAGTTTTGTTCAAGAAAGAGCTTCTATCCAGTTTGAAAGGTACACATCTCAAAACTTGTGTTCATTGTTTGGCAGGTAAACAACATAGAGTTTCTTTTCATAAAAATATTGCTTCTAGAAAAGAAACTGTTTTGGAGTTGATTCATTCGGATGTTTGTGGTCCTTTAAAAGTTAGAACACATGGTGGTGCACTTTATTTTGTTACTTTCATTGATGATTATTCAAGGAAAGTTTGGGCTTATCTACTAAAAACTAAAGATCAAGTTCTAGAAGTATTTAAGCATTTTCAGGCCATGGTTGAAAGAGAAACAGGGCAGAAATTGAAGTGCATCCGATCTGACAATGGTGGTGAATACATTGGGCCATTTGATGAGTATTGTCGCAGCCAAGGTATTCGGCACCAAAAGACAGTTAAGAAGACTCCTCAACAAAATGGAGTTGCCGAGAGGATGAACCGCACCATTGTGGAAAGAACAAGGTGTTTGCTTTCACAAGCTAAATTGCCAAGATCCTTTTGGGGTGAGGCATTGAAGACAGCGGTTGACGTGATCAATTTGTCTCCTTCCTATCCTTTGAATGGTGATGTTCCTGAAAGAGTTTGGACTGGTAAAGATGTATCTTATGAGTACTTGAGAGTATTTGGTTGCCGAGCTTTTGTTCACATTCCAAAGGATGAAAGGTCCAAGCTTGATAGTAAGTCAAGACAATGTATTTTTCTTGGCTATCGGCGTGATGAATTTGGGTATAGATTGTGGGATCCGGTCGACAAGAAAGTCATTCGAAGCCGTGATGTTGTGTTTCTTGAAGACCAAACAATTGAAGACTTTGGCAAAGGTGATCAACCGGAGCCAAAAACTAGTGATCTCATTGACATGGATCCATCTCCTTCATCTTCAGTTGATGATAAAAATGGGGGAGATATGCAGCCACCTATTGAAGAAGTAGAAGATAATGCTAATCCTAATGAAGTTGAGCCAGAAATTGAGGAAGAGCATCCAACTCAAGAACCGCCACCACAACTTGAGTTGAGGAAATCTACAAGGGACCGACAACCTTCAAGAAAGTATCCTCCCAATGAATTTGTGTTGATTTCTGATCAAGGGGAGCCTGAGAGCTACCAAGAAGCAATTGAGCATGCAAAGAAAGATGATTGGAAAAAGGCCATGGACGAGGAGATGAACTCCTTGCTTGAAAACCAGACTTATGATTTAGTGAAGTTGCCTAAAGGGAGGAAAATTCTGAAAAATAAGTGGGTTTTCAAATTGAAGAATGATAGCAAGAATCTGAGGTACAAAGCACGTCTTGTTGTGAAAGGCTTTGGGCAAAAGAAAGGCATTGACTTTGACGAGATTTTCTCGCCGGTTGTGAAGATGTCTTCTATTCGGGTTGTACTTGGCATGGCTGCAAGTATGAACCTTGAAGTTGAGCAACTTGATGTGAAGACCGCATTTCTTCACGGTGATCTTGAAGAAGAAATTTACATGGAGCAACCAGAAGGTTTTGTGGAGAAAGGGAAAGAGAAATTTGTTTGCAAATTGAAGAAAAGTTTGTATGGCCTCAAGCAAGTCCCGCGGCAATGGTACAAAAAATTTGACTCTTTCATGATGAATAATGATTTTTCTAAAACCACTTCGGACCATTGTGTGTTTGTGAAAAATTTCCCGGATGGCAAATTTATTATTCTTTTACTTTATGTTGATGACATGTTAATTGTGGGTCAAGATTCTACCATGATTAACAAGTTGAAGTTAGAGTTGAGTAAATCCTTTGCTATGAAAGATTTGGGACCGGCAAAGCAAATACTTGGTATGAAAATTGTTCGTGATCGCAAAGAGGGACTGATTTGGTTGTCTCAAGAAAGCTACATTGAGAAAGTTCTTGAGAGGTTCAACATGAATAAAGCAAAGCCGGTTGGTTGTCCACTTGCGGGTCACTTCAAACTTAGTTCGAATCAATGTCCTACAAGTGAGAAAGACAAGGAAGAGATGCTGAAAATTCCTTATGCTTCAGCAGTTGGTTCTTTGATGTACGCCATGGTTTGTACAAGGCCGGATATTGCTCATGCCGTTGGTGTGGTGGGTCGGTTTCTCTCTAATCCGGGTAAAGAACATTGGGCAGCGGTAAAATGGATTCTAAGGTATCTTCGAGGGACTTCGAAGGTGTGCTTGTGTTTTGGGGATGGTAAGCCGATACTTGATGGGTTCACAGATTCTGACATGGCTGGTGATGTTGATTCTAGAAAATCTACTTCGGGGTATTTGATGACTTTTGCAGGGGG
The DNA here is from genome assembly GCA_036172215.1 of Camellia granthamiana. Taxonomy (NCBI): domain Eukaryota; kingdom Viridiplantae; phylum Streptophyta; class Magnoliopsida; order Ericales; family Theaceae; genus Camellia; species Camellia granthamiana. The sequence continues at coordinate 67,025,108 of CM069914.1, forward strand.
AGCTGTGGCATGGCAATCTAAATTACAAAAATGTGTTGCTCTCTCAACTACCGAAGCTGAATTTATTGCCATTACAGAAGCTTGTAAAGAAGAGTTATGGTTGAAGAAATTTTTGCAATAGTTGGGTTTGAAGCAAGAAAAGTATGTGCTTTATTGTGATAGTCAAAGTGCTATTCACTTGAGTAAAAATTCTACTTTTCATTCGAGATCGAAACACATTGATGTGAGATACCATTGGATTCGTGATGTGTTAGATTCGAAATTGTTGCAACTCGAAAAGGTTCACACAGATGATAATATTTCAGATATGTTGACAAAGACTTTGTCGAGGGACAAACATTTGAAGTGTCGAACTTTGGCAGGTATGGTCGATGTCTCCACCTAAGTCGATAGGGGGAGAATTGTTGCGATATATCTCCTTATTGGAGTGTGGGACCCAATTGGTTTTGGAAAAAGAGTTTAATTTGGTTTAGTATTAATTGTAATATATTTATACATATTATATTTAATTGATGGAGACCCAATCTAATTTGGAAACAACTAAAGGTTTAATCAAAAACCCTAGATGCACAAATATGATGGTGTATTGTTTCTCCCAAGAGTGAAGACGGCTTGGTTTTTTTGGGTGCAACACAGAGTGCGGCTGCCAAAAATTGTATTGATTGAAAAATCAATTTGGTGGAATTTGTTTTCTGGAACAACAACCAATTGATTGTTGCTTTGGGTTTTTGACTTGGTCAAACAAGATTGGTGCCTTTGGTTTGCTTCTCTGCTTCGTGGTTTCGGCTGGCTTGGTGAAATTGATTTGGGTCAGTTATTTTGGGTCTTCTTCAACTCTGGTTCTGAAGATTTTGGTTCTTCTATTTGGTGAGGTCTTTCCTCTTGTTTATTTGTGATTATTTGGAATTCACCTAAGGGTGGTTTGTGAGACCATTAGTGTCTCGTTTGTAATCGTTTGGAACTTATTTGGTTGATAGTGGAATCGGATTTCGATCCCGTGGACGTACCTCACATTGAGGGAACCACGTAAAAATTCTTGTGTTGCCTTTGATTTAATTTTTCCGCATTAGTTTTTATTCCCATTGATTGATTTACTTGTGGGGAATCACATATTTTCCCTAACAGTTTGCCAATGCAGTGTTGAACAACAAGGACTCGAGCATCGGAGGGGTTGTGGGATTGGTACCTTGTGCGATCGGGGGGACCAAGATAAGCGAGTGGGGCCGTGGAACTTACCTTTACAACCAGTTGGTGAGCAGGGCTAGTGCAGCCTTGCAAGATGATGGATTGATCCAAGCACTGCTGTGGTATCAGGGTTAGAGCGATACTGTGAGTCCTGAGGACGCTGCTTTGTACAAGGGCCGACTTGAGAGATTCTTCATGGACCTGCGTGATGATCTGCAATCTCCACTGCTACCCATTTTTCAGGTACATACGTACACACACTAGTAGTAGTCTTCTAGTTGCTTTTTGTTTTTTTTCTTTTATTACAGGACCTCGACTAATTATCGAATGGAAAATGATATAAAAATCCACTTTTTAAATCCACTTTCTAAACATGTGACAAGAAGATAATTGGTTGAAAATTATCAATCAATTATATTCTTCACACATCACTGGGTCTTGAAAGTGAGTTTAACTTTTTGGTTTAAATAGCAATGCTCTTATTGAATACATTTAGTCCCCTGAGCCCCATTTGGATTCCAATTCATGTCATATAAAGTAGTCATGTCATGGGTAATCTTTTTGAATAATCTTGGTTGGATTGAACTCATTTAAGGTGTAGCCCAACTGCTTCAAAAGTTTGAAATTGATTTTTGGTTGATGATACATATATATGGGTTAGGTGGCATTGGCATCAGGACTGGGGCCTTACATTGAGAAAGTGAGAGAAGCTCAGTTGGGAATAGATCTTACCAATGTGAAATGTGTGGATGCCAAGGGACTGCAGCTGGAACCAGATCATGTGCACCTTACCACTCAAGCCGAGGTTCAACTGGGGGAGATGTTGGCCAATGCATTCCTTCACACTCTGCCCACCCCAAGCCAGAGTACTGCCCCCAAAACATCTCACAATTTTTTTATTTTTTGGACCTTTTCTATAGTCCTCATCATGTTTAGATATTTGAATTTCATAGTTGAGCAGGATATCATTTGATTGTGCTAACTTTTTAATCAGGGCAAATGAAATTTTGTCCAGTAAAGTCTTATTGCATGACATACAGTCTTTCTCTTAAATTTCAAAGTTTATTTGTTGTAAGTAGTTTTGTTGTGGTGGTGATTCACAATTCTTTTCAATTTTTTGTCCCGGAGTCCTAAAGAAAATTAGCGCATTTACATGTGTAGACCTCGTCAAAGAACTCTCACAAGGGCACACATTTTTTTCCATTTTTTAAATAAAATTTTCCAAAGGCAATGGTGAATAATGAACTCCATCTCCACAAACTAGCAATGTTACAGCAGGTCCAGGAATTTACTGCTCATCTACCTCAATGATTTGAATAAAGAAAGGAACATCTCTCCAACTTCATTTAGTTTTTACTGTAATAGATAGTGGCTTATCACCAACCCAATGATCCAGCCAAAGATTGGGAATGAAGAATTCCCCACATTTCCAGCTCAATTTGATTTTAATCTTTCTTTTTCTTGACCATGGAAGTTTGTTGAGTTCATAATTCTTTATTGCAATTATATTACCAAAATTTCCACAAATCCATTAAAATTCAATGGATTTAGAACTTCAAAATTTTTAACCAGCAATGTTTTGCCCAGTACTTTGTGAGTTGTGAACTTGTGACTTTGATCTAGTATAATATATACTTACATATATAGATACAGTTATTATGAAGAGGATCACAATTCTTATAACAAGGTAGTCATTAGAAATGCAATGAAAATCATCAATTAAATACATGGGATGGAGAGGATCAAAGTCCGGTTTTTATTAGATAAAAGTAGTGGAAGAACGAGCCAAAACTTTGGAACTCTGCTTTTATTCACAAAGTAACATTTGATAGGTAACTAATATTGGTTTACACAAAACAAATTACTCAAGTTCGCCACATCTCATTGCAATTAAAGCCCTTTTGAATGAGCATTTTTTGGGTTGAGCTGCTTCATCAGACAGAAGTGTATTATGGGCTTCTGTTATTTGATTTGCTTTTTCCTTCAAATCACCATGACTTAAGCTTGGAGCTATCAGGACTCCAGTGTTGCGTTGTTGTGGTCCCGAGCCTTGGGCATGCAAGTTTCAACGTACTCTTCAAATTGAATGTTGGAAATGGTTTGGAAAATCTGGGTAAAAAATGAATTTTTTTTTAAATTTGGTCTAATATTTAGGTGGGACTCAGGCATCGATTTTCGCTAGTCAAAGTGGTAACACGTTCTATGCCGCGTTGTGATTCACGTAGTATATTTGGTTGCTCAAAACTATTACCGAGTGAATGGGAAATTAAAGCCAAAGTATACTCCATGGAAATGGAGTTTTGGTGGAAAATCCTTAAAGATTTGAATAAGGCTTGTCCCGCATTGATTTGGTGGGAAGTTTTGAATGGGTTTATAAGGCATGGGATTGGAACTTAAGGTGTGCCCCAAGGGGTACCCAAGTGTTTTAGAGAGGGAGGTTATGGACAAAATGGGCTAAACCCATTGGATCCAAAAATCACCATACGCGCGCAGTCAGGCTGGGCCTGGGCTTGGGCACTGGTGTGAAGTTGGGCTTGTCTGGCCCAATACCTATCTTTTTGGGTCAAAAACATTTGAATTTTATTTTATTTTTTCGAAAAATAAAAAACAGGTCCCTTCCCGTTTTTATCTGTTTGAATTTTGAACCCAACAGATTTAAATCTGTTTAATTCAAAACCAAACAGGTTTCATACATGTTCAAACAGGTTTGCATTTAATTTTTGTGAGAAAGAGTATAAACACTTAGTGTGTTCGTTGAACAAATAAATTATAGTGCTGCATATATTTGTTATTGATCATTTCATCCTAGAAGATAGACGTCCATATTCTGAAAGCACCGAGGAGAGGACGAATCTGTCTTAAGGACACAGTGTCTAACACTGGACTTGATCAGATTATTATTCGAAGAAATTAATTAAGTAAGTTGTTTAATTTATTATTCTATTTTATTTGTTTATTTAAATCAGATTTTAATTTTGTTTTTGTAACAAAATAAAATATGTTTTTATTTATTTAATTTTATTTCTAGTTTGATTTTTGTAATCAAACGATTTTCTCTCATTTCCTTTATTTCTTTTATATTCTGTTTGTTGTTAAGTACACAAACAGAATTAATTAATTACAGTGAAGATTGTCCAACAATCTTAAAACAGACTTATTTCTGGTATCTTCATTGTATTTAATTTTCTGTAATTTCATAAAGACATATTCTGGTTGGAAAAACAAATAGTGTTTTATGCTATTTGACAGATAGTAGTAATATACTATCTCTTTTCTTTGACAACTAGTAGTAATATACTGGTGTCATTAACAATTGCAGAATATTAATTTGTGTTACAGAAAGTTATTGTAGTATTTTATTTTTCTAGTTTTAGTAACAAGAAAAATAAAATTAACAAACTTTCTTTTCTTGCCCTGGCACTACAAACCCTTCAGGTTGCTCCATAGAACTTGTGGGAGGCAGCAATATTGTCTGCTAATTATGTTCTTAACAGAATACCCCACAAGAAAACTAACAGCACTCCTTATGAATTGTGGAAATGCCGACCGCCTTCCTACAAATACTTAAAAGTGTGGGGATGTTTAGCAAAAGTTGAAGTTCATGTTCCTAAAAAGACTAAGATTGGACCAAAAACAGTAGATTGTATGTTTATTGGTTATACTCATAATAGTAGTGCATATTGGTTTCTGACTTATAAATCAGAAATACCTGATATAAATGTGAACACTATTATGGAGTCAAAGAATGCTGTGTTTTTTGAACATGTCTTTCCTTACAAGAAAGGACAGGAATTAAGTTCACAGAAAAGAACTTATGATTGTACACAAAGTCAAAAGACTAACGACAATCAAACACAAGAGACTAGTAATGGTCTCGACCAATAGGATTTAACTGATGATGAACCAAGACGAAGTAAGAGAGGAAGAACATCAAAATCCTTTGGTCTAGATTTCCTAACATACCTATTAGAAAATGAACCTCAAAGCTTTAAGGTAGCAATGACAGGTCCTGAAGCACCTTTGTGGCAAGAGGCTGTTAATAATGAAATTGAATCCATTATACAAAATCATACTTGGGAATTGGTGGATCTTCCACCAGGTTCTAAACCTCTTGGATATAAATTGATATTCAAGAGAAAAATAAAAGCAAATGGTTCAATTGACAAGTATAAAGCAAAACTTGTAGTTAAAGGTTACAGACAAAAGGAAGGTCTTGACTATTTTGACACATATTCCCCTGTGACAAGAATAACATTAATTCGCATGCTTATTGCTATAGCAGCGTTGTTTAATTTAGAAATACATCAAATAGATGTTAAGACAGCTTTCTTAAACGGTGATCTAAATGAAAAGATTTATATGGAGCAACCTGAAGGGTTTGTAATGCCAGGCCAAGAAAAAAAAGTTTGTCGGCTTGTAAAATCTCTTTTTGGATTAAAACAAGCACCTAAGCAATGGCATGAAAAATTTGATCATGCAATGCTTACTAATGGGTTTAAGATAAACGAATGTGACAAATGCGTCTATGTTAAAAACACTGACTAAGGATATGTCATAGTTTGTCTTTATGTGGATGACATGCTTATCATTGGAAGCAGTCAAAACATGATCAAATCAACTAAGCAAATGCTTAACAAAAGATTTGATATGAAAGATATGTGGGTCGCAGATGTTATATTAGGAATGAAAATTACTAAAACATATGACGGATATGCATTATCTCAATCACATTATATTGAGAAAATTCTTGGTAAATTTATTAAGGATGATATGAATTTAGCTAGAACACCTGTAGACGTCAATCTTTATTTATCAAAAAATAAAGGTGATGCGGTGTCTCAGTTAAAATACTCCCAAATCATTGGAAGCCTAATGTACCTAATGAATTGTACTCGTCCTGATATAGCTTATATAGCGATCCCGGTATTCCCATTACTGTACAGTTGTATTCCGGACTCGGTTCCGTGGAGTTGGTAGTTGTGTCTACCTTGTTGTCATCCTTTAATGTCATTTGTTTGAATTTTAGGATATGTTGGACTTGTCTCAAGTGGGTGGATTGAGTCTTGGTTTGAATTCTTCCTTTTTGGTATTTTGGCCTTTCCGCTCGAGCGGGCCTTTGAGCGCTCCAGCGGAGATTGCATACTTCCAGTATCTCGTGCCCCTGCAAAACTTCTGCAGGTGTGATTTCTGCGCTCGAGCGGGTTTTCTGCGCTCGAGCGGGAATGTTAGCGCTCGAGCGGATAGTACATTTCTGGTAAAAGTTCTGGGAGGGGGAGATTCACGCTCGAGCGGACTGGATTTCACGCTCGAGCGGGCGAACTTTATTGTTGTGTCTTAGCGCTCGAGCGGGACTTGCTGCGCTTGAGCGGACCTTGTTTTCTGTGTCTTTACGCTCGAGCGGTGTGTTCTACGCTCGAGCGGACCTGTCGTATAACTGAGAGTGGCTGGGCATTTTAAATCACTTTTTCACTTTCTCTTCTCTCTCCTACTTTTCCAAAAACACCATTGTTGAGCTTCTCACTCTAGAACTCTACCTTCTCTCTAGGTATTGATCTAGTAGGAGTGGTTTGCTCACCTTTGGCCTTTACAAAAAAGTTGTTGATCGTCGAGGGCTATCTTTTAATCTGAAAATTTCGGGATTTGGAGCATTTTGATTTTGGTCTTCATCTCCTTTGGAGCTCATCTTTTGAGGTAGAGATATCCTACTCCTCTCTATGGATCTTGTCTTTAAATTTTGGTATTTTGAGATGTTGGGGTTGGTTTGGTAATTTGGCGAAAGTTTGGGGCTTTTGTGTAAAGTTTACAAAAGTTGGGGTTTTGTTATAATAAACCTAGATGCATGTTTGGTATAGAGAAATGGAATAAATGGTGGAATATTGATGAAAATGGAACCTTAAGGGTTGAAATGTTAATTATGGAAAATGCCCTAATTACATTGATTAATTAATTGGTATAATTAATTGTGAGAAATGAGGAAATGAAATGGAAATGTTGGGATGGAAGTGTATGGGGTTAAAGGGTGTAGTTGAATTACTTATCACTCACCGAATTGAAATGTTGATCATATATCCATTTGTTGCATTTATATTCTGTACAGAAATAACTGCTTTGGGCTATCGGTGGAGGATAGTCTTGATTGTTGTAGATAATGCATGATGATTAGGCAAACTAAAACTGATCATTGAAATGTGTCATTGAGTGTGACAGTTGAAGGAATACATTAAATTTATGTATTGATTGATGTGTATAATAATTGTTTATATGCATTGTGTGTTGTGTTGGAGGAGATAGGGGATGTACTCCACGGTTTAGGGGATGATAGGGGATGGACCTCTAAACCGGATGTTGTTTGGGAGGAGATAGGGGATGGACTCCATAGATACGGCTCATATGCCTATCTAGTAATGTGATGACACAGCTCATATGCTTGTCTTTGGAAGTGTGATATTGCTCTTATGCATGTCTACGGAAGTATTGATATAGCTAGTATGCTTATCTTTTATTGAAATGAGAAAATGTTTAATATGAGTTAATGTCTCACATAAGTAGTTTGGCCAGGTTCTGAGCCATGGTTATGAATTGGGAATTTGTAAGGAAATGAAAAATGAAAGTGTATCAGTGTTGGCCATCTATCAATTGCTAATCTTTTAGTCATTGTTCATGGTTGGTTTAGTGTATTTCTACTGGGCTGTGGCTCACCCTATATGGGAATATCATTTTCAGGTACAGGTAGCATGCCACCTCCAAGGACATAGCTTGGGAGGCTAGAGGCGGGCAAACTTTTGTTATTTAGTTTCTTTTGATGTATTACATGTATATTCAAGCCAAGGGCTTAAGGTGTAAATGAGTTAGTACTCTTTTGTTGTAACCAAGTGTTAACTTGGAAAGCTGTAAGCCCGTAGGGCATTTGCTTTTGTTGTTAACATGTAATACCTTTTGTAACCAAGTACTCTGATGAATAGAAGAATGTTGGGCTTTTGTATATCAATGCATGTTTATATTGCTGGGTTTTATGTTTTTTTTCTGAGGGCGTTACAACTTGGTATCAGAGCGTACCGGGTTCGAATACTTTGGGTACGTGGGAAGTGATTAGGATCACAATGGGTTTGTCTCGCTTGGTAGAGACTTAAGTGTAGTGTCATATGCCATGTGCTTAATTGATAACATGCTTATGTGATTATTTGGGTATGAGATTTAATTTCTAGGATGTTGATTGGATCTTTGGGTTTCTGGGAGTTTTGTTGGAAAGGCACTTGATCAATGCTGTTTCTAACTGGAACTCTAGTAACGCCTCGGGACTATCATTATCCGGAAATGAAATTCGTAAGTGCTTATATGTTTATGTGCTTACGTGGAATGAATTACAATTGTCCATGCATTAGGACGTGAGTGTTTAGTTTCGGCACATTTACAAATGTGCTAATGTTCTTCATTTCCTTTATTAGGATGTCAGGACGAGGAAGATGAGGTAGGCGTGGTAGGCCTAGGAGGCAGGAAGTGCCTATACCGGATGAGATTCCGGCAGTACAGGAGGGAGTTGGTCAGGCCAATGTGGCCGAGCCAGCGGGCCAGCAGGCTATGAGTGCTTTGGCCCGGGAGATAGCAGGAGCTTTGGGTATTCTCAGGGCTGGAAATCAGGCAGTTGAGGCAGGGCCTTCTTTCTTGAAGAGGGAGTTCTTCCGGTCTAACCCGGAGGAGTTTGTTGGGGATCCTAAGGAACCGCTTAGGGCAGATGAGTGGTTGGAGCAAATGAGTAAGACGTTCGAGATGCTTGGCATCGAGGACGGAGCACTAAAAGTGACCTTGGCATCCTTCCAGCTGAAGGGAGATGCGGGTCAATGGTGGAAGTACGAGAAGGTCCGTGTGGGTGGTACTTGGGAGGCGTTTGTACATGCTTTCCAGGAGAGGTTCTTATCTGCAGTTGCCAGGGAGAAGCTGAGGGATCAGTTTAGCCGGCTCAAACAGGAGGGTTTGTCTGTGGCCGAGTTTGAGGCTACATTTACTAGCTTGTCCAGGTTTGCACCTGAACTTGTGGCGACCGAGGAGCGCCGTTGCTACGAGTTTGAGCGGAAGTTGAGGCGTGGCCTCAAGTTGAGGGTTGGTGGATCTTACATCCGGGAGTATAGGCATTTGGTGGATGCTGCAGCTCATATGGAGCTGATGATGCAGGAGAAGGACGAGGAGAAACATAGAGGTTCCAAGAGGAGCCAAGAGGGCCAGGGTGATGGCAGGAGACAGAGGGGTTATAACCCTCAGCCGTCTCAGGGTGGTTTGGCTAGGTCGACTTTCCCAGTACCGAGTGCAGGCTCTGGGAGGGGCAATCAGTGGGAGTTCACCTGTTACAAGTGTGGCCAGCTGGGTCACAAGGCTTCGGTTTGCCCACAGAAGGGCGGGGGTCAGAGAGCTGCTTCTTCGTCAGCTAGACCGCAAAGTCAGAGTTTGGGCAGGGGGCAGCCCTTGTCTTGCTATCAGTGTGGACAACCTGGGCACCTGAAGAGGTTTTGCCCACAGTTGAGTGCCACTTCAGGGGCGTCTGGTTCTAGGCAGACGCAGAGTTATCAGCCAGCTCAGTCTGTGCAGGCCTCGAGGGCCAATCCGGGAGCTTCGTCATCCCAGACTGTGCAACAGTCGTATGCTCCTAGAGGTGAGCAGGTGGATCAGGGGCCTACAAGGCGCGTGTATGCTGTTACCGCGCAGGACCTAGTACCGGCTCCATCAGTAGTGAGAGGTACCTTTCTGTTTTGCAACTCGGTTGCTAGTGTGTTGATTGATACGGGTGCGTCTCATTCTTTTGTATCTGCTGCATTTGCATCTGTGTTGAAGTTGGAGTTAGCATTATTAGCATCTCCTATTTGTGTAGTGTCACCTATTGGGGGTGAGTTGATTTTGAAACACGGATGTAGAGGTTGTGATATAGAGGTCGCCGATCAGAGGCTTCCGTTTCCTTTTGTAGTTATGCCCATGAAGGGCTTTGATGTTATTTTGGGTATGGACTGGTTATCGTCATACCGGGCAGTTATTGATTGCTACCGCCAGAGGGTTACTTGTTGTACCGTGAGCGGGGAGTGTTTCCATTTCTTGGGGGACCGGGTTGGTAGTGTTGGGCCACCAGGGTATAATCCGCGAGGGCGGAGTGAGCTTAGTGATTTACTTGCTAGCTTTGAGAGTGGTGAGTGTGATGAGACCCAGATTGTGTTGCCGAGGGTAGTTTGTGAGTACTCGAATGTTTTTCCCGAGGACCTCGTTAGTTTGCCGCCTCACCGGGAGATTGAGTTCTCTATTGATCTAGTGTCCGACACGGCGCCGATTTCTATGGCACCTTACCATTTTGCTCTAGCAGAGTTGGTTGAGTTGAAAGTTCAGCTCCAGGAATTACTAGATAAGGGCTTCGTTCGCCCTAGTGTATCACCGTGGGGAGCACCGGCCCTCTTTGCTAAAAAGAAAGATGGTGCCTTGAGATTGTGTATTGATTATCGGAAGTTGAATTGGGCTACGGTTAAGAACAAGTACCCTATGCCCCGTATAGATGATTTGTTTGACCAGTTGAAGGGTTCCCGTTGTTTCTCTAAGATAGACTTGAGATCGGGTTACCACCAGTTGAGGGTCAGGGAGGAGGATATTCCGAAGATGGCATTCCGTACGCGGTATGGCCATTATGAGTTCCTGGTGATGCCATTTGGGCTTACCAACGCACCGGCAGTCTTTATGGACTTGATGAACCGGATCTTCCGAGAATTCTTGGATCGTTTCGTAGTCGTCTTCGTGGACGACATTCTTATCTATTCACCTTCAGAGGAAGAGCACGAGGAACACTTGAGAGTGGTGCTTGAGTTGCTTAGAGCCCATAGGCTGTATGCCAAGTTTGGGAAGTGTGAGTTCTGGCTAGGAGAAGTCAAGTTCTTAGGCCATGTGGTTTCCGGGGAAGGGAGTCAAATTTGTATGGAGTGAGACTTGTGAAAAGTCATTCCAAGAGCTGAAAGTTAGATTGACCACCGCTCCAATTTTGATTATTCTGGAGAGGGGGTTGGGTTATGCAGTTTATTGTGATGCCTCACGAGAGGGTTTGGGTTGTGTGTTGATGCAAGAGGGGAAAGTGGTAGCTTATGGCTCACATTAGTTGAAAATTCACGAGAAGAATTACCCTACACATGACCTAGAGTTAGCGGCTGTGATCTTTGCCTTGAAAATCTGGAGGCACTACCTTTATGGTGAGAGGTTCGAGGTGTTCTCGGATCATAAGAGTCTGAGGTATCTGTTTACACAGAAAGACTTGAATTTGAGGCAGAGGAGGTGGATGAAGTTTATTGAGGATTACGACTTTGAGTTGCATTATCATCCGGGAAAGGCCAATGTTGTGGCCGATGCCCTTAGCAGGAAATCCGTAGGTGATGTAGCCTGTGTAGCCATCCGGGAGTGGGAGATGTTGAGGGCAATTGGCGAGTTTGATTTGCTTCTGGGCGAATCCGTAGAGGTTGCGGCCTTGTTTTCTGTTGTTGCACAGCCTACACTTGTGACCAGAGTGTTAGAGGCACAGAGAGGTGACCTTGAGGTAGATTCCCTCCGAGAGAAGATCTCCAGTGGGAAGGTTGAGAAGGGTTTGGCTGAGTATCCCGATCAGAGTGTGAGATACCGAGACCGTTTGTTTGTGCCGGAGTCTTGCCGAGAGGAAGTACTCCGAGAGTTTCATCATTCGCGCCTTGCGGTGCATCCGGGGGGTACTAAGATGTATCGGGATTTGGGCCGCCAGTTTTGGTGGCGGGGTATGAAGAGAGACGTGGCAGTTTTCGTGTCTAAGTGCCTTACTTGTCAGCAAGTGAAGGCCAAACATCAGAGGCCAGCGGGTTTGTTACAACCCTTGCCTATTGCCGAGTGGAAGTGGGAGCATGTCACTATGGACTTCGTTTTAGGTCTTCCGAGGACTCAGCGTGGTAGTGATGCTATTTGGGCGGTTGTAGACCGGTTGACTAAGTCGGCGCACTTTATTCCCATGCGCATGAGAGATTCGGTAGATCATCTTGCCGACTTGTATATTCGGGACATAGTGAGATTACACGGGGTCCTAGTGACGATCGTCTCAGATAGAGACCCTCGATTTACTGCTAGGTTGTGGCAGAGTTTGCAGAGTGCCTTGGGCACTAAGTTGACCTTTAGTACAGCGTATCATCCTCGGACTGATGGGCAGTCCGAACGTACCATTCAGATCCTTGAGGATATGCTTCGGGGTTGTGTCCTTGATTTCAGTGGGACGTGGGAGAGGCACTTACCATTGGTGGAGTTTGCCTACAACAACAGTTTTCAGTCTAGTATCGGTATGGCACCGTTTGAGGCCTTTTATGGCCGACCGTGTAGGTCTCCAGTTTGTTGGGCCGAGGTGGGTGACGCACCTTTGTTGGGACCGGAGTTGGTTAGGGAGACAACGGAGAAAGTTGAGCTTATCCGTAGGAGGCTTGTTACAGCCCAGAGTCGTCAGAAATCTTATGCTGACCGTGGGAGGAGACCGTTGGCTTTTGAGACGGGTGATCATGTCTTTCTGAAGATATCACCTAGGCGGGGATTGATGAGGTTCGGGAAGAGTGGGAAGTTATCCCCTCGGTTTATTGGCCCTTTCGAGATCCTTGAGAGGATTGGCGAGGTTGCTTATCGTTTAGCTTTGCCGCCACAGTTGTCCGGAGTTCATGACATGTTTCATGTGAGTATGCTTCGGAAGTATGAGCCGGATCCATCACATGTGTTGGATTGGACCGACTTAGAGGTAGATGAGGATGCCTCATATGAGGAGAGACCGATTCGAGTCTTAGATAGGCGGGATCAAGTCCTGCGTGGCAAGACCATTCCTTTGGTTAAGGTTTTGTGGAAGCATCACGGAGTGGAGGAGGCCACTTGGGAACGTGAGTTGGAGGTCCGAGAGAAATATCCGGACCTATTTGTGGATGTTTGAACATATATTACATGTATTGTTGTATTGTTGAACTTTAAGATCATTAAATATGTCTTAAGTTGTAAAACATTATGGATGTTTTGATTTATGGAAATAGTGTGGAACTTGCCTTGATATGGGAGTTGATTGTAATATTGCATATATTGGCCATATTATAGAAATGGAAATGTATCGTGATTATTGTTTATGATATGAATTGTGAACCATGTGTGTTGGAAATGGTTGAAATGGAAAGAAAATGCATGTTGAAACATATGTATTGTGAAATGCCTCTTGATAAGGGATAGGATGACCGGTAATGGGTCGAGTTGTTGAATGTTGTGATATAACATTGTTTAAAATGGAGAAAAACTTGCTTTTCAAAAACTTGTTCTTAATTTCGTGGACGAAATTCTTTAAGGGGGGGAGGTTATAGCGATCCCGGTATTCCCGTTACTGTACAGTTGTATTCCGGACTCAGTTCCGTGGAGTTGGTAGTTGTGTCTACCTTGTTGTCATCCTTTAATGTCATTTGTTTGAATTTTAGGATGTGTTGGACTTGTCTCGAGTGGGTGGATTGAGTCTTGGTTTGAATTCTTCCTTTTTGGTATTTTGGCCTTTCTGCTCGAGCGGGCCTTTGAGCGCTCCAGCGGAGATTGCATACTTCCAGTATCTCGTGTCCCTGCAAAACTTCTGCAGGTGTGATTTCTGCGCTCGAGCGGGTAGCGCTCGAGCGGGAATGTTAGCGCTCGAGCGGACAGTACATTTCTGGTAAAAGTTCTGGGAGGGGGAGATTCACACTCGAGCGGACTGGATTTCACGCTCGAGCGGGCGAACTTTATTGTTGTGTCTTAGCGCTCGAGCGGACCTTGTTTTCTGTGTCTTTACGCTCGAGCGGTGTGTTCTACGCTCGAGCGGACCTGTCGTATAACTGAGAGTGGCTGGGCATTTTAAATCACTTTTTCACTTTCTCTTCTCTCTCCTACTTTTCCAAAAACACCATTGTTGAGCTTCTCACTCTAGAACTCTACCTTCTCTCTAGGTATTGATCTAGTAGGAGTGGTTTGCTCACCTTTGGCCTTTACAAAAAAGTTGTTGATCGTCGAGGGCTATCTTTTAATCTGAAAATTTCGGGATTTGGAGCATTTTGATTTTGGTCTTCATCTCCTTTGGAGCTCATCTTTTGAGGTAGAGATATCCTACTCCTCTCTATGGATCTTGTCTTTAAATTTTGGTATTTTGAGATGTTGGGGTTGGTTTGGTAATTTGGCGAAAGTTTGGGGCTTTTGTGTAAAGTTTACAAAAGTTGGGGTTTTGTTATAATAAACCTAGATGCATGTTTGGTATAGAGAAATGGAATAAATGGTGGAATATTGATGAAAATGGAACCTTAAGGGTTGAAATGTTAATTATGGAAAATGCCCTAATTACATTGATTAATTAATTGGTATAATTAATTGTGAGAAATGAGGAAATGAAATGGAAATGTTGGGATGGAAGTATATGGGGTTAAAGGGTGTAGTTGAATTACTTATCACTCACCGAATTGAAATGTTGATCATATATCCATTTGTTGCATTTATATTCTGTATAGAAATAACTGCTTTGGGCTATTGGTGGAGGATAGTCTTGATTGTTGTAGATAATGCATGATGATTAGGCAAACTAAAACTGATCATTGAAATGTGTCATTGAGTGTGACAGTTGAAGGAATACATTAAATTTATGTATTGATTGATGTGTATAATAATTGTTTATATGCATTGTGTGTTGTGTTGGAGGAGATAGGGGATGTACTCCACGGTTTAGGGGATGATAGGGGATGGACCTCTAAACCGGATGTTGTTTGGGAGGAGATAGGGGATGGACTCCATAGATACGGCTCATATGCCTATCTAGTAATGTGATGACACAGCTCATATGCTTGTCTTTGGAAGTGTGATATTGCTCTTATGCATGTCTACGGAAGTATTGATATAGCTAGTATGCTTATCTTTTATTGAAATGAGAAAATGTTTAATATGAGTTAATGTCTCATATAAGTAGTTTGGCCAGGTTCTGAGCCATGGTTATGAATTGGGAATTTGTAAGGAAATGAAAAATGAAAGTGTATCAGTGTTGGCCATCTATCAATTGCTAATCTTTTAGTCATTGTTCATGGTTGGTTTAGTGTATTTCTACTGGGCTGTGCCTCACCCTATATGGGAATATCATTTTCAGGTACAGGTAGCATGCCACCTCCAAGGACATAGCTTGGGAGGCTAGAGGCGGGCAGACTTTTGTTATTTAGTTTCTTTTGATGTATTACATGTATATTCAAGCCAAGGGCTTAAGGTGTAAATGAGTTAGTACTCTTTTGTTGTAACCAAGTATTAACTTGGAAAGCTGTAAGCCCATAGGGCATTTGCTTTTGTTGTTAACATGTAATACCTTTTGTAACTAAGTACTTTGATGAATAGAAGAATGTTGGGCTTTTGTATATCAATGCATGTTTATATTGTTGGGTTTTATGTTTTTTTTCTGAGGCGTTACAGCTTATGCTATCAGTAAATTGAGTAGGTACACTAGTAACCTCGGAGAAGACCATTGGAAAGCGATCATTCGGGTTCTTAGATATTTAAGATTTACTCATGATCATGGTTTGAACTTTACTCGATATCCAGCAGTACTCGAAGGTTATTGTGATGCCAATTGGATATCGGATACTAAAGATTCAAAATCCACTAGTGGATATGTCTTTACTTTGGAAGGCGCTGCTATTTCTTGGAAATCCATGAAACAAACTTGCATCGCACGATCCACAATGGAATCCGAGTTCATTGCTTTAGACAAAGCAAGAGAAGAAGCAGAATGACTTCATCACTTCTTAGAAGACATTTCAATGTGGCCAAAACCTGTGCCAGCTATTTGCATTCATTGTGATAGTCAATCTACTATAGGCAGGGCACAGAATCATATGTATAACGGTAAGTCACGACATATTCGTCGTCGACATAATACCATTAGCCAGTTGTTGTCAAATGGAATAATCTCAATAGATTATATAAAATCTAAAGAGAATATTGAGGATTCATTAACAAAAGGTTTGACAAAAGCGCTGGTGTGTAGTTCATCGAAGGGGATAAAATTAAAGCCTATTACATAAGAGTCGTCATAATGGTAACCCTACTTATATGACTAGAGATCCCAAGAACTAAGTTCAAAGGGACAACTAAGTTATGTGTGGCTCACCAGAAATCACCAATGGATTAAAAATTGCTTACCCATTCCTATGGTGAGAGTAATATCTGCAACATGTGTTGTCTGCAGGGGTATAAGGGTAAGCTTTACTTTTAATGATTACTTATATCTTGATTTAGGTATAAAAATCAAGACAAGTATAAAGAGATACTTACAATAAGAATCGCCTATATAAGTGTCAAACTGGGACCAGTTCTATGAGAATGAAAGAGGCTAAATTCTCTAGAAACACTCATGAAAACCAGGAGCGTTCAAGGCCAAAATGAACACAACAGTGAGAACCACGATGTATTAGAAGATATTTTGCGTGAAATCTATTGTCTTGGCTTACACAAACGGCTGAACAATTCAAGGCATCGCGTCCATTGGTTAGTTAGTAAGTCCGATAGGTTATCACTAGTGAAGGTTCAAGGCCGAAAGCTACCTATCCTGATACAAGATATTTTCGACTTATACTCTTTCGAAAAAGTCTGCATATTGTTGCATTTCCGTTGTCATCAAATTCCATTCATGTGGGGGATTGTTGGAAATGGTTTGAAAAATCTGGGTAAAAAATAAATTTTTTCCTAACTTTGGTCTAATATTTAGGTGGGACCCGAGTGTCGATTTTCGCGGGTCAAAGTGGTAAAGCGTTCTATATCGCGTTGTGATTCACGTGGTATATTTGGTTGCTCAAAACCATTACCGAGTGAAGGGGAAATTGAAACCAAAGTATGCTCCACGGAAATGGAGTTTTGGTGGAAAATCCTTAAAGATTTGAATAAGGTTTGTCCTATATTGATTTGGTAAGAAGTTTTGAATGGGTTTATAAGGTATGGGATTGGAACTTCGAGTGTGCTCCAAGGGGTACCCAAGTGTTTTAGAGAGGGAGGTTATGGGCAAAATGAGCTAGACCCATTGGACCCAAAAATCACCACACACGTGCGCGCCGCCGCTGCCGTCTGTTCGAGTGGGCGGGTTAGGCTTAGGCGCGGGTGCGTGGTGTGAGGTTAGGTTGGGCTTGTCCGGCCCAATACCTATCTTTTTGGGTCAAAAATATTTAAATTTAATTTTATTTTTTAGAAAAATAAAATCTAGAATTCAAATTAATTCCGGAAATAAATTGGTCCGGTTTTTCTGTACACCCAAACAGGTCCCTTCCATTTTTATTTGTTTGAATTTTGAATCCAACAGATTTAAATCTATTTAATTCAAAACCAAACAAGTTTCATACCTATTCAAACAGGTTTGCACCTGTTTAATTCAAAACCTGCAGCCACCAATCCATCTATAAATAGGACAACCCTCATTTGATGTTTCATTCAGAAATTTCGTACTTCACCTCTGCAAATTTATCCTTCATTTTGCTGCATTTAATTTTTGTGAGAAAGAGTATGAACACTTAGTGTGTTCGTTGAACAAATAAATTGTAGTGCTACATTTATTTGTTGTTGCTCATTTCATCCTGAGAGATAGACGTCCATATTCTGAAAGCACCGAGGAGAGGACGAATCTGTCTTAAGGACATAGTGTCTAACACTAGACTTGATCAGATCATTATTCGAAGAAATTAATCAAGTAAGTTGTTTAATTTATTATTATGATTTATTTGTTTATTTAAATCAGATTTTAATTTTGTTTTTGTAACAAAATAAAATCTGTTTTTATTTATTTAATTTTATTTCTAATTTGATTTTTGTAATCAAATAATTTTCTCTCCTTTCCTTTATTTCTTTTATATTTTGTTTGTTGTTAAGTACACAAACAGAATTAATTAATTACAGTGAAGATTGTCCAACATTGAACAATTTGGAACATCAAGGGATTGCATGCATTAACAAGTGTTTTTGCAGGTTCTATGATGCATTCTTCAGATGGATTAATAAAAGTGACTATGGACGTCCTAGAAACTCTTGAATTTGTCACTGCTTGATGTTTAATACTTGTCAGCTTCCCCTTGCTGATTATCTGCATCCAAGCAAAACAGAATTTGAATTTAGCTGAAAATATTTAGTCAGACAGAGTGATTGCACTTTCTTGGATAGAATTGTAAGGGACAATAATATGTAGGCTACCCAGATTAAGCACAAAGTGGAGATATACCTCTAGCTGGCTGCCTATGTTGATAACAAATGCACTGGGGACATGTTTAACACCAACCCATTGCCCATCCTTGAGGATATGAAGCCCATACTCGTCCTGTTGAAGTAAGGTTAAGAGGTTGGTGTCGTAGTGTCCACGTACTCCCAAGACCAAACTTGGGTTTGGACTTGGCGGATAATGATTAACTATCATTCCCTGGAATTTGCTCAGGTCACCTGCAAAATACCCCACTTCAACTCCCAATCCTTCACAAATAAGATGCAAAATCCTCAAGCCTAACTTCCTCACTTCCACTGAATATGTCCCAACAACCTCTCCGAAAATAAAATTAACAAAAATTTATCAGTCAGTTATACAACTCAACTCAACTCAACTCAAAGAGCCCAAATCCGAATTAGTAATCCCCAAGAGAAAAAACAAAAAAAAAAAGATAATTCAAAATTTTTTTTTTGCTGCCACATAGAAGTATTACGCAACAACCAGACCAGACAGATTTAAGCAGCGTAGTGGGGTTGCAGGGTTTACCGGTATCTATCTGGCTTTTCTGGCCAAGTTTCAATGTGATCCTCTAAAGGGTGGCAATCTTGTCTTATTGAATCCTTCCAGTAGTTGTGATTAATAACAGAGTGAGGAAAACTGCCTGTGTAGAGTCTGAAGCTCTTACTCGTGTCCTCGGAATAGTAAGTGGCCTTGTCTTCTTCAGGCATGTCAAAGAACTCCTTGAACAGACTCATTGTGTCGTCCATTAGTTCTTTTAATAGTCCATGGTTGATCACCTGTTTTATGAATTATTGTAGTAGTCAATGGCATCATTTGGTTGGTGTTAAAAAAGTAAATACATTTTCAAGAGCTAAATACTTGTAAATTGTATCAAAATGTTGTCTTAAGAGCTTTCCAATAAAATATGTATGTGTTTGTGCATTTAAGTAAGAAAGGACTTACAACGAACCTGAAACATTCCAAAATCCTGGCTACCTTTCATAATTTGCTTAATTGAATCAGCTCTGTCATGACCGTCTACTTGTTGTAGATCAACCACTGGAATGCCTTTGCACAAAGGCACTGCAAGGTCTCCAGGTCTTTCTTCAGATGAGCAAACAAAGTTTTCTGGCACGGTGTGAACATTCTTGGACCAGCTTGAAACAAGAGCTGACATTCTCTTCAAGTGAAATTATCTTCACACGTGAATACATGAGAAGAGGCTGATAAACTTGGGTTTTTATAATGGATTTCCAGCTTTGTCTATTGCAATAATGGTATGAAATTATAATTCAAACAAAGATCACTTTCCCCATTGACTACATTAGTGTTATGTTTGGATGGATTTTGGATTTATCAAGGAGGGGGAAGTGAAATACATTAATTGCATGCAAAGCATTTTGACAAAGATGGATTCTTTAAAAACTGTATCTCAATCAACTCTTCAACTCTAGCATTATTTAATTGTCTGAAAGGAAATGCCTTTCCAAATGTTTAGTCTATGATCATGTTTTGCAACTTGAATTGAACACAACTTAGAGATATAAAACCAGTAATACAAGTGGCCTAATAGCTCGCCTAACCAGTTTCTTATTAGGATTTAACAACATAACTATTTTACTCTCATGACAACCCAAAAAAAAATATATGAAAAATCTAAAATCATTTGGATAGTGAAATTTTTTTTCTTATTTTCGTGGAATTCAAGTTTGCCATGTGTTTGGTGTAAGGCTTTTTTTTTTTTTTTTTTTTGTGTGTGTTAAACTTGCATTTGAATGATTTTTACTATCTCACTGATAAAGCAATTGTCTCAAGAATAATGGAGATGATCGTCGTCATCATGATGTTTACAAGATTTTTGTTAAAGAAATATAAATTTAAGGATGTTCTTAGTGGTACCAAAAAAATATTAAATAAAATGATGATGATCATGATGACAATAAAAATGAACAAGCTTCTATGTCCCTGGCAACAATTATAAGAAAATCCTCAATTTAACACACACACACACACACCCCCCCCCCCCCCCCCCCCCAAACAAAAAAAAAAAACTAAATGTGGAATAAGCTTTTAAATGTTTATTTTTTAAATTTCGTTTTTTAGTTCTTTGGGTTTTGGGGTGGAAGGAGGGGAGGAGGGGGTTATGAAGCCCTACTAACAAGATGCAGTTTCAGAAAACAACAAAATCATAGGCACATAACATCTCTTTTTTTCAATTATTTCTCATATACTCATTTTCATATATGACAATATTTGCATCATAAATTATTTTTTGTCGATTATGGTCAAACCACAAACATTTGTATTATTAATATTATTTGCATGTGCCTGGCGCCTATGTGCCTACCATAATATTGTCCGTTTTGGCAAGGTGAGCCCAGAGCCCAGTCAGCCTCACGGCTTTGTTCTTCCTCAGAGGAAAACGCATTGTAACAGGTTGATGGGTCAGTATGCTTGTATAGTGAAGTCGATCTATCTTTCCGAACGACGTGGGATTGCCCCAACATTATTAGTTGTTTTGTTATTGTTTATAGATGATGAAAATGGGCTTAGAAAATGGTGGCAAGTTGGTAACATGTGGCAGTTTGTAGCACTTTATAAGGTACTTGGGTTGGTTTTGTTTCATGAAGTGGCCAAACTGCCTCCAGCAGTTATACTTCAAATGGGAAACTGTTAATTATTACTCTACAAATAGATTGAGACAGATTGAGAAGGCATCAAGAAATCATCAAACTTAGCAGTCTTTTTTTTTTATTTTTAGTAATCTACTTTAATTCTTAGGAGTAGATTATCTTAGTTTTTAGGAGTAGCTTTAAACAGTTTGTAACCTTGTAAACATAGAATATTTCAATAGAAGTTTTTTTGTATTTACTTCACTCTTTCGATTGTTAGTTGTTCCAAAAAAGTCCTTGTATTTTCAAAACATTAGAACCTTTACATGGTGGTTTGCTTTCTATTTGGTTATTTAGTTAAAATTATTATTAAGTCTCTGTCTATCAATACTTAGCATAATTTTTAATAACAGACAATAATATTTATTTTTGCAAACAAAAAAAGAAAAAATAGTCTGGACTCTATAGAACATCAATTCAACAGACCTTGTTAAAATTCCAAATACTAAACATTTCTTCTCAAAATTTCTAAATAGAAATTGGGTACACTTCCTAACTATTTTATTAATTATGTATATATGTGTGAGATCCATACATATAAAAGTTCCACACATATATATAAATAATTGATAGAATAATTAATAATTTAATTTACATGTCCATTTATTTATTTATCTTGGTATTTCATGAAACTATATACAAAAGCAATTTGCCTGTTACCATCACAAGTCAATTTTTAACCATGGTTGCCTGGGATGGGCCCACATATTAGTGGGGTGACTATTTGTGAGGCAATGGGCACTGCTGTGCCCACTAAACATGACGTCGTTTCGCGATTATTTTCAAATTTCCCTCTCAAGTCTACGTCCTTAAGCTAACTAATAGGTTGTTTTTGGCATTATTTAAACAAGTATCTTAACTTTCATTTGCTGGGAATCATCAATGCCAAATCTTCCAAGATTTTAATTCTTTAAATAATGCAATTAGATAATTGGATACATTGAGATTTCTATAACAAATAATAAAAATGTCATCTGATTCCTATTTCGTAACGTAGAAATCTCAGTTTAATAATATTAAGGTCAAGTTTGGCATCTACTAAATAACACAAAAAGTCACTATCCTATTTAAGTCACATCATCTTATTTAAATCACATCACTTCTCTAACACATCACATCAAACCCAACCCAAACCCAACCCATATAAACTAATAAGTCAAAAAGTATACTTTTTTAAAACATTCCAAACCAACCCTGATATATATGTGATATATCCCTGTTTAGTAAAATAAGTCATTTGATTGTTTTATTATAGAACGACCACTTGGAGGACATTGTTTGGACTTATAGGGTTGATTATGGATTTCTCGTCAATTATTTTAATTGTTCATTTGGTTAAGTACTTCATATATTTTATTTACATAAAAAATTTAGTCGATTCAATTATCGTAATCTATTCAATTTATCACATTTGTTACCAAAAAAAATAAATGACTTATTAAAACAAAATTTGTGATAAGCCTCACTAGTCCAAACAACACACCCCAATCCAGATTCTACACTAAAGAAAATCTGCCTCAATTATTATATATGATATATTCCCATTCCAGAACATATTATTCCTTTTAATTCAGTTCAAAAAAATACTTATTCGATTTAATAATTCTAGATTTCATGCAAATTTAATCAAAATTTTATTAGGAAAGTAAAATGTAAGGTGTAAATCTAAAATTAATGTATTATGAGCTATATGCGAAATAAATCTGGTTTACATATTTTAATTCCTGATAAAATTTTTAAGTAAATTTTTGAATATACAGCATAATCGTATTCTACATATATGATAATAGTAATGATATACAATCAAAAAAATATATAAAAAATTAATACAAAATAATTTGACAAACTTTTGACTTTGTCATTTTAAAACAAAACACGCAACAAGATGGTTTATATTTTTAAAAGGAAATTCTATGCATACATAAAATTTAGGGAAAATTATAAATACAACTTTTGAGATTTGATTAAAATACGAATCGCGGTTTAGAAATTACATTCTATTCTTTGAAGTTTCTAACTTCATAACAAATCGCCCATTTTATTAATAAATCATCAAGTCAATTAACAGTTTTTAATGATATTATAAATATGTTTCAATTAATAATTTAGGTAATTTTATTATTATTTAGGAAAGTAATTATGAATTTCGTTTTTGTAATTAATTTTGTTAAATAAAAAATACTAACAATGAGCTATTTGTAATTTTTCAAATTACAGGAGACAATCTGTATTTTAAGCAAAGCTCAGATGGTGTATTTGTAATTTATTCCAAAATTTATATAAAAAACTTCACAAAAATGATGTGGTAATTTCATTATTGTAAATAAACTCATCTTTAATGATATTTTATTTTGAAATGAAAGATTCACAATAAACCATATCATTATATATAAAAATTATGTATAAATTTTTTATTTGTATAACATTACTCCTTTTAAAATTGACGCGGTCATATCATTCTTATGAAAAAGTAAATATCATTTTCTATATGATAATCACAAGATTGATGACATGAAATAGATTTTGCAAAAATGTTAGAGATTCTAAAAGTTCTATCAATGTTTATACTAAATATCTCACATGAGTGTGGAATCTATATGGAATCCACATGATGTAAGTTTCACACACTCACATGAAATATTTGATAAAAATTTTAATAAAATTTTTAAAATCTCTAACATTATTCGTAGATTTGCCATTTGATGATTGATTGGCGTCAACTAGAAGTAAAGCCTCGTTTATTTTCAGAGGTAGAACGGGGGGATTAATAATGAGAAGATTGTTAGTGAGGGAATTGATAGTGAGGGGATTAGTAAAATTGTTTTTGTTTTGATGATAGTTGTTAGTGTGAGAATTGTAAAATTGTATTTGTCTCCCATTCGCTATCTATCTGAATTTAGACGGATAAAAAAAATTACATATTCATTCACTCAGACTATTAAAATCGCACATTTTATAGTGAATTGATTTGGAGGATCAATTTTAGCAAATCAAATAGATACTTGAACAACCCTAATTGATTGGATTAAAAATCTCTGTCAAATCTGAATGCAAGAATCATACATAGAGGTCCAATATTAAGAATTTACTTGTGGCCCAGAAGCCAAGGGCCGTCCCAAAATAAGCCTCGCTTCTAATGAAATGAGTTCATTATATGAACATGGCTCATCTTCACGAAAATCAAAGAAATTAGCTTTCATAACAGGTGATTTACGAATCCATCTTATTGACTAAATTTATTTATTTATAATTTTTTTTTTTACCTATTAATATTTTCAAAAAAAATATTAGGCCAAAATAAACATTTTAAAACTTTTTGATTCATTAAAAAAGTGTGAAAGACTTACAGTATTTAAACCAATTATAAGCATCCAGGTAGGGCATAACATTCCCCATTTGTGGTATACCATTCACAATCAGTTGATCATTAAAAATTATGAAGTGTGAGAGAGAGTAGAACAATGAGATTTGAGTCGACTCAGGCTGTCTCTCTCTCATCTCTGATCTCCATATCTCACCATCTACTCTTATTTTTTACATGTGTTCCTCAAAACTTTCCCCTTTCATTCAATGCTAGTCCTCTCTTTCTTTTATTATTATTATTATTTTATTTTTTTTGTAGATCTTTGACAAAGCTCTTAATAGTCAGACCCAGATTCACCCATTCACTCTCCCTCAACCCAATGTTCTATTAAAGCATTCTCTCTCCCCTCTCTCTCTTTCTCTCTGTCTCTCTCTCAATCTTCTCTTCTAATTTTTTCTGCGTATGATTATTTACTTGTCTGTGTCTTTCCATTCAAGATCTTACCAAGCCCACCAATCAAACTCAACTCTTTGTCATATTTTTTTGTAAATCTCTTATGGGCTCTATGCACAAACAACAACAAATCTACAACCATGAATCCCAATCTCTCCATCCAATCAAAAACGAACAAAACTTAACCTATCAACCTTCCTTTCCTACTTCAGATCCTGGATTTCCCATATTAGCCATTGCAGTACTTTGTATAATGGTCACAGTTTTCTTACTAGTTAGCTACTACGTCTTTGTCACCAAATGCTGCTTAAACTGGCAACAATTCGACCCCCTCCGCCGCTTTTCCATGCCCCGACCGCCACAAAACGAAGACCCGTTAACGGCCTACTCTCCCTCATGGCAGAGCCATGGCCTCGATGACTTGTTGATCCGCGAAATCCCTACTTTCCAATACAGCAGAGGCGAAAATGGAGGAGAAAAAAGCTTGTGCAAGTGTGTGGTTTGCTTGAATGAGTTTCAAGAACTAGACATGGTCAGAGTTCTTCCCAATTGTGGTCATGCCTTTCACTTGGACTGCATTGATATATGGCTCCAAAGCAATGCCAACTGCCCTCTCTGCAGGTCGAGCATTTCTGGCACAACACGATATCCGATTGACCAGCTTGTTGCACCAACATCTTCACCTCAAGATCCAAGGCCATTTGTAGATACTTTCAATGGTGGTGATGAAGACTTTGTGGTAATTGAATTGGCCGGAGCTGATAGAACAGTAATGCAACCACGTAGACAATTAGTTCCAGAAAGAAATGACTCGAGGGAACAGTTAATGCTATCAAGGGTTCACTTTCCGGGAAAATTTGAGCAGAAGCTCGGGAAGCAGGCGAAAGAAGGAAAGTTTCATCATGTATCGAGTATGGGTGATGAGTGCATTGATGTGAGGCAAAAAGACGATCGGTTCTGTATTGAACAACCCATCAGGAGATCTTTCTCGATGGATTCAGCAGCTGATCGGCATGTTTACTTGGCTGTTCAAGAGATCAGACGACAGAACGAGAACGAGCATCTTAGACACAGTGAGGCGTCTAGTAGTAGCAGAGTCCGCAGATCGTTCTTTTCATTTGGACATGGAAGGGGATCTAGAAGTGCAATTCTTCCTATTGAGTTCTAGTTGTAAATTACTCATAGGGTTCATGCTTAATTAATTACCACATTTCTTTCTGAATTATCTTTTGATTTTTGTTTGTGATTGAGATAGTGAAACTCTTACAAGGGAATTTCTAAATTTGTCATGAAAAAAAGAGTATGCTAGGTGAGTGTAAAGAGAATTTGTCATGATATTTAGATAGTAGTTAAGAGGAGTTGGTCTCTTGCTGAAATGTAGGCATGGGTGTCACAATAATTGCTTCAACCATTATGAGTAGATACAACTCTTGATTTCCTTCCTCTTCAAGAATGAAGATCATTGCGTTTTAACTTACTTTTTTTTTTTTCTTTTGGTCCAACGATAAAGCTTTCCATTAAGAGTGCAGGTTCGAGTCACAGAAATAAATTTTCCAGAAAAGAGAAATAAAGTTGATTAAATTTTATCATTCTTAAACATCACTTTAATAAGAATCTCATGTACCAAGTCACCCTTTGAGAAAAAGAGAGGGGCAATGAACGAAGGCAAGGGTGGAGGGGCCCTTTTTTCTGAAAGAATTGAGTGTCCATGAGTGAAAATATTGAAGAGCTCTCCATTGGAAATGATCACCACCTTCTTTCGTGTCAAGGCAACAATAATGTTGATGTTGGGTGAAGAATAGAATGAATGATTATGGTTAAGTGAATATGGCCTCATATCATCACAATTCAAGGTTGGCTATCTTTCAGCTGATGTGATGTTGGTTCATCTGCTTCTACAGGTTGACTAGTTGAACTACAGGATTTTTTTTATTTTTATTTTTGATAAATAAAATTTATTGCCACGAGCATCAAGAAGATGCCAAAAAATACAAAAAATACAAAAAAAAAAAAAACCATGAACAGAAAACACCTGACCAATCAACTCATCAACAAAATCCAAGAAAGCAAACAAATTCAGATCCACCCTTCCCAACACCCAATTTCTTAAGATTAGATTGATTTAAACTCATAAAACACTATTCTTTGTTTAACAATTTTTTTTTTTAATAACCGGATATTGAAACTAACTTGCGCACACTTCAATTAATTCTGAGACCATCCTAAAATTAATAACCGAACAAACTTTCAATAATCCTTTAGAGTGACTTGAACTCGAGATATTAGATCTTATACTCAAATATTTTATAAAGATGTGAAACACATTCTTTTCTTCCTTTCTTTTTTTTTTTTTTTGGGGGGGGGGGGGGATTGGATTTTTGTTAATGTGAGCATATTTTTTAACAAGTTTAAATAATTGTACATGATATGCAATTATTTCAAATTTTACTAACTAATTAAACTTGTTAACAAAATCTTATATATCTACATATAAGTAGAATTTCAAGTTTCAACTAGATGGAACAGTCCGAGCAACAATATTGTGACATGTAAAGTTATCCTCACACCCGTAAAAGATCCAATATTGAGTTGTGCGAGTACATGGACAAATCAGAGCCTTCAGTTTGCAATAATGCTGATATGTCACAACCTTATTGCTCGGATTGTTCTATTCAATTCAGTTGAAATCCGAATTAGAGACAAGCTAAGCTCATATAAATAATGTTTAAACTCCACTTTTTTAAAACACATTCCCACTTAATAAGAAATGGAGTAAAAATTCACTATAACATAGACAAATGGTATCACTATTCAATAAAAAATTATCAATCTCACTCGCAGTATAAGCTCTTTAATAAATACACAATATAATAGAACCCTAGGTTTAACAGGAAAGATCAAAGATGTATTCATGTGTGTGTCAACAAAGAATCAAAAAAAAATACAGCATTAGTTTAGAAAAATTGCAAAACATGACTTCTAACTCCTGAAAGATTAGTAATAACCCAGACAATCTCTTCCCTCTAGGCATTATGATAATTGGGAAGCCACATGCTTGAAATACAACACAACTATAATAATAAGAGCCAATCATGCAAGATCACTTCCTACGTGCCTGATCTAATGGCATGTGGAAGTCCTCTGGGTCACTAAGATCTATCAGATGAGTTTAATCAACCCATTGATGATGATGAGGTTTCTTGCTAGTGTTTCTCTGCATTGTCCTCCTACAAAGCCCGTGGAACAAAACATCAAGTATAACACTAATGCTTTATTTGGACTAGAATGCAATGGGCATTCCTTAAGCTTCATTATGGAATGATCATTCCCTTGCAATGGTAAATGATGATTCCATTTGCAATATATTTTTCATTATTTTTTTAATCAATCAAACATAAAAATGGATATTTGATAGAATAATCATTCCATTCTAATGAATTAAATACTACCCTAACCACTTCTAATGAATTAAATACTACCCTAACCAAGCCATCAGTCAAGCCGCTTCTACTCTACTGAAGGCTTAGCCATGATTCTACTCTATGTTACCTGCAACATGGATCATTCCAATATATGGAATGGAAACATGATATGCCACATACTCTAAAATGTAATACAATAGGGCAAACTTGTCACATTATAAGAATTTAAGGTATTTCTAAAATAATTTTCTTTTAACAATTAAGCATTTTGACTCATTTTTTACATTGTCCTATCAAAAGTGCACTTACCTTAAATTTTAGTTCACTATATTTGATTTTTTTTCCTCCCAAGAAAACATTTAAGGAAATATATCGACAGAAAAACTTTTGGAATCGTTTCAAATCACTAAGGGGTTGTTTGGGATAACGTAATAAGTACACATTTTTTATCTTTTTTTGGGTCACATCACCTCTCTATTTTTCTGCACATTTTTTCTTAAAAAGTCAAAAAATGCACTTATTTAGATCATCCCAAACCACCCCTAAATTTACTATTTTGGGAACAATAGTATACCATGTTTTGGAACATGTGTTCCAAAACTTAATTTGCTAAGGTATTAGCATTTTCTAGTAACACTAATTGTACGGAAGGCTTAGCCATGAGCAACATCCACGGCCCAACATCAAGTCACAAAAACTAGAAAAGGTTTACAGAATGGCAGCACATGTCATGAAAAATCTGTTCGTTGGACTTATATGACGTGCTACTAGTATTTATCAGCAAGAAATCAAGATGAAGCAATAACCATCGTTGTTTCAAGTAGAAACGCTCATGAGAGGAGAGGTATACAGCATTGTTCTTGATTCAGCATCAGTTTCCTTTCATACTACACTAAATTGTGCTGGATTGCTTCTCACTAATAGAAACACCAGGCTGACAGCTTCTTGTGGAGCCATGACCATTATCGGGCAAGGGCAAGGCCCTTACAGGAGGTTCATTTGAGGATGCTCCTCGAGCTTCCTTCTTTAATTTTTCAAGAAGTCGGCGAGCTTCTTTGAGTTCGTCCTGTGCACTCAGACCATGGCCTTCCCAAGCATCAATTACCTGCTCCTGGAATTTAATTGCAAGAGGGTAGCTGCACAATCCAATAAATAAGGTTAAATTTTAAACAAAATAATCTTTTGTCCCTATAAGTCTATAACCTAAAAGATCAGACAAAGTAAGCTGCAGCACTGCACTATTGATGCAGAGTACAAGAAGCTCAAAAAAGGCTAAGTTCAGAGAAGTGATGATACTTGGATATTGACATAATTTTATAGAGAACCTAATAGAAATCTTCTATAATTATGTTTCTAGTATTATTGGAGTCTTATGTTATTATTATTTTTATATTTTCTAGGATTTTTAAGATTATGGGTATTTCGGTAATTTTATATTTACTGACATGGGTTATATGGGTTGCCCATGGATCGTCTTGTGGGTCAAGTTATTTAATTGAGTTTTATTTATGTTTTTTATTTGGTCTTAAATTAGTTTTGAAAATTTAAGATATTATAGTAGTTTCCTTTTTTTGATTCTAGTTGGTTTAGAAATTTCTAAAGTCTATATAAACACCAAGGATCCTCTAGAGTGTTTTTTTCATAAAGTTTCCTAAAGTGGTGTATTGTGTGGTTGAGATTTAATGCTGAAAAATTGATGTGACTTGTCATTAAATCTCAACCACACAATGCACCACTCTAGGAAATTTTAGAAAAAAAAAACTCTAGAAGATCCTTGCTCCTATATAAAGCCATGTAATGCCTCTAATTCAATAGAGTTGATATTTTATAAAAAAAAATTAAAGAGCTTTGAAGCTTCTTTATGGATTGTGTGATGCAATCAAACCTTAGGTGTGATGCCTATGGAATCTAGGTGTGATGCCTAGACCTATATTCTTCTCCTCCTTTCTTCTTCTTTTATGTTTCAATTTGCTATTCTCGGATTACTATTTACAGCCCTCTAAAAGTGCATTTTTCAACCTCAAAACTCCATTTAATCACCCTCAAATCAACCATAATCTCTTCCCCTACCTATTAGCCTTCAATTTACTCTTGAAACCATAATTTACTCACTGTTTAGGCCATCAAATAACCTCTGTTTTGAAAATCCAGCGCTGTCCCTATTCTTCCTGCATCAACTATGCTCATGGACTTGAGAGGTCTAAAGATGAAGGATAAACAGGTGTCTGAGGGTTGCAGGGTGAGAGTGAAAACTAGGGAATATCATTGTTCAGTTGTTGCATATAGTGCTGGCCATTGATATTGTAGCAGATGTTGAAAACCTCTTCAGTAAATTTAGCCCAATGCCAAAAGATGGACTTCATTCACATGAAACAAAATGAAGATCCACTCTATGGCTATGAAATTTCTATGGTGCGTATACACACACAGAGAATTAACTTTGGATAATATGTCCATACCAAGTAGAAGTGAGACAATTAACTTTGTGCAAATTATGTTAAAGGTAAGATCTGCATTCAATCTATCCATCACAGACCCCCCATCTAACGGGAATCAAACTGGATATACATCTTTTTGGTATTGATGTGTGCCTAAGTTTAAATGTTAAGTAGTAAGGAATGCAAGAGTTCAGATTCATTGAACTGTTTTGCTGAAGTGACAGACATTTTTCATCAAAATAAGTAGCAGAAATAAGTCAATTTCAAGTAGCATAATAATATGTTGAAGGCTTCAAGAAAACTTGTACAAACAATAGAGAAGGGAAAAAGAATAAAGTGTCCAACGATGCAAACTATGCTACAAATACTCTTCTAAAGTTGTGAAGTATCCATATTGGACACTCAACACTTTGAGCATGTTTGTTTAGTGGGATTGAAGGGTGGGATTGGACTAATAGTCCATTAAGACTAAATAATAGCCTGTTGTTGTATCAAATTTTTTGCACCGGACTATTAATCTCAAATCTGTTGGACTAGTGTATTCCATGGGAGGGGGTGGAACACAAATCATGGGATAACTTATCCCATGAGATTAGGTTGCCAAATTACATTGTTGACTCTCTAGTATTAAATATCTTTTTCCTCATGGTATTAATTATACTTAATAAAGTAGTCTCAATTTAAAAATAAAATAATTTTATTTAATTTTAATTGATGTTTTATATATTTAAATTTTTAAAATAATTTTTTATAAATATTTTATTGACGTTTTATTTTAAAATTTTGTTGATATTTTATTTAATTTCATTATTTAAATTTTAACAGATGTTTTATTTAATTTCATTATTTAATTATTATTTTTTTTTAAAATAAATTTATTTAAAATTTTAATTAAAAAAATAGCATATATTTTTATTGATATTTTATTTATTTAATTTTAAAAAAATTATTTAATTGTGTAAAAAATAAAATAAAATAAAATAAATTTTTATTTAATCTAGCTAAAAATAATTAAAATATTAAAAATATGTTTAACATTGCTATTACTTAGTAAATAATTGAAAAGGGTAAAATAGTCATTTAAGCATTTATCCTTCTCCATAATATTCTGAACAAACATAGGATTCATATCTTATCCAATCAAATAGTCCTTTCCTGACATCTAATCCCATAATTATGGCCCATAACTAAACAAACATGAGATACATATCCTATCCAATCAAATAGTCTCCTATGAATCCCAGGATTACAATCCGATAGATTCCAATCCCTCCTTATTCAGTCTGTCCAAACAAACATGCTGAAAGATGTGGGATATGTGCCTGACATGTCTAGTTGGGCATGCACCCAACAATTATGTATAAATAGTCAAGTTTACTAAATAACTACGGATAAATAAGATGTTCCATTTTATGCATAACATGATCTATATTAGTTTGTAAATATCATTTTATCCTAGAAAAATGTACTCAAGAAACATGACATCTAGACATGTCGTGGTGTCCTTGGACATAAGAATTAGATGAATCTAACACTTTTGAAACATCCGCACTCAACACCCATGACCGAGTTCACGGAAGTTACTCATATGGAACCTGCAAATATGCAGTCCTCACATAATTGTATTACAGTTTAAAAAGAATTAACAATCATACGGCATTATTAGCTTCTATGGTGTACATAAGGCGGGTTTGGTCCATATAAGAGCTAAATATTAGAATGAAGGCGTAGTTAGTTTTGGCATGTCCAATGATTTAAACTCCAATGGATGACAATGTTTATGTATATGTAAAACCAGTGTCAGTTTCTAATGATATCCCATTATCACCTACTTGTTAAAATTCTCCTCTATTTTAGTAGTTTGCAAAGCTCTACTTAAAACCAATAAATCGGTTAAGTGTATATTATGTAATGCAAAGATACCAGAAATTAGGTAAGGTAATCTTAGTTTCTTACCTCCCCATGGCACCATATGCTTTTGAAAGGTTCTGACATGACTCAATTGTATCCACATGACCAGGACCAAGGGACGCATCCATAATCTCCTTGGCTACTGCAAACATCTGTGCAGCTGACTGAGGCCTATCTAGTTCCAAATATGCCGCACCCAAGTTGTTATAAATATACCCAACCCCATAATGCTTGGAACCAAAGCACTCTTTCAGTCTCTCCGCTGCACTCTCCAAGTAGGGTATAGCCTCCTGCACCTTCCCTGTTAACAGAAGCAACCAGCCAATACGTGCAGAAACACTTCCTTCTGAGTGTTGCTCTTGAGGGAGCTTCTCAAGTATAGCTTGTGTTCTCTTTAGCAACGCAATTGCAGTTTCAAACTCATTCATAGTCTCATATTGCATCGATATCTCCATGTATGCCTCAGAAACTTCTACTGGAGAGGTTGCTTCTTTCTGATCAAGAATCCCAGAAGCAATCTGTAGACACCTTTTTGAGTCAGCAAATTTCTCTTGATTACATAAAGCTTTCGCCATTGAAATGAAGACCATAGCTCGATCTTCGCTTTCTTTATTGGTCTGCTGAATAATGTCCTTCAAAGTATTGATGGCCTCCTCATACTTCCCCAATGCAATCTGAATGTTGGAGGCATCAATCTCTGCCCGAAGCAAATCAGAACTAAGACCCCAATTCTTCAGTACCTTCTGTGACAACTGATTCTGCTCCAGTGCCTTCTCATGCTCCTCCAACCCAGTATAGATAACCCCAAGAAGCCGCCTATCATGCGCGACTTCCACCGAATTATTCCCCAATTGTCCCTTATGTATCTCCAATGCTTTTAAACAAAACGGCAACGCCTCTTTAAAATTCAAAACAGCAACATAAGCCTCTGCCAAATCCCGATTAGCATTACCAATTTCCCTACTGTTTTTCTCCAAAGTCATTTCTTTTATCTCCAAACAATTCCTTAAATTACCAAGAGCCTCCTCTCTCCTTCCCATTGCAGTCTTGCTATTCGCCAATTCAAGCTGAACTGCGTGAAGAATGGGTCTAATATCATCAAGACTACAAGCACTCTCTTCTTCTAACCTACCCAATACCCTATTAGCCCTATTAAGGTATCCTAAACTATCATTAAACCTTTTCAAGCTATAACAAGCAGAACCCAACAATTGTAAAGCCATGGCAAGAGGTAAAGACACCCTATTATCATCTCTATCCAAAGCTTTCAAAGCTCTATTAGCAAAAGAAAGAGCCTTTTCAGGGTCCTCACCTTCTTGGTCAAGTTTGAGGCCGAGTTTCAAGCAAGCCAATCCAAGTTCCCTCTCGTCAAAACTTGCCTCCATGTCCTTGAATGCTTTGAGCATATCTTCAGTGGTCTTGGCAGACTCAAAAGCCTCATCTAGCTGTGATCTCTCTTTAATCTTTCTCTGCCTTGAGGAGATTGGAGGTTGTTGGTCCACAAGGGTGTTGAGATTGTGAGATGGGTGGATCTGAAATTGGTGGGTTTTGAACTTAGAGAAGAGTAAAGCATCGGATTTGGTGCAGGATTCGAGGTGGGTCTGGGATGGGTGGTGGTAGTGGTAGTGGTGGTGTTGATTGGTGGTGGTGATGGGGAGAGAAGAAAGGTGGGTGATGAAGTCTCTGGAGAGGAGAGAGAAAGAGATTTTGGGATGTGGGGAGATATGAGAGAAGACTCTGGAAGAAGCTCTTCTCATGGCGGATGGAGAGCGAGAGAGAGAGAGAGGAATTGGTTTCGCTGCGTCGGTGGTTAAACCCTTGGAGAAAAACCCTTTTCACTGTTAGAGAGAGAGAGAGAGAGAGAGAGAGGGGGGGGGGGGGAATTCTTCTCTTTTTCTTTTGACAAACTAGTCTATCACCCGTGCTATGTCCGAGATAATTATAGATATTTATATTTATTTTCATTTTTTTTAATATATAAATTAAATATATGGGGTTTGACCGAGGAGTTTGAAAGAATTTAATAAGTGTTTATTTATTTATTTAAGAGGCATTTACACAATAATTACATAATATATAAATTAAATACATGGGGTTTAACCGAGGAGTTTGAAAGAATTTAATAAGTGTTTATTTATTTATTTAAGAGGCATTTACACAATAATTACATGGGTCTCTTGGGGATGCAAAAAGTAAGGAAATTAGGATTTCATTTATTGCGTTATTCATTTAATAAGTGTAATTATTATAAATTAAGTGTTTATTGTAATCAATAGTGTAATTATTACAATCTTTGAATTTATTGTAATCAATAGTGTAATTATTACAATTTTTGAACCAATCACCAATCACCAAGTCAATTTTTTTTTTTAAAAATATTAAAAAATCAAGAAATTAGGATTGGCATGTTGGAGGTTCCACAAGCCTTGGGGTTTGACCGAGGAGTTTGAAAGAATTTAATAAGTGTTTATTTATTTATTTAAGAGGCATTTACACAATAATTACATGGGTCTCTTGGGGATGCAAAAAGTAAGGAAATTAGGATTTCATTTATTACGTTATTCATTTAATAAGTGTAATTATTATAAATTAAGTGTTTATTGTAATCAATAGTGTAATTATTACAATCTTTGAATTTATTGTAATCAATAGTGTAATTATTACAATTTTTGAACCAATCACCAATCACCAAGTCAATTTTTTTTTTAAAAAATATTAAAAAATCAAGAAATTAGGATTGACATGTTGGAGGTTCCACAAGCCTTGGGTTTTAAAAGACCCTTTTCCTTAATATATAGATGCTACTATATAAAATTGGGAAATTTTAAATAAATAAATAAAAAGTGATGGGTAAAAAATATAATTGTAAAATTATGAAGTTACAAGTTTTATTTGTACAATTTAATATATGAATTATTTGTACATTTATTCTTTTGTAATTATTTTTCATACTTTCCATTTTTTTCATATTTCCCCTATAAAATTTATAAAATTCTTCTTCTTCCATGACAAATTATAGGGACATTACAATTATTTTTAAAAAATTAATTATATATGAATGGTAAATTTTATTTATTTGTACATTTATTCTTTTGCAATTATTTTTCATACTTTCCATTTTTTTCATATTCCCCCTATAAAATTTATAAAATTCTTCTTCTTCCATGACAAATTATAGGGAAATTACAATGTATTTTAAAAAAAGGAATTATATATGAATGGTAAATTTTATTAATATTATAAAATTTTGAATGAATCTATAATTAATTTTTTAAAAATATATAGAATGAAATTTTTTTCAAAAATAATCAGATTAATTTGTAATATGATCACGTCACTTTGACAGTCAACAATTATTATACAAGTGTTATAAGCAAAGCAACAATTAATATTTTGGTAGAAAATTTTAAATATTACTTTTAAATTTACTGCTAATCACATGAATATTGTATATTAGTTTTTAATTTGTTTAAAATTAATCAATTAAAAGTCCACTCTCTTACCTTGATAAATTTAAGGGGATGATGTTTTAAGAATGGGAAAATAAAAATAAAAAATAAAATCTCATTAAGAATTTATAATTTTATTGTAATATAAGACTCATGAAACAAAAAAAAAAACTTATTTCACATGTATACGTACATTGAGTTTAATAATTAAAATATTATATTTTGATCGGTTTTACTTAATAAAAATAGAATAGTGATTTAAATTGGAAATAAATTAAAATTTAGAATTTAGATTAACAAAATTATAAACTCAAATTTTATTTTGTTATAATGGTCAAACTCTATAATTTTTTATTATTATTTATTCTTTAAAAATGTATAGCTTTACTGTAATTTAGTATTTGAAATGAAAATAATAATATAAAGGAGGTTTTTTGTTTAAGATATGTAGTAATATTTTTTTTAAATGATAAGGACAACACGATTTCTTATATTAGTAAAAATACCCCACTACACCACTTCAGATAACACTTATTATTTTATTTTTTTTAACTCTTTTGATTTGAAAATTTTATAACTTTTGATCCAAATCACTATTTTTTATAAAATTTATAGTTTTTGAATTGTTTCATCAAAATCTGTAAAATAAGATTTATGATGAATAAAAAATTAAAAAAAAAACAAAAAAATTGATTTAGGTCAGTGAAATTTCGATGATTAAGTCAATGAAATTTCATGATTTTTTTTTTTCAAAATTTCATATTACTCATGGATTTTGCTTGAAAAATCTTGTCAATAAGATTCTAAAAATATAAATTTTACAAAAAAATAGAGATGTAAATAAAAAATTATTAAATTTTCAAAATCACTTAAACAATGTAAAAAGTGAGAAAAACGGTGTTATGAAAAATATAACAACAAAGATTAGGGTTTTTAAGATTATGAAAGCATTTTGAATTATATAGGTTAAAGTTTGTCTTACTACTTCAAACCTCAGTGACTTTAACTAGAATGAAAATTGTTAGTGTCCTTAAATTCTTACATAAATTTGTAGAGTGATGTCTCCCTAATTTCCTCTAATATAAAATGAAATACATTTGTGAGTAAAAAAAAATGCTACATCCACCTAATTTATCGGATTTGGGTTGGGTGTTGTGACAGCACCCATGCTATCACGCTCCGTGTAGTTTATTCAGATCATATTTTGATGATTCAAGCCATTTATATTATAGGATTCATTAAATATATCATTCATATAAAAAATAAATTTAATCGGACAAGTATAACTTCATAATCAAACTAAATAATAACGTTAAAAAATTATTAAAATCATGTTAATCGTTTATTGTTTCTAAACATATACGTGGTCATGTTGTGGGTAACAAATGTCTAATTGAGTTGAATTTTGTCATAGATGACCTTCTTAACAAACCATACATTATGAATGGTTCAAATTATTAAAACAAAAATGATTTGTGGCTCTAAAACTGCTGGCACTAATTTCCTGTTTTGGTAACTTTGTTTTTTTTTTTTTTTTTTACCTGATATAGAAATTAGTGCCATTAGTGCTCAAAAAATTAGTGCCACAAATCACAACTATTATTAAAATAAATTTGAAACATATCTTGGAAGACTCACAACACGATATTGTGCTTAGAAGGGATAGCATCTATCCCAAATCCTAATTTATCACGTCTAAATGAGGTGAATTATACGAACTAAAAAAATTATAAATTTTTTTAGTTCATATAAAAGTAGAGATCAGGGTACAAAAATATAATAACCATTTTTTATTATTTGATCAAAGAGAAAGAAAAAAAAAATTATCCCCTTGTTTCTTTTTGGAAAAATTTCATTACATTGCACGTTTAAAAAAGTAACCTCATATTAATGATAAATTATATAAACGTTAAACTATAAAATCATAATTTTTGAAAAAAGTATACACAAATTCAAAGTTGGACTCTTATAACAAAATAAAGGGGAATTATTTTTAAGATCCCTAATATTAAAATTTTATAAGATAAATGACATACAATATTTCCATACTAGTTAATGTCCCTCAACATTTTTACAGAGAAAATTCGATTCAGAGAAATTTTATCTGACGTAAAGAAATTTTTCCTTAACTTAGATAAATTTCAATTTTTACAGAGAAATTTCTCTGATTTCACAGAGAAATTTCATAATTTTTCTGAGTCGGGGCCAAAATTTATTTGAGTCGGGTGGAATTTCTCTGAGTCAGTCAAAATTTCTCTAAGTCGGGCAAAATTTATCTGAGTCGAATTTTCTCTGTGATAATATTGAGGGACCTTAGCTGATAAAAAAAATATATTGGACCTCTCTTATTACACAAAGTTGGAAGAGGGATGTTTCACTAATTTTCTCAAATAAATTCTAAATTTTTTAACTTTATTAATTTAAATTATAATTTTTTAAATTTATTTTCAATATAAATTATTTGTTTATTTCCATTAAGTAAAATAGACAAGAAACAAGGTGGGTTCTAAGCGAAATTTCAAGTTGAGTCCAGCCAAAAAAAAAATAAAAAAATTGTTAAAGAAATAGTAAATGTTTACAATTTTTTTTAATTTTTTCTAATATCCACACAAAATTTGTTGAATATAATTATTAAAATATCAAGAAATTATTACAAAGACTCAAAAAAATAAAACATAATTTTGTTGTTTTATGATTAAGCGAAATTCAATATACAAAAAATTAAAGGGAAAATAATCAATAAATCTTATTTTATTCCTAAGATTACTAATAAGTCCTATCAAATTTTAACATAGACAACTGTATCTTATTTTTTTATAAATTATTTTCAAAATATTCATTACTTCATCATAGTAGATGTTATTTCAATTTTACCCCACATTTAATATGAATAATAATTTTAATTTAATTAAAATAAAATTTAATTGAACAAACTATTAATATTATATTACAAAAATTATAGTCGGTCGGCAATGAAATACCGACGCAAAACATAAATGAATATAGTTATATGGGCGAATTACACTAACGGTTCCAATAATTTGGAACTTGTATCACTTTGGTCATTGAACTTTTAATTGTGATACATTTGATATTGAATTTTGAATTTCGTTCCAAATAAAGACAACTGAAAGTACTGTAGCTCCCTTTCAAGGATAAAGCTATCAATTTAATAAAATATAAACTAGTTTGACAAAATAAATATCAAAAAAATATTTTTAAAATTATTTCCACCCACCAAAGATAAAATTATATAAAAATTATAAATCTTTTACATTTTTATTTTTTTACCAAATTAATTTTTAGTATGTTTGGATGATGATCACGTAATAGGTGGTTGTTTTTGTTGATATTTTTGTACGATTATCATATAATAGATGGTTGTATTTGTTTTTGACATATATTTTTGGATGGTTATCATGAAATGGATGGTTATTAGGTTTTAATGTGTAATCGATATATTTAATATATGAAATGTTTTGAGTTTTAGATTTTTTGATTTAATGGGCTAGTTTAATAATGACATCAAAATTGTTGTTATATTTGACTTTTTAAAAAATATAAATTAATTTAAAGAAAATAAAATATCAAAAAATGTATTTATACCCTCTCAAAAGATAAAATTATATAAAAATAATTTATTTTTAATTTTTTTCACCAATTTAATTTTTAGTTTCTTAGATTTTTTTTATATAAAAAAAATAGATACTGAAAATCAAACTAAACATAACTTTATAATTAAGAAAGTTCTAACATTATTCATTAAAAAAGAAGACTATTATATTTCAAACAATATACAAATTAACTAACACAAAATAAATTGTATGACGATTTTGACTTTAAAATGGACCATTTGTTAAAAAAAAAAAAAACCACTTTAATTATTCTTGTTTAAAATAATATTTAAAATTTAATATCAAATGTATGAAAAGTGAAGGACCGAGGGATCGGGACCGGCCTCATGGTCATCTAAAAACCTCGAGTGTTATGAATCTCTCTATCAATCTCGTTCGCTCTCTCTCTCTCTCTCTCTCTCTCTCTCTCTCTCTCTCTCTCACACACACACACATACACACACACAATCTCTCTATCGGTTTCTCAGTCTACAACTTTATCACACTTTCTCTGATTTTGGATCATTTATGATCTCTCTGTGCATTGTTAGGTTTGCAGATTTTGAGTTCAAGTTTCAAGTTCTGTGATAGACATTCAATCAAAATTCAAGCCGAAACCCTAGCATCTTTTGCACACTCTTCTCTGTCAGGCCGACTTTTGATTTAAATCAATTTCTTCCGCGAGAGTAAAATTTATTGCTATAGTTCGATTTGGTCTCAAGCTGATTTTTAGTTCGATATACTGTTCTCTATATCCATCCACGGGAATAATAAAATTAAGTATGTTCATAGTTGTGTATAGATGATGCAATATTAGAATCTAGATCTTCTCTCTTGTGATCATGGAGATTAAAAAAAATTAAAAAATTGAATGATTATGAATATACTTTCAATTTTACCAGAACTCTATTCAAGATGTGATATTCTTAAGAACTACATAAAACATCCATGTACAACACCAAACCAATCACAGTTAAACCCAAATTCAGAGGTCATGAGGAATTGTTGAGAAAATGGCTAAGTGGTGGAAAATATTTTAGGTGTAAAAGTGAGTTTATGACTTAAGTGTTAAAAAACTAATTTTGGAGTTTTATTTATACGTAGCTGATTTTCGGGTGAGTCTTGGTATTATTGATTTTACGAGTTTGGCCCGAATTATAGGTTTATAGCCAACATTGTGGTCTAGTACACTTAAAGATAGTAGATTCAACTATTTGCGGGTTAGAACCCCGAACACTACTTAGTAGAGAGGAATAATAGTCTTAGTGACGAGTCAGTTATATCCCAAAACACTTCTTTTGTTACTTAAATTCTGCTTAAATTTAAGAAATGGATAACGGGCACATTCTATGAGGTAAATCAAAATTTCATAATTAAATGAGAATTGGCTAAGAAGTGATTTTGAGAATGACTTAAGTAATAAATGGACTTTTCACTTAAAAACTTCATGCTTAGGTTAATTAGTTTCGGTCTAGTTAATTTTTGAAAACTGGGGCGTGACATAGACCAAACCGCATGGTTTGGTTTGGTTTTCTCAATGTCTGATTTGGTCTTGATTCTTAAAATAGACAAATCATACTTAATGATCCAGTTAGTGATTTATAGTTATGGATCCAATTTGAAATTGAACTGAACCGTTTTGATATATATAATTTGTTACTTATCGTAAATACTCAAATATCTTATTTATATGAAATATATATATATAAGTTGTAATCTTTTATTTTTGCAAGTTGGTTCTTGTACAATGGTAGAATTACTTGTGAACAATTACTTAAACAATTATTAATGATGACAATAGTTTTTAAAATTGTGGTTCTAAATCAAATAGAACTATGGTTTATTAGTTCGGTCATGGTTTAGTTTTGAGATTCTCATGATTTGATTTAATTTCAAATTTTATAAAATCGTAAGTAATAATTTAATCTCAATTTACTTTTAAATCAAATCAGTCCAAATCATGCCTATCCTATTTAATCATGCAACCTACCAATTAAATAAAATTTTCTCCAAAATGACAGCACAATAATTCCATTATTAGAGTGGCTAAAGGGCTGGTCATCGGATGTGCCGACCCGACTGACCCGACGTTTTTTGGATGGGTTCATGATACGTGACGGACGGATATGGATCCAAAATTTTTAATTTTGCAGGTTTAGATCGGGTGGTGGATAATCCGCCACTTTCATTCTCGTACCCAACCCGCCTAACCCCCACATATTTTACTCCTTTTTCTCTCTGTCTCGCCCCCGTTTTTTATTTCACGTTTTTTTCTTGCCCTAGGTTCTTCCTTCGATGTCTCTCTCTCTCTTACCTCTTTGTCGCTCTCACTTGAACGGCGGTGAACCACGATCGGTGATCGGCGACAGTGGCGGTGAGCAGCGATTGAAGCCTCGATTGGAAGGTATTCTTCTCTTCTCTTCTTCTCTTTTCCCCTCTTCTTCTCTTCTCAACCTGTGTTCTGTGTTCTCAACCTAATCAAAAATTCCATTTTGATGGAGTGGGTACGCGATTAATAAAACTATTTTTAAGCTAATTGATAAAACTATTTTTAAAATCTGGTTTTGCTGATTTCAGTTCTAATTCTTCTCTCATTGATTTGGGGTTTTTGCAAATTAAGCTAATCTTCTTTCTTCTATTTTATTGTTTGATGATGATGGTGATGATTTCTGGGTTTTTCATTTGTTAATTTGTTGGTATAAGAACTGTGATTTTGAATTTTTTGAGTTTGTGTGAATTGCTGGTTGTTCAAGTAAAATTTTTTTTGTCAAATGCAATATATTTGTCTTTTTTGGAATTAATAGGAGTTAACACTAG
Source organism: Camellia granthamiana (assembly GCA_036172215.1). Lineage (NCBI taxonomy): Eukaryota > Viridiplantae > Streptophyta > Magnoliopsida > Ericales > Theaceae > Camellia > Camellia granthamiana. Next base: position 67,067,591 of record CM069914.1, read on the forward strand.
GGTTGTGCAGCGGATTAGCTGGCCTCCCATAATCGCCCGACCCGAAATGAATGGATGCATGGTGTGTGGCGGACGGGTGCAGGCCCAATATTTCAGGTTTCCCGGGTTCGGGTCGGGTGACGGGCGATCCGCCATTTAACCCCGCAAACCCGACCCGCCCGTGCCTTTTTTATTCCCTTCGTTTTTTCCCCCAATTTTATACACGCCTCAGGCCCCTTTTGTTTAGAGTTGGCCCTAATTTCTTCAGAGACAGACCAACACGCTGAGACTCTCTCTCTCTCTCTCTCTACCCTACCCTACCCTACCGTCCGACGGTAACCTCCGGCCGACGATCTACACTGAACGACCGACGATCTACACTTCTGAACGACGATCTGCTTGCACCGAACGACGATCGATTTGCTTGCACTGAACGACGATCGATCTACTACACTGAGGTATCTCTCTCTCTCTCTCTCTCTAGATAGAAGATTTACAGTACCTCTCTCTGTATATATAATATATATTGAGTTGATTGATCGTATGAAAATCTTCGTATATTGAGTAATCGTATGAAAATCTTCGTATATCTTCGTATACAGATACCTCTCTCTGTATATAATTTACAGATACCTCTCTCTGTTTTTTTCCCCCCTTTGATTGAGGGTTTGATGTATATATTGAGTTCTGATGTATATATTGATTGAGGGTTGAGGGTTTGATGTATATATTGAATTCTGATGTATATGTTATATTGATTGAAGGTTGAGGGTTTGATCATATTGAGTTTTTTTTTAAGACTAGTGTTTGATTGAGGGTTTGATCATTGATGTATGTATTGAGTTTTTTTTTTCCTGAGTAATTGACTGTGTTAGTCCATGGTTAAGGTTGGCTTCCTGGGTTTAGAAACTAATAATTGGTTAATTGAATTTTATAATTGGTTAATTGAAAATGAACATAAACATCACTGATATAAAATAATTGACTGTGTTAAATTTCTGAGTATTTGACTCTGTTAAATTTATGACCTAATTCTATTTGATTGTGTTAAAATGCTTATTTATAATATTTAGGTGTATGATACAATGTTTCAGTTCTTTTAAAATGAACCTTTTATTTATTGTCGTTTAATTAGATTCATTGGTCACTTAGGGATTACCATGGATACTCACTGGTGTTTTTTTCTTCTCATAACTGCAGCTCACATACTGTGAATGAATAAATGATTTTGAATTATTCCCATTGTAATGAATTTTGCATTGCCCAGGTTGCACTGTCCAAGTTGATTAATAGATGTGAATGAATAAATATTACATTGTCTAGGGTTTTTTTTTTTTTTTTTTTTTTTTTTTTTTTTTTTTTTTGTATTTTGAAAATTTGTAAAATTTCAAGCTGCCAAACCGATTCGCATCAATCCGCCAATCCGCCAAATCCGCATCCGCCAGATTGGCAGACGGATGCGGATTGATTTTCTCTAATCCGCCAATTTGGCAGACGGATGGCGGATTGGAGGTTTCGTGGCCGCAACCGATCCGCGCCCACCCCTAGTTAATACTCTGTTCTTTTTGTGTGTGTGTGTGTGTGTGTTTTGTTTCCAACTTGGTAATTAAAAAGTTAATGACTTGATGTCAATGAGAACATAGAAATTTGTTACTAAGGTAGCGTTTGGGAGCGTTTACGTTTTTGGTTTATATTTATAAAAATTTTATAAATTGTTTTTTGTTTATTTTTGGAAAAACATAAATTACAAATGCGTTTGGTTTGAACAAAATGTTTAAAAATATAAACTAAAAAATATGTTTGTTCAGGCCTAAAATATTTATATTTATTTTTATTATTTATGACAATGAGATCACATACATTATAATTTGTTGTCAACTTGTGATTTAACTTGAGATTACAATGTGAATGTTGGAAACACAAAACTCAAAATAATTTCAGATTTAAATAATTTCATAAAATTTTGGACCTGAATTAGACCCAAAAACAGTGAAGAACTACTTGAAAATTAAGTCAAAAAATGGCCCAAAATAGTTTAAATTAGAAAAAGATTAACTAGCTCCTCAAATCCTAGAATTAGAATCTTTCAAGTGACTACACTAGGATTTTGCATACCCACTGGTTGTTTGATGAAATGTTTCAAACTAATAATAATGAACAGAAAACAGAATGCAAGAACAATTGTTTAATCAAATCTATTTAATGAACAAAATACATATGCAAGTGTTTTTATTTTGGTTAGAACTTATGTGTGAGGTGGTAGTAAGAATTATCTATGCAAGTGAAGAATTATTTTGATTGGGAATAAGAATTATTTATTTTACATATTTATGTGTGAGTTTTTGGTTAGAACTTTCTTGGTTCTGTAATGGAGTTGAAAACAGGGGGCTAAACTTCCTATATTTTCTTTATGCAAGTGTTTTTCATTTTGTGTACAGATATATGGACTGAACTGAAGTACTTATTATTGATATTTGACAGTTTCTTTGATAATTTTTTGGTTATTGATATTTGACATGTTTTTATTTATTTATTTATTTATTTTTTTGAGGAAGTGCACATGTTCAATTACGTTGAAAATTTGTAAAATTTTTAACCACCAAACTGATTTGCATCCATTTGTCAATCCGCATCTGCTGGATTGGCGGACGGATGCGGATTGATTTTCTGCAGTCCGCCAATCCGGCGGACGAATGGCAGATTGGAGGTTCCGTGGCCGCAACCGACCGGCGACCACCCCCAGTGGCTACTCTCTTTAACAACATCCTTGATCAAGAACAAAGCATGAAAAGGCCAACCAAATTAAACTCAAGTAGAAAATCAAACAGAGCAGGGTGCAAATTCAGCTTTTGTAATTCTAAAAAATAAAAAATAAATAAAATAAAGCATCCTAATCCTGCAGAATCCCATAATGTATCATCAATACAGCCTTCTTTGTTGTTGAAATCTGCACCAAACAACAGTTTCCCCAATTGGAAACCTGCATGCATGCTGAGGAGATGCAATAATAGCAGGAACAGATTCCTTCTTTGTCTCAGCTTTTACTTGTCCCACTCTTTTACTTCCTCATTCACTCTAGCATAGCAACCCCTTTCCCCTTAAGCCCAGCTCTTTTTTGTTGGAAATAATTGAAAGGTTAGAATTGTTTTTTGGTTTAGGAACGGAAGTGTAACGGCCCCAATCCGCCCCTAGAAGTTAAAGTGGTGACTAGCCAGTAATCATAGATTACTTGTGGTCTTCTTAAAATATATACGTATAATGGGGCCTGAAACAGAAGTAACAAAAATAATTTTGTCCATTTAGTAGTGCATAAATGATAAAAAAAAACACATATATATATATTATTAAATACACATAACATATATATACATCCAACAACATTTACATTTACAAATTTACAAATCTTGACTTCTCAAAAACTTTTCAAATGAGGCAATCAAGGGCCTCGCTCGGATGACATTTTCAAAAGCTTCACAAAGGTTGACAAAAGCAAAACTCTAAACTTGAACCTCTTGCTGAATACCTACATACAAATAAGGGAAGGGGGTGTGCTAAAATCCAATGAGTAACATCAATGTAAAGGAGTTAATGAAATGAGTTTCAAATTTTCGAAAACATTCTTATCATATTCAATATATCGTTCAAAGATATAACATACAGAAGTTTCATCAAACTTCTCAAAGTTAAGCAAATTATATGTACATCCAATAGCATCAATCAAAATAAATAGAACAAAACTTGACAGAACGACCTCTGGTCCAATACGTGGTAGAATGACCTCTAGTTCAACATATGGCAGAACGACCCTAGGTCCAATATATAACGGTTGTAACAGAACGACCTCTAGTCTAACATATGACAGATATGACAAAACGATCTTAGGTCCAACATATAACATCATGGATAATTTACTAGAGGATGCCACAATAGATAAACAAAAGGGAAAGCTCATTCATTCTTAGCAAAACATAATTTTTGTAAAACTTATCATATCATAAGCATTTCGGAATTTCATGGCATATCTTATCATTTCAAAAAATACTTGTATCTGAACACTTATCATATTGGAACATTTCATAAATAATATACAGATTTCATAAAACATCTCATGTTATAGCATTTTCAAAACCATTTATACGGAAACATTTTTACAAAGACATTACTTGCAGTGAATCTGATTTCGGTAAGTCTTCTCATATGACCAACCTGCACAATACACAATTAAAAAAAACAAAAGCACTTAATTAACTTTAGTTTCCTTCATTCAATTAGTTTAATTAGAGTCGATTTCTAAGTATATTTTGTTGTCGATTAGTCTTAATATATGCGTAGGGGTGTCCAGAAGGTCAAAAGAAGATCAAAACAGACATTCCCTGTGTTCCGCAAGTGCGGGAGTCCCAGCTGCACGCGCGGTTATTTCAAAAAGTCTGGCCCTATTTTGGTTCATCGACCGCACGTGCAGGCTTACAGTCGCATGTGCGGTTCTGGGAATTTTTGTGCTGTTCAAAAGTTCATCAAGGATCAAAGCTTCACTTTTACTCAAATTCTTACCAAACCTCATGCAAAACCTTTCTTAAATTATGTAATTTCGTAAACAAAAATAAAGACATGATCAATTTCCAAATCATTTGCCTTAAAACCTCTTCAATTGCATGATTGAAGTTAAAAATCCCCTGCGTGAAATATTTGCAAAACTTTTTCTCTTTTTCTTTACAACCTGAAATTAAAACCATAAAACAAAGCATTTGCATGTCAAAATATTTGTCAAAATCAAACCAATTCTTGATTGTCAATCTCAAACCATAATTTACTCAACTTGTCCAAATTTAGATTTAATTAATTTTCTTCATATCAAACCCAATTTCAAACCATTTACATCAAAACTCCTTTAATTTGTCAAAATTAGAATCGAACTTTATGAGCTCATGATTTTCAAAACCTTGTTCTTTGTTTATTCAAAACATGAAATCAATTCTTAGAAATCTATGATGCATGTACAATTAGAGTATTAAAACTTGTAAAATTTGTTCATACTTGTAAAAATGAAACTCAAAGTCATGCAAGACATTGAAAATCAAATCCAAAATAATTAATTTCCAAATTTATTTCCATAACCATGAACCTAGATCAATTTCTTCATCCTTTTGCCAATTCCCTATTTAATTTTATGAAATTGAACCCAATTATTTCTTAATTTCAGTTTTTAGGTGACTTAGGTACAAAATTCAAACTTCAATTTCTTACCTACAGTGTTCAATTTGGTCTATTCTTGACAACTTCTTCACTTCTTCTAACTTCCTTAGCTTTTCTTCAAGATTTTCAGCAAATGTGTTCTAAAAAATTGAACTCTCTCCCCATCCCTCCCATGGTTTTCTCCAACAAAACAATTAAAATGAATAGGCCAGCACTCTTACATCCCTTTTCTTGACTTCATTCGTTTTGTTTTGTTTTTCATATTAAAACCTTAAATTAAGCCATGTGGTGATGTATATGAGTAGGATTAGATTAATTACTAATTATCTATTGGCTTTATTAATAATCACTTAGTCCTAATTAATTATGATTAGCATATAACTTAATTAATTTAATTAGTTTCAATTAAGGGTTAATTTAATCATTCCTAATTTTATTAATCTAAATCAAAATTTTAATTGAACTCTCATAAAACTCAACATATTAAACTGATTCAATTCAATTAAGTTGATCACTCGTGGTTTTTTAAATCATCTCGACTTTCAATTTCTAATTCAATTCATAATCCCCGTTAAACGAATCACTATACACATATTACAAATAACATATGAATTATAATTAATTAATCATGTCTAGCTCCATTCAATTAGAATTAATTTTTAATTTCCCTCATTGAGTTAAAAATTCTTCGCGTCATATTAATGCTATTTAAGTTTCTCAATTAATATTTCTAAGACAAACATTTCAATTTTAAGTTCGAAATTATTTCTTAACTTAATAATTTTAATCCATTAACATTTATTCAAATGTTGTTCTTGAAATTGATCTAATTTTATGAGTCTCATAATTTTTGATAAATATATATTTCCAACCAATTGGATTCATTTCCATTTAATTTCTTTTCATTAAATCACATTCTATTCCTTAAATAATATAAGTTAATCAAATTTGATTAAATATTTTTATTCATGTTAATGACTATTTTGTCTAAGAAATTCATGTGTTTCCAACTCATTAATTATATTATTTTCTAAGTATCAATTTAATTATTTCATACAATCAAATAGACTTAATTTTGATTCAAGATATTTAAAGGTGATCAATATTAATTATTGTAATTGACTTTGTTCGAGGTGTTATAGGAAGCTTGTTGAAGGGTAACTCAATTTAAATTGTGAATCACTTCCAATTTTGCCTTTTGTTTTGTTTTAAGTTTGTTGCTTTGGTTGGGCAGTTTGTATTTGCCCTTGCATTTTTATTTTTTGTTTTGGTGGTTTTTCTGTTGTTATGTTTTCTCAAATGGAGGCTTTAATGTTCTACCTTTGTTATTTAATTTTTTGACAGTAATCTTATTTTGTCTACGAGGAAGAACAACAATGTACCTAACATTAAATGATTTCATTCAAAGTCAAGGTAGACATAAGTGTGTTAGTGTAAGGGCTTTTGAAAGACTAGATGATGGTGATAATTTTTACGAGGTGTTTATGAACCCCAATATTTGGCCGCACCCTAACATTGCTTCTCCAATAGTACTAGTGTTTAGAGTGCAAAATGATTTCCAATTTTGTGACGGTAGAAAAGGTTGGGCAATCTCTGGAAATATTATTGAGAAAACGAGTGAATAAAATGACATTCTGTGATGTCTTAAAATACAACGCTGTAAAGAAAAGAAGAGGTTTTCCTCAACCTTAAAAATGGAGTGCAAAAGACCGGTATATTAGGATAAGGATTTATCAGGCTTATAGAGGTCTCTAAATCTACTTGTGTTAAAATTTGACTTATATTTTTTTCCATAAAGTTTCTATTTTATTTTTGTATTAATATTTAGATATGTTATTTGGTGCAGGGATGTAATACAAGTAAACATTCACCACCAAAATGCACATTTTATGTATATTTTAAATTTGCAGAGTGTCATGATTTATATCATGACACAAAGTGAAGATGATAGTGCTATAAATCCTTTTATAAAATTCAGTAAATTTTATATTATGACACAAATTAAATTCAGTAATTTTTATAGAAGGATTTATAGCACCATCATCTTCACTTTGTGTCATAATATAAATCAAAACTCTGCAAATTTAAAATACATATAAAAGGTGCATTTTGGAGGCGAATGTTTACTTGTATTACATCATTGCACCAAATAACATATCTAAATATTAATACAAAAATAAAATAGAAACTTTATAGAAAAAAATATAAGTCAAATTTTAATACAAATAGATTTAGAGACCTTATGATAGCTCTATAAGCCTGATAAATCCTTATCCTAATATACCGGTCTTTTGCACTCCATCTTTAAGGTTGAGGAAAACCTCTTCTTTTCTTCACAACGTTGTATTTTAAGACATCACAGAATGTCATTTTATTCATTCGTTTTCTCAAGAATATTTCCAGAGATTGTCTAACCTTTTCTACCGCCACAAAAAATTGTAAATCATTTTGCACTCTAAACACTGGTACTATTGGAGAAGCAATGTTAGGGTGCAGCCAAATATTGGGGTTCATAAGCATCTCGTAAAAATTATCACCATCATCTAGTCTTTCAAAAGCCCTTACACTAACACACTCATGTCCACCTTGACTTTGAATAAAATCATTTAACGTTGGGTACATTGTTGTTCTTCCTCGTAGACAAAATAAGATTACTGTCAAAAAATTAAATAACAAAGATAGAACATTAAAGACTCCATTTGAGAAAACATAACAACAGAAAACCAAAACAAAAAATAAAAATGCAAGGGCAAATACAAACTGTCCAACCAAAGCAACAAACTTAAAACAAAACAAAAGGCAAAACTGGGAAGTGATTCACAATTTAAATTGAATTACCCTTCAACAAGCTTCCTATAACACCTCGAACAAAGTCAATTACAGTAATTAATATTGATCACCTTTAAATGTCTTGAATCAAAATTAAGCCTATTTGAATGTACGGAATAATTAAATTGGTACTTAGAAAATAATATAATTAATGAGTTGGAAACACATGAATTTCTTAGACAAAATAATCATTAACATGAATAAAAATATTTAATCGAATTTGATTAGCTTATATTATTTAAGGAATAGAATGTGATTTAATGAAAAGAAATTAAATGGAAATGAATCCAATTGGTTGGAAATATATATTTATCAAAAATTATGGGACTCATAAAATTAGATCAATTTCAAGAACAACATTTGAATAAATGTTAATGGATTCAAATTATTAAGTTAAGAAATAATTTCGAACTTGAAATTGAAATGTTTGTCTTAGAAATATTAATTGAGAAGCTTAAATAGCATTAATATGACGCAAAGAATTTTTAATTCAGTGAGGGAAATTAAAAATTAATTCTAATTGAATGGAGCTAGACATGATTAATTAATTATAATTCATATGTTATTTGTAATATGTGTATAGTGATTCGTTTAACGGGTGATTATGAATTGAATTAGAAATTGAAAGTCGAGATGATTTAAGAAACCATAGTGATCAACTTAATTGAATTGAATCAGTTTAATATGTATAGTTTTATGAGAGTTTAATTAAAAATTTGATTTAGATTAATAAAATTAGGAATGATTAAATTAACCCTTAATTGAAACTAATTAAGTTATATGCTAATCATAATTAAGTAGGACTAAATGATTAATGAAGCTAATAGATAATTAGTAATTAATCTAATCTTACTCATATACATCACCACATGGCTTAATTTAAGGTAGACAAGTGTCCGATCATTTTAATATAAAAAAAAAAACAGAACAAATGAAATCAAGAAAAGGGTAAGAGTGCTGGCCTATTCATTTTAATTGTTTTGTTGGAGAAAACCATGGGAGGGAGGGGGAGAGAGTTCAATTTTTTAGTACACATTTGCTGGAAATCTTGAAGAAAAGCTAAGGAAGTTAGAAGAAGTGAAGAAGTTGTCAAGAATATACCAAATTGAACACTGTAGGTAAGAAATTGAAGTTTGAATTTTGTACACTAAAAACTGAAATTAAGAAATAATTGGGTTCAATTTCATGAAATTAAATAGGGAATTGGCAAAAGGAGGAAGAAATTGATCTAGGTTCATGGTTATGGAAATAAATTTGGAAATTAATTATTTTGGATTTGATTTTCAATGTGTTGCATGAATTTGAGTTTCATTTTTACAAGCATGAACAATTTTTACAAGTTTTAATACTCTAATTGTACATGTTATCATTTGTGCCCTCTAAAACCAATTTGTTAGCTTTATTAACTGATTAAATAAATTGCTTGGCATTTTATTTTGCATTTTTGTATATTGTTATTCTGGGTAACATTATATTTAATGTTACATATGATGTAAACATAAGGTTCCTTGGATAATATTGCAGAAAAACATGCTAATGGTTGATGAACCAAAAGTTGGGAGTTATGATTTTTTGGTGCTTTGTTGACCCAATTAATGTTATAGGCTATGTGTGTTGATTTGGCGTCGCATTACTATGGCCTACGCCTGATTTGCTGCTATATAATAGAATGATTTACTTTATCATTGAGGTAGTGACCTTGGGCAAATAGGTAGGTGCTACGCAATAAGTACGTGCACTGAACATGATCGATTTTGAGAACACTTATAGAATGATCACTGTCAGTTTAAAAGGTATTTTTATTACAATGTACTTATTTTCCTTTGACCTAAGAGGTTTGTATAAATTAATTAACTATTCATTTAACTTTGATATTGTTAATCGATGACACCGAATCAAAGGCTATACATGTATAATTGCAACAGTATATTCAAGGAATTCTTCCTATTAAAGTGAGAAAGTATATTCAAGTAATTGAAGTGAGAAAGTATATTCCAGTAATTCTTCCTATTAATGTTGGACCAAAAGAAAATCGGCGGGTAATTTTTTAATAAAAATATTTTTATACATGTATAATTGCAAAAGTACTATTTTTGAAAAATACTTTTGGAGTCCAATTAGAAAAAAGGAAAATGTTGAATTTGCCTACATGAGCTAGGGTTTTTTGATAGTGATAAATTTGTCCATACCTAGGAGACCGTGTGGAATATAGTTGGGTGGAAGGAAGTTTGTGACCAATTGTAAGAAAGGGCCTTATTTGTAATTCTCTACTTTTAGGGGTTTAATTGTAAAGTGTTGATGGACACTATTGCAATTAGTGAAAGTTCTATATTATCTATTTAAAAGATAATTAAATGAAAAATTGGATGAGTTGTATCCCGCAAATTCAAAATAAAATATATATATTTTATTTTATCCCCACAACTGAAAGATAGAGATCCCTATGGATTCTACCTACATGAAAACTCTATCATGTATTGTGTATATATTAGACGTGTTTGATACAAAAATTAGCCATTAGAATTTTTTAAGTCTATAGAAAAATATACACAACAGTAAAAGCAAGAGGGTGCAAGGTGAATCATTTTAAATGCGAGACGCTTGGATCGCTTGGTGAGATACTAACAACACGCTTGGATTGAAGTATTTTAGATTGTGTAAATAGGTAGTGTTTCTTTGAAAGATTATTTTTTCAAATGATTTTTTTTTCATTGGTATCAGAGCCACGCCACTTTGATTATATGAGTCTATTTTTGTTTTTCATTTTGATGAAAATATTGAATATTCGATATTGTCTTGGGTGATTGCCGATTATATAATTTGTGAATATATAATATATATTTTTTTCCTTGTATTAATCGTTCATCAAAAATATAAATAAATAAAAATGAAAGGGGGCCGAAACAGTAAGCAACAAGAAGGGGAAAAAAAAAAAGACTGAAAAAAAATCAGTTTGTTGTAGACATGATTGCAATTTCAAATCAGAGCTTTATGATGGGGCTGAGAAAAAAAGGGGGATTGGTTTCCGTAAGACACTGCAGCGATTTTTTTTGTGTTTTTGTTAGTTTATTGATAACATAAAAATTAGTTTGCTAATTTATGTGAATAAATTAGTTATAAATGTTATTGGTATACCATTTTAATGATTAAGTGTTAAATGTGATTTTTTTTAAGGAAATAAAATCTATGGCCCTCCATTGTTGGTAAATAAAAATTCTGATTAATTGAGATTTAATTGATACTGAAAGAGTTGGTTGGGTTTTAATTAATTAGTTTGTTTTATTTATTTTGTGAAAAGTACAAGTGTGACTAGTGGGAGTGTCAGTTAAAATGAAGGCATAATCTTACATGTTCATGCCATGTATCTAAACAATGGTTTGCACGTAGAAAAATTTTATTTGGTAATCAAAAGGTGTCATATGAGTTGGTTTGGAGGCTAAAAGAAAAATTGGGAGTTATAAAGAAATTTATTTTTTCTAAAAGAAAAAGAAAAATGATAACATGAGATGATATTATGATGGGCAATAACTATCCACCCATTCAAGGTATGTTCATTTATTTTTAAAGAAATTTTTGTACATGTAGGATTAGTTTCCCAATGCTCAGTATGAATGTTTTAAATATAAGTGTTATATTTGTGGGGTTATAAATTGTTTATAATTGTTTGAATGATAATTCTAGTGAGCATTACCATAGTAGATTCAAAATCCTGCATCCTATGGATTTATATACAATGCAATACTTATATTCTTTTGACACATATTTACCAAACTATGTGGATTGGAAGAGAAATTTAACAATTGTCCTCACTGCTGAAAAATTGAACCATGTTCTAACCACTGATCCACCCGCGCTCCCTGGAGCGGATGCCACTTATGAACAACGTGAGGTTGCTAGGAAGTGGCATGAGGCGAATGATGTTGCAAAATGCTACATATTGGCCTCAATGACCAATGTGTTGCAAAAGCAGCACGAGGGTGTTCTTACAACAAAAGACATGATGGTTAATTTGATAGAAATGTTTGGAGAATAAAGCAGAAGTGCACGCCAAATTTGCCATGAAAGGTTTGATGTCCACCAAAATGGTGGAAGGTACTCCAGTACGGGAACATGTCCTGAAAATGATATATTTCATTTACATACTGGAGACTTTGGGTGTAGATATTAATGGTGAAACTAAAATTGATGCGATCCTTTCATCTTTACCAGATTCTTATAATCAATTTATTTTGAATTACAACATGAATAAGATGATCGTTGCACCATCAGAGCTGCTCAATATGTTGCAAGCAACAAAGGATCTTATTAAAAAGAGCCAACCCACTGTGATGATGGGTGAGAAGGAAGGTCCAAGAAAATTCATGCCTGAGGGCAAGAATAATTTTAATAAGAAAACTATTGGCTTTAAGTTCTTTGGAAAAACATAGTATTTTTAGAAAGGGCATAGATAAAAAGAAAAGCAAAGGAAATTGTTTCCATTGCAGAAAGCTTGGCCATTGGAAGAGAAACTGTCCGTTATTATTTGGCAACAATGAAAAAGGACAAACCTTTAGAAGGTATGTTAAGTTTGTTTGTTATTGAAACCAATTTATTGATTGATCTTCCTAATGCTTGGTGTGTAGACTCTGGTGCGACCTCACATATTTGCAATATGTTGCAGGGGTTAATGAGACCAGAAGGCTTAAGGAAGGGGAGATGCTAATAAAGTTGGGAACAAGTGCAACAGTTGCTATAGTTTCTATAGGAACTTTTTATTTAGAATTATCATTTAATCAGGCTCTAGTTTTAGAAGATTGTCTATTTGTGCCAAATATTCGTAGAAATTTAATTTCTGTTTCAAAGTTAATTTCGTTGGGATATTGTTTCTCCTTTTCTTCGAAAGTTGTTTTTAAGCACAATATTAAATTTGTGGTTTCTGGCATCTTAATAGATGGTCTTTACATTATTAGTCCTATTGATAATTTTATTAATTGTGTTGAGAATGATATATCTACCGGTATGTTACCCAAAAGAAAAAGGGATGTAAATCAAACTTACATGTGGCACTTGAAACTTGGTCATATCGATTTAGAACTTCTAAATAGATTAGTCAAGGATGGGCCTTTAGATTTTTTTGAAAATTGAGCCTTATTCAATTTGGGAGCTTTGGTTGCAAGGAAAAATTACTAAAATTCCATTTTTAAGAAGGAATTAGAGCCACAAAAGCTTTGGGATTAATACACAGATGTTTGTGGTCCCAATAAATCACATGGCAAGAGGTGATTTTTATTATTTCATTACATTCACCGATGATTATTCTTGGTATGGTTATTTGTACCTAATGAAACATAAGTCTAAAACCTTTTAAAAGTACAAGGAATTTCGTAGTGAAGTAGAAAAGTAACTTGGAAAAAGCATCAAAGCTCTTCGATCAGATCATGGGGAAGAATACCTTTTAGATGATTTTTGAAATTATTTAAAATAGAACGGTATCATATCTCAATTAATTTCCACAGGCACACCACAAAATAATGGGGTGGCAGAAAAAAGAAATAGAACCTCAACGAAAGACCTTGGTGAAGCTAGTTAATACTCAGGATCAAATTGTTTAGAGGCCGAAAGAAAAGATTACTTGGTCTTTCACCAGGCAATTATATTGACGAAGTCTTGGCAATATTTGGCATGCAAGATTCCAAGAAAGGGTTCCTATCCTTTAGGCATGGAATTCATCTCTCTAAGGGAATGGCACCAAAAACACAAGAGGAGAGAGAAAATGAGAAATATTCCTTATGCTTCGGCAGTGGCAAGTCTTTGTTACACAGTGAGCATTGTGAGTAGATACCAATCCAATCCAAGTACAGAGCATTGGACAACGGTGAAAAACATTTTGAAATATTTGAAAAGGACTAAACACTATTTTCTAGTGTTTGGTAGTTTTAATTTAGTTGTTGAAGGTTACATCGATTCAGACTTTCAATCTGATATTGATGATAGAAAATCAACTTTTGGATTTGTGTTCACTCTTGGAAAGGGAGCAATAAGTTGGAGAAGTTGCAAATAAGATACTACTGCAGATTCTACAACTGAAGCAGAGTATGTGGTTGCAAGTGAAGCTGCAAAGGAAGCTATTTGGATTTGCAAGTTCATTCAAGAACTTGGTGTTGTCCTAACAATTGAATCTCTTATAATTGTTTATTGTGACAACACTTGCTCTATTGCACATGCTATTGAGCCTAAGGCTCATCAAAGGACAAAGCACATTGAGTGTAAATTTCACTTGATATGTGATATCATCCATAGAGGAGATATGTCAATAGCAAAGATTGCATCAGCTGAAAATGTTGCAGATCCTTTCACAAAAGCCTTAAATCAGAAGGTTTTTCAGAAGCACTTGGAGATGATGGGTATTAAATACATGTGTAATTGGTTTTAAGTGCAAGTGGGAGAATGTTAGCATTTGTGCCCTCAAAAACCAATTTGTTGACTTTATTAACTGATTAAATAAATTGCTTGGCACTTTATTCTGCATTTTTGTATATTATTATTCTGGGTAATGTTATATTTAATGTTACATGTGATGTGAACATAAGGTCCCTTGGGTAATATTGTAGAAAAACATGGTAATGGTTAATGAACCAAAAGCTGGGAGTTATGATTTTTCAGTGCCTTCTTGACCCAATTAATGTTCTAGGCTATGGATGTTGATTAGGCATCGCACTACTATGGCTTACACCTGATTTGCTGTTATATGATAGAATGATTTACTCCATCATTGAGGTAGTTACCTTGGCAAATAGGTGGGTGCTATGCAATAAGTACATACACTAAACAGGATCGGTTTTGAGAACGCCTATGGAATGATCGCTGTTAATTTAATAGGTAGTTTTATTATAATGCACTTATTTTCCTTTGATCTGAGAGGCTTGTATAAATTAATTAACTATTCATTTAATTTTGATATTGTCAATCGGTGACGCTAAATCAAAGGCTATACACAGACATGTTGGGTTATGTGAGTGGTAATTGATTTATATAGGTGCTTAACATGGAATCTACCATTCTCAAAGTGAGAAAATATATTCGAGTAATTCTTCCTATTAACATTGGATCAAAAGAAAACCGGCTGGTAATTTTTCATAAAAATATTTTTATACATGTATAGTTACAAAAGTACTATTTTTGAAAAATGCTTTTCGGGTCCAATTAGAAGAAAGGAAAATTTAGAATTCGCCTACATGAGCTAGGGTTTTTTGATAGTGATAAATTTGTACATACCTAGTAGCTCATGTGGAATATAGTTTGGTGGAAGGAAGTTTGTGACCAATTGTAAGAAAGGGCCTCACTTGTAATTCTCTACTTTTAGGGATTTAATTGTAACGTGTTGATGGACATTATTGCAATTAGTGGAAGTTCTATATTATCTATTTAAAAGATAAGTAACTGACAAATTGGATAAGTTCCTGCAAATTCAAAATAAAAGATACATATTTTATTTTATCACCACAATTGAAAGATAGAAATCCCTATGGATCCCACCTACATGCAAACTCTATCATGTATTGTAGATATATCAGACGTATTTGATACAAAAATTGGCCATTAGAATTTTTAAAGTTTGTAGAAAAATACACACAAAAATAAAGGCAAGAGGGTGCAAGGTGAATCACTTTGGAGGCAAGACATTTGGATCGCTTGGTGAGATACTAACAACAACACACTTGGATTGAGGTATTTTAGATTGTGTAATCAGGTGGTGTTTCTTTCAATGATTATTTTTTCAAATAAAATTTTTCCGCAAACATTCACATCATAGATTTCTAAGAATTGATTTCATGCTTTGAAGAAACAAGAACAAGGTTTTGAAAATCAGGAGCTCATGAAGTTTGATTCTAATTTTGACAAATTAAAGGAGTTTTGATGTAAATGGTTTGAAATTGGGTTTGATATGAAGAAAATTAATTAAATATAAACTTGGACATGCTAATGAGTAAATTATGATTTGAGAATGACAATCAAGAATTGGTTTGATTTTGATAAATATTTGGACATGCAAATTCTTTTCTAAGAGTTTTATGGCTTTAATTTCATATTGTAAAGAAAAAGAGAAAAATTTTGCCAATATTGCATGCATGGGATTTTTAGCTTTAATCATGCAATTAAAGAGGTTTTAAGGCAAATGATTTAGAAATTGATCATGTGTTTATATTTCTTCATGAAATTACATAATTTAAGAAGGGTTTTGCATGAGGTTTGGTAAGAATTTGAGTAAGTGAAGCTTTGATCCTTGATGAACTTTTGAATAGCACAAAAATTTCCAGAACTGTACGTGCGGTTGTGAGTCTTGCACGTTTGGTACGAACCAAAACATGGTCACAGTTTCTAAAATAATCGCACGTGCAGCTGGGACTCCCACACGTGCGGAACACAGTGAATGTGTTTTGATCTTCTTTTGACCTTCCGGACACCGCTACACATATATTATGACTAATCGGGAAATAAAATATACTTAGAAATTGACTCTAATTAAACTATTTGAATGAAGGAAACTAAAGTTAATTAAGTGCTTTTGTTTTGTCGAATTGTGTGTGTATTATGTAGGTTGGTCATACAAGGAGACTTACCGGAATCAGACTCACTGTGAGTAATATCTTTGTAAAGATATTTTTGTATAAATGGTTTTGAAAATGTTATAACATGAGATGTTTTATGAAATTTGTATATTGTTTATGAAATGTTTTGATATGATAAATGTTCCAATGCAAGTATTTTCTGAAATGATGAGATATGCTATGAAATTCCAAAATGCTTATGATATGATAAGTTTTACTGAAATTATGTTGTGCTAAGAATGAGTGAGTTTTTCCTTTTGTTTATCTGTTGTGGCATCCTCTAGTAAATTCTCGATGATGTTATATATTGGACCTGAGGTTGTTCTATCATATCTGTCATATGTTGGACCTGAGGTCGTTTTGTTACTGCTGTTATATATTGGATCTGAGATTGTTCTACCAGATATTGGACTAGAGGTCGTTCTGCCATGCATTGGACCAAAGGACGTTCTGTTTATTTTTCTTAATGCTATTGGATGTACCACACAGTTTGCTTAACTTTGAGAAGTTTAATGAAACTTATGTATGTTAAATCTCTGAACGATGTTTTGAATATGATAAGAATGTTTTCAAAAATTTGGAACTCATTCATTAACTCTTCTATATTGATGTTTCTCATTGGGCTTTAGCTCACTCACTTCCTTTACATGTATGTAGGTATTCAGCAAAAGTTTCAAATTTAGAATTTTGCTTTTGTCAACCTTTGTGAAGCTTTTGGAAACGTCACCCAAGTCGAGGCCCTTGATTTCCTTCTTTGGAATGTTTTTAAGAGGTCAAGATTTGCAAATTTATAAATGTAAATGTTGTTGGATATATATATGTTATATGTATTTAATAATATATGTATGCATTTGTTATATCATTTATGCATTTTTTTGTTGCTTCCGCTTCAGGCCCCATTATACTTAAATATTTTTGTGATTTGTTAAGAAGGCTGTAATAACCCCGACACGTATTATGCTGTTAATTGTTAATTTTGAATGTTACTTAAGTGCTTAATGTGAATTTCAATGTTAATTATGTGTTCATTATGATTTTTGGCTTCATATCTATTAAATGTAGGAATATCCGTTGTGACTTCTGTTAGGAACTGAAATTTAAGGCCTTAATCGTGATAGAAACCGAAATTGACTAGTCCAATAGACTACTTGGAATATTATAATCTTATGGCAGATTTAATTAGAATTTGACTTGGAACAAAATAATTAGAATTAAGCTAGATTAATTAGCCTTAAACATACTTAATTAGCTTAAACTAATCTAGACTATATAAATAAAATATGAGCTTATTGAATTCATTTTCTTCATCATCTTTTGAGCTAAACACTTGTAGAGAGAAAGTGAGAACATCACCTAGAGAGAGGGAGGAGTATTGAAAGGATTTGAAGGAGAATAGAAGAATTGACTCAAGAATTTGCTAAGGGGAGCTCAATTAAAGGCCCTAGGTAAGCTTTTGAACCTTAATTTAGTAAATTATGTCATTAAAGATGTGAATTTAAGAGGATTATGCGATTAAATATAAGAATTGAGCTTAGGATGAGGAAATTGGTGCTAATTCACACATGCATGCATAATTCATCACCCTAAGTTAGAATTTCATCAAATTCTTTACATGCATGAGGCTATACTTGCCAAGTTTTGAGAATTCATCATGATTTTACACTTACTATCTCAGTTGTTCATGTTTTGATTCAAATTCATTATTTGCATGTTTTAAGTATGAAGTTGTAAGCTTGATTTTGAAAAATTAACAAGTTTTGAGCTTTGATTTTGCAAATTGGCTTTGTGTCCATGTTCTTGGGTGAGTTTCTAATTGTTTTGAGCCCACTTTGACACCATCCAGTACTTTTGCAATCAGATCACACCGCTCGTGCAACCAAAGGCGCACTCGAGCGAACTGCCTTGTTTCCAGCACTTTTGAAACACTCCCGTATGTAAGTTTTCATCCTCGTGCTCTCATTGACATCATTGGGCATTGTATAGGCATTCTTAATAAGAAACTGAGTTAGAAATACATTGAAAGAGGATTGGAATAATTAGAACATTGTTTGGAAACATGTGTTTCAATGTAACTCTGTTATGTGTTTGTGTAGGTTATACGCTATGTTCTGACCAACTTGTTTAAGGAGCTATCTGTGAGTAATAACTCTGTAAAGTTATATTTGTTTAAAATTATTTTTAGAATATGTTATGTTTCAAAATTGATAATTTATGTAATGAATGAATGATTGTCCTTTTCTGAAATGTATTCGTGGCATCCTTTAGTATTTGTTTATGTTATTTGTTATCAGAGATCTCTGTTAGTTCCAACTCTTGGAACTATTTGTCTAACCTTAATGGTTATCTATTCTGATTATGCATAATCATCTGTCTAATTTGTTCTGGTCTTATATGACCATTTGCTCTATTTTGCTATTAGATGTACCACATATGTTTGTTACAAGTATGAGTATGTTTCTGTTATGAACTAAAACTCCGATTCAGGAATTTATATTTCTGGACATTATTCATTAACCCTTTATGTTGTTATTCATTGGGCTCCAGCTCACTTTATCTATATATGTATGTAGGTGATTGTGCGCAAGACCAAGCTTAAAGGCGTTTGTCTGGGCTGTGTTTTTGTAAAGCCAACCTTTGTGCCTCACATCGAGGTTTTGAAAATGTCAAGTGTCAAGGCTTCTTGTGTTTGTGGAGTTATCCTCTTAATATGTAATTAAGTTGTTTTGAAGGGAGATGACAATGTTTCTGTATATAGGGTTTTAACCCTTATCTCATGACAATATTATATGTATAATATTATGATGTTACGTTTATGTATGTATATATTTTTGCAAGTTTCTTTTGTCTCATAAAAGTCTACACAGCTCATTGGACGTCATATTTTAATTTGGATGCTTCTATAAGCCCCCATAATTATGTTTTCATCTAAGTAGGCCTTTGATAATCACGGATTACTAGTCGGTCACCTCACTAATCCCTTGGGGCGGAGATTGGGTCGTGACAAAGGCTGTAGGTAATCTATGATTACTGGTTGGTCACCACTGTAACCTCTAGAAGTGGGTTGAGGTCGTGACAAAGTGGTATCAGAGCACGAATTACTTTCTTACGCACTTGTTCATTTGAGTATTAAGAATTTGTAGAATGAAATTTTAGGAAAGCTTTCACATTATGAATGTGTTTGTGCTTAAGTGTTTTATATGTAATCTAAGTTTAGTGTTGAGATTTAAGAGTTGAGAAGTATTGTGGGAATTTGATATTGCAAGGAATTAGAATCTTTGATGGCAATTATGTTGGTTATATGTATATCAGATTGTGGGAATGTTGGAGAAGTCGAAGCGCTATAGGAATTATTTGATAATCAAATGAAGTGTATGAGATTATGGTGATAGTGATATTATTGTTTGGTATGTAAGATGGTCTATTGTTTTAGAAAGGAATCTATTGTGTGAAATGTTGAACCTTAGAATCTCATACTTTTGTTGAATAACCTTGAAAGTCCGATTGGAATCACGTTCGGCCAGCGTAATTTCGAATCGGAAATTCTACGTAAATTCCATGGGAAATGAATAAGTTAGAGGAAATATCATTTTGCCCTCCAAACTTTCACAAATTTTTCAATTTGACAGCCATACTTCGATTAATATTAATTTTACACCCAAACTTTCGAAATTTTGATCAATTTGGCCACTGCCGTCACATTCCGTCTACAATTGAACTGAATGTGCTAACGTGGCACCAAAATTCATTTGGAATTTCATTTTACCTCCCAAACTATACCTTAAAAATCAATTTGCCTCCAAAATATAAAAAAATTTAAATATTTAATAAATAAGTTTTTTTATCTCAATAATGAAAAAATTAAATTTTAAATAATATATACGCTGCAAAAAATATATATATATATATATATATAAATTCTCATTTAGAATTATCTTGAAACTATGAAGCATGGGTATTTCAACAAATATGTCGTACCTGTACCAGGTGCTTACTGAATTTTGAAAATTTTTTCCCACTCAATTTTGAAATTACTATTAGTTGATCAATTCGTATAAATGGTTTTGAAAATACTCTAACATGAGATGTTTTATGTAATCTGTATATTATTTATGAAATGTTCCAATATGGTAAGTGTTCAGATACAAGTATTTTTTGAAATGATAAGATATGCTATGAAATTCCGAAATGCTTATGATAGGATAAGTTTTACAAAAATTATGTTTTGCTAAGAATGAATGAGCTTTTCCTTTTGTTTATTTATTGTGGCATCCTCTAATAAATTATCCATGATGTTATATGTTGGACCTAAGTTTGTTCTGTCAAATCTGTCATATGTTGGACCAGAGGTCGTTCTGTTACAACTGTTATATATTGGACCTAGGGTCGTTCTGCCATATATTGGACTAGAGGTCGTTCTGTCAAGTTTTATACTATTTATTTTGATTAATGCTATTGGATGTACCACATAATTTGCTTAACTTTGAGAAGTTTGATGAAACTTATGTATGTTGTATCTTGAATGATATTTTGAATATGATAAGAATGTTTTCGAAAATTTGGAACTCGTTTCATTAACTCCTTTACATTGATGTTACTTATTGGGTTTTAGCTCACCCCCTTCTCTTATATGTATGTAGGTATTCAGCAAGAGGTCAAGTTTAGAATTTTGCTTTTGTCAACCTTTGTGAAGCTTTTGAAAATGCCATCCGAGCCGAGGCCCTTGATTGCCTCATTTGAAAAGTTTTTGAGAAGTCAAGATTTGTAAATTTGTAAATGTAAATGTAAATGTTGTTGGATGTATGTATATGTTATGTGTATTTAATAATATATGTATGTGTTTTTTATATCATTTATACACTGCTCAATGGACAAAATTATTTTTGTTACTTCTGCTTCAGGCCCCATTATACGTATATATTTTAAGAAGACCGTAGGTAATCTATGATTATTGGCTAGTCACTACTTTAACTTCTAGGGGCAGATTGGGGTCGTTACACTTCCGTTCTTAAACCAAAAAACAATTCTAACCTTTCAATTATTTCCAACAAATAAGAGCTGGGCTTAAGGGGAAAGGGGTTGCTATGCTAGAGTGAATGAGAAAGTAAAAGAGTGGGAAAAGTAAAAGCTAAGACAAAGAAGGAATCTGTTCCTGCTATTATTGCATCTCCTTGGCATGCATGCAGGTTTCCAATTGGGAAAACTGTTGTTTGGTGTGGATTTCAGCAACAAAGAAGGCTGTATTGATGATACATTATGGGATTCTGCCGGATAGGATGCTTGCTTTTATTTATTTATTTTCGTTTCTTCATTTTCAGAATTACAAAAGCTGAATTTGTACCCTGCTCTGTTTCAGTTGATTTTCTGCTTGAGTTTAATTTGGTTGGCCTTTTCATGCTTTGTGCTTGATCAATGTTGTTGTTAAAGAGAGTAGCCACTCTGATAATGGAATTATTGTGCTGTCATTTTGGAGAAAATTTTATTTAATGGGTACGTTGCATGATTAAATAGGGTGGGCATGGTTTGGATTGGTTCGATTTAAAAGTAAATCGAGATTAAATCATTACTTACGGTTTCATAAAATTTAGAATTAAATCAAACCATGAGAATCTCGAAACTAAACCATGACCAAACTAATAAACCACAGTTCTATTTGATTTAGAACCACGATTTTAAAAACTAATGCCATCATTTAATAATTGTTTAAGCAATTGTTCACAACTAATTCCACCATTGTACAAGAACAAACTTGCAAAAATAAAAGATTACAACATATATATATATTTCATATAAATAAGATATTTGAGTATTTACAATAGGTAACAAAAAAAATATATATATATATAAACGGTTCGGTTTAGTTTCAAATCGGATTCATAACTATAAATCATTGTCCGGATCATTAAGTATGATTTGTCTATTTCAAAAACCAAGACCAAACCATACATTGAGAAAACCAAACCAAACCAAACCATGCGGTTTGGTCTATGTCAAGCCCCAATTTTTAAAAATTACTAGGCCGGAACTAATTAACCTAAGCATGGAGTTTTTAGTGAAAAGTCCATTTATTACTTAATTCATTCTCAAAATCACTTTACTAGCCAATTCTCATTTAATTATGAAATTTTGGTTTACCTCGTAAAATGTGCCCATTATCTGTTTCTTAAATTTAAAATTCAAGTGACAAAAGAAGTGTTTTGGGATATAACTTATTCGCCACAGAGGCTATTATTAATCGAGTAGTGTTCGGGGTTCTAACCCGCAGATAGGTAGATTTGCTATCTCTTTAAGTGTACCAGACCACAATATTGGTTATAAGCCTATAACCCGGGCCAAACTCGTAAAATCAATAATACCGAGACTCACCTGAAAATCAAATATGTATAAATAAAACTCCAAACTTAGTTTTTTAACACTTAGTCATAAACTTACTTTTACACTTCAAATATTTCCCAACACTTAGCCATTTTCTCAACAGTTCCTCTTTCTAGCTAATTTTATTCAATTGCCCCTATAGCTATAATTTTTAATAAAATATAAGTGTAGCATTACCAGTTCTTATAACTCCCAAATCATTAAATAATCCAATTTAGTCAAAGCTAACTTAATCATAAAATAATCATTAAAAATGATTAATCATTAAAATACATATTTAGTAAGTAAACTAACATAAAATTTATAGCAAAAATATCAAATCACCATCAAGTCAAACCATATTTTAAATTAAGTCAAATTATTTCATAATTAATCTAACTAAACTATTTTCTCTAATTTTTCAACAATTTAAAATTCAAAAAAAAAATCAAATTTGTTCAAATCACATGTTTATACTAATAGTCTTCTAATATGCCATAAAATATATTTTTTAATGTTTGACGTGAAAATCCTAAATTAATTAAATAATCATTTATTTTGGTTTCATAGAAGGCATAACAATATTGTACTCAAAATTTATAATATCATGCAACACTAACCATTTTAAAGGTTTCATAGTGATACCTCAACTTAGTTAAAAAATGAGTTATTAATCATGAAACAAAGTATGAATAGGAATTTAACTTAACACATTCAAAATATGGATTTTAATGGAGCATTAATTTCATGGATTGAAATATATAAAACTACTCATGAATACAAAACTAACTCAGGAATCATGTTATTAGTTAAAAATAGAAACCCTAGCATGCTTCTAATGAAGATGTGAGAAGACTTTTACCTTTATTTGAAGCTTTGATTCACAAAGAGGAGGGAAAAGATAGAGTTGATGGTTGGAATGGTGCAAGTAAACCCCAAGCCTCAAGAACACGCCAAACCTTCAAAGTGTTCTTTAATATTCTTTCAAAACTCAATCAAAACCCTTTATTTAACCTCACAAGTGACACCATGTCCTGGGTAGTGGTGAGTCTACTGCAGTTTTGGGCTGGGACTGTTGGAAAAGTCAAGGAGTTGTCCCAGTATTTAGGAAGTTTGTTTACAGCTGTTCCTAGTTAGTTGCTGTACGTGGCCTAATTTAACCTAGTTTTAGGAGTAAGTTGAGTCTGTTATGCAGTCACTGCAGTTTCTATTTTCATGCTTTAGTAGTTCCTGTTTTCTTGCTGCTATCAGTTTGTTTACTTGCCTATATAATGGTTGTTTGGTTTATCAATAAAGTGTGCAGATTAGTACACTCTTCTTATTGTGAGTAGAAGTCTTTCTCTTCTTCATTTTCGTAATAGTGGTATCAGAGCCTCCAAGTGGAAAAATGAGATAGAGAGTGATATAGCAATAATTCTATTTCTCTATAACCTGTTTTTCTTTTGCAGCAGCAGATAAGATCGATGGCTGCAGAAAATTTTGTGCAACCATCCATTCCTCGCTTTGATGGTCACTATGATCATTGGAGCATGCGAATGGAGAGCTTCTTGCGGTCCAAAGAATACTGGCCGGTGGTTGTTTCTGGAGTAGCAGAACTAGCAGAAGGTGTTGTGCTGACAGATGCGCATAAGACAGAGCTTGAAGCACTGAAGCTGAAAGATCTCAAGGCAAAGAATTATCTTTTCCAAGCTATTGATCACTCAATCTTGGAAACAATTCTTTGCAAGGACACCTCCAAGCATAGTTGGGATTCCATGAAGAAAAAGTATCGAGGGACAAGAAGGGCGAAGAGGCAGCAGCTTCAAGCACTTCGTTCGGAGTTTGAAATGCTTCGAATGAAATCAGGAGAGTCGGTGATAGATTATTTTGCAAGAACACTGGCAACCATCAATAAGATGCGGATCTACAGCGAGAAGGCAAAGGATGTCACCATTGTTAAGAAGATTCTTCGATCCATGACACCAAAATTTAATTTTGTTGTCTGTTCTATAGAAGAATCTAATGATGTTAATGAACTTTCAATTGATGAATTACAAAGTTCTTTGCTACTTCATGAGCAAAAAATTAACCAACAGGAGAAAGAGGAAGACGCATTGAAGGCCTCATCTAAAAGTCACTCTATACCAAGTAGAGTTGATAGAGGACGAGGAAGAGGCAGAGGTCGTAGTAGAGGAGGCAGAGACAACAATGATCGTGGAAATCACCAACAAAACCATCACCAAGAGAATCAATTTCAAGGAAAATGAAGAGGACGTGGAGGCCATCAATCAACAAGACCAAAGTCAGCAGACAAGTCCAACGTTGAATGCTACAGATGTCGTAGGTATGGCTATTATCAGTCGGATTGTCGAACTAATTTGAATAGACAAAGTGGAGAAAGAACTAACTTTGCAGAAAAAGAAAAAGAGGTGTCTCTTTTGATGGTGTGTCACGTGAAAGAGGAAACTCACAAGAATCTGTGGTACTTAGACATTGGTTGCAGCAACCATATGTGTGGAGAGAAGTCTGTATTCTCAGAGTTGGACGAAGCCTTTCGTGATGTTGTGAAGTTCGGTGATGATTCTAAAGTCTCCGCTATGGGAAAAGGAAAGGTAGCAATTCAAACCAACAAAAATTCTATCCAAACTATCTCTAATGTTCTCTTTGTTCCAGATTTGAGAACAAATTTACTCAGTGTTGGTCAGCTTCAAGAAAAGGGATATGGAATCTCTATAAAAAACGGAGTCTGCAAAATTGAAGATGAAAAATTGGGCTTGGTGGCTCAAGTTAACATGACAGCCAACCGAATGTTTCCATTGTATCTCAACAACACCACTCATTCATGCTTCTCAGCAAATTGAGGGATGCAACATGGCTATGGCATTTTCGCTATGGCCACCTAAACTTTGGTGGATTAAAGACTCTATAGCAGAAAGATATGGTGATTGGTCTTCCTCAAATCACAGCTCCCTTTGAAGTTTGTGAAGAATTTGTTGTTAGCAAACAACATCGTAATCAGTTTCCACAATGGAAATCATGGAGAGTGAAGAAGGCATTGGAGCTTGTTCACTCCGACATTTGCAGGCCAATAACTCCATGTTCTAATGGAGGTAAAAGATACATAATTACCTTCATTGATGATTATAGCAGGAAGATATGGGTTTATTTTTTGTAGGAAAAATCTGAAGCTTTTGTAGCCTTTAAAAGCTTTAAAGCGCTTGTTGAGAAAGAGGTTGGACAGCTCATAAAAGTTCTTCGCCCGGATCATGGTGGAGAATATAACTCACATGAATTTGCAAATTTCTGTGAGACCCATGGAATCAAGAGGCAACTTACTGTAGCTTTTATGCCCCAGTAAAATGGCGTTTGTGAGAGGAAAAATCGCACTGTTCTGAATATGGTGTGAAGCCTTTTGTTCAGAAGTGGAGTTCCAAAAAGTTTTTGGCCTGAAGCAGTAAATTGGAGTATTCATATTTTGAATAGAAGTCCCACTCTTGCTATTCAAAATATGACACCAGAGGAAGCATGGAGCGGACGAAGACTAGCGATGGATCACTTCAGAATTTTTGGGTGTGTTGTATATTCCCATATTCCAAACGAGAAGAGGAGAAAGCTAGATGATAAGGGAGAAAAATGCATTTTCCTTGGTGTTAGTGATCAATCGAAAGCTTATAAGCTATACAATCCTAGCACCAAGAAGATCATTATCAGTCAAGATGTTTTTGATGAAGAGAAGTTCTGGCCATGTAACAAAGATGGTGTTCAACAATAGATTCTTGCTGATTTTGATGGAGAGAAATGAAGATGGAAGGCAGCAGTTGGTGGAGAATGAACAGCAGCCGATTCCAGCAACTACCAAAGAAAAGGAACGACCTTAATGTGCCAAAAGAAGACCAGCATGGATGTTGGACTATGAGGTAACCGAAATTGATCAATCTGAAGACACATTCACTCACTTTGCTTTATTTTCGGACTGTGATCCTATAGTTTTCGAAAGAGCTGTCAAAAAATCAAAATAGCAGAAGGCCATGGATGAAGAAATCGTAGCCATCGAAAAAAATAATACATGAGAGTTATCGGATTTTCCAGAAGGGCACAAAACAATTGGTGTAAAGTGGGTTTACAAGACAAAGCTGAAGGAGAAGGTGAAGTTGACAAGTACAAGGCCAGCTTGGTGGCTAAGGGCCACAAGCAAGAGTTCGGTGTTGATTACAAAGAAGTCTTTGTTTAAGTTACAAGGCATGACACAATCAGATTGGTGATTGCATTGGCAGCTCAAAACTCATGGCCTATTTTCCAGTTGGATGTGAAATTGGCATTCCTCCATGGAGATTTGAAAGAAGAGGTATTCATTGATCAACCTCCTGGTTATGTGAAACTTGGCAATGAGCATAAAGTGTATAGGTTAAAAAAGGCTCTATATGGATTAAAACAAGCTCCACGAGCTTGGTATAATCATATAGAGACTTATTTTTTGAAGGAAGGATTTCAAAAATGTCCTTATGAGCATACACTTTTCATAAAAATTGAAGATGGAGGGAACATGCTCATTGTTTGCTTATATGTAAATGATTTAATTAACACTGGAAGTAACACAGCCATGTTTGAAAGTTCTAAGAAATCCATGACGGTTGAATTTGAGATGTCCAATCTTGGAATGATGCATTATTATCTTGGTATTGAAGTAGTGCAGTCATCTATGGGAATTTTTATTTCTCAAAAGAAGTACGTGGGAGAAATCTTGGACAGATTCCAGATGAAGGATTGTAATCCTATGAATACACCATCTGAGTTTGGCTTAAAGCTAAACAAAGATAATGGAGGAACAAAGGTCGACAACACTCTTTACAAGTAGATTGTGGGGAGTTTAATGTATTTGACAGTAACAAGGCCTAATATAATGCATGTTGTAAGTGTCATTAGTAGGCATATGGACTGTCCTACAGAGATTCATCTCTTGGCTGCAAAAAGAATTTTTCAGAACTTACAAGGTACTAAGGAGTTTGGGTTGTTCTACAAGAACGAAGAAAAATCAGATTTGTATGGATTCACAGATAGTGATTATACAGGAGATTCAGATGATCAGAAAAGCACGTCGGGGTATGTATTCATGATGGGGACATGAGCAGTTCATGGTCATCAAGGAAGCAATCAATCATGACTTTATCAACTACAGAAGTTGAATTTGTTGATGCAACAACTTGTGCTTGTCATTCCACACAGGTCTTCGCAGGACTGCGTAAAACCTTTGGTTTTGAAAGTTTTTAAGAAAGCGACAAATCGCTTGCGCTGAAGATAGTGTGGAACCAATCCGGATCAAACCAGGGTCCTTCCTAGTACTCACACTAACAAGCATGATTTTATTCATTAAAGGCTTAGCACGCCTCGATATCATAGTTAGTAGAGGCCGATCTTTGATCGGGTGAGCAGGGGTGCTCATAGCTGACCTTCCCCAATCGTATCCAAGTTCCCGAGCCGAGGCAACTTTGGTGATGACGGACACGTGGCCTTAGGCAACGAGTCAGGGTTTCCTAAATTCTCCCAAAATAAATATTTAGGTGGCGACTCTGCGAGATACGGTTTGGCCGCAGGCCTTATCCATTCCATCCATTGCATATTGTATATATTGCATTGTAGCTTGCATGCATTCACTACATCACCTCCATCTATGGCTTGCGCCTTTCCATATTGAGCTTGGTCTGGTATGTGCCCATACTCTTTGCGTTGAAGCACGGTTATGATATTATGTGTACGCACCCAGTGTTGAGGGCGACGGCACCGTTTTCGTGTCAAACATGGTTTGTACGTGTTCATGCCTTTCCTAGGCAAGATATGGTTTGGCCGCGTGCCTTATCCATTTCATTCATTACATTGTAGTGTAATTTGTTGCATCCAGCATTTAGGATCATGGTCTTTCCTCAGCGGGTCATTCCCCACTTATATCATCCCACCCAATTACTTGTATCTTGTGTTCTGTCTACACAACTCATAGTTCTGCATGTGTACGCGCCTATTCCATTGCTGGTATTGTGGTTTGAGGGTGTCGACACCTTTTCTATGGTAGACGGACTTTGCATCTCCATCATCCTCATGATATTTGTGTGGTTTTGAACTGCTTATGATTTGATTATGATTCAATTACATTGCATATCATTCACATTGTTTCAATACAATATATATCATTACATTGCATTGCATAAATCCTGAATTTTTCAAACCGGCTTCGCGTAGCGTATAAGTCCAATTTTCAAACCAGCTTCGCGTAGCGTATAAGTCCAATTTTCAAACAGGCTTCGCGTAGCGTATAAGTCCAATTTTCAAACCGACTTCGCGTAGCGTATGAGTCCAATTCTCAAAGTCTTCCTACATATCATTTGTATCCTGCCCCTGAACTACGCTGGTTTGATTCCTTGCAAAGGGATATGTAGGCAGCCTGCGGGTTCAACCAACTTCATTTGTAGCTTGTATGCTTTGTCTAAGTCTTCGACCTTGTCAAAATGGGTCGTCTCTGGGCTTTGACATTCACTCCCGTCATTTTTATGACCTTCGAGTTCTGTCAAAGAGGGGCAACTGTAGACACCCCATTTTTGACCGTCCTCAAGACTTGGACGTTATCGTTTGAACACTCGATGATCATCCATGTTCGTGTTCGTCTTGAGTTCTTGGAGGTTTCGGCCGCGCGCCTTGCCTCAAGACCTCTCGACTTGTTTGTTTTGTATTTGGTTTTGCACCAAACACTTGTTGTTTTGCTTTTGAGGGTGGGAAATAGCTTGTTGGCCATCCCCACACCTCACCGGCCATGGCTTGAGGCCACCGGCCCTGTTTTCTTGCTACCGGCCAAAGGTGTTGGCCGATCGGCATTGTGTTTGGTCGGCCGACCACTGATTTTGGTCAATCGGCCACTTTTTCTGGGCGAGACCTTTTCTTGGGGAGGTTTGAACCTTTTGAACCTTGGTTTTAGCTTCTTGAGGAAACTTAAACCTTTTGAACCTTTGGTTTTAGCTTCTTGAGGAAGCTTGAACCTTTTGAACCTTTGTTCTAACTTCTCCAAGAAGCTTGAACCTTTTTAGCTTCTCCAAGAAGCTTGAACCCTTTGCCTAGCTTCTCCAAGAAGCTTGGCCCCTTTGCTCCAAGCTTCTAAGAGAAGCTTGACCCTTTCTTAGCTTTTTGAGGAAGCTTGACCCTTTTGCTCTAGCTTCCTCAAGATGCTCTAGCTTCCTCAAAAAGCTTGGCCCTTTTGCTCCAAGCTTCTAAGAGAAGCTTGGCCCCTTTGCTCAAGCTTCTAAGAGAAGCTTGCACCTTTGTTCCTCTATAAAAAAAGAGCTCCTCTTCCATTGCAAGGGTTCCAAAAATTTTGCTAAGGCAAAAACCATACATATCTCACTACTTTGAGCTCCAAAGTCCATAGTTCTTGGCCCCTTTGCACACCAACTCTTAGCCTAACACCTCCATCATCAACCTAAGGATCTTGGAAGCCATTTTCAGAGGCTAAGGGACTGGTTTTCTGGACCAAAAAGCTGCTGTCCCCTTTTGGCTACAAGGGTAACACACTTTACCCTCTTTTGGTCTTTATTTTGCTTCATATTTTAGCCTTACTTGTAAGCATTTTCGAGCTTTGTCATAAACTAAAAAAAGTCTTATTTTGAGCTCCTTTTAAGTTTGTTTAAGATCCCTTTTGTGTTTGGGGTTGTTTACCCCCTCTTAGGCCTTTGGCCTCATTTTTGTGTCTTTTTTGTGAGCTTCGGGACACCTTGTATTGGCCTTCTCACCACTGAAATCCAGAGGGATTTCAATGGTGGGGATGGTGTTTTGAGGTCCTAAGAAGGAGAGGGTGACCTTCTCCCTTGTTGTCTTGTTTTCTAACATTTTTGGCCTTCCAAAGGGGCTCCTATTTGCATGTTTCAAAGCCATATTTCAGGCCTTTTTTGGTGAGTTTTAAGGTCTGCATAGGCTCTGTCTAGAGCCCATGTTTCAAAGCCATATTTCAGGCCTTTTTTGGTGAGTTTTAAGGTCTGCATAGGCTCTGTCTAGCGCCCATTTTGCCATATAAAGTGTCTATTATGCATGTGTAGAGTAATCCTCCTCAAGGCCTTTCAAATGGGCCTTTACTTGTATGCTTCCTTGGCTCATTCCAGGCCCTTTTCAGTGAGTTTTAGGGCTGTCATAACCTCTTTCCAGAGATGGTTTGCCATTTTGTATGTCTATCATGTATGTGTAGAACAACCCTTTGCATGGCCTTCCAAAGGAGTACTTCATTCTAACATGTATTGACTGAGTTTCAGTGGTTATTTGGGCATATTTTGGCATGGCATACTTCTATTTTTGGCTAGTTTGGTGACCTCTCATATGCTTCATATAGTTGTAGTGCAAATCATGGTTCACTAGCTTACTTTGCATGCTTTGGTGACCCTTGATTCTAGCACTTTTTGACCATGCCATAAACTGATTTTGTGCGTATTTTGGACTGCCCTAGCTCTATTTTGGGGCCTCATGGTCGAATGTTTCTTGCTATGCATGGTTGTAGTTCGATACCCTTGCCTAGCTTCGAGTTTTGGAGCCTATTGCATGCCTATGTTGAGGTGTTTCTATGTTTTGGCATCATTGTGCATCATATTTCAGAGCTTATATGTATGCCATATTCCCATGTTTTCCACTCTTTAAATGCATTTGAGAGTTATGCATGAATACCTCATTTTTTGACCATTACATGAGCTTCATTTTGGTGCATGTTGTAGACAAGCCCGCGGGGGACCTCGCTACAGCTCGGACTCGATTTGTGTCACGGTTCTTAATCTTGAACCAAAGAGTCCAAATCCGGCAAATCGTTTTGACAAAACAGATTTTTAGAAAGAAGTGTCAAACATGGACTGCTTTGCTAGATACAGAGTCGCCACCTAAATATTTTATTTTTGGGAAATTTAGGAAACCCTGACTCGTGCCTAAGGCCACGTGTCCGTCATCACCAAAGTTGCCTCGGCTCGGGAACTTGGGTACGATTGGGGAAGGTCACTTCGTGAGCACCCCCGCTCGCCCGATCAAAGATCGGCCTCTACTAACCATGATATCAAGTTTTGAAAACATTATGTGTTCTTATTCGGTTATTAGCCTAGATTTACTATGTGATGCGCACAGCATACAAGTATAGACTGGGTCGCCTGAATTGGAACAAAACATTTCATGTTTGTTTTTGAAAGATGGTTTGCTACTCGCAAGTAGGCTTAAAATGCAGATTTGCCACCCTCAGGTGGGCTTAGAAAACATGGTTTTGCCACTATCTAGTGGGCTTAAAACTCACAGTCAATGATTTTGTTCCAATCTAAGTAACCCAACCTTCACCCACAGGCATTCAGGCAGTTATATCACATAAGCATATAGCCTCATGGTAAGCATGCTATCATGGCAGTCACTCACATACATGCAAGGATGCTAAAGCATAAAACTCACCGAGTACTCCAAACCAAAACAGAAGCTCATTAGAAATCCATGCATGATCCTAAATATGCTGAAATGCCTAATGTAACACATGCAAAATGCAACTATAACAAGCTTGGCTATTCTAAACATGGCATATGAGATGCAACAGCCATCATGTATTCAACTTGGAATTGAAATACAAATGCAGTTAGTATGATGCGCCGAGCCCGGTGCATGCAAAACAGAATGAATGAATGCAACATGCTATCATACTGTATGCTAATTGAAACATGCCTTAATCTAACCATCATAAGCTGGTAAATAAAAGGGAGAAAGACGTGGGGTTGGAAGACATACATCACACACACGCACACTTATTACAATTATGCCCTCGCTCGGAGGGTCCGAAAGAATAATATACAGTCCCAAATGAATAAATAATACAGTCCCAATAAATATAAAAATCCTAATTAATTTACAAATGTAATCTAGGAAAGCTATAAACTGGCATGCAAGCCAGGGACTGTCTTGACTCTGATGAATGATGTATGTCGGGCTGCCTTGTGCAGAAATCCACTACGATGCCCCAATTAGCCTCTGTTTGCAATTGTTTTTGGAATGCGTGCCAAGCTCTGGAAGGCTGCTGATTCTTGATTTGCTGCCACAGAGAGCAAGAAAGGGGCATGGCAATGTACTTTCACATATGTATGCATACCTCGATCCTCGCGCCACCAATCACGCATCTCGATGCATGATGGCCGAGGAGTCGAATTGCACAACTCAATATGAAATGAATGCACATATGAACACAATAAGACCTAACTCCATCATGGATAATCCGGAGTGTCGGTGACTGGGAATTGAGACACGTTCCGTCACTCGGAGTACGAAACGTACCTCGTTTCCCGTGCTCGGGCTAACTCCTATCCCAAACACTATGCAAGATGCATGACATGCATGAATGCAACTAAGATACAACCTAACATGCACAATGCTATGAAATGGCATACACGATGCACGAGGTAACAAGGCATACACAATGCACTAACATACAACCTAGCATACGCAATGCTATGGAATGAAATGGCATACACAATGCATGATGGACTTACACCAACATAAGTGGACCTCAGCCACACTCACATAGGAGGCCATAAGATGAAAATGAGACAACTCGAAATGCGTGCACATGTGCACGCAAACCGAGGACCGCCCCTAAGGCACCAAATGCCACTCTAACAAGGCATGGCAAGACATGGAATGTGATATGCAAACATGCAAATTTCAGTAGCAAAATGAGATGCAAAACAGCCCCGAAACGTGGCAAAAATGCACCCGATGCATGGAATCAATCCCGAAACATGAAATTAGGAGCATGGAATGACCTATGGCTATGCAATACATGCATAATTTGTACATGAAGTGTGAAGACAGAAGCAAGGCAGCCCCACAACAAGCATATTTATAGTTTAAAACAAGGCCAAACAGGGAACACAAATGAGGCTAAGCTAGCATGCAAAAATGGCCCCGGGAGAGAGGTAATGAAGCAAGTAGCAGATTCTGGCCCTAAATGGCCAAGGTCCCTTCAACAATGTTTAAGAGGGGCCCAAAATATGATGTTTTACAGTTAAGGACCAGACCCAAAACAGTGTAAAAGTAGGCCTAAAATGCTATGCAAAATAAGGCCAAAAGGAGGTTTAAACACAAAGTATAGAAAGGATGCCTCAAATAGCCAAAGACCCTTAATGAAACATGAAGATGGGGTCAAAATAAGTCCATTTTTAGTTCGGACCAAAGTCCAAAAATAGAAGCACAAGAGGCTAACAAAATCATGCAAAAATGAGGCCACAAGAGGGGTATCAAAGCAAGTGGCAAATGGAGTCCTCAAACAGTGATGAGCCCTTCAAAAATATTGAATAAGGGCTCAAAATAAGCCTATTTACAGTTTACAACATGCCTCAGAACAGATTATAAACAGGCCTAAAATATCATGCAAGAAAATGGCATACGAGAGGGGGTAATGAAGCAAGTGCAAAAAAGAAGCCTCAAACAGTGAGAGGCCCTTAATGAAACATGAAAAATAGCTCAAAATAAGCCTAGTTTCAGTTAGGGTCGGAGCCCCAAATAGGCAAGCATAAGGAGCTAAAATATAGACCAAGAAAATAGCAAAAAGAGGGAAAATGAGACTCACCCTTGAAGACTAGTCTTTCATCAACTCTTGGCTTAAGAAAAGATGCTCCTTTCCTCTGGAATGGCCTCCGAACTGCTGGTATGGAGTATGGGTTGGTTGGCTTGGAGATGGAGTAGAAATGGATCCAAGAATAAAGGGTTTTGGTGCTTGGAATATAGAGAGAGAGAGAGAGATTGGATGTAGGAGGCTCCAAACAAATTTTCTAACCCTTTTTTCAGAGCTGGAGGGTCTGTTATATAGACACAAGAGGGTGGAAAAGAGGGGGGAAAAATGAAATTCAAATTTCCCCCCAAAATTGGCCTAAAGGGAGATAAAGGGGCATGTGATAGCTGCGGTTCTCAAACTGAAGAGAGCCCTTCAACAAAGTTGAAGAGAGGCTCAAAAAAAGATACTTTGTAGTTTATAACTAAGTTCAAAACAGCTCACAAGTAAGCCTAAAATACCGTGCAAAAATAGGCCTAAAAAGAGGTAAAGAGGCAAGTGACAGATGGAAGCCTCAAACAGCAAAAGGTCCTTAATGAAACATGAAGAGGGCCTCAAAATATGACTATCTCAAGTTTGGGTCAGAGCCCAAAAATGCAGAATGAAGGTTCGGGAGCCAAAACACGCAGTTCGGGGCCCCGAAAGTGGGCTGTTAGGCACCGGAAGTGGTGTCCGACCACGAAGTTGGTCTCTCGGACCACAGTGTCCCTCAAAAGGGAGGAAATAGGGTGTGTACCAAAAATCGGAGCAAACGGAGGAGGTTAAGCGGTCCCGAACCGAGGCACACGGCCGACAGCTCCGAAAAACCGGGAACCGGGCTCCAAACGGGAAAAATGGCCTACGACCACAAAACGTAGCCTACGGCCACTGAGAGATGGTCTACGAGACCTCTCCCTCCCTTCGGGAAGAGAAAACAGAGAAAACAGGGCCTGGTTCGCAAACCGAGGCAAAGCACAAAAGAGTTCGGAAGTCCGGAGGCAAGGTTCGCAGCCGGGACTCCGCAACCTCAGAACGAGCACGATATGCAATATCACCAAGCGCTCAATCAGTGATGTCTGAGTCTTAAGGTCGGTCAAAAATGGGGTGTCTACACATGTCAAGCCATCATTTTAGCACTTTTGGCCACTGATTTTAGACATGGCTGAGGCTTGTCCATATTAGTTTAAGTCCACCTTTTGCATGTTGCTCAAATGTTGTTACATTGCTTCATGTTTGCATGCTTTGGTTGCATGATGTTTTGCATGCTCATTACTTGCATTGTTGACACATGCTTAGCCATATTGCATTTTGTTGCATTGCTTGAGCTATATGACATGTTGTTGCATGCTTAGGTTGTAATGCATTTGGCATGTATTCTCTCTTTTAGCCACTTAACATGTTGTTACATGTTTGTGTGTTGTCCATGTTGCATGTTTGCATTGCTTGCCCTCATGTTCATGGTGCATACTTAGCTTGCATGCCTAGGTTGCATTGCATTTGCATGCATGCCTTGCCTTTTGAAATCACCATGATTGAGGTTGGGCCTTATGTGTTTGTTTGGTGTGCATTACATTTGACATCAAAATGCACAACTCGGCTCCTTTGGCCATCATGCATCGAAATGCGTGATTGGTGGCCCGAGGGTCGAGAACCATACTCCCTTGAGTTCATGACATGATAGGGAGGGTGGTTGTGCATACATTGCTTTGAAAATGCATTGCCATGCTCTGTTTGCCCTCTGCTGCTGTCAAACAGGATTCTGCAGGAAGAGATGGCTGGTCGGCCATCTTCAGTGCTGGCCGGCTATCCATTTTTGGCCGAGAGCACAATTTTTGGTCGATGACCTGTTTCACCTAGCCGGTGGTCGCATCTCATGGCCGATGGCCTCTCAGCATGTCTCCAAGATGTTTCAAAGGTGTCACAGAGGTTGGCACAGTTTTGAAAAGAGCAGAGCAGTGTAAACAGAGGCAACTGTGGCATGGCGATGGATTTTCGAGCAAAGCCGACCGAGCATGCGTGCATCCCTCTTCCTGAGGCTGTTTTACTACTTTGGTAGACTAATTGATTTGTTAATTAGTTAAGTGGTTTTGTAATTAATTAATTAGCTCGTGAGTTAGTTAATTAGGTGATTTGTATTATTCTTTTGGACCCTCCACGAGAGGGCAATGTTGTAATAAGTGTGCCTGTGTGTGATGCATGTCTTCCAACCCCATGTCTTTCTCCCTTTTATTTACCAGCTTGTGATGGTTAGTTTTAGGGCATGTTTCAATTAGCATACTTATGCTCGCATGTTTGCATTCATTCATTTGTCTTGCATGCACCGAGCTCGGCGCATCATGCTAACTGCATTGTATTTCAATTCCAAATTGAATACATGTTATATGTTGCATCTCATATTCCATCTTAGAGTAGCCGAGCCTATTCTAGTTGCATTATTGCATGTGTTGCATTAGCCATCTTAACATGAACTAGGATCATGCATCGATTACTAACTAGTTTCTGTTTTGGCTCGGAGTACTCGGTAAGTGTTTATGCTTTAGCATCCTTGTATATGTATGAGTGACTGCCATGATAGCATGCTTACCATGATGCTAACTGCTTATGTGATATAACTGCCTGAATGCCTGTGGGTGAAGGTTGGGTTGCTTGAATTGGAACAATTCATCGAAACTCGTGTTTTAGCCTACTTGCGAGTAGCAAACCTCAAAACATTTTCCAAACAAACGGATATGCGATGCTTTGTTCCAAATTAGGCGATCTAATCTATACTTGTTTTGTTGTGCGCATCACGTAGTAAAGATTAGCTAATTAATCGGAATAAGAACACATGTGTTTTCAAAAACAAGATATCATGGTTAGTAGAGGCCGATCTTTGATCGGGCGAGCGGGGGTGCTCATAGCTGACCTTCCCCCAATCGTACCCAAGTTCCCGAGCCGAGGCAACTTTGGTGATGACGGACACGTGGCCGTAGGCAACGAGTCAAGGTTTCCTAAATTTCCCCAAAAAAAATATTTAGGTGGCGACTCTGTATCTGGCAAAGTAGTCCATGTTTGGCACTTCTTTCTAAAAATCTGTTTTCAAAATGATTTGCTGGATTTGGACTCTTTGATGATTCATCGGTCTTGCATTGCACTCTACGAGATTAGATACAGGACCGTGACATTGAGTCCTGAACTGTAGTGAGCCCAAATGAACAAAACAGGGGGATTTCCCTCCCGGGACGTTCGGGGACGTCTACAATTTCTGGCGACTCTGCTGGGGAGTTAGAGAACTTGACTCGAACTCATGATATCTTGTTTTCATTACACTTATGTGTTTCTTTGCATTGCATGTGCATTGGTGTGCCTAGGACACCGTGTTTGCCATATGCTATTCCTGAACGGTTTGCCGGAGGCTCGCTTCGAGAAGCGTGCCATAAGGCTGACCGGTTACGGGCTCTGCCACGATGGGAACACAAACCCTGGTTGTCACCGGGGCACCCTTTTGACCATTCGACGTAGTGCATATTCGGAATTCATAGTGACCATTCCAAACTAGGACAGGTTGATTACCCGATTATAGGTTGTTTGAAACCGCTGCGTGCGTAGTGAAACCCTAGCTCCTGACAAAATAAGACAGGGAAACTCTATGTAGACACCCCATTTTTGACCGCCCTCGAGACTTGGGCGTTACTGATGGTTTACTTGTTGGAGAAAGGTGTGCAGGGCACAGGTCCGGTTTCTTCGGCAAGGAGAGAGGCGAATCTCAACTTCACACCCCATTTTGAACCAAAATTATTTTGGATGGTTTTGAGATCTTAAAACCCTCTCTTTCAAAACATTTTTGAAATAAAATTCCCACGATGTTCCGACGCTCGCATTTCGGTAAATGGTGCGCTTTTCGGTAAACCGAGCAAGGACAAAGTGGAGATGAATGAAAGAGAGATGAAATCTTTGAAAAATCTTTCAAAACACCTTATTTAGGGGTTTGAAGTTGAAGAGAAGAGGAGAAGAGGGGAGAAAACTAGTTTGGGAGAAGTTCAGGATGAATCCGGGTGGGAGAAAGACGAGCAGTCATCGCTAAATCAAGCTTATCTACCTATACACTTGGAGTTGAGCTATGAGGCCACCACCATTGGAAAGAAGACTTCTGGGGCTTCATTTTTCATTCAAGAATATCCTAAAGCCAAGTCCGGGTGGAGGAGATATGATTGGTTGAAGTCGGGCATCATCCCGGTTGGATCGAGTCTGCGCGGCTTCACCAAAAAGGGCATAACTTTTTCCACAGAAGGAATTTTAATGCAAGGTTTGTGCCATTGGAAAGATAACTTCCGGGGCTTCAATATGGACATCCACCGGCACTTTTTGACCTCATTGGACACCCATCGCCACTCTATTTAGCCGACCGGCCAGTACAAGGTGCAGGTCGGCAATTTATTGTGCCGACCGGCAATTTATTATGCCGATGACCCTTTTTCTTGGCCGATCTGACCCTTTTGACTCTCCCAGGCATAATGCATGCCAGCTGTGCCAGCTGGAATGCACAGAACCAGCTCCACGTGCATATATGTGCCTATTTTGAGCCTTTACACCACCTTTGCCCCCTTCTTTGCACCCTTTGCTCAAGGCTTCTTGAGGAAGCCTTGACCCCTTGTCTTGGCTTCCTCAAGAAGCCTACCAGCTGTCCAAGCTTCTTGAATAAGCCTTGACCCCCCTTGACCCTTTTTGGATAGCTTGTCTTGTAAGCTTGGCCTTTACATTGCCTATATAAGAGAGGTCCCTTCTCCTTTGTTTTGGTTGGATGTTTGGAACAAAAAACCAGAGATATATAAATATATCTGATATATACATACATACAACCCTCCATCACCCTCTATATCTATCCCATCCAAGCTTCCAAACACCCTTGGTTCTTGGCCATTTGCACTATAACTCATAGCACAAGGCATCCTTACTCCATTCCAGCAACTTGGGGCTGTTCATTAGAGCTTAGGAGCACCTAAAGTTGGTCCAAGAGGTGCTGGTTTGCTGGTCTTCAAGGGTGAGTCCTCCCCTTCCCTTTTCTAGTCTTTTCTTGCTTCATATCTAAGCCATAGTTGCTTGCACTTTTGGGCTCCGACCCAAACTGTAAATCATCATATTTTGGGGTCCCCTTCATGTTTGATTGAGGACCTCTTGCTTTTTGAGGACAGCAGCTAGCACTTCCTTCATTAGCCCTCTTATGCCATTTTTCTTGCATAGTATATTTGGCTTGTGTATAATCTGTTTTGGAGCATGATGTAAACTGAAAATAGGCTTATTTTGAGCCCTTCTTCAATATTGAAGAAGGGCTCAACACTGTTTGGGACCTCCATGCATGACTTGCCATTGAACCCCTCTTGGGTCCCCTCTTTTGCATGATTTATTAGGCTGTTGTGTCTCTATTTTTGGACCTTGGTCCGAACTGAAAAGGGGCTTATTTTGACCCCCTCTCCATGTTCCATTGAGGGTTTGTTGCTGTTTGAGACATATTTTGTATACTTCATGTTGTGGCTCTCTTTTTCCCCATATCTTGCATTGCATTTTGAGCATGTTTGTATACTGATTTGGGGCTTGTCATCTACTTCAAAGCATCATATTTTTGGCTCATCTTCAATTTTGTAGAAGGCCCTTTCTCTGTTTGGGGCCAGCATTTGTGGGTTGTCTCATATACCTCTCTTGGCCCCCATTTTTGTATGCCATTTTAGCCCTGCTTGTGCTTGCTATCTTGCCATGATTTGTACTGAAAAAATGCTTGTTTTGGGGCTGCCTTGCTTCTGTCTTCATGCTTCATGTCCAGATTATGCATGTTTGATATAGCTATAGGTCATTTCATGTGCCTAATCTTGCATTTCGGGTCCGTTTCATGCACTTAGTGTCATTTCGCTATGTTTCGGGGCTGTTTTGCATCATTTATCGCCTCTGAAATTCACATGCTTGTATGCCATCTTGCATCCCTTGCCATGCTTTATTAGAGTGGCATTTGATGCATTAGGTTTGGTCCTCGGTTTGCGTGCATGCGTGCACGCATTTTGAGTGTCTCATTTTGCCATGGCCACTGATTTTGGCATGCTTGCGAGCCATCCATGTTAGTTTAAGTCCATCGTTGCATGTTGTTGCATGCCTTGTTTGCTTACATGTTTAGGTTGCGTGTCTAGTCTACTTTGCTCCTTTGCATGCCCATGTTGCATACTAGATCACATGCCTAGATTGCATCGCATTGGCATGCATGCCTTGCCTCTTGATCAAGTGATAGAGGTTGGGCTTTATGTGTTTGTTTGGTTTGCATGACATTTGAAATCAAAGTTGCTAACTTGGCTTTTGGGCCATCATGCATTGAAACGCGTGATTGATGGCCCGGGGGTCGAGGGCCATGCTCCCTTGAGTCCATTGCATGATAGGGAGTGTGTCCATGCACATATTTGCTTGAAATTCCATGCCATGCACTGTCTGTCTGCTGTTGCTGTCAAAACTGTCCTCTGCAGGAATTTTATGCCGACCGGCATTATAGAGTGCCGACCGGCACTATATGGGTAGCCGATAAACTCCTAATTAGCCGGTAGAAATTTTGGATGGCCGGTGGGCACTTCCTCCAGCCGGTGGTGTACAGTAGCATGCAAGGAAGGTATTCTGGGACCTTGGCATTTTTTGGAGAGACATGGCAGTAAGAACAGAGGCAACAGTGCTATGGTGTGGGTTTTCCGGGCAAGACGGATCGAGCATGCATCATTCGCACATCCCGAAGCGGGGGCTGTGGCCACCTTTTCTATTCTGCATTTATTTGATAATTAGAGTTTTGTAATATTTTATTTTGTATTTGGACTGTATTAGTTGGGACTGTATATTCTTTTGTTCCCTCTGTGTGAGGGCATTTTTGTAATAAGCGTGGGTGTGTGTGTGTATGTCTTCCAACCCCCCATTTCTTTCTTCCCTTTTATTTATCTGCTTATGATGGTAGACTAGGGCATATTTAAATTAGCATAACAGTATGAAAGCATGTTTGCATTCATTCATCTGTTTCGCATGCATCGGGCTCGGCACATCATACAAACTGCATCGTACTTCAATTCCAAATTGAATACGTGATAGTTGTAGCATTTCACATGCCATGTCTAGGATAGCCGAG
The DNA here is from genome assembly GCA_036172215.1 of Camellia granthamiana. Lineage (NCBI taxonomy): Eukaryota > Viridiplantae > Streptophyta > Magnoliopsida > Ericales > Theaceae > Camellia > Camellia granthamiana. The sequence goes on from CM069914.1 coordinate 67,109,199, forward strand.
CCTGTCTAGATTACATTCTTTGTATGTGTTGCATTAGCCACTTAACATGAACTAGGATCATGCATATGATTACTAACTAGTTTCTATTTTGGCTTGGAGTACTAGGTGAGCTTTTATGCTTTAGCATATCGCATGCGTGTGAATGTTGCCATAATAGCATGATTACCATGAGGCTAGCTGCTTATGTGATATAACTGCTTGAATGCCTGTGGATGGAGGTTGAATTACCTAAATTGGGACAATGCATTAAAAAATTCTGAGTTTTAAGCCCACTAGTTAGTGGCAAAATCATCTTTTCTAAAGCCCACTTGAGGGTGGCAAAACCTGCATTTTAGCCTACTTGCGAGTAGCAAACCGTTTTCAAAACAAACATGTAGTGTTTTGTTCCAACTTAGGCGATTTGGTCTATACTTGTTTGCTGTGCGCATAATGTAGTAAATCTAGGCTAATAACCGGTATAAGAACACATAAAGTTTTCAAAATTGGATATCATGATTAGTAGAGGCCGGTTTTCGGACCGGGCGAGAGGGGGTGCTCATAGCTGACCTTCCCCAATCGTACCCAAGTTCCCGAGCCGAGGCAACTTTGGTGATGACGGACATGTGGCCTTTGGCACCGAGTCAGGGTTTCCTAAATTTCCCAAAAATAAAATATTTAGGTGGGGACTCTGTATCTGGCAAAGCAGTCCATGTTTGGCACTTCTTTTCAAAATCTGTTCTTCTCAAAACGATTTGCCAGAGTTGGACTCTTTGGTTCAAGATTAAGAACCGTGACATTTTGAGTCCTTTGAACTGTAGTGACCCAATATCGAACTGGAACCGGGGGGGGGGGGCTCGCACTCCCTCCCCGGGATGCGTTCGGGGACGTCTACACTCTACCCCCAACATAGGGGTGTTTTGGCTCTTACTTGCTTGCTATGTGCTTTTAGAGTGTGTCTCTACAGGAAATGCATGTATCAATTTGCAAGTCTGGTTATCAGGCCTGCGGGCATTAGTATTTGGAAGAATCGGTTTTACCTGAGGGTTTCAATTTACAGGGCAGAATTTTGGGCAGAATTCTGTAGGGAGCGCAGTCATTCAGCTTCGCTCATGATGGTTCTGGTGAAATCAGGCTGAGATGCTGTATGTTTTCTCTTTTGCTAAGTAGTCTTGGAACCATAGCTTCAGAAGGGTCTAATATCCCTCAGGTACTCTGGACCTGTGTTGTTATGTGATCAGGGGTTGAACCACCTGCAGGCGGCACTCAGTTTACTCCAGATATGGCGTATGGCACGCACTGTTTTAAGCATTTATGAATGCTGATTTTTGTACTTTCTGACTTGGGTATTGAGTCTGTCTTGTTGTATCGAGTCAGTCTTGTTGAGTCTGTCTTGTTGTATCAAGTCAGTCCTGTCGAGTCTGTCTTGTTGTATCGAGTCAGTCCTGTTGAGTTTGTCTCGTTGTATCGAGTCAATCCTGTTAAGTCTGTCTTGTTATACCGAGTCAGTCCTGTTTTGTTAGAGTCGGGTGATTCTGGGGGTGTTACCTCGGACATCACCATCTTGTTTTGTGTTTGTCTTTTTGCTTTCTTTTGAGTCTGTTTCTGCCTTGGAGCCAGTTATGCCAACAGATCTGAATGAAACAGCAGTGATTTTCACACTCTTGTGTTTGCTTCTGCCTTGCGCCAGTTGTGCCAGAAGTTTGAATGAAACGGCAGTGCATTTCACCTGCTCTTTTGTGCCTTTAAGTCATTGCATCGACCTAAGTTTTTCAAAACTTTTGGAACACTGCGGTGAAAACGAAGATGAAGGAATTTCTCGGGATTTGTGAAAATTTGATCAATCTGAGAGAAAGAGAGGCGTGCTAAGCCCTTAATGAATGAAATCATGCTTGTTAATGTGAGTATTGAGAAGGATCCTGGCTTGATCCAGATTGGTTCTACACTGTCTTCAGCGCGAGCGATTACTCGCTTTCTTAAAAGGTTTCAAAAATGTTTTGCGCCGTCCTGCGAAGACCTGTGTGGAATCGCTCTTGAGATTGTGCAGCCTAGGATCGCTCTCAGCCTCGAGACTCGACCCCTTGCTTTCGAACCTTGAACTTAGATTCAGAATGTTCAATGGTTAACCACAATGTGAGGCCTGTGTGGTCGGATCAGAAGTAGCCCTCGAACTAGGGGCAGGGAAGTCAGATCAAGAAGATCAGATGTCGTCAAAAGAAGCTTGCAAAGCTAGATCAGAAGCACCACTCGAACTAGGGGCAAAAGATGCCAGATTGTGCTCGAAGAGTCGAAGATGGATCATTCCACAAATCAATGAAGATCGGCAAGAATGCCAAATCCCAGAGGGGAAAAAAGAAGAAAGCATTGCTGAGGGATAACCGAGTTCCTACCCACAACACTAGGGGCAAATTCAGCCCCCGTTGGATGGACTCTTACACCGTCAGCGAACATCAACCACTCTCTTGGATTCAGACGAATTCGAGATCTCAGAACCATTTGACATGGACCAAGCTACACTTTTACCCTTGAAAGGCTCGTTGGGCCGAAAACCCGGAAGGGCGACCCAGGCAAAAGTTAGAGCAAGAAAAAGAACAAAAAGAACAAAAAAAAAAATGCAAAGAATGAAAAAAATGCAGAAAGATGAAAAAAGAAAAAAAGAAATGAAAAAGAAAAGAAAAACATAGCTCGCAAGGTTGAAAACCCAAAAAGGGCGGCCTTGGCAAAAATTAGAGCGCAAAAGGAGAGCAAAAATACCCGAGTGTACCTTAAACCCGAACTACGTAAGGCTTGATTCCCATGTTTGGGATATGTAAGCAACTTCATTCTGAAGTCCAGCCATAAACACTTCCAAATCGATTGTGTCCATGTAATGGTTTTGATCATCCTTGCATTTTCTGTATCCGAGAATTCGGTTGTGATCGTCATTCTGAGGACTAATTACAATGCGCTGCGGTGTCATTCAGACAAGGGGCAACTTTCCGTTGCCATGCATTGTGCTGCGGTGCCATTCAAACAAGGGGCAACTTTCAGTTGCTGACAAGGGGCAATTTTCCATTGTTTTGGATCTGAGGTTGTGTATCTCAAGAGTAGGTTCCGTGCTCGTCGAGCAATGGCCGTTTGTAAAAATAGTTTTTGAGAATTTTTACTGAGGTTGACTAATTTTCTCGAAAAGTATTCCATTTTTCAAAACTGGACCATTTCTTGGACCCAAAAATGGAAAATTTTCAGTGCTCATAGCCTAACTTGCATGATTTCAAATTAGAAAATTGAACAAGCGTGTTAATCTAACTCTCATTTTGGTTAAAATTGTTTTAGCATAAGCAAAAAATAAAAATGGTCAAAATGATGAACTAGGGGCATAGTTGAGTCAGGTGTTCTCTTCCCCATTGTTAACATACTTGCCAGAAAGGGCACTCTACTTGCCGGAAAGGGCACTGTATTCGCCAGAAAAGGGCATGACTGAAGCTAACAACAAAGGGCCGAAAGGCTCCCTCATCCTCTAAGCAACAAGGTATCAAGCCAAGTGCGAAGCACGAACTGGAATGGGGCAAGATATTCCACTCCCTCATCTGGACAGATCTGATCACGTCCAAACTCCCCAGCAAAGCATCGTCAACCAATGTCAGCTGCAGATTTGCTACACACCCAGTTGTAGCGCAGCCCCTCTGTGGGAGAGACTCACTGTTGTGAACAAGAATGAGAATCTGGTAGAATACCAGGGGCAAGAGCCCACAACTTCCTGCTTATCCATCAACCACCCAGGGGAGGGGTAAAAAAATGAGAGATTGAAGAATAGAGAGATGTGCGCTGAGAGAAAAAGTGAGGAAATGGCTTTTTTCAGAAAAATAGAGCCTGAGGGCTGAGTGATGTGAGAATCACAAATGAGAAAGGATGGGAAACAATACCCAGAGAAACTGGCTCCTCGTGCACTGAGAGGTCTCTTGCCATTGGAACACGTTTGTGCGTCGTGTCAGCCATTTTGTTTGTCTCGATTCTTGTTTTGAGTTGTTTCGGGTGTCTATAGATGTGTTTAGGTTGTGTGCCTTTTGTTTTCCTTTGTTAAGTCGTGATGCGTTGTGTCCAGTCGTAGACTCAATACCCAGTTGAAAACTTATTCTCACTCTCATTTTCAAAAATAAATCGTTTTGTGCTCAGAGTGCTGTGCCATTCTCCACATTTGTGCAAAACAGGTTTGGTTCTTTCATAAACTACAGGGTTTAACCTAGGTCATATGAGAACAGTAAAAACCAGGACCTATCTGAAGCTATATAGGTTCCAGACTGCAAAGCAAAAGAAAATGGGGAAAATTTTGAGCATCTGAGTATGTTTCACCTTCAAAAAATTCCGTGATTGTATTCCGGATGTACCTTGTCAAGACTTGTCAATGCCCCGAAGTATGAGTATGCCTCTACCTCAAGCGCAAGATCAAGCCTGCTTCAAAGTTATGCACCCTTCCACCCGCATTGTTATGCACTCCTCCACTTGTATTGTCATGAACACCTTACTTGCATTTATTTGCATCTTGTGTTATCTATCATTTATCCTTTTACGCTGAGCAACGTTTAGGATCGTTGTCCTCTGGGACTTTCTCAGGTTGCGCCGAGCACGCGCCTGATAGTTTGTTGGACCTCCTCTCACGATTTCAGCGTGGTTTGAGTGTCCTGTTCCTTACGCGATTTCAGCGTGTTTAGAATTTATCCCAGGTTGCGTTGTAGACGCGCTGGGCAGATTGTTGGACCTCTTCTCACGATTTCAGCATGGTTTGAGTGTCCCGTTCCTTACGCGATTTCAGCGTGTTTGGAATTTATCCCAAGTTGCGTTGTAGACGCCCTAGGCGGGTTGTTGGACCTCCTTTCACGATTTTAGCATGGTTTGAGTGGCCCGTTCCTTACGTGATTTCAGCGTGTTTGGAATTTATCCCAGGTTGCGTTGTAGACACGCTGGGCCGATTTGTTGGACCTCCTTGCCCGTTGAATTCCGATGTGTGTGTTGGTCGAAAAGTATTTGTGATCCTCCCTTGTGATTCTTGTTGTTTGGGTATTGTTGGAACATTGAGGCATCGAATCAGAAAATTAAGAATCTATCCCGAGTGTGGATCTGGTTTTGAACATTACAGGGGGTGTTTCAATCCGTGTTTGAGTTGTCTTCTATTTGGTTTTCTTCAATTTCAGGGACGAAATTTCCCCAAGGTGGGTAGATTATAACACTTTGTATTTTTGGGTTTAGAATTGAAGTGAGGTGTAATTGAAAGTTGTTAAGGTTTGGTGGTTATATATGGGTGCTCTCATGTCTTATTTTTGGACTAGGAGTTGTTTAGAATTGGTGAGTATAAGGTTGTTGCTATTTTTGTTAGAACAGATGCAAATTTCGGGGACGAAATTTCTTAAGGTGGGAAGGTTATAATGACTCGGATTTTAAATTTACATTGGATTGATGTATAGTGGTGCCCGTTACCTTGATGGGTTGGCAAGTGAACTTTAAATATTATAATTGAGGACTCTTGGATGATGTTTGGAACCTTGATTGAAACCTTAACAAGATATATAGATAAGATTAGATAAAAAGCCCCAAATTTGAGTTTGAGTTTTTGACCAGCCGTCACTCTTTTGCCACTTTCTCCTTCCATACTTTGAATTTGAATGTGAGGTTAGAACCATTGGAAAGCTTGTTTCCGGGGCTTCAATTTGGACACAAGAAGGACCTAGAACAGAGTCCCGATGAGAGAGTTATACCCGTTTGAAGTTTTCATATCTGTGCTGGAAGCAGAACCGCACGTGCGGAGAAAAGCGGCGCACGCGCGGGACTGTGCGGGCTGCAGCTCAAAAACGTGATTTTGAGATCATTTCTTACATTTTCTTTTCCTCTCTTCTTCTCCCCTTCTCCATGTCCGAAACCCTAGCCCCCAAAACCTTGATTTCCTCCACTTTTATCAACAAATCCACCATGGATCTTGCATCAAGAATGGAGAACAAGAGAAGATCAACATTTTTCCAACCGATTGAAGCTCGAAATTGTGGAGGAATCTCATCAAAGTTTGCTCCTTTGTTTGATTCTTGAGGTATGGGTCCTAGTTCTCCTTCAATGCTTACTTTGATAGATAGATTTGTGGTATTTTGGAGTATATAAATGCAAAATCTACATTTTGAGCATATAGTGTAAATCATGAAATTTTGGGGTTAGGGTTTGAAATGTTGGGGTTCTATTATTGGGTTTAGATTATGGTTTATGGATTATGGACCTAGGGTGTATGATACATGGGAAGATTGGAACAAAAAGTAATGGGTTAAGAAATTTGGATTTTTCTTGAAATTTCTAGATTTTTCTCGAAACCCTAGGTTGATTTATGATGATAATCAATGATTTGGCCCAAATTGAAAGTAGAATCATGAAATTGGTAGGTTGAATTATATATGTGCAAGTTTAATTGGAATTTGGTTATATTTGAAAATTATGTTTAAAATTTGCGAATGAACTTTGTTATGAGCGTTGTAAATCATGTTATAATGAGAAAGGAAATTGGGAGAAATGATTTATTAATGATATAGATGACATAAACTCGATAATGGAATGTTGAAATGGGATTTAAGAATTTCTCTTGAATTATGTTTAATGATGTTGAGTTGAATCATGTTGAATCATGTTGCTTATGTTGAATTGTGATGATTATGCAGAATTGTATTGATTATGTTGATTTTGGTTTTTGTGATCTAAGATGTAGAGTTTCCAAAAATGGGTTTAATCTCAAATCATTTTATTAAATTCCTAGTGGGCTTGTTTAGTCATTCAACTCAAGAGGATGATTCAATGGGGTTTCTTTATGGGGATGGGAAATGTTTGGTTTTTTGTGAAAACACTAGAAATTTAGAGATTTTGGGAAACATGGGAATGTTCATAAAACTCCTTTCTTTCTTTGAATAGAAGATGAATGGGTGTAAATTTCATAATGTGTTTTGCAAAGAATGGTAATCTTTTAAATATATTGAGTCAGAGAAATGGTTTTGAAAACTTCATGTGTAGTCCTGGATGAGACCATGTTGCTATAACTTGTGAAATGAGGAAGTTGTTGGTATATGGTTGACTTGAGAAGGAATGTTATGAACCATGGAAATTTTTGCAATTGCATATCATTTCATTTATTATTGTGCATGATGGTTCTAAATCAAAGAGATTTGCATTCATGACAGAAAATGATTTGTATGAGATATATGGAAATGTGTATAGGGTAAATACGTTGGTAAGTCTGGATAGGGGGTGTAGATGAATTTGATAAGTTGGCCTGAGTGTCCAAGGTGAAAGACTCGAAAGCCGCGCGGATAGGTGTCGAGCCTTCCGGTTAGTACCGGTAAAAATGATAGTTTGGTAGTACTCGTAGAGACTACTTGCAGACACCAGCCTAGGGATTACCAGTGTCGTATTTACCGCCCCTATTGAATTAATATTGGAAGTTTGAAATTGATGAAATCATATGAAAGTATTGAGAACATGGCGACTTGAAACAATGTATTGAGCTGAATATTTTTCCTCATTAATTTCCCTTGGCATGGCATTGCATTTACATTTACTTTTGTGTTGAGGAAAAAGCATAACTATATATATATACTTTGTGAGAATTCTCTACAGAACATGGAAATTAATTACAAAAAAGGTTGGTTTTCGAAATGAATTGGGTGCCAGCTATCCCGCCGTTGTAAGTCGGCAAAAGGTGGATTGTGTTGAACTATGTGTTGAGAAGTGTGTTGAGTTGATGATGTTATTGTTGCTTGTGATGAATTTGCGAAATTACATATTGATGGGTAATTTGGTTTAAAGAGGAAACGTGCATAGGCATTATTTGTAAATAATAGAAACAAAAAAAAAAAAGATATGATGATTATAGACTGATGGTAAACTTAATGAAGTAGTTGTGTTAATAAAAGTAAATTGTGAGCGTTGTTTTATAATTAAATAAAGGATTGGATTGAAAGGGGTTATTAACATTGTGTTATCTTGAAATGAAACTTTGCGGGTGTAATTAATTATGTGAATTAAGTATAGGAGAATTGTTGGCGAGTTAAAAAGGAACCTAAACTTGAAGTTATGGGGTTTTAAATTAAAAATGAAGAGTAGAAAAGAAGAATGAAAGGAAAAGAGAAGTATTAAAATGGAAAATTAAATGAGAAATATTTTGGGAATTGGTTAATAACCTTTAAATGATGTTGTATCTTAAATATGGTTGTTTCACAAGGATCTATGGTTTTCTAAAGTTAAGGGATGATTTTAATGGCTGAAGGTTTTTCTTAGAGGTGTTTAAATAGTTTTATTGAGAAAAAGATACCTTACTAATGATATTTTGAGATTATGAAATGTCACCCTACTATATGGTATCGCCCTGCATGCATGATCATTTCTATCTGTGTGTTAGTTATTGATCGAGGATTATGAGATTTCTACTGGGCATTAGTGCTCACCCCGTTGTTGTTTTATCTTTTTACAGGAAGGAAGTTTGGATTATTTGATTGAAGATGTATGGAGTTCTTGAGTCCGTTTGTATGACTTCATAGTAGATGTAAAGGAAGTGGATTTTATATTTGTATTTATTTATTTGTAGCACAATAGGGGATTGACATGTATGATTGTCATTGTATTGTTCATTGAGAGAGAAAGAGCATGTATCACGGTATTCCTATTACCCAAGTGTAATAGATATTTGTTTATGTAAAAAAAAAAAAAAATGACCTAATTTTAAGGCTTTGGTAATGTTTCCGAGTAATAAAAATTGGGGCGTAACAGATTTAAAATTGATTTTAGTTACCAATTTATAGTGGTTGGTTATAGCTCATTATGATTATAGGACTTGCAAATTTGTGAAATCAAAATTAGCTTTGTCTCATTATAGTATTCTATTACGTAAAGTGGTACTTTCTCTGTAGTAAATTATTTCTTAGGCACGAAAACTAAATAATTTAAAATAATGTATTTTTGTGCCAACTTTTTTTTTTTTTAAATATTAAAGCACAGCTATAAGTACTTAATGAGTGGTTTTAATTGGTGAAATTTTTAAGAATTTAAGTACAAGAATATATTATTTTAAATTTTTATTTTTTGTGTCAAACATAATTTGAGATAGTGAAAATATTAGTTATTATCCACTGTGATCATTTTGATTATTTCGATAGTAACTTTATATCGTGGGTGGTGTTAACTTATGACTAATGTTATTATAATCTTAATCAAATTTATTCCTTTAAATCAAATGTTATTATAACCTTAATCAAATTCATTGCTTTAAATCTAATGTTTTAGAGAATATTTTTTAATGTTTTTTTAGTTTCATAACTAAAAATATAAAATGAAAAAAATTGAAATATTTAAGAATGACTTTTGGAGTTTTTATGACTAATTTGTGTACAAAATAGAAAGAATGGAAATAAATTTTTAACTTTTTTGTGTGACTTTTTAATCTTTTTTAATTAATTTAGCCAATTTTCAAAGATAGACTAGAAATGTAAACATTCATAATGACATTTGATTTACATTACTCAGTTTAGATTGATCTTTACAGTTTGCATGAAACTAGTAAGATATTGCCGCATCCTCTATGGTCCATTTGATTACATAGATAGTTAGACATAAAAGGATAGATAGTCATTGATAAGTTTGAGAGTGACCTTCTAACATTTTACAAGAAACTATTAAGGTTTTGCCCCGTCCTTTTTGGTCCATTTATTTAGCTAAATAGTTAGAAATATAAAGTTTGATAGTCACATATTTGTTTTACAATGATAAGTTTGAAAGTGACATTTACATTTTGCATGAAACTGGCAAGTTCATGCCATGTCCTTGTTGGTCTTGATTTGCTAGAAAGTTAGGTTTATATAAAAAGTGATGTTCTTTTGTGATTATTTAATTTTTTAACAAAATACTTGAAATATTTAGGACTGAATTTTTTACCTTTCATAAAAAAAAATGTGCAAAAAGTAAAAAGTAAAAAGAATGAAAATTAATTTTTAACTTTTTTATATGATTTTTTAATTTTTTAACATTTTAATTTTTTAATTTATTAAATTTAGAAATACAGAGTGCAAAGATTTATAGTGACATTTGATTTACAATACTGTGTTTTGATTGACCTTTACCGTTTGCATGAAACTAGTAAAATATTGACGCATCATTTAAGGTCCATTTAATTGCATAGATAGTTAGACATATAGATAGTCATGGACAAATTTGGGAGTGGCTTTCTTACATTTTAGGGCAAATTACCAACAACCCTTAAGGTTCAAGCAAAATATAAAATACCACTATGTTTTCAAAAATTACAAAATATCCCCTGTCAAATAACCACGTTAATGGAGGCAGTAAATTTACAAAAGTACCCTGTGTCTCTCTAATGCAAAAAAAAAAGTGATGATATTCTGCAAAGAGAAGTCATGTCAAGCCCATTCCATTAGAAAAACAAAGAGTGCTGCTATTAGTACTTAATTTTTTTGGACCTCACTACAACATTTTCTTAGTTTAGTGACATTTGAAAGTGCCACAAAACTATTCTTATAATGACATTTTTTGGTCTTGTGGCATTTTGAACAAGTGCCACTTCTATCGATGCCACGGTAGATACGAGTGCCACGGTAGATACTTGCAAGTGCCACTGCATCATCATGACTAAAAACTTTCAATGACATTTTAATGTCATGGTAGATATTATTTGTGGCACTATCAAGCGTCATTAAAAAAAGAGTTAGTGACACTTATAAGTGTCATTACACCATCAAGACTAAAACCTTTCAGTGACACTTTAATGTCATGGTAGGCACTATTCGTGACGCTATCAAGTGCCATTCGTGACGATAATTCGTTGTAGAACAATTTGATCTGCTCTTGCAGAGACTCGAACCGCCAATCTCTCGCACCATAAACCTTATACACCACACTCTTCCCACTACATCTCTATAGCACCATATGATTATATATGCAACATATATTATTTATATAGTACATACATCCATATTAATATAAAAGTATATGTATAAACATAATTATTTTATTGAACATAATTTATAAAAAATAAACTATTTACTAGTAAAATAAAAAAAGACCACTTTTGGCGACTAAAAATATTTTTTGGTCGCCAATTCTATACTTTTGGCCACTAATTGTTTTTTAGTTGCTAAAAAACTTAACTTTTGCCGACCAAAATCGGATTTGGTCACCGAAGATGCACTTTCAGCTACCAAAATTTTGGTCGCCAAAAAATTTAATTCCCGCCTTAGGATTTTAGTTCTCCCGCGCTAAAAATAACCACTTTTGGCGACTAAACTTATTTTTTAGTCGCCAATTATAGACTTTTGGCTATTAAAATTTTTTTAGTCACCAAAAAGCTTTACTTTGGGCTACTAAAATTTTTTTTGTCACTAAAACCCATATAATCAGTGACCAAACTTAGTTTTGGTCGCCAATTGTAGACTTTTGGCTACTAAAATTGTTTAGTCGCCAAAAAGCTTTACTTTTGGCTACTAATACTGTTTTGGTTGCTGAAAGCTATACTTTCAGCGACCAAATTTTTTTTGGTCAGGAAATTTAGTCGCTGAATATGCTTTTTCCTGTAGTGTATATTGAGTTTAATTTATTTATTTTTAATCATTTACTGCATTGTAAAAATTTTAAAAATATATTGGCATTTTTTGTTTTTTCAAAAATGCCATTCTAAGCTTGGAAAGTTTTTGACTTAGTGGCATTTCTCAAAATGCTATAAAATATTTGTTTATGAAACTTTTCACCTAAGTGCCATAAAAAGTAATTTGCACCTACTTAGTGTCCTGACATTTTTTAAAAAATGCCATTGCTACTAAAGTTTAGTGGCATCTGTTGGTAAATGTCACAAACATAATTTTTTGTGTCATTATTTTATAAAATGTTATAAAATTGATGTGACATTTCTTTATTGAAATGCCACTAGAGCCTTATATGTTTGTGGCTTTGTGGCATTTATCTAAATATGTCACCAAATATTATTTTTGTGGCATTTTCTAAAAACATGCCCACTAGTATAGTGTCACTAAAGTGTGTTTTTGTTATAGTTTTGTGACACTTGTTCATTGAAATGTCACTAGAGCCTTTTATGTTTGTCATTTTGTGGCATTTTTAAAAAACGTGCCACTAAATATCATTTTTGTGGCATTTTCTAAAAATATGCCACTAGTGTAGTGCCACTAAAGTATGTTTTTGTTGTAGTTTTGTGACACTTGTTCATTGAAATATCACTAGTGCCTTTTATGTTTGTCGTTTTGTGGCATTTTTAAAAAACGTGCCACTAAATATCATTTTTTGTGGTATTTTCTAAAAATATGCCACTAGTGTAGTGCCACTAAAGTATGTTTTTGTTGTAGTGCCTCCTAATTCTCATTTTTTTTATTACAATTATACTTTGAAGTAAAATTACATTAAATGACAACTTTTAATGGAATACTCACCCACCAAATGAAAACAATTAAAATGACGCTCTACAATATTATACACATACCTTCATCTCTAGCTATACATATACATATTCTTTACCAATCTAAACTCTAATTGTATTTTTCTTCATCACTATCCTAAACCCACATATTCATCTTCAATGAAAAACATTTGAAACTACCTAATCAATTAATGTTTTGTTTGGTGGTTTTAAATGTGTTCAGTGTTCCAAATTAGTTAACGTAGTAAACAATCCAATTATAGACTCCAAGTTTCTACATATGTCTCTAGTACTTGCATAGCTACAAGTCTTTGCTTTCACCATAACCCCACTATTTTGAGTTTTTCTTGATATCTAATACCATTAATTATATACCCACCGAATCTCGTGGCCTTTTTCTTAGGTCCCAATGCCAAAGTTTTAATCTCATATGACAACACAACATTTTCAATAGCTAGAAACTCTTCAACCTATTTTTAAGAAGTTAACAAAATTAAACATCAACTAACAGAGAATTAAAAATTAAAAAAATGAGAATTGAAAATTGGAAACATGTAAGTTATTAGTACTTACATGAGAATTGAACCATCTGGGATACTCATCATTGTGACGGCGATCCACATCAAAATCTTTGAGATGACGATGTGACTGCTTAATAAAATCATGATACTCCCTACACATTTAAAGTACTTATAAAATGCAAGATACTTATTCATGGTATCAATAAAATTTTGGACAAAGATTTGTATCTTACTCTCGATATAGGACAACCGCAACAGTGTTAAACAACACATACCGATGAGCTTGTACCCATGATGTGTTATCAAGCGCAAACCCTTATCCTTTTCCTAAAGCATGACCCAATAAAATCTTAGGATTGTTGCTAACATCATAATTCCTTATTGGTTGATTCAATTTTGACTCGACTCATCCAAGTACCTTGAGTAAAAGGTCATACACTCTTCAACTAAGTATCCATCTGCAATTGAACCTTCTGAATGACTTCGATTATGCATATATGACTTACGTGTCATAAGATACCTATAAACAAACAAATGCACACCTGACTTTCAGTTATAAACAAACAAATGAATACAAATGTAAATTGGAGTAGAATTGCATACCTTTCTATAAAGTACATCCAGCGATATTGCACCGGACCGACAATCTTGGCCTCCTCTGCTAGGTGAATGGGCAAGTGCACCATTATATCGAAAAAGGATGGAGGAAAAATTCTCTCAAGATGGCAAAGTGTAAGAGCAATTTGGGATTGAAGACGATCTAACCCATTTGGCTCTAGAGTTTTGGAGCACAACTGCTTGAACAAATTGCTTAACTCAATCAATGGTTCAACCACTTTCTTCGGCAACAAATTTCTCACTGCTATTGGAAGTATTTGTTGAATCAATATATGGTTATCATGACTTTTCAATCCAGATATACTATGTTGTTTGAGGTTAATACGACGAGAGATATTGAATGCATACCCACCTAGAACTTTGATATTCTTTAGGAGTGTACAAAACAAACCTCTCTCTCTCTCTATTATTCATAGCGAAACATGCAGGTGGTAAATAATACTTGTTCACAACCCCTTTTTTAGGATGTAGTGCCTTTCGAATTCCCATATCTTGCAAGTCTCAACAAGCATTTGAATTGTCTTTTCTTTTCCGTTCAACATTTAATATTGTCCACAATACATTATCACACACATTCTTCTCAATGTGCATTACGTCAAGATTGTGGTGAATCAAATTATGCTCTCAATGTGGAAGCCCAAAGAAAATACTCATTTTCCTCTAATTATGATCCTTCTTGTTGTCCTCTTTTTCCTTTCCTTTCCTGGTTCTTTTTTGTCTGTTAGTTGGTTGATGCTTAGGCCCTAGCTATCGTAATACATTAGCCGCTGATAACCGAATTGGACATGGTTCAAATTCAGAAGTTGCATCAAAAGACGCACCATTTTTTTGAAATTTGTGACTCGCATTCAACTAGCGGCAATGCCCCATGTAACAAACTTTTCTTCCATTCTTCAAATATCGATGTCGAGTACATATGTTACAGCAAGGACAAGCTAAAGCACCTTTCGTGCTCTATCTAGAAAAATTTGCATATGTAGGAAAATCATTTATTGTCCACAATAAGACCGTGTGCATTCAAAACATTTGATTAGTTTCTCCATCGTACATCTGAACACCATTTTCCCACAATTCATTCAGTTCATCCACTAACAAGCACAAATAGACATCAATGTTATTGCCAGGTGAAGAAGGACCATCAATGAGCAATATCATCATCATATGAGGTTGCTTCATTCACAACTACGATAGCAAATTATAAGGCATCACAATAACTGGCCAACTACTATGAGCAACATCCATTGCCTTGAATGGATTAAATCTATTTGCTGCTAAACCTAGTCTGACATTGCGAGGCTCACTCGCAAACTTGGGATACAAAGTATCAAAATTTTTCCAGACAAGAGAGTCTGCAAGATGTCTCATTTTACCGTCATCAATTCGGCCCTTTGCGTGCCATCTCATTAATGAAGCAGTTTTGGATGACATAAACAATCTTGGAAGCCTTGGAATCAAATGAAAGTATCTCACAATCTTCTGGGGAATTCTTTGTTGCTTCTTTTTATAATCATTCTTCTCACCCCCAAATTGTTTGTATCTAGGCGTCTAACACACTATGCAATCATCCCTACTAGTTGTCTCCTTCCAATACAGTGAGCAATCTTTTGGGCATGCATGTACCTTATGATAATCGAGGCCCAATTCCCTAAGGAGTACCCTCGTTGCATAGAACAACTTTGGCAAAGTTTCACCTTTTGGGAATGCATCCTTCAAAAGCTTAAGCAACATTGTGAAAGACTTGTTGTTCCATCCACTAAGGCACTTGACATGCAATAATTGAACAACAAATGAGAGCGTTGAAAACTTGTGACACTCTGGATACAACTCTCTTTCGACCTCCTTCAATAAATTGAAAAATCTTTCAGTTTTCTTATTTGGGCCTAGTTCGATATTAGGACTTCCTGTCTTATTACTAGCAAGATGAATCAAGCTTGGTGGAGGAAGTCCGAACCCCTCATATATCATTTCATTGACTTCATCGACATCATTCGAATCACTAATATTCTCATTCAATGGCACAAATGCTAGTAAATCTTCTCCGTCAAAAATTCATCTGGTGTAGCTTGGAAGAAACCCATTGATCATTAAATGTTTCCCCAAAAGGTCTTTCTTTACTAGTTTGACATTCCAACACCATTTACATGGGCATGTGACTTCATTTGATAGAGGATTATTTTGGCATGCAAGTTTAACAAATTCCTTAACCCTTTCTATATATTCTAGGTGCAACCTATGCTGATTTATCCAACTTTTATCCATCTGACTTTTTCTTACACTACAAATGTCACTGCCAAATCAACAAAGTTCAAAATTATCATTTCATTTTAATTATTCTTAACCTCAATTAAGTACCTTATAATGCATGCGACATGACACCATTCACCTCTAACTCTTGTTTAATAGGTTGGTTCATCCTACTTTCCCATTCAGGAATGCATAATCTATATTGTAAAAAGTAGCTCATACCTCTCTATCCATCTCTAACGAAATTTCGGCAGCATCTCCCCATAGTTCTCCAAGTACACGACATAGACTGGGTGTACTGCTACACCTTGTTTAGTATACACCTAGAGAACATGAGGAGCTACTACACAAAATCTCTACAAGATGGACTACATTTAAGTAGTAGAACTACTAATTACAACATAGACTTGTGCTCTTGAACTGTCCAAACTAGACAATCCAAGAAGAGCTTCATCAAAGATGACTAAGTTTCTCTAATGAAGATTCTTGGACAGGTCTACGGCTATTTATGCATGCATGGATAATTACTTGCTAAATTAACAACTGTCATGATTTTTGCATCCCGGTGGTGCAACCTGAATCAGAACTATCAAGCATACTAGAATCATTTCTAGCATGAAGAAACTAATAGTTTCTACAATGCTCTTAATAGATTATGATATAGAGCTTCATCAAAATGACTAGGTATCTCTAATGAAGATTCTACAAGAACAACCAAATTATCCTGATTGATCACAAAGTAAAAAAATTCCATGATTGTAGTTGATTGCACATTACATGACTGTAGAGGTGTCTTATTTTTCTTACTATAATCATGTTGAATAGGACACCTCTAATGAGCTTATGTTAGCCAACCACCACAATAGAGGTATCCTATTTTTCTTTTTCAAGAATTTTTTCCTCAGTCTCCTTGTCTTTGATACCAATTCAACAACTGGTGTCAGAGTTAAAAATGTTTTGTATCGTTTTATAAATCCATATTCTAACACCCTTTGCTCTGACAACTATGACGGTAGTGATAAATGAATGAACAAACTAACAATTGTTCTAGGCAATTGAATACAAAAAGCAACTCAGGGAAATTTACAAATGGGCTATTCTAGGACAGATTGATTCATGGCTAACTCAAATTACCGTATTCATCAGACCCAAAAAACAAAAACAAAAATTACTCAATTCATCAATATTATTTTCAACACTTTCACATTCATTTCAAAATAAGACCATTCAGATTTAAATAGGAGAATCATCCAAAATAGGTCTTTCCATCTAAGTTACAATTATTAAACTAAGTCATTGAAATGTAATAGTAACAATTTATTTGTTTTGTGTATTACATCATTTCTATGTTCAAAAACAACATTAAAGACAACTTTCAGAAACAAAGATCACCTACTTGAGTAAATAATCAAACACATCATCAATTAGTTCTCTCAAACAGAGATAAAGCAAGAAGGGAGAAGAAAATTACCAGTAACAGTTCAGAAGAGAAGTCGTCGAGTAAGCAATGAAACACACATCCAATTCAAGATAAGGATCAAGTGAATATTAACTAGTTTTTCCCCCAAACAGATTGCAATGCTAAAATCATAAATAATCTAAAGAACTAGAACAGCAAGATCATTACAAATTATATAAAGTATTTTTTTATTATTATTTTAAACTAAAGCATGAAAAAAGTTAATCAACAGATTTGACAATGAGAAAGTAGATAATGAAAAATGTACCTGAGATAAGAGCAAGAGAGATTGATCTGGTCCAAGAATGATATCGATTTTGGATCTGCCGATTTGATGAAGATCAGATCAAGTTCAAGTTCGAGTTCGCTGAAGAACAGCTAGAGCAAAGCCCTCGAGTGACAGAGATCGATGAAGAACAGCTAGAAAGTTTGATTGCGAGCGACATAGTGCAAACCGTGGTGTGTGAGAGTGAGAAACTAATCAAATGCAAAATCTGCAATCCAACAAGCGAACAAGAGTATGTTGTTTGAAATTAAGTGAGAGAGTGTGAGTTTGTTTGAGAATGAGAGTGAAAGTGATGGTGAGAGCTTCAAATCGAGGGTTTTGGAAGAGAGGGAGACTGAGTTGTGGAAGAGATTGAGACAGGGAGAGACTGAGTTGAAAGAGACGGAGGTTTGGACGGTCAATAAATTGACCCAATACGATGCCTTTTAACTGAGATCAGAGACAACGGGTATGTTTGGTTTGCATTTGGGAGATGAGTTTTAGAAAAAAATTTCTAAAAATTGTTTGGTTTGAGTTTTTCTCAAAAAATTTTCAAAATCACTTTCTTTCTCTTACACATCAATCAATCACTTTTTCTCTCTCCTCTCTCCTTTTCAATCACTTTTTCTCTCACACACATCTACTCAAATTTTTCCAAAATATCAAATCATCCCAAACTCCCAAAAAAACAACTCTTCCAAAATATACAACCAAACAAACCAAAAAAATTTCTAAGCTCTCTCCCCAAATTTTTTTTCAAAAACAACTTTCCCAAAAATAAACCAAACAAGCCCGTTTTTCAAAACGTTGTGTTTCATTAATTCATAATGGCGTTTTCATAAACGCCATAAAAGAACTGTTGCAATAACCCCCATTTTCCTGTAGTGAGTTAAGCAAGCGTGGCCCATCATTAAACTGGGATGTTCCCTCTCACATGATATTAGCACACAATCTCAATTCATGTAACACTAAGGTGTGTTTGGAACCAACCAAGGAAATTAAAAAATAAAAAATCATTATAAAAATCAATTTAGAAAAATTACAAATTATTTTTAAAAAAATTAATTTCCAAACATCACCTAAACAAGTATCCAATAATTATTTTGAAGTGAAATCAGTGAATTTATTTTTGGGACAATCTTGGGAAATTTAAAAAGTGTGATACAACATGTGATCACACCAAAATGGATGTACACAAAAATAATTAGTATGGATATATTTATATATTTTAAGGAAGGGTAAATTTAGGAATGACAATGGAGACCCTATCTAGTGGTTACCTATGGAGATCCAATCCAAAATACATGGGTTTCTCCCATTTTTCTACCCATCAGGTTAGCTTGGTGGAATAATTTAAATCTCCATTGGAGGTGGGTAAGGGATGCGTACCCACCCATTTCTCCATATGTTTTGACACCACTTTTTTTAAAAATAAAAAAATATTTTTTTTCGAAAAATTTAAAAATAAAAATTATTTTCAAAAAAATTAAAAATTATTTTTTACAAAAAATAAATAAATATTTTTTTTAGAAAAAATTAAAAATAAAAATAATAAGTTTTTTTGAGTAAATTACAAATACACTTCCTGAGGTTTGCTTAAATATGAATTGCCCCCTGTAGTTTGAAAAATTACAAATACTTCCATGTCAAAATTTTTTATTTAACAGAATTAATGGGAAAAGTGAAATTTCGAACTGTTCACCTATACAATAATAAAATTATCTGAATTATTAATTGAAATAAGTTTTAATATTATTAAAAACAGTTAATTAACTTGATGATTTATTAATAAAATAACCTATTTGTTTTGAAATTATAAACCTTAGGGGGCATAATGTAATTTCTAAAATCACAGAGGGTAATTTGTAATTTAAGTAAACCTCAAGGGGTATGTTTGTAATTTATCCTTTTTTTAAAAAATAAAAATATTTTTTAAAATATATATATAATATTTTTTAAAATAAATTTTTTTTTAAAAAAATGAAGTAAATGGGTCAAGTCGGGGATGGGGAAAACCCAGACCTGCTAGGGGATGGGGAGGGCAGTCGCCACAGGAGACAGGGTTGGAAAATGTGAAAAAATTATAATAAGGGAATGGGGAGTTAATATCCGCCCCTTGCCCCCATTGCCATCCCTAGATAAATTACAACAAATTCCCTTCAATTATGATCAATTATCTATTCTAATATATAAATTGAAGGCTTCTGGTGGTGTTATGTTATGTAAAAAAGAAAAGCACAAAATTTGAAACCAATATCATGAGCTTGGCAAAGCAAATCTTACTACTTAAGTAAGAAATACTATATGTATATTTTTTTTATCATTATTCTTATACTATTATATTTTTTTTTTTGAATTGCACATGCATTACATGTGCGGCCTACTAATTTGCTAATATTTAAACCCCTCTAGCAAACCCTTGGGGTTGTCACATGTGCAACCCATGACATGGCAAATTTTGTAGCCAAGATATAACATCCTTAAGCTTGGGAAGGACATGATTCGTTGATGATGCTTCACGGTGAAGATTCATTGGTATATATGCATTATCTACATGTATATATACAGTTTGATAAATGGTCATTGATTTGCTTTGTAAAATATTGTTGTTAATTGATCTTCTTAAAATGAACGGAATATTGATAACTGGCATGGAATTTGCTGGGTTTGTGATAAGTTGCCTTGGGGAATTAAGTGTTGGGGATATAGTGACTTTATGAGCCAATGAATTTTGTTATTTTGCTCATTATTTTTCTTTATTGTATTTTGTAGAGGTATACTTGGAATTCCGTTCTTCAGGGATACGAGCTGGCAGATTTATTTTATTTGCACGCTATCCTCATTTCTCGGAGCAAATCCTTCATTTGTCCTTTGGGTTCCTGAATTGGAAGATGCTTTTGGCCCATATTGGCTAGGGACAAGTAAGGAATATGAAAGCTTATATCTGCTGCTGTCGCAAGATAAACGAGATAGGGAAAGAAGGGGGTTGCCTGTCTGTCGTCCCGAAGATCCTTCCGCAACACTACAGGAAAAACATACGCATATCGGAGAATGCATAAATTTAATGAGACAATTATACGAGCACTTTGACAGGATGAAATATGAAATTAAAAGAGCTAATCCAGTAATGTGTTATTTTATTTTTTATTCTTTATTTACAGGTTTAATTTGACGTTACGTTCATAGCGTTCACTCTTTTTTCTTCTTCTTCTTCTTCTTCTTCCTCCTCCTCCTCCTCTTATAGGAGTTCGCGCTTCATTCGAGATTTCAACTGCAATGGCTTTTTGACTATATTTTTCCCTATCATATTCAACGCTTGGTGGATGCAGTTGAAACTCAGCAAATTCCAATCTAGTAGATTGGGTGAAGTACAAGGCTTTTAGAGAAGCTAAGAAAATTGGTTTGGATCTTTCCTCATAGATCCTAGGCCTTGCTTGAATGTTTGTGAGTACTCATGAGTTCATTAGAGACTTGAGAGGGCTTAAGAGTGTTCTTTATGTCTATTTCTTGAAGAACTTGGTGGTGGATTCACTTACTTGCAGTTTTGATTTGCATACTTGAAGCTTTCCTTGTAATAACTCAGTCCCGATCTGTTTATGCTAGTTGGCATCCCTTACCTTGTACTTGCATTGCTTCCAAATTCTTGATAATGATAGGTTTGCATTTGAAATTTAAATTATTGTAATTGAGACCAATTTCTAGATGCTTTGAAACTTGATTGTGTCTTAACGCGGTGTTTGGGCATGATTGGACCAAAAGTCTTAAATTCAAGTATTTGTTTTTAATTAGTCTGCATTCTTTTACTTTTTTTTCTCTCTCCATACTTCAAATCTTGATGTGAGATTAAAATCATTGGAAAAGCTTACTTCTAAGGACTCAATTTAGACTCAAAATTTGCCCAAAACAAAGTATGAACGCCAGAGTTATGCATATTCGAAGTTCAAGCATTGAAGTTGTCAAGAGTAGTTCGCTTGAGCAGTAAGTTTCACTTAAGTGGTCTATGTGACTTTTTATACCTAAAAGACGCATTTTTTTTTTCTTCATATTTTAGTCCAATTTCACCTCTCTCTCTCTCTCTATATATATATACACACACTACAACATATAAGAATTTTATACACTAAAGTTTTTGGTCTCTAAGGTCTCAAAAAATGAAAATTTTGTTGCAAAAAATATTTAGGGACCAATTTTTATCATCGTAAGGATAATCGCTGAAAGATCGTCCCGAAAAGTCAAAAATAAAATTTTTAGCAACAAAATTTAAAAAATGTCACTAATAAATAGACTTTTAGTAACAAAATAATTTGGTCTCAAAATGATTTTTTTTTTGGATAAAAAATTTGGTCCCAAAAGGATAATTCATCACTAATGTCCAATTTTTGTTGCTAAAAAAATATAAGAGCGACACTTTTTGTAAGAAAAATATTTAGTCTCTAAAAAGTAATTTTGTCCCTAAATTTTAGTCTCCAAAACCTTAATTTTCTATAGTGACATATATATATATTCTCTCCTTATATCTGTACACCCAAGAACATATTTGTATAACTCAAGATTTGAAGGCCTTGAAAGTTATTCTACGCGTCAAGTTACTACTAAGCCATCAAAATGAATTTGTTTTGATCATCATCTCTTTTAGGGGTGAGCATGGTTCGGATTGGACCAGATTGGAATAAAACCAAGACCAATCTGTTATTTACGGTTTCTAAAAAATTGGAACCAATCCAATCCGTTTAAATCGCGGAACCAATCCGAACCAATCCATTTAAACATGGATTGGATTGGTTTGGGATCACGGATTTACATAATTAAATAATAAAAAAATATATATAACACTTTAATTTCAGAAAAATATAAATATAACACCATGTTAGTTTCATAATAGCAACATGTCTTTTCATAATAGCGACAAATTGTTCTAGAATTTAAACAACTATAAAAAAACTAGTTCCACCATAAGTATTTAGACCATTACAAATTAACACTAAAAACTAGCAAACAAAAGTAATAAAAGAAGATACTATGCAAGTTTAGGTTCGGATTTAAGTTTTATATGAAATAAGAGAAGATACTATGCAGGAGGATATATAATAAAAATATAGACTATTTATATACGGTCCGGATCGATTTCAATCCGGAACCGTGGAGTTCAATCCGAAACTAATCCGTGAACTACGGATTTTCAATTTTTCAATCCGGAACCGAACCACGGATTCAAAAAACCAATCAAAACCTACAGGATTGGACTGGACTGGATCGGATTACGGATTTCACGGATTCCTTGCTCAGTCCTAATCTCTTTCGTGGAACTGTGATTCATTTTCTCTTGAGGGAGTGATTTCTTCTCCCTTTTCAATATGGGTTTGTAAGATATGTGCGGTAATCTATATATTATATAAAGAAAATGGAGTTTTTAATTCACAAGCCTTGTGGGAGTTTCAATATCTCAATTTTAATTTTCTAATTTGATTAAAAAAAAAATCTCAGCACTTATTGACTTCTCCCAAGTTTTTTTGACTTCTCTCATACACACCCTTTTCAACTTCTCCTATATCTATTTAATTATTTTGGAAATAATAATTATCCCCCCTTTTCAATTTCTCCCATACCTATTTAATTATTTTGGAAATAATAATTGTTTCGTAATTTATGGATTTCAAATGGAAAGATAACAAAAATATTTTATAATCTCTCCATTCTAATTTCTCTTATCGATTTCTAAAAGAAAATATTAAAACTTGTCTTTGTAACGCCCCAAATTTCTAGTCCAAATGATAATACAACAATCATGGCTCTTTTAAGGAAAATCGAATATAAATCTCCAAACTTATATTACATTATACAATAGTTCTTTATGCAACAATACATTAATCCAACAACAAGTAAATAAACAAATAAATACCCTCAAGGGGGTTTACAAGTTTCCAAGGCTCGAGTCTGGTTACACAAAACGGTTATTCAAACTCACACAAACACAGCCCTTGGCTTACACACATAGTCACAGCAAAATGAGAGTATTGTACTTCCAACACACATACTTCCACACCCCTAGTTGGGTGGGATCACCACATCTTTTCCTGTACAAAAATCTCGTAGGGTGAGCATAAAGCCCAGTAGGAAATTCTTAATAAAGTATATACATTTTATACAAGTCTCAAGAGATGAAATGCACATGCTATGCTATGCTATGTCCTTTTTGAAGATAAATCACATTTTTCATCTTTTGAAAACCATCATACTCAATGATATCATGCAATTTCAATTGTTCAAAACTTAACGATTTATTTCAAGAGAGGTAAATACAACTTTGGTAATCCCTAGGTCAGTGTCTGCAAGTAGACTATACAAGTACTACCAATTTGTCATTTTTACCAACATTGATTGGAAGGCTCGACACCTATAATCTATCATTTTTACCAGTATTAATTGGAAGGCTCGACACCTATTCAATTTCATCTACACCACCTGTCAAGACTTACCCCAAAACCAATTCATGAAAACTTGTTTCTCAACATTCTTTTCTCAATGCAAGTTTTCAAATCAACTTTCAAAATTTAATGTAATCAAATAAATTGATATGCCAATAACACAAGATGAATATAAATACTTTTATTTCAATTCATCATCCAAGGAATAACACAATTCCCTCTTCTCAAGTATCCTCAACAATTAGTCATTTCAAGACTATTTCAACGTTTTGAACAATAATTTCCAAAATGAACAACAATTCTCATATTCCCTGAAATTCATCATTTTTATAAATATAAATAAGAAAATTTTCAAACATCCATTTATTTTCACACACAAAATAAATATAATAATATCATTCATGGATTTTCAGTCTCTAAAAAAAAAAATCCCCAAATTCTAGATTTTCTCATCAAAATTATACAACTCAAATCTTTTGAAAGAAAACTTTTCAAAATCATCTTTTCTTCAATCAACGAAGATCAAAACCCATAAGATCATTTTAAAAGAACAAGAGACAAACCCACTTTCAAAATCAATCAACTTCTTGAATTAACAATCAATTTTTAAAGCTATCGAAGGATGATTTTGAAAATCATCTAAATCTTGCAAATATATATATATAACTCTAAGAAAATCTCTACCTCAAGTTTTGAAGAAGAAATGAGATGAAACCCCCAAAATCAACAGTGTCCAAACTCGATCTTCACCACACACAACGAAGCCCTCGAGATGATAACCAACTTTGGTGAAGAACTTAGATCTAAATCCCAATGGATTTGGAGAAATCAAAGAGAGAAGATAGCTTTTAGATAAAGAAGTTCCTGATCTGGAATTCTGGAGAGTTTTAGAGAGAGAGAGGACTGGAAAAGTGATCTGAAATATCAGATTTACGAGCTGATATAACATGGTCCGTTCGAGTGTAGAATGTCCCGCTCGAGCGTCAAATACACTAACCCAGTACTTTTGCAGACAGGTCAAACTTCTGAAACCAAACATTCTCCGCTTGAGCGCATAAACAATCGCTCGAGCTCAACCCCCGCCAGGGCACTGCCCTTGAACCCGTCAAGGGGCGCTGCCCCCTGGACCCCCGTAAGCTGACCGGGTAGCTTGACCCCCGACATACTCAGCGAAGTGGCAAAATTGGGATCGCTACAGTCTTCCTTTTCTCCTCTAAAAAAATCAGATAATATTTTTTATGAGAATTGTGGTTATCTATCTATATCTTATATATTATATTATAACATAATCAAAAAAAAAAAATTAAAAATCAGATATACAAACAGATAAAATTAATAAATATGATATTTATTTATTTATTTAGTTAAAATCTTTCTTTTGCCTCTCAATATCCAATTTTAAATTTTGAAAATCTTTAAAGTCTATCTAAACAAATCTAATATGAAAATATCTCACACCACCATACTTTAAATCAATAAAACTCACATATCTATCACATATCTAACTCACATCATAACTTACATAAATAATAATAATTAAAAACAAATAGAAACCATAGATAAATTAAATTTAAAAAATAGAAACCCACAACTCCATCTTAAATAAATTTTAAAAAAATAATAATAAATAGAAACCACACAAAAATAAAAAAAGATAAGAATTTAGATATAGACCTCAAAAAGATATGACAATATTTAAATTTGAATTATGATTTAATAAAATAATTATCTATTTTTTTTAATGTATATCTATCAAAATTTTAAATCACTTAATGTGACAAATTAATTAATTTTCAAGTTTATTTAAAGAATAATTTGATTAGTCATCCTAACTTTTAGAGTTCCCAGGCACTAGTGGAGGAGCTAATGAATTAGGTGAGGCGAGATCTAAGTTGTTGGAGGGTAATATCCTACAATTTCATAAATTTATTTGTTTTTTAATTTTATTTTTTTCCTTGTGTGATTCTCTTTCTCTATTGTTGGTTTGGTTTTGGTTTTGGTTTTAGTTTTAGTGAGATTTATGTGTTTGTTTACAGGCTTACATGGTGGAGAAGAATTATTGGTGATGATGGTTGCAATTGAAGTATCTATGCCCATTTTGTGCCAAGGATTTTGATCCAACTTTGTTTTTTTAATGAAAATCGTAAAATTGAAATAAAAAAATAGATATCGAATTTTTTATTTTTTATTGTCATTTTATTTTATAGAAAATGTGAAAATTTATTGGGAATTCAAGATTGTACTATAATATTAGATTTTTGTATAACTAGGTAAATTTCAAATTTTAAAATATCATTGTGTTTTTTTATTTTTATCCTCTTTCTATCATAGTATATCATTACTACTATTCGTTAGTTTGTTAATCATAATTCAATTAATTGAAAATGAAAGCTTAGTATAACTTTTCATATATATTAATTAATTTGTTACCGCTATATATGTATACTAGCGTATGCCCGTGCCTGAAGGCACGGCGTAAATAATGTTCGGTGTAAATAATGTTGGGATTAAAATGTAGTTATAATGTTCGGTGTAAATAATGTCAATTAATTAATTAATTTAATACACCCTCAACATTTAATTAATCATGGGGAACATGAATATATTAGAAACAATGTATGCTGCCAGCCTGCCACCACACATAAGTCAGTTTTGTTTGAATAATTGTAGGTATCATTAAAATTTAAGAAAAATTAACCCAAAAAAAAACTTAAAATTTAATATATTCATGTGGGGTCTGTCTTTAGGAAGAAAAAAATTGTGTTGAAAGACAATTTGTCCGTAAGAAGAAGTAGCCATCAATCCTTTGCGGGTCTGTCTTTCACATATTTTTTTTGCATTCCTATTGAAAAAAATAATAATATATCAACACATTTTGCATTCCTATTGAAAAAAAAAATAATAATATATCAACACAATTTGAATAGCACATAAAATAAATAAAGATGTGATAGTGGGCAAGCATTTGAATGCGCAACACAATTAAGAAAACCGACCACTATCTCTTTTCTTACTCTGTTTCTTTTCAATTTCTTCACCATGTCTTCAACAGGGATGAAGAAATAGTCTATGAATTATGAGTGAAAATTTAAATTGGGTTATAGAAATAAAATAAAATGAAACAAAAATAATGACCCATGAAAGACATGCGTGTTGAAGAAAAAAATAAATAAATAAGAAAAATTGACTGCAGCATCAAATTTAAGGAACAAATAATTTATGAAGTAGTTATTATGGCAATGAGGCTACTGATATCAAATAGAAGACTAATTTAATCAAAGATTCATTTGCAATTTTCCTAGCTAAGAATGTTAATGACATCTTCATCAAGTGCACTGAAAAGCCCAAATTTCCCTCTGTCAGGAAAACAGGATCAGATCTAAAAAAGCTCACATTCTGGCTAAACCAAGGGGGGTCAAAGAATTTATCACCCCCTGTA
Organism: Camellia granthamiana; assembly: GCA_036172215.1. NCBI lineage: Eukaryota > Viridiplantae > Streptophyta > Magnoliopsida > Ericales > Theaceae > Camellia > Camellia granthamiana. The sequence continues at coordinate 67,136,582 of CM069914.1, forward strand.
ACTATCATTGTGCATGGTATACAAATCATTGACCCACTGATAGTACTTGTGATACCCAACACCTAAAACCATCATTATCAATACCTAATTACGTACCAATAGCATTACCAAGCTCCAGCTTGTATTCTATGGAATCACGACTCCGATATGAAGAGTTGAAAGAGTAACCAGATGGACCAGCTAGTACAACTCCAGCCCATATCTGATTTGCTGATATAACATGAGGGTTCTCCAATCGAACAGGAAATTCTCTGACATAGAAACCAAAGAATTTTTTTTTTTTTTTTTATCAACTTTGAAAGTCATGATGCAACCAAGTGATATTGCTAAAAGAATAATCCATGTAAAGCCAATGCAAATAAATTTAAAAAAAAATAAAAAACCGTTCTCCCGTATTCAAAAAATAGAAAATAAAAAAATCTCAGCCATTCAAACAAAATGTGAAATTAAAAATAAAAAAAGAACCATTCTCCCTTATTCAAAAATAAATAAATAAAATCAGAGATGGGTATAGATGATTTACTGTCTTTGGGTCCATGAAAATCCACAGAGAACTTATCCACCTTATAGTCACTCATCATCCTATTTCACAACAATCAAAACCCAACTATTAAAATAATAATAGAAGCCAGTTTTAGTGAATAATACAGAGTGAGCAAGCCCAATATTTGTCCAAAGTAATACAGAGCATCCAATATTTGAATTTTGTTCAAATATTTGTCCAAAGTAATACAGAGCATCCAACCTAATAATAAATTAATGGAAGAAGAAAAAAAAAAATTTTGTTCTCCCTTATTCAAATTTTAGATGATTTACAGTAAATCATGTATACCCATCTTTGCATTAGATCTCAAGACAATTTGGTTTTTACAACTGTCGGTACAAATTTTATTGCTGCTAACAAATACATTTGTTCCAATAAAAATTCCCTCACGCCCACACATCCTAAGCATACATGCAAACTTCTTTCCCATAATAGTTTTGCATAAAAATATTCACTAAGATTAAAACAAAATATAGAAGTAAATACCAACCTGAGATGGAAACGCCGACTTGAAAGCCTTGGGTTCGATATTATAACCCCCAGGTCCTGCAGCTTTGTAAGTCCCAAAAATATTTATAGAAGTAAATACATTTCTTCATTCATTACTCCTTTGCCTGTATTTTCCTCCTTATCTTCACTCTCAGAAACAACTCCAGTTTCTTTAACATTCAACTTCATTGGGCTGGACACAGTTCTCACTTTGAGAATTATCGGCTGCATCATCATGTTTGGGACTTAAATTGGAGCTAGAAACAGTACCCTTTCATTTGTCATTCACCATTGTTGTCCCCTACAATCACCCCCAAAATCTTTTTTTTTTTATTTTTTTTAAAAAAGATTAATAACCCGTTAAAAATTTACACTCATAGAAGTGTGACAGATTGAGTGCCCCAGTAACCTAACCCAACCATGTTAACAAATTTATGTCCAAATAAAGTTATATTAGCAGAATTGAAAAGGGGAAAACCACTACATTCCAAAGTAATATGCATCATTAACATAACTAAAATACAAAATGATCCCAACATTGGCGTTCTCTAATCACATGAACTTCATTAACTTATAAAGTTGACATAAAAGAAAAATTTACAAAAGGAACGTAAATTAAATTGGGACTTTGACAATAAAGATGAGAGATTTTTGAATTAGGGATTTTAAAATCAGAGAGGCCTTATATGATTTTCATTATACAGATATAGATAACCCCAGTTTCCTCCTTATCTTCACTCTCAGAAACAACCCCAGTTTCTTTAACATTCAACTTCATTGGGCTGGACACAGTTGTCTCACTTTGAGAATTATCGGCTGCATCATCACGTTTGGGACTTAAATTGGAGCTAGAAACAGTACCCTTTCCTTTGTCATTCACCATTGTTGTCCCCTACAATCACCCCCAAAATCTTTAAAAAAAAAAAAAAAAGAAAAAAAAAAGAGATTAATAACCCGTTAAAAATCTACACTCATAGAAGTGTGACAGATTGAGTGCCCCAGTAACCTAACCCAACCATGTTAACAAATTTCTGTCCAAATAAAGTGATATTAGCAGAATTGAAAAGGGGAAAACCACTACATTCCAAAGTAATATGCATCATTAAAATAACTAAAATACAAAATGATCCCAGCATTGGCGTTCTCTAATCACATGAACTTCATTAACTTATAAAGTTGACATAAAAGAAAAATTTACAGAAGGAACGTAAATTAAATTGGGACTTCGACAATAAAGATGAGAGATTTTTGAATTAGGGATTTTAAAATCAGAGAGGCCTTATAAGATTTTCATTATATAGATATAGATTGCAAGATAGGAAATCGATTTAATACGCACCAGAGTCTACGACGACGGAACTCAACAACTCTAGGACAAAGAGAGGCAGCAAAACCAAACCATAACCAAGTACAAACACCCTTTTTTTGTGTTTGTCTGTCGAAAAAACCTTTTCTCAGCTACAAAACATGCGCAAGTCGCCAGAACCTAACCGATCTGTTCATGCGCAAATTGCCAGAACCATAACCAAATTGTCTTTTTACAGTACTGAAATGCAAAGATGGGTATAGATGATAATAAAAAAAAAAGCTACTAATTATGGAAACCACATATTAGTCTATCACGAAGGCTTTTTATTTCACTCTTTTGACCATCCACTCTCTCCATGTAATAGTTATTTTATGTCCCACTTTGACACACACAACCTTCAGAAGTCAAAACAGCTTACCCGAAAACAATTGGGGAGGAAGAGTTAGTGACCAAAGACGGCCCCATAATTGTGTCAAAATACAGAAAATCAGATACATAAAAACCAGACGTCCCACTTCCATCTGTATACTGAAATGAATAACCGCACTGATTACTCTGAGCAGAGCATTCAGCAAGCAGGATCAAAGAAATTGAGCTTAATCTGCACACACTCAGTGAGAAAAGGAAAAACCTTTGTGCCGATTTAGAGCACAATGGTGAGAGTGGTCAGAGTGATCCACAGGGGATATATGATAATGGTCTTGCAGAATGAAGCGGTGTTGAAAGCATGTGCAGAACCACCACCTCCAAAACCTTCAGTTGCTGTATTTCAAAACCAAAATATAGAGTCGCAAACATACAAATTCGAAATCAAAATACATAAATAGAAATACATAGAAATACATAAATACCAAAATACAGAGATTCGAAAACTTATTTCAAAATCAAAACCAAAATCATACAAACCCATTTCAAAATCAAAACCGAAATCATTCAAACTCATTTCAAAATCAAAATTAAAACTGAACCAACTAAGAATTTAATATATTTCTACCACAAATATATTTTACTGAGTAGTCATTAAGTATAAATATTTTAGTGAGGATATATGAAAACTAAGTGTATGTTATATAAAAATTTCATCAAAGAAGGGAAGAAATATCAGTTATGTGGGTTAAGTTAAATTTGAAATATCAGTTATTGGTTCATGTATCAGTTTGAACTAAATTTTTTGAACCAAATATCATATAATTAGTGTGTGAACTAAATTATATGAACCAAATATCAATTTGAACAAAATATCAGTTTGAACTAAATTTGAAATATCAGTTTGAACTAAATTATACGAACCAAATTATAATTTGAAAAAATAAATTTGAACTAAATATGTGGTTCATATAATAAGGGAAGAAACTAAGTGCAAGGGGATATATGAAAACTAAGTGTATGTTATATAAAAATTTAGAGTAGTCATTTTGTTTCACATTACCGAGCAAAGTAACTGTTTCACATTACCGAGCAGCCGAGTTAATCATTTCCACCTCTGTTTCAAGTTCCTGTTTCACATGGAGCCAGAGTGAACAACGGTGAGAGTGGTCAGAGTGATCCACAGAAGCTCTGATGAAGGCAAAAGTTGAGAAAGGAAAAAAAAAATTCAAGAAGAAGAACAAAAATAAGAGAATAAAAATGAGAACAAAAATTCATGTTTTCAAATCTAAACCAAAAATTCTGCACAGTCATGTTTTAGTTTTATAGCATATATGAATTCAATAGCATATATGAATTTAGTTTTTACAGCATGAATTTTATTTTCCAAAAATTTAGTTTTTACAGCATATATGAATTCATGTTTTTAATGAGAACAAAAATTCATAACTGTGCAGCATATATGAATTCAATAACTTTTGAACCCATATATATCAAAAATTCATAACTGTGCAGCATATATGAATTCAATAGCATATAAAAATGAGAGAACAAAAATTCAGAACACTAAGAATACTCTATTGAACCCATATATCTATTGAACCCAACATATATGAATTCAATAACTGTGCAGAATTTGAATTCAACCCAGCAGTTAAGAGTGCAAAAGAACCCAGCAGATCATACAGCATATATCAGATCATACAGCAGATCATACTTTTGAACCCAGCAGTTAAGAACCCAGCAGATCATACAGCATATATCATATGTGGATCATCTATATCATTCAAAACAAAACAAATATAACTCAAATCTACACACACCCAATACAAAATCCAAACCGTATAACTCACCCGTATAACTCAAACCAGACCCAATACAGTTGGCTCAATACTGCACACTGTTGTGGATCTTGGGCACACCAGGGGACACTCACAAGCACAAACACAAGAATTTTAACGTGGTTCGGCAAACCGGCCTACGTCCACGGGAGCGATACTGTTATATATCAACAAATGGAGGAGATTACACCACTCTCAACTCACTGTCTCTCTATATAACACACTCTCTCACACTCTCTGATACACAAACAGAAGCTCTCACTAGCTCTCACTGTTTTGTGCCTCTCTCTCAGCAGTGTGTCTCTTGCTCGCTTGTTATGCCTAGTATTTCCGTTCACCACCACCTTCTATTTATACACCAAAACAGAAGATGGAGAAAGGCCTCATGGGTGTGTTGGCTGCCAGCCCAATATTCTCCTTTGAGCTGCTGTCCAGTTGAAAGCTTTGTCCCACCATGTGAAGACTTCACATGGCCAACTCCATGCTTTCTCCTTTGTTGCTGGCGCATGGCAAGCCTCATGGCTGCCAACTCAAGCCTCATAGCTTGCCAACTCATGCCAACCTCTTTTGCCTTCCTTTTACCATGTGGGTTGGCCACCCTTCCATGTGGCTGCCAACTCAATTTGGGTTGATCTCCTACACACACACCCATATATATCAGTTGGCTCAAAAACAGAGCAAGGAAATGGAAGGTAGAGTCAGTGCAGAGTCAGTGCAGAGGGTATGGGAAGACAGATGGTAGACAGAGGGTATGGGGGAGACACAGGCAAATCAAATGAAATGTGTTGGGCGGGAACCACTGATCTAGACCATGAAATATGTTGGGGAGACAGATGGTAACCATTGATCTAAACCATTGATTCATCTGAGCCATTGGATCAAAATATATCTCATATACATTTTGATACATTTTCCAAAAACCTTTGTGCCTTATTATATCACTCTCCAAATAAGACCTTATATATATACTGAAATCATACATAAATAGGGGGTTTTGTTTTATATATATAGATATATACATCCATATATATACATACATATTGGAATCATTCGGTCTCCGAATCTCTGAATCATATATAATCATATATAAAATTATGTATATAATCACATTCACATTCATTCGGGTCATCCACACACATTTATCATATATAATAGTTTAATTTATATACATGATTTGCATTTGAGGCAACCACACACATTTGAGGCACACAATATTGAAGTTTATAAGTCACAAAAACCCCTAATGCATCACAGAACCAATACAAAGAGCTCCACTTTTGATTGAATCCAGAAACCAAAAATTATTCACAGAAAATGCTAATGATAAGATATGCATATATGTAACTGAATGAAATCGAAAGGGCTTGAGAAGACAAACCATTGTTCTGTTAGTGAGATCGAGTGGAGGACAGTCCAGCGAGATCGAAACCATTGTTCTGTTTGCACGGGTCATCCACCCACCTATAACACAAACCGATATCCATATTACCACTTCAGTTTTTTTTTTTTTGGTGCAAATAGACCACATTATGTAATTCCCATTACATAAAAGTGTTTTTGGAAGCAGTTTGACCCTCAAATAAATTTATGGGTTTGATAAAATAAAATGACAACAATAAACACAATATAACTTCAATGCACACAATTACAAATTTAGGAGTTTGATAAAAAAAAAAAATACTCCAATGCACACATTACAAACTCATGTCTTTTTTCCATTACATCAATCAAGTCATGTTTTTGGAAACAGTTTGTCAAACTAATGTATGTGTTTGGTAAAAAAAACTCCAATGCACACTAAGATCTCTGGTTTTTTTTTTTTTTTTTTTTTTCTTCTCCAATAATTTATGAATCAATGATTCCACAATAAACCATGAATGTAATGCCCATTCTGTACAGTAGGAAAACAGAGCAGAGAAAGCACAAACCTGAACATAAATGGTGTCTGGTTGAGCAGTGGCTTTGAGAAGGTAATCAGTAGCCCAGCGAATGGCTTCTCTCGCATTACACTCAACCCACCAAACTCAATCACACTCCATGAAAGCACGGTGGCCGTGAAAGCCATGGGAAACCCAAACTTCACATTGTCCCCTGCATCATAGTACCCTCCCACTAAATCAACCTGCATTGTCACATTCACACCCAAATAAGCAAAATCAACAAATGCACAGGTCATCCACCCACAAATATAATTTCCAAATAGCATAATATATAAGGATAATCTCCAAATATAATTTCTATTTTTTTATGTGATTAGAATAGTCCATCTTAAAATAATATATAGAGGAGTTAGATGACTTCTTTTATCCCCAAAAAATCGAATCATTTTTTTTTATACTTTTTAATTTTTTAAATTGAAACATCAGTTGTTTATGTCTACAAAACAAAATTAATAAACACATATCCAAAAGCTACACATTTTTTTTTCTTTTTCTTTTATTTTTTCTTTTTTTAATAGGTAGGATATTTACAAATGAAAAATGTTTGACACCTCAAATTTTTTTCCATAATCCGACTTATAATGATGTGATCATAAGTGTCAATTTTTATACAAATATGAGAAGAGAATTAATCAAATTATACATTTCAACTAACCACATATTCAAACTTTTACTATTTCAAGATGTTATTTCACTATAATTCCAATTAAGAGAATCTTTAACCCTTAATATTTTTTTAATCGAATTATAATTTGATAAAAATTTAAAAAGATGAAGCATTGGAAATTATTGTTTTTTTCCATCAAAATTGATGAAAAGAAAAAAAAAATTGGGATAAGAATGAAAGTTCTTTTAAAAATTGATAAAAAAAATTAATGAAAAAATTAAAGTAATTCATATCAAATTAAATCAAATTTTTTATTCAAATTTAAAATCAAATTAGATAAAAAAAAATTAAAAGAAAATGATGAAAAGTTGAAAATATTCTAAAATTTTCTTATTCTTAAAGACTAGAAATTCATGTGCGTATTATATTCATATTATATTTTTAGTTATAAAATTAAAATTAAAAAAATGTAACTTAAATTATTGGATTAATAACATAAACATCATATCAATTATTGTTAAATATCATTTCACTTCATATTTAATAATAAAATTGTATATTTGTCTTAATTACAACTTTTAAATTTGTATATTTTCATAACAATAAGAGGTATATCACAACTCATGTAACCCCATTTAATTAGGTTTAACTTTTTTTTTTTTAATTATAAATTATCAAACTTGCACTAAATAGATTTATATATATATATTTATATATATTTTTAATTTTTTTAAACTCATAATTTAAAGAGTTATAAACATAAAAATTAACTTATAAATTTCATGTTTACCACAAGACCAAATATTAAATTATTTCAACATATTTATAATATATATTTTAAAAAATTTGTAAAGTTCCGTGCATAGCACGGTTATCACTAGTTTCATATTGTATACAAATTTGTACTCTTTTCTCATGCACTCATGTGGGTAGTTAGGGTTTTAGAAATTTATTATTATGGTGAGATATTTTCTTCTCTATTGCATTTATTTTGACAATATTGCTCTTAAAACTTGTTTTATTTGGAAAGTCCCAATTTATTCAAAATCCTAGATTGTGAAATTAAGAGATTTTGATAAAATTGTTGATATTCATACTCATGAGTTAACATTTGGAATGTATCAACATTACATGTCTCATACCTCATGAATTGTATTATATGAATGTTTTGTGAAACTCATAAAATGGCAAAGTGCTGACTTATATAAGACTAGCGTATGCCCGTGCCTGAAGGCACGGCGTAAATAATGTTCGGTGTAAATAATGTTGGGATTAAAATGTAGTTATAATATTCGGTGTAAATAATGTCAATTAATTAATTAATTTAATACACCCTCAACATTTAATTAATCATGGGGAACATGAATATATTAGAAACAATGTATGCTGCCAGCCTGCCACCACACATAAGTCAGTTTTGTTTGAATAATTGTAGGTATCATTAAAATTTAAGAAAAATTAACCCAAAAAAAAACTTAAAATTTAATATATTCATGTGGGGTCTGTCTTTAGGAAGAAAAAAATTGTGTTGAAAGACAATTTGTCCGTAAGAAGAAGTAGCCATCAATCCTTTGCGGGTCTGTCTTTCACATATTTTTTTTGCATTCCTATTGAAAAAAATAATAATATATCAACACATTTTGCATTCCTATTGAAAAAAAAAAATAATAATATATCAACACAATTTGAATAGCACATAAAATAAATAAAGATGTGATAGTGGGCAAGCATTTGAATGCGCAACACAATTAAGAAAACCGACCACTATCTCTTTTCTTACTCTGTTTCTTTTCAATTTCTTCACCATGTCTTCAACAGGGATGAAGAAATAGTCTATGAATTATGAGTGAAAATTTAAATTGGGTTATAGAAATAAAATAAAATGAAACAAAAATAATGACCCATGAAAGACATGCGTGTTGAAGAAAAAAATAAATAAATAAGAAAAATTGACTGCAGCATCAAATTTAAGGAACAAATAATTTATGAAGTAGTTATTATGGCAATGAGGCTACTGATATCAAATAGAAGACTAATTTAATCAAAGATTCATTTGCAATTTTCCTAGCTAAGAATGTTAATGACATCTTCATCAAGTGCACTGAAAAGCCCAAATTTCCCTCTGTCAGGAAAACAGGATCAGATCTAAAAAAGCTCACATTCTGGCTAAACCAAGGGGGGTCAAAGAATTTATCACCCCCTGTAACTATCATTGTGCATGGTATACAAATCATTGACCCACTGATAGTACTTGTGATACCCAACACCTAAAACCATCATTATCAATACCTAATTACGTACCAATAGCATTACCAAGCTCCAGCTTGTATTCTATGGAATCACGACTCCGATATGAAGAGTTGAAAGAGTAACCAGATGGACCAGCTAGTACAACTCCAGCCCATATCTGATTTGCTGATATAACATGAGGGTTCTCCAATCGAACAGGAAATTCTCTGACATAGAAACCAAAGAATTTTTTTTTTTTTTTTTATCAACTTTGAAAGTCATGATGCAACCAAGTGATATTGCTAAAAGAATAATCCATGTAAAGCCAATGCAAATAAATTTAAAAAAAAATAAAAAACCGTTCTCCCGTATTCAAAAAATAGAAAATAAAAAAATCTCAGCCATTCAAACAAAATGTGAAATTAAAAATAAAAAAAGAACCATTCTCCCTTATTCAAAAATAAATAAATAAAATCAGAGATGGGTATAGATGATTTACTGTCTTTGGGTCCATGAAAATCCACAGAGAACTTATCCACCTTATAGTCACTCATCATCCTATTTCACAACAATCAAAACCCAACTATTAAAATAATAATAGAAGCCAGTTTTAGTGAATAATACAGAGTGAGCAAGCCCAATATTTGTCCAAAGTAATACAGAGCATCCAATATTTGAATTTTGTTCAAATATTTGTCCAAAGTAATACAGAGCATCCAACCTAATAATAAATTAATGGAAGAAGAAAAAAAAAAATTTTGTTCTCCCTTATTCAAATTTTAGATGATTTACAGTAAATCATGTATACCCATCTTTGCATTAGATCTCAAGACAATTTGGTTTTTACAACTGTCGGTACAAATTTTATTGCTGCTAACAAATACATTTGTTCCAATAAAAATTCCCTCACGCCCACACATCCTAAGCATACATGCAAACTTCTTTCCCATAATAGTTTTGCATAAAAATATTCACTAAGATTAAAACAAAATATAGAAGTAAATACCAACCTGAGATGGAAACGCCGACTTGAAAGCCTTGGGTTCGATATTATAACCCCCAGGTCCTGCAGCTTTGTAAGTCCCAAAAATATTTATAGAAGTAAATACATTTCTTCATTCATTACTCCTTTGCCTGTATTTTCCTCCTTATCTTCACTCTCAGAAACAACTCCAGTTTCTTTAACATTCAACTTCATTGGGCTGGACACAGTTCTCACTTTGAGAATTATCGGCTGCATCATCATGTTTGGGACTTAAATTGGAGCTAGAAACAGTACCCTTTCATTTGTCATTCACCATTGTTGTCCCCTACAATCACCCCCAAAATCTTTTTTTTTTTATTTTTTTTAAAAAAGATTAATAACCCGTTAAAAATTTACACTCATAGAAGTGTGACAGATTGAGTGCCCCAGTAACCTAACCCAACCATGTTAACAAATTTATGTCCAAATAAAGTTATATTAGCAGAATTGAAAAGGGGAAAACCACTACATTCCAAAGTAATATGCATCATTAACATAACTAAAATACAAAATGATCCCAACATTGGCGTTCTCTAATCACATGAACTTCATTAACTTATAAAGTTGACATAAAAGAAAAATTTACAAAAGGAACGTAAATTAAATTGGGACTTTGACAATAAAGATGAGAGATTTTTGAATTAGGGATTTTAAAATCAGAGAGGCCTTATATGATTTTCATTATACAGATATAGATAACCCCAGTTTCCTCCTTATCTTCACTCTCAGAAACAACCCCAGTTTCTTTAACATTCAACTTCATTGGGCTGGACACAGTTGTCTCACTTTGAGAATTATCGGCTGCATCATCACGTTTGGGACTTAAATTGGAGCTAGAAACAGTACCCTTTCCTTTGTCATTCACCATTGTTGTCCCCTACAATCACCCCCAAAATCTTTAAAAAAAAAAAAAAAAAAAAAAAAAAAGAGATTAATAACCCGTTAAAAATCTACACTCATAGAAGTGTGACAGATTGAGTGCCCCAGTAACCTAACCCAACCATGTTAACAAATTTCTGTCCAAATAAAGTGATATTAGCAGAATTGAAAAGGGGAAAACCACTACATTCCAAAGTAATATGCATCATTAAAATAACTAAAATACAAAATGATCCCAGCATTGGCGTTCTCTAATCACATGAACTTCATTAACTTATAAAGTTGACATAAAAGAAAAATTTACAGAAGGAACGTAAATTAAATTGGGACTTCGACAATAAAGATGAGAGATTTTTGAATTAGGGATTTTAAAATCAGAGAGGCCTTATAAGATTTTCATTATATAGATATAGATTGCAAGATAGGAAACCGATTTAATACGCACCAGAGTCTACGACGACGGAACTCAACAACTCTAGGACAAAGAGAGGCAGCAAAACCAAACCATAACCAAGTACAAACACCCTTTTTTTGTGTTTGTCTGTCGAAAAAACCTTTTCTCAGCTACAAAACATGCGCAAGTCGCCAGAACCTAACCGATCTGTTCATGCGCAAATTGCCAGAACCATAACCAAATTGTCTTTTTACAGTACTGAAATGCAAAGATGGGTATAGATGATAATAAAAAAAAAAGCTACTAATTATGGAAACCACATATTAGTCTATCACGAAGGCTTTTTATTTCACTCTTTTGACCATCCACTCTCTCCATGTAATAGTTATTTTATGTCCCACTTTGACACACACAACCTTCAGAAGTCAAAACAGCTTACCCGAAAACAATTGGGGAGGAAGAGTTAGTGACCAAAGACGGCCCCATAATTGTGTCAAAATACAGAAAATCAGATACATAAAAACCAGACGTCCCACTTCCATCTGTATACTGAAATGAATAACCGCACTGATTACTCTGAGCAGAGCATTCAGCAAGCAGGATCAAAGAAATTGAGCTTAATCTGCACACACTCAGTGAGAAAAGGAAAAACCTTTGTGCCGATTTAGAGCACAATGGTGAGAGTGGTCAGAGTGATCCACAGGGGATATATGATAATGGTCTTGCAGAATGAAGCGGTGTTGAAAGCATGTGCAGAACCACCACCTCCAAAACCTTCAGTTGCTGTATTTCAAAACCAAAATATAGAGTCGCAAACATACAAATTCGAAATCAAAATACATAAATAGAAATACATAGAAATACATAAATACCAAAATACAGAGATTCGAAAACTTATTTCAAAATCAAAACCAAAATCATACAAACCCATTTCAAAATCAAAACCGAAATCATTCAAACTCATTTCAAAATCAAAATTAAAACTGAACCAACTAAGAATTTAATATATTTCTACCACAAATATATTTTACTGAGTAGTCATTAAGTATAAATATTTTAGTGAGGATATATGAAAACTAAGTGTATGTTATATAAAAATTTCATCAAAGAAGGGAAGAAATATCAGTTATGTGGGTTAAGTTAAATTTGAAATATCAGTTATTGGTTCATGTATCAGTTTGAACTAAATTTTTTGAACCAAATATCATATAATTAGTGTGTGAACTAAATTATATGAACCAAATATCAATTTGAACAAAATATCAGTTTGAACTAAATTATACGAACCAAATTATAATTTGAAAAAATAAATTTGAACTAAATATGTGGTTCATATAATAAGGGAAGAAACTAAGTGCAAGGGGATATATGAAAACTAAGTGTATGTTATATAAAAATTTAGAGTAGTCATTTTGTTTCACATTACCGAGCAAAGTAACTGTTTCACATTACCGAGCAGCCGAGTTAATCATTTCCACCTCTGTTTCAAGTTCCTGTTTCACATGGAGCCAGAGTGAACAACGGTGAGAGTGGTCAGAGTGATCCACAGAAGCTCTGATGAAGGCAAAAGTTGAGAAAGGAAAAAAAAAAATTCAAGAAGAAGAACAAAAATAAGAGAATAAAAATGAGAACAAAAATTCATGTTTTCAAATCTAAACCAAAAATTCTGCACAGTCATGTTTTAGTTTTATAGCATATATGAATTCAATAGCATATATGAATTTAGTTTTTACAGCATGAATTTTATTTTCCAAAAATTTAGTTTTTACAGCATATATGAATTCATGTTTTTAATGAGAACAAAAATTCATAACTGTGCAGCATATATGAATTCAATAACTTTTGAACCCATATATATCAAAAATTCATAACTGTGCAGCATATATGAATTCAATAGCATATAAAAATGAGAGAACAAAAATTCAGAACACTAAGAATACTCTATTGAACCCATATATCTATTGAACCCAACATATATGAATTCAATAACTGTGCAGAATTTGAATTCAACCCAGCAGTTAAGAGTGCAAAAGAACCCAGCAGATCATACAGCATATATCAGATCATACAGCAGATCATACTTTTGAACCCAGCAGTTAAGAACCCAGCAGATCATACAGCATATATCATATGTGGATCATCTATATCATTCAAAACAAAACAAATATAACTCAAATCTACACACACCCAATACAAAATCCAAACCGTATAACTCACCCGTATAACTCAAACCAGACCCAATACAGTTGGCTCAATACTGCACACACCCATATATATCAGTTGGCTCAAAAACAGAGCAAGGAAATGGAAGGTAGAGTCAGTGCAGAGTCAGTGCAGAGGGTATGGGAAGACAGATGGTAGACAGAGGGTATGGGGGAGACACAGGCAAATCAAATGAAATGTGTTGGGCGGGAACCACTGATCTAGACCATGAAATATGTTGGGGAGACAGATGGTAACCATTGATCTAAACCATTGATTCATCTGAGCCATTGGATCAAAATATATCTCATATACATTTTGATACATTTTCCAAAAACCTTTGTGCCTTATTATATCACTCTCCAAATAAGACCTTATATATATACTGAAATCATACATAAATAGGGGGTTTTGTTTTATATATATAGATATATACATCCATATATATACATACATATTGGAATCATTCGGTCTCCGAATCTCTAAATCATATATAATCATATATAAAATTATGTATATAATCACATTCACATTCATTCGGGTCATCCACACACATTTATCATATATAATAGTTTAATTTATATACATGATTTGCATTTGAGGCAACCACACACATTTGAGGCACACAATATTGAAGTTTATAAGTCACAAAAACCCCTAATGCATCACAGAACCAATACAAAGAGCTCCACTTTTGATTGAATCCAGAAACCAAAAATTATTCACAGAAAATGCTAATGATAAGATATGCATATATGTAACTGAATGAAATCGAAAGGGCTTGAGAAGACAAACCATTGTTCTGTTAGTGAGATCGAGTGGAGGACAGTCCAGCGAGATCGAAACCATTGTTCTGTTTGCACGGGTCATCCACCCACCTATAACACAAACCGATATCCATATTACCACTTCAGTTTTTTTTTTTGGTGCAAATAGACCACATTATGTAATTCCCATTACATAAAAGTGTTTTTGGAAGCAGTTTGACCCTCAAATAAATTTATGGGTTTGATAAAATAAAATGACAACAATAAACACAATATAACTTCAATGCACACAATTACAAATTTAGGAGTTTGATAAAAAAAAAAAATACTCCAATGCACACATTACAAACTCATGTCTTTTTTCCATTACATCAATCAAGTCATGTTTTTGGAAACAGTTTGTCAAACTAATGTATGTGTTTGGTAAAAAAAACTCCAATGCACACTAAGATCTCTGGTTTTTTTTTTTTTTTTTTCTTCTCCAATAATTTATGAATCAATGATTCCACAATAAACCATGAATGTAATGCCCATTCTGTACAGTAGGAAAACAGAGCAGAGAAAGCACAAACCTGAACATAAATGGTGTCTGGTTGAGCAGTGGCTTTGAGAAGGTAATCAGTAGCCCAGCGAATGGCTTCTCTCGCATTACACTCAACCCACCAAACTCAATCACACTCCATGAAAGCACGGTGGCCGTGAAAGCCATGGGAAACCCAAACTTCACATTGTCCCCTGCATCATAGTACCCTCCCACTAAATCAACCTGCATTGTCACATTCACACCCAAATAAGCAAAATCAACAAATGCACAGGTCATCCACCCACAAATGCATAATCTGTGAATCTGTGAATATAATACACACAAATGCATAATCTGTGAATCTGTGGATATAATACACACAAATGCATAACCATTGTTCTAAGATATGCACATTCGGTCTCCGAATCTGTGAATAAAATTATGAATCTCTGAATAAAATTATGAATCTGTAAATATAATCTGTGAATGAAATTATGTATATATAATACACACAAATGCATATACATACATGCATACAGTGGCTCTCATCTCCAAATCTGTGAATCTCCCATCTCCGGAAGAGAGAAGATGACGATTAGGATAGCGGAGGGGTTCGGTCGCCGGCACGATATAATGGAGAGAGAGAGAGAGAGAGACAGACAATGGGGGTCTGATTTCAAAATTTGAAATCAAAAACCAGAACAAAGAGATGAGAGTGTGAGAGAGAAAGAGAGGGCGTGGATTGAAAATGAAGAGTATGACACTGTGAGCCCTTGGATTAACTTCAATCCAATGGCTCATATTTTGACAAACGCACAGAAGTCCCATCAAGGCAAAAAAAACTGAGCTGCCTTATTATATAGATGTGAAATGTGACAATTGATTTGGTATTTCAAAAATAAAATGGGCCACGATTTTGCTAATCGAGCGAGATGGAGGCTGTTGATTATTAAGTATTCAAGAGGGCGGTAATGTGGTGCTCTATATTATTATAATTAATAGAGAATGTGAAATATTTTGATTTTGTATTAGATGATTAAGGTACATAAAAGAATATGATAATTGATTATTGGTGAAAGAATATAAATACGATACTTAATAATTTTTTGATGAGGGCCTATTGATACGTTTATGGGTTGTTTTGAGATGTAAATTAAAAGTCAACTTTTTTATTTTTTAAATATATATATATATAAATAAAGAGATGATATGACTCAAAAAAATTTAAAAATTAATTTTTTACTTTTAATTCAATAACCAAAATAGGCCTATATGCACAACTAAACTATCCGTAGGCTACGAAGCACGCATTTTAGGATAGACCCTTTTAATGCTTAGGATATGACCGAGTCTGTAGACTGTAACCATTGTGGAAGAGGTTATTGGGTGGTTTAGGAGCATTACTCCACACTACTAGACGCTTGACATTTGTTAAGTTGTCTCCTATTGACCTAACAAAAAGTACTGGATCCCATAATTTCAATAAATCATATTAAGTTGGGGCACCATGTGACAATGTCTCAAGACCACTACATAATTTTTTCCATTGTGGACATATATGCATACTAATCTCTTATCTGTGCTAAACATGCCTATTACCCATGCTATGCACACGGATTGAATTAAAAATTATTTTGAAATTAAATAATAATAAATCTTTGTTTATAATATAAAATAAAAATAATTTAACATTAATTACTTCTCATGTAAAAATTATGTTTATGATAAAATATATATACATTTCTTCTTGATAAATTTTGTAATTTTGTTTTGTCAATTAACCAATTACCTCATTATTCATTTTGTAAAATTCACTCAGCATATCTATTTTGCAAAATTTAATCAATTAAAATTAGTTTATATAAAAAAATGATAAAAAAAGGAAATATCAGTAAATGACCCTTTTCTTCAAGTCACTCCTCAAATAAGACTTGATCTCGTTAGACTTAACCTCTAAAACAATCCTTCTACTATCAGCTAACCATATTCGGCAATTTTCTAAGAAACTGGGCCAATTCAATATTTTATTGACCCTAAATTTATTTTGTTGATTTAGATTGAAGAGTTAGAATGGGGATATAGATATTAAAAAATGCTTAAACAATTCAACTTTTAAGCCAGCTTGACCATGACCTAATCGTTAAAAAATTATCTTAGTTTATGCTTAACTTATGAATTATTTGACCTACTTATTTATTAAATTGATAAATAGTAAGTGTTTTCATAATTAAAATAAAAAAATATGCATATGTTTATGCATATTTATTAAGAAAAAGTAAATTTGATTAAAAAAAAAAGAGTTACATATTTACGTTTAAAAGTATTAAATGAATAGTTAGGCATATTTATATATTAAAAAAACTATTTGAATTGAGTCGCCCAAAATTTTGAGCCATATTCTAGTCTTAGCTTTACCCCTAATCTAAAAAATTCGTTGGTTCATCAATATAAACAATTAATAATAATAAATTTAAACTTTATGTCTAAATTAGGTCATAGTTTCTCACATTGTGAGGGCTATGAGCTAGTTTAGGGGGTTCCATTATTAGATTAAACACTAAAATTAACTTAAAAACCAAGTTTGAATCGATTTTTATACCAATAATTCTTAGCTCAAGCCTAGTCTTTAGAGATTTGTTTTGATTTTTTGTCCAATTCATGAGTTACTTGACCCACTTATTTATTTATTTTTGAATTAGAAAATATATTTTAAAATATTTTTTATAACAAAAATAGGAAATATATATGAGCATCCACCTTATTTAGCAATTGTTTAAAAGTTACCTTTTTAGTAATTCTTCTTTCCTTCAATTAAAATAAATAAATCCATATTAATTTTTTCCCTATTTTTGAGATCCTCTTATCCAAGAAGAATCTAAAAAATTGAAGAAAAAAGAAATAAAAGACAAAAAATAAAATAAATTAAGCTTACTTGAATTTTTCTCAATAACAAAAAAGTAACTGTTTAAAAAATTTGTCAGACTTACCAATTTCTTTTCCCAAAAACTTCATTCTAAAAATAAAAAAAATAATAATAATAAAAAAAATAGTAAAACTGCATTCAACAAACCATTCATGTAATATAAGTTTCTACAAAAATAGTAATTACCGAAATTTAAATTACGAGTTTCTACAATGACCCTTAAAAAAAACAAATATGAACACCAGATTAAAAAAAAAAAATACAAAGTAAATTTAAGAAAAATTGTTAAAGAAAATATTTTTCACGCTAAAGGTATTGGATAACAACCTAAGAAGCCGGTTTGAGCACGAATCATAACTCATATTGCAATTCACACAACCACTACAACAAAATAACCAAAATAATAATAATAATAATAATAATAATAATAATAATAATAAAAAATAGAAAATCAAAACAAATAAATCAAAAGTGTTTAAAAATTACAAAATATGGAATGGAAGAAAATTACGTAAGAAAGAGTATAAAGTAGAAAGTTTATTTCTTTTCAAAATTTTCAAATTATGGTATAATAATTAATGGCCAATAGTATTTTTCTAAAAATACCTTAAAATAAAAAGAAAAAATTAACAATTTTAAAATGCGGATTTGGAGGCCTTAAAGGCCTCCTCATTAGATTACCCCTTTTGCTTGTATAATATATAGATAGATGGATAGATACATTGGTGGCTAAATCATATACTAGTTTTAGGAGAGCATACCTCTTGTCCATTTTTTGGATTAAACATTTTTTTATTTAAAAATGTGATAAATTAAATAAGTTATAATTGTCTGATTGACTTAATTTTTTTTATAAATAAAATACTCAAAATATCCGATAAAATGAACAATTTGAATCATCGAAACGGGACCCGTGGTAAACCTCACGGGCCCAAACAATGTCATTCAAGTCAAAATCTGAACTGAAATGGATCCTCCTCCCTAGTTTTATTAGTTCTATATGCATATTGGTTGGCTAATATTATGATTTTTGTTTTTATTTTTTCTAGTTTGCATCAATCAAGCTTTGCATTAAAGATCTTGTTTTCATTTCTCATTAGTCTAAGATGCTTCTATGCATTCCACTGAAACTACTGCTAACTAGTTTTTGTTTAGTTGTATGAAATTCTGGTAATGAGTAAATTATTATTATTATTATTATATTATTGTTATTGATGATAAATATCTTGTAATGAGAAATTTAACCTTTATGTTGGATGCAGATCAGAGCTTATCCAAAGCCAACAACCATGAGATGTATCCAGAGTGTGAGCATCAACCTCTGGAACAGTGGATCCAAATAAATCTAAAAAGCAAGGCTAAGGAGCCCTACCCCATCCCTTGGGGCATTGTGTTTTTATACACTATTTGGGCAATTTGGAAGCACAGAAACAACATTGTTTTTAGACAAAAAGAAGGAAATGTCCAAGAAATTATTCGATACATTCAGCACCAAGCGTTAGAGACTTCTGAAGCTTTTCACGCTGACCATTTCACTGGACAACCTCTAAATCTTATTACTAATTGGGTGTTGCCTTTTGCAGGGAAAATTAAACTCAACACGGACGGGAGCTCAAACGGCAATCCAGGACCAGCTGGGTATGGTGGGCTGTTCAGGGATGAACGAGGAGCTTGGCTATATGGTTATCATGGCAAACTAGAGGTGGCAACCAGTCTAGAGGCCGAACTTTGGGCAGTCTACAGAGGACTTACAATAATGCTTGAGAAGAGACTGAAAGATATCTGCATTGAAACTGATTCAGTGCAAATTGTGAAGCTCATCCAGGATGCCTCATCCCAACACTCACAGCACAGGGCCATGCTTGAAGATACCAAATTCCTAATGAACAGATGCAGCTGCATTGCCCATATTCCCAGAGAGGGTAACACAAGTGCTGATGGTTTGGCAAATATGGGTGTAAATCACCAAGAATCCTTTGTTTTCCTCAATGATCCCCCCCTGAAATTGCTGATCTGCTTGTTGCAGACATCATTGGGGCTGGTTCTTCTTCTTTTACTGTTTAAGGCACTTCTGCCTAGTATACTGGTTCTTTTGCTTGCTGTTATCCTTTCCTATGAATCAAATATATATATATATGGGGAGACTCCTGAATCAGTGCTAAGACTCAAGTTAGTATTACAAGAAGTTTATTATTATTATCATTTAAAATTTCATTATCAGATGATCAAAATTCAAAATCCATTAATTAGGAGCAATTTTCTCTTGTTGCTTAAATCTTCTGGGTAGCGTATCCGAAGAGCTTTTCACCTCTCATTTCAGAATCCACATATGGTATTCACTCCTACTATTCATTTAGACCATCAAAGCCTAACTGAGCTTTACTGCGCCGTGGAAGCTTGAACTGTGTGTTATATCCAGAGGCTTTCATATGAATGTGATCACCAAATTTCAGGCCTTCTCTGTCACAAACTTGAGCAGATTAATTCTAAGGTCATTCAACTCATGGATGAAGTAATATCACTTCTTATTACAAATACCATTTGTCAAATGTTGAACTCCACAGGAATGATTTGAACTGAATGGTCAATTTTTCAGAGGTGTATTTGTATTATAATCATTGTGTGTGTGCGCGCGCGTGTGTGTGTGTGAGAGAGAGAGAGAGAGAGAGAGAGAGAGAGAGAGAGAAATGAAAGACAAAAACAGAAACAAAAAAAAAGACAAAACAATCATTTATTTCAATAACCTAACTAATGACTGGTGACCAATTTAAATATCCAATTGACTCACAGCAATGAACCAATGAAGAATGAAGTTCAGCAATCGAACAAGTCAGCTAGTTAACTAGGTTTGTCATAGTTGAGATGTATCCCTAAAGCAGAAGTGAATAACAATAACTACGCATACGCTACATTTTACCTAATTTTTTCTTTTTCAAATCTCTTCCCAAATCTCTCAACCAAACACATCATTAGGGTATTAAAGTGAGTTATTATTTACTCACACATTATCACTACTATAACCTCTCTCTCTGTATGTCATATAGCATTTTTTTCTCTTATATATTGACCTTTTTACTCTGGGATGCTTGAAAAATCTATCACATCTCAACGTGGCCGCATGCTATCTTAAAATGGGAGAATGAAAAAAGTCCATTGACGCATATAAGAAGGTATGTTTGATAGGCTATAATTCATTTTACGTAGTTTCACATACTTTTTTTTTTTTCTTTTTCAAATCCTTTTTTAAATCCCCCAACCAAACATAGCATAAGAGAATCACCAAAAAACAAAAAAAAAAAAAAAAAGAAAAGAAAAAGAAAAAGAAGCAAAGAAATGATCATTTCCATATATCACTTAATAAACACACTTGCTCTTGCATTCAAAAACTCTTTTACATCGTCATCATCTTGTGGATTGACATGATTAAATTCACAGAGCACCTGCAGAGCAATTACCACAGTTTATATCTGCTGGCAACTTAAATTATATCTTAATTCCACAAGAGGAAATTCGCAGAGTAACATTACAAACAAATAATGCTAAATTTTGGTTCATAATTTCAATTCACAGTAGGAGATATTCAGGTCATATTCTCAAGAAACCATTATCTTACAAAACATTAAAAGATAGTAGCAACAGGACCATTAAATCACAGGCCGCCTTTAGAGATTGTTGCCACAAAAACAGGTCTCCAAGTGACAAAATGGATACAAACTTCAGTTAGCAATCCAACAACATCCTAATGAGCCCTGGACACCTTTAATGGTGCCATTGAGACTCACTTCTGCACCTACTCCCCCACTGGTTTCCCTCCAAACAGTCCCATTTTAGTTGATATATCAGAGCATTTATCTCCATTGTATATGTAGCACAGCATATGTTCTAGGACAAATGAAAGGATTGCATTGTGTAATAAGCTAAAAGTTTAAACAGAAGTTTAGCTTAAAATTTCAACCAATTGAAGAAAACTAATAAAAAGTATTCATGTACAGAGGTTTGACATTTACTTATGGAAACTTATGAATTCATTGAATTTTGAGCTTCATGTGTCATGGCTCCTAGCTATCATCCTAAGCTCCTAGAAGCCTAAAGAATGAACAGAAGATAGTCAATTGAGCCAAAACAAACAAGATCATAAGATTCATCAAGACCTCCACAATACATACACTTGTCTTACAAAAATGTAAATTCTTGGTTGTGAATCAAAAGCCCACTTACCACAAAAACATCATTCATGGTTCCTTGTATAGCTTACTCAAAATTGTCTTTTGTGGAAGTAATTTTACTTGTGAACTAGCTTCAAAAATCAACGCCCACTTATATAGTTGTCCGATGTAGCCCTTGAATGCTTTTTCAAAACATTTTGCTACTTCATCTTCATTTTTGAGACCCTATCAAATAACATAATTTCAAAAAACAAATATTTTAGTACATCATATCCAAAGTACATTACACGAAAAAGGGAAAAAAAAAAATTATTACCAAGCTTATAGTTTTCAGTTCGTGAAAGTGGGACAAGCACTTGCTGATTAAGGCCAAGTTGTTTCTTACTTCAGTTTCACGTGTATTGAAAACAGAAGACACATATGGATCCTTTCCGATTTGACTTTCGTAATTGTCCACATGCTGCTTTAGTTGTCTCCATAGGATCGTTTTCAATCACATTGACACTTTCTCCAAAAGGTGAGATACTCATCACACTAGATAGAGAAGACGATTTTCCTTTTATGAAGTCCCAAACAGCACAAGGAAATAATCCTCTCTCTTCTGGTGTCCAGAAAAGAGGCAGTTTGGACAAGTTAGTAAAGTTCCTACAAGAAAAATGGCAAATATAAGAACATAACTCACTATGAAAATAATTGTTATAAATACCTACCAATACTATTCAAATATTTTAATTAATCATCTATCAATCACTTACCAAAATTTTTATAACACAATTGCATCTCTCCATGAGAAAAAGAACCTCAACCAAATTTAAAATTTAAACTCAAAAAATATTTGAACACTTATATTTGATTTTTCAAGTCACTTATTTTTTCGGCAACAAATTAGTCAATGGTTTGAAAAAAATTGTTTGATAAACAACTAATAAAAAATTAAAATTACACATATAATTTTTTTTAATTGTAATGTTAATGATGGATGAAGACTTTCTTCTTTTTAAAAATAAATAAATAATAATAATAATTGGAAATATTTATGCACAAAGACAAAAACATATATAGCTAAGAGTAGGTAACATATAGAGACAAATTACATAGTCAAGTGAAGAAGTCTATTAGTGACAAGTGGGGAGCAACCAATCATTCTATTTGATATGTATCAAACTTGATGGCACGAATTTGGCCTTTTTCCAACATTTTTGGGATGTGGTGGGTGCTAATTTTTCCTGTCCAATCCATAGCTTTTTCCACTCAGGTCATTTGTTACAAACCATGAATTATAAACACATTGCACTAGTTCAAAGATCAAAATCCCTCCTCTCTAGTCACCAAGATTGCGACAAAGTTCACCCATTATAACCAATCTCTCTATGTGATGTTGTTTACAAGGTGAAGGTTATGTCCAACATGTTGAGCAATGTAATGCATGTCATTATTACTAAGTTCCGATGAGCATTCAAGAAGGGGCAACAAATATTTTATGACATTCTCAGTGCCCCAGAAATGGAGCATTATCTTCAGAATAAGAGGTACAATTCATTGGTTTCAAACTTGATTTAGCAAAAACTTATGATAGAGTAGAAAGGCCTTATTTACAAGATGACCAAGTTGGGTTTTGATCCTAAGTGGATTAGGTGGACAGTGGCCTGCCTTCCCACTGTCACTTATTTTATTATTATTAACAGTCCCAATATCGTTCAAACTTGTCAATCTTATACCAGACAATGCACCGGTTTTTCCATTTGTAAGGTATGTATCGGCATTGGTAAATTTCAGGTACCGTTTCGGATTTATCGCTACAAATATTATATATTATATATTTATTGAAAAGATCATCCAATTCCAAATAACTTCAGCATGAAATATGAAACACAAGTTTATATTTAAAAAGACTTCAGTACAATAGTCATTCACTGTTTCACTTTCACAGCTATGAATTTTGACGAAGACCCAATGAAGATCTTTACAGCTTCTATATATGTTTGTTTATGGCTTCAACAACTAAACCAAGATAAAAATAAAACATAAAGAAAATAAATATTTACAGCAAAATACACAAAAGATGGGTAGAGACAGTGATAGACACACAGAGAAAGAGACACAAATACTCTGTTTATGGTATTTTATCAAACAACTAGCACACACAGAGCATATATTCATACATAGAGAAACTACAGAAATCCAAGAAGAGAAAATCTAAATAGGGAGTCAAAGATACAAAGAGGGAAAAGATGACGAGATTATGAAATCAAGTTCAGAATTTTCTACACAAAAGATTCATAGCCAAAGGTGTAACGATCAGTAAAAATTTGAACTTTTGTTTATTGTAATTGGGCCTAAATCAAGTTTAAAAAACATATATAATACTATTGCTACAAAAGCCAAATTCATTAGTTTACAATATAAGAGAACGTACATGTATCATCCAAATGATTCATTTTGCTCCCCAAATAACTTCGCTAGTAAGAATCAACCTTTAAAATTGAAAGACAAAAATAAATAATAAATAAAATAAAAATCTAATAAGGCACTTAATTTGCATTTTCACTTTCAAGATACTTTATAAAAATATTCATTTCCATGTTTGCTTCATAATTGATATTTTCATTTATAGCCTTCACAACCACGGCTAATTCTTTCCATTCAGAAATTGAACTTGGACAATCTGCAATTAAACCGTGTTATTTAGACAGAGAAACTTGTATGTACTAATAATTGTATAATAAGAATAAATTATACATTTTGCCATACCTCTCAATTTGAAATTTGTCGTCATAACATGTCCGTTATCCAAAATATAGATGTCTGACAGATCAAGTGTGCACTTGACTTTGGTATCCATCAAATGCCTTACCACTAGAAGTAAGTCACTGCATTGGTAAAAATATTTATTAATAAGCATTAAAAGAATTATAATTATTTGTATCATGAAATACTAAATTTTAAGTACTAGTACTTACATCAAAATCTTTTGGTAGAAAGGTGTAATCCGAATATCCTCATAAAATTTCTTTACATCAACAAATTTCTCCAAAATGTCTTTCAAGCTTGTACCTTGTCTCCTGAAGGCTAAAAAAAAACCTCCTTCTTCTTCCACCTAAAATATGTTTTATCAAATACAAATAACAATTTAGCTCGTCTTAATTAACTGAAAAGTATACCAATAGTAGCAATTCATTTTCAAAAGAATATATAACAATAGAATACCATTTCTAATTTCTTTTGCAACGTATGTTAGGATTTTCTTTTGTAGTGTTGACCCTTTTATTGTATTTTTTTATGTTTTGGAAGAATTTCACACGGCATATTCAACTTGGATGACACTAATTGCTACCAATGGATGTGAAGGGTATCCATAATATTTCTCAAAATAAAAGCAACAACCATATTTACATACAAAGAAATTTGAAGCATAAACTTGAAATTAAATAAATAGTTTGAGTGCAACTTCCTCTAGTAGTGACCTCACATTTTAAGTATACAGTTCTTAAATGGATGCAACCCAAAACAAAACCACTAAGCTGTTTAGAAATTAGACAAGCTGCTACCATATCTTCTTTGTTTTTAATCCCTTCTACCTCCTATTACTCTTCCTTATTCTCCATTTACCACTTTATTTCATAATGTTCATTATTTTTATCTTTAATTTTTGAATCTTTGTACGACTTAGTTTAAACTATGATGCAAACCAGGTAAGTTTGTATATTGATGAGTAATATATATGGACGTCTAGTGAAGGGTGTTTCTGTCATTTTTTGGTTTTAAGCCTAAAGTGGTCTAGCTGAACCAATGTGACGTTTTTTTGGGTCTTTAGGGGTGTTTTATAGAATGCACGAACTTTAAATGAACATGCAAAAAGTATGACTATAAGCACTAGATTGTCAAAACCATTCTGGGAAGGAATTAACACTGTAGCATATACGATAAATCGTGGTCCATCTATTCCTTTGGATGGAGAATTACCAAAGGAGACCTAAAGCGAGAACGAGGTAAAAGTACTCCAAAAAGTAACCAAAAAATAAAAATTGATAACATTAGCCAAGGGAAAAATATAGGTAGAAGAGAAAGAATATAATGAGAACACTGAAAGAAAACTACAAATGCAACTAAGAAAAAAAAAAGCAATTTCCAACAGTGACATATATTACCTACAATTACGAAGACATGACATCAAAAAGAAGCAACTAGAAAAGGAAATGGATGTGTGTGTGAAAGAGACTATCAGACTTTTATTCAACTTGCACTTTTTACAGTTTTAAAGCGGGGTGGACATCGGCCTGATAGCCCAACCCAATTATTATAGTGTTTCGAATTAGTGTTTAGGCTGAAAGGACCTATACAGGCTAAGGCACAAACACTTTTTGGACCAGGTTTGTGATTAGTGCTTAAAGGCCCCTTGCCAAAGTTTATATAAACACCATGTTCATATACATAATTTTGTTAGTATATTAAAAACACTTCACCTCAATGAAATATGAATAAAAACTTAAACCATCAAGGCATGTGGTAGTTGTAGTGATTTATTTTTTCTTTTCAACTTAAGTTATTGATTTGTATTTCATAGTAAGATATCAGGCCAAGCTCAGGCCCAACAAAAACATTATAGGGCTGGTCTTAGGATGAAGAATATAAGCCCAACGTCAATAGAGGATGGACTCGGGGTCAATATTAGCATCCCTTGCTATAGAGTGCTACCCTTCTCCACTTAGCCTATGTCCACCCAAGCTTTAATCTCATGCATCATAATTTGGAAAATTTATCTAAATCTAATGTGTTAAATGTTATATAATATACTAACTTGTCAAAATTTTCTTGTATGAAAATTGAAGATTCAACTAAACCAATTAGCAATATTTCTTTAAGTTTTTCTATATATTTTTTTAATTATTTAGTAAAAAAATGCACAATCCAAGAACATGCAAGTACAAAAAACACTCGAGATAATATTAGATTACTTTATAAAACATAAGGTCTCACCGTAAATTGTAAAACATGTGCTAAGTTTGGATGTCGACAGCGCATTAGAGCACCATAAAGTTGCTCGGCCTCATCAGAAGACTAGAATTGCACAAGACGAAATGTGACACCTTCCTTGTTTTGGTTGAAGTACATCTCTTGGCTACTAGAAATTGGAGTTTCGGTCCAAATAGAACCACCAAAAGATGCCTATAAATAAAGAGAATTTCTAATAAAAAATCATAATTAAACAATTTAACAAACCAATGAAAAAAAAAAAAGAATAATAGTATGAGAATATCACAGTATAGCTCCTCATGTTGCACTTCTTCCTTGTATCACAATGAAAAGAACGAACAAGAATCCTGATATTAAAAAAGAAAGTAAATAATTAGAAAGAAAAAGAAGAAGAGAGATTTTGAGGGAGTTCTATTGTCCTTCTATATAAAAGTAAAAATAAAAACAAAACTTAGCTTTTAGCTGCATTTTGAAGAACAAAATAAGTTTGAAACTCAAAGCGCAAAATGAACAAACCATGAATGTACTTATTAGCATAATGTAATATGCTAATGTAATTTCACTGAATTTCATGATGAGTAAATTACAATTTATAACACAAAACGAAATCATCATTAACCACTTAGCTGAGTCCAATGGCTAGACCACATGTATCTCGCTTTAAAGTTAGACTACCCTCCAATATACCAAATAATAGGCAAGCGGATTTGTGAGTATTGGATTATTGGGCATGGTTGGGACTGGACCAAGCTTTCATTGTGGTTGCCACACAACATGATTGATACTTTGCGAGCGGTGGTGCTCAAGACTGATGATGATAACCAAGACCAAACCATTTGCAAGTACTCTTCAAAAGGAAAATTTTCAATTAAGTCCACCTTTGATTGCCTTCATCTGGAGTCCAACTCAATTGGGGTTGATTCAGGTTGGGCAAAGTTTTGGCATCATTCTAGCCCCCAAAGATGGAAGCATTTTGCGTGGTTGGTTGGCCAGACATGATAGGCTCCCAACCAATGCTATGAAGATGAGAAGACAACTCAGCCCAAATTCTATAGGTTCTTTGAGTGGTCATTACGGTGAAACAACCCTCCATGCACTTTAGGATTGTCAAAGGGCGAAGAAGGTACGGCATGAGCTTATTTCTCCCCCTCAGTGGTTACGATTCTTTTCTCTACCTTTGGTGAGTTGGATGGATACAAATTTGGGGAATTGCCCATGGGTAGGCCCTGATGTACAAAGTTGGATTATGTTATTTTTGGCCTCTATCTCCTCTTCATGGTTCTGGCATAATAAACAATTACATGATCCTACCTTTAAACAACCTTATTGTCCAGTTGCTTATCTTAAGGGCAGGGTTAAGGAATTTGAGGATGAAAAATTAGTCTAGCCAAGGGGAGCTGCACTCCCAAGGGTTCATCTCAATGGATTAGGCCTCCAGAAGGTTGGGTTAAGATCAATGTCGATGGAGCCGTTGAACAACGGAGTATGTGCTTCAAATACCATGTGGGTCGAGCTTCTGTGGTTCTTGCGGAGCTGTGGGCTATTTGGAATGGGTTATAGCTAGCATGGATTCAAAGATTTTGTCAAGTTCTTATTGAATCAGATTCTATTGAAGCTATCCAAGGTATTAACAACCCAAGTGTGCTTGATCCTAACTTTAATCTCCTTTAAGAAATTCGAGAGTTGATGTCTCAATACTGGCAGTGTATCTTCCTTTCAGTTGGGCGAGGCTAATATGTGTGAGGATTTCCTAGCTAAAGAAGCTCTTCAAGTATCTAATGGGAATGTGGTTCTTTCTGATATGCCACCAGATCTGTTGACAGCTATACAACATGGACACGGACAGAACACGACAATTTTTAAAAAATGGGAATACGGACACGGCGGGGGACACGGTGATTTTTTATTTATTATATATATATATTTTTTATGTGTTATGTAGATTCATATTACATTGATCCTAAATCAAAATTAACAAACACTAACATAGTAACATTAATTTAATAAATATAATCATTACATTTAAACAAATTAATAGATCATCCATTCACAAAAAAGTCATAATAAAGGATAACAAGAACTAAGATTTTTCTAATCTAGTCACATATTTCCACAATGGCTTATCATCTTCAGCATCAAAGGCAGATAGTGTGTTATTGGCAAAATTTGAACTAGACATTTTTCCTATAAATTATAACCATTATAAATTAACATTAACATTAGAAGGGAAAAAAAATACAGTGTATATATATAAACCTATAATTAAAAAAAAAAAAAAAGTTTTAGAGATATATATACATATAATTACAAAAAATAATAATAATAAACGTATATATATACTCGAAGTCAAGAGCCACACCACAGCGAAAGCGATATATATATACGTTTATATATATAAACGTGTAAAAAAAATAAAAAATAAAAATCAGTTTACTCTAAGTCGAGTAAACTGCGAGAGAGAGAGAGAGAGAGAGAGAGAGAGAGAGCGAGCGAGCGAGCGAAAGAGAAAGAGAAAGAGAAAGAAAGAGAGAGAGAGAGAGAGATAGCGAGGCTTACATTCGAAGACGACTGGATGGAAGACGACTGATGGAGATCGACTGGGTCGGGGGGCTTCGATTGACTGGATGGAGGTGATAGAGATCGACTGGGTCGGGGTCTTCAATCGACTGATGGAGATCGACAGGGTTGGGGGTCTTCAAGTCGGCGATAGGTACCCACAATCTCACTCTATTTCTTCACTCTCTCGTTTGTTACGATTAGAGCTTTTAGATCGTTGTTGTTGTTGATTTTTTTTTTTTTACTTTTTAAATATTACACTTTGACCCCAAATAAATATAAAAAAATTAAAAATGAGTCCTGCCGTGTCTCGATATGGACACGTGTGTCCCCTACAAAAAAATTCATTAAATTAAAGGGACACGCCAGATGACGTGTCCTGTACAGTGTGTCCTCGTGTCCCCGGCGTGTCTGCGTATCGGACACTGCCACGGCACCGATTTTGGAGTGTCCATACTTCATAGGTTGACAGCTTTAGCTGCCGATAAGTAAGGAAAATGCTCGCTCCATTCTATGTAGGTTGTTAGCTTTGGCCCGGTCGTAACCCAAAAAAAAAAAAAAAAAAAACTCTATATCTACTACTATGAAAGAGTGAAGGTTTTGCAGTGTTTTCCACACTTTCTATTTTAAAAAATAACCCTCCCTTAATGCTATATTACTTGTGTACATTGCAATTCAAAGAGACACATCTACTGAAATGCAATTCCAATCTCTATCTCTAGTACTATAAAAGAGTGAAGGTTTTGACAATGTTTTCTACACTTTTTTATTCCAAAAATAACCCTCCCTTAAATGTATATTTCAACCCGAAGAGACACGTCTGTTGGAATGCAGTTCCAATACTCTCAATTTATAAAAGATACAATTGGTAACTAAGGGATACAACTGTTCAAAATAACCATATATATTGATTCATGAAAATGCCTATATTATTTATCTATGTACAAGTAAAATTGACGTTCCAAATGTGGCATACTCACTTTCTAACGCCAAACAAGATTTCAACAAATCAAATTGGCACAATCTTATCCCATATGATTGCATGAAAACACGCAGTAGTATCAAGAGTCCAATGATTCATGGTTCATCTCATTCTTTAAGGCAATGAACACCACAAATCTATTCTTTCATAGTCCACAGGAGGAATTCACATAATTTTGTTGCTTTTGTTAGTGCATCAAATTGAGGAATATATGGTGAAGATAATAGATTATACACAGATGAACCGTGAAGAATGGATTTTACAGACATCCAGTAAACAATCAATACAGAGCTTGAGATTAAACCCAGTGTTCACATTGTTTGTTGTAGTGTGTATATACATTATATATACCATGTGTTTATATACAAATTGAAGAACAAGAAGAAGAAGAAGAAGAGCGGTGGCATTATGATGGGTAAAGAGGATGAATGGATGGCAGTGGTTGAGAACAGGGGTTGGCATTGCGATTGGAAGAGAGGAGGAAAGGGATGGTGGTTGGGAAGGGACAACGGCGATTGCAATGGGGGGCTGGGGCAATTCACAAATTAGGAATTACAATTCATTCTTTTGGGTCTTGTAGAGATTAGCAAAAGAAGGAAGAGTATTGGAAAAGAATGGAATTGCAAGAGAGCGAAAGCTTTTTTTTTTTTTTTTTTTTTTTCCCGTTTCTGTTGTAACGATATGCTTGTTGTTGCAGATCACTTTGCAAAACTTTGGTTATGGATGTCCAAACGAGAGTAAATGAAGGAACAAAGGAGACCAAAAAAAAAAACAGAAAGCTCTCTAAGAAATCTAATTGTCTACCATATAAATATCTCCTCCTTAACGGTGCGGTAAAATTCACTTTTCACAGATGACCACTAAATCATTTAAACATTTTCCAAACTTACTACTTTTCACTTTGAAAAGTTCTTTATTTTGATGTCTCGTAAATATTCCCTCATTTGAAAACATGATTCCTGTTTGTTAGGTCCCTTAGTCTTGTCAATCCCACGAACAAACTTGAGTTATTGAGTTGTAAATTTCCTTTCTGTTTTCTATTGCTCGCTCGAGCGAAGGAGTTTTCGCTCAAGCAAAGGCTATGTCTGTAAAAAACCTGAGAAGGATGTATGTACGCTCGAGTGCAGGTAGCATGGCTCGAGCGAAGCCATTTATGGAAAACACGCGAGATAAAGTTCCTCGTTCGAGCGAGAGAGTCTTCGCTCAAGCGAGCTTCGCAGTCCCAGTTTTCTATAAATACTAGTTTTAGTCCAAAACTAGGATTACGTTTTGAGATCTACTTTAAGGTTTTCTGAGGTTTTCTTTTGGAGTTTTGTGTGAGTTTTCCTTGATGATTTGAGTGAGTATTAAACTCATGTTTTGATAAGCACATATCAAGGAGGTTGATTGGTTATATTCAAGAGTATTCTTCTTCGGTTGATTTCAGAGATTCAAGCGTGGAGTTTCAAAGGAGTTTGATACTATGCGTAGTCGTTGATACGACAATAGAAGTTGTGGATTCAACTTCAGTCTAATCAATTCCGAGACGAAAGTTGCGGTGAAAGATATACAGAAGATTTGAAGACAAATTAGAAGCGTTTGGGTAATTTGTTTGTTATCTTTGTAATCTTTCTTTCTTCAGTAGTGGATTGATTAGTGGCGTTTCGCCCGTGGTTTTTTGATCACAATTGAAGGTGCTTCAATTGTGGTTTTTTCCATGTAAAAATCGTTTGTGTCGATTTATTGTTTTTTGAAAACAACAATCTAAATCACTTTCGTAAGTGCTTGATGATTTAGATTGTGTGTTTTGAATGATTAGGAATTGGAGTAATTAAATCTTGATCTAATCACGAATCACTTAGGATTTTCAATTGGTATCAGAGCAGGTCACTCTTTGTTTTTATCAAAACTATAGGAGTGTGATTTTGTGTGATTGGTGATATGGATTCAATTCGTGAAGGTAACTCGACCCATAGACCTCCGTTACTTGATGGTACAAACTATTCTTATTGGAAAGCTTGTATGAGAGCATTTTTAAAATCCATCGATGAGAAAGTTTGGCACTGTGTGATCTATGGGTGGAGTGAACCTATTGTTACCATTGATGGCATTGATATTCCCAAACCCCTTGATAAATGGGACACAACCGATTATCAAAATTCAAGGTGGAACAGTAAGGCTCTCAATTCCCTTTTTTGCCGTATTTGCACGTGTGAGGTAGCAAAAGAGGCTTAGGACATTCTTGAAACAATTCACGAGGGTACTACTTCTGTTAAAAGGTCAAAATTTCAACGTCTCACCTCTACCTTTGAAACCCTTTTTATGCGTGATGATGAGACATTTGATGATTTCCACGCTAAACTTAGTGACATCGTGAATTCCTATTTCACACTCAGTGAAAAAATCCCTGAAGCTAAAGTTGTTGGAAAAATTTTGAGGTCTTTACCCGAGAGGTTCCAATCAAAAGTGACAGACATTGAGGAGGCTTAGGATGTTGATATCTTCAAGCTTGATCAGTTGGTTGGAAACTTGCAAACTTATGAACCCCACCAGATTTCTAAGAAAAAACAAAAAGATAGTGTGGCTTTCACTAGTGCTCATGAGACTGCAAAAACTCCTAAGACTGAGTTTGATTTAGAGTCTGAGATGACGGCTATGTTTACTAAACAGTTCAAAAAAAATTTAAAGAAAAAGAAGCCTAATTTCAGAGACTCTATTTCAAAAGACAAGAGTAATGATAAACCCAAAACTTTTCCACCAAAACTTGCTCCAAAAACTGAAAAGAAGATTGTGAAGGGCCAAGGGGTCAAGTGTTATAAATATCAAAGGTTTGGACATATCGCCCTTGAATGTCCTTCGAAAAAGAATCGGAAGAAAGTCTACACAGTGACTTAGGATGATGAAAGCGAGTCAGAGCAAGAACCCGAAAAAACTGAATCCGGTGAAGATGGGGATAGTGCTTTCATGGCATTTTGGTCCTCTTTCACTCAACCTCTTCCGAAGCCAATGGGATTTGCTCGTGGTCAGAATCTGCATCATGCTCCCACCTTTGATGGGAGTAATTACTTGTATTGGAAGATCAGAATAAGGGCGTTTCTGAGAGCTTTCGACCCAGAAGGCTGGCAAGCCATTGAAGAGGATGCTGAAAGTGCTGACAATCCGTGTAATCAGAGAGTTCTGATTACTATTCGTGGAGCAATTTCTAATGAAGAGCAGCAATGGGTTGCTCATTGCACAAAGGCTAAAGATGCATGGGACATTCTGAGCCGATTTCATGAAAGAGGAAAGTCATCTTCACCACCATCTATCACCTTTCCTACCTTAGTTGCTCGACTGGATGAGGTCAAGGAGAATGAGGAGCAAAAAGAAGATGATGAAACATCAGAAGACAATGATGAGATTAATGGTGATGATCTACAACAAGCTTACGAAAAGCTTTACAATGAATCTCTGAATTTGTCCAAGATCAATGACAAACTCACTCTCAAGCTCAAAGCATGTGAAAGCGAGAATGTCAAGCTAAAAAGAGAACTTGTAACAGCAAAGCAGAATGTCATCAAGATCTCCAGTGACAGGCAAGACCTATGTGGGAAACTTCTATCATGTGATACTGAAAGGAATGAACTCATGAAAGTGTATTCCACATATGAAGAGAAGTTTGAAAGCCTTGAGATGTCACAAGCTACATTGGAAGAGATGGTTTGTCATAAAGATAAAGAACTCCGAATTGCTAGAGCCACAATTGCCATGTGGAACAAAGGTTCCAAATCATTAGAAGACATCATCGGGTCTCGACAAATGGGTTGTGACAAAAGGTAATGCGACAGCTCACAAGGGACAAGCCTCTACATCACATGACTTGAAGACTCAAGCAAAGGGAAAGCTGAAGGTACACCAGGGTGATCCCTCTCTTCATCTACCTAACGGGGGTAAGATCAACATAAGGGAGGTAAAACCTGTTTTTATTTGTCATCATTGTGGTAGGTATGGCCACATTCGTCCTTATTGCTATGAATTGTTTGGTAAGGTGTCTCAAAAGGGTAGAAATTTGAATACTTTTTGGGTTAGGAGACAATCTTACATGTCTAGGAGGAATACCAAGATACATGAGGGTGTTCACAATGCCAAGACATTTACCAAGACCGCTAGACCTGATTTTGTTAAGACCAAAAAGATTTGAGTGAGAAAAGATGATTTGACTTGTTTAGTTGTTCACACTACTCTAAAAGCATGTGACTCACACATGTGGTATCTTGACAGTGGGTGCTCTCATTACATGTCAGGTGACAAATCCTACTTCACCTCCCTTGAAAAATATGAAGGTAGAATTTTTACCTTTGGAGATGGTGACACTTCTAGAGTCATTGGTAAGGGCTCTATAAGTGTAGCTGGTTTTCCCAAGCTTGAAAATACGTTACTTGTTGATGGTCTTAAAGCAAATCTTTTGAACATCAGTCAAATGTGTGATTCCCACCATGAAGTATTGTTTTCAAAAAATAAATGTGAAATTTTGGATAAAAAGGGAAATACTATCTTGCATAGGGTTCGCACATCTAATAATTGCTATGGGATTATTACTACTAATGAGCTCACTTGTCACTCAACCATCATAAGTAACATTGATTTGTGGCATCAAAGATTAGGTCACATGAATTTCAAAGACCTAACTAAGATAGCCAACAAAGAGCTTGTGAGAGGAGTACCTAAACTGGGAAAGAATATGAATCATGTGTGTGGACCATGTCAAATTAGGAAGCAAATCAATGCCCTTCATAAAAAGGTGAACAGCTTTACAACCAAACGTCCTCTTGAATTGGTTCACATGGACTTAATGGGACCTACTCGCACTGAAAGCATTGGAGGTAAAAGATATATTTTTTTAACTGTTGATGATTTTACTCAATTTTCGTGGGTAAATTTTTTAAGGGAAAAATCTGATACGTTTGATGCTTTCTAGGCCTTAGTCCTTAAAATCCAAAATGAACATGGTGTTTCCATTGGGCGTATCATAAGAACTCGAACTGATCATGGTCGTGAGTTTGAAAACAGTTCGTTTTCGGATTTTTGTGATATGCATGGAATTAAGCATGAATTTTCTGCACCTATTACTCCACAACAAAATGGAGTGATTGAGAGGAAGACCATGGTTGTTCAAGAGATGGCTAGGGTCATGCTCCTTAGTAGGAAGCTTTCTCCAAAGTTTTGGGCTGAAGCCCTAAATACTGCTGTTTATGTCATAAATCACATGTATTTAAGGCCAGACACTTTACAAACTCCATACGAATTGTGGAAGGGATTGAAACCTAATGTAACATACTTCAAAATTTTTAGGAGTAAGTGTTACATTTTCAAAGATAGAGAGCCTTTGGGCAAATTTGACTCCCAAAGTGATGAAGGTACTTTTCTAGGGTATTCAACCACTAATAGGGCTTTTTGAGTCTATAACCTGCAAACTTCTTCTTTAATGAAATCGATCAATGTGGTTATAGATGACACAGGTTTCCCTACTCCAGCAATAAATGAGGATGAAAATGGTGAGTCTTCAATCCTGGATACTGAACCACAAAGTCAAAGAGAAGCTGAAGTCCAAGCACAAGAAGTTGATATAGCACCATCTTCTTAGGTAAGTCAGAGTCCAAAGAGTGCACAGAGAGACACCACTTCTGATGCTTCTGTCACCACAAGTCCTGAGTTCAAACCATCAGCAAGGGTGAAACTGAATCATCCAGCTCAACAGGTGATTGGAAGTGTATCGGATCGATTGAAAACCCGAAGACAAATTCAGGATGAGGTATCTCATATGTGTTATGTTTCATTAATTGAACCTAAGAATATTAAAGAGGCCTTACTAGATGATAGTTGGGTCAATGCTATGCATGAAGAATTAGGTCAATTTGAACGTAACAATGTTTGGACTCTAGTCCCCAAACCTAGTGACATAAATATGATAGGTATCAAGTGGATCTTTAAAAATAAATCTGATGAGAATGGTATTGTGGTTAGAAATAAAGCCAGGTTGGTTGTTCAAGGCTACACACAAGTAGAGGGTGTTGACTATGATGAGACGTTTGCCCCAGTTGCACGTCTCGAATCTATTCATATTTTACTTGGTGTTGCATGTTTTCTTGGTTTCAAATTGTATCAAATGGATGTGAAAAGTGCCTTTCTGAATGGGTACTTGAAAGAAAAGGCTTATGTTGAGCAACCAAAAGGGTTTGAGGACCCTAAATGTCCAAACCATGTCTACAAGTTAGACAAGGCTTTGTATGGGTTGAAACAAGCCTCTCGGGCTTGGTATGACAGACTTACTACATTTCTTCTTGATAATGACTTTCAAAGGGGTAGTGTGGATAAGACTTTATTTGTGAAACATACTAAGTCTCATATTCTTGTTGCTCAGATTTATGTTGATGATATTGTGTTTGGATCCACTGCTAATCATCTTATGAAATATTTTTCGGATTGCATGACACATGAGTTTGAGGTGAGTATGATGGGAGAGTTGTCTTATTTCTTGGGTCTTCAAATTAAACAGTCTCCTTCTAGGATGTTTGTTTCTCAGACCAAGTATGTCAAAAATCTTGTGTCAAAGTTCAGTCTTGAGTCTGCCAAACATGCACGGACTCCCATGAGCACCAGTCTTCACATTTTCAAAGATTCCTCTGGTACTGATGTTGATCCTACCCTTTATAGGAGTATGATAGGGAGTCTTCTTTACCTCACAGCCAGTCGTCCTGATATTACTTTCAGTGTAGGTGTTTGTGCCCATTACCAAGCCAGTCCTAAAGAGTTTCATCTTCTTGTAGTCAAACGCATCATTTAATATGTTAATGGGGCATTAGGGTATGGGGTTTGGTTTTCTACTGATACTACAGCTGAAATTACTGGTTTTTCTGATGCCGACTGGGCAGGGTGTACTAATGATAGGAAGAGTACATCCGGGGGGTGTTTTTACCTTGGGAATAATTTGGTTTCCTGGCATAGTGAAAAACAAAATGCCATCTCTCTTTTGATTGCTGAGGTTGAGTACATTGCTGTAGGGAGTTGTTGTGCACAAATGCTGTGGATGAAACAAATGTTTCATGATTATGGGATAGATCAGAACACTCTCACTCTTTTTTGTGATAACACAAGTGCCATAAACATTTCAAAAAATCCTGTCCAACACTCTTGCACCAAACACATTGACATTCGTCATCATTTTACTCGAGAGTTAGTGGAAGAGGGTCTTGTTGTTCTTGAACAACAACCCACTGAGTATCAAAAAGCTGATATTTTTACAAAACCCCTTGATCTTCTTCGGTTTGAGTTCCTTAAAAAGACCTTGGGTGTAGTGCTCAGTCACTTGGGTGTTACCTGTTTCTTGAGTGGGTGTGAGTGTTTGGCTTTATATGTACTTGGATGCTATAATCTCATTGTCCTTGATTCCTATTATCTTTGCATCTAAAAATATATGAACACTGCTCATGTTGTTTACAAGATCTCATTCTTCTTTGTACATAGCTTATTCTAAATGCCCATGCTCATTAACTTCATGATCTCATTCTGTACACATCCTTGAGATAAACTGTTGCAGGGGTTTCCGCACAAGTGATCAAAGTTCTCTATGGACCACTAACAGTGTTTCTTGTGCTTTTTCAGAGGAATTGACCTATACTAGTATATCATGGTGATGTTGAGTCTCTTAACCATCCACCATCATTTTTCACTTCCACAGTTTCTCCCTCAGTTCAGTGAAGTCCGGGCATTAAGAAAAGGCTACCTCAGAGGCACCAACCAGGTCATCCTTTTTGATTTCATTCTTCTCTGGTTTGGTCTCTATACTCTTAAGCGTGCATGCCACCAGTGAGTGCCCACAAGAAAGAAAGGTTGAAAAAATAATAATAATAATAATAATAAAAGGACTCAGTGATTGAGGGGGAGCCTCCACGTTTACTCAACAAATACCCCGTGATTCCTAGTGGTTTGGCTTTTCTCTGTGATGTTTAGTTACTCTTGTCGAAGGTCCAGCCATCCGATCACTATGAAGAATAACTCTAGCTCTATGGCCTCTCAAGGATTGCACACACACACTTTCATTCTTTGACCTCTCATGTTGGTTTTTGAGTTGTACATTCTCATGTAGCTTATGTTCATTGATTTGAATTTATCTGATTTGCTCATGATTATTCTTTTTATTGTGTTAATTGCAAGTATGCAGGCTTCATGGTTTGTAGATTATTTCATCTTAGTATCACCTTCAGGCTATTGTGCTCACTTATTTGTGTTTCAAGTTCCATTTCATAGTGTGAATAGTGTGTTCAGTGCTCAGAAAGTTTTGTTTTGTTTTTTTTCTTCTTCGCTTGAGTGAAGGACTTCTCGCTTGAGCGTGCTTTTGCTGATGGCTTAGATATGAGAGTGTGCTTTTTAGGCTCGAGCGACAAGATCTTGGCTCGAGCGTGTGATAACCCTGCTCCGTATTATGCTAATTAATCTTAATTGCGTATGTGATTATGTGTTTGATATGATTTTGAGTGCCATTTATATGAATATATGTGGTTTTGAATTTTTATCTGTTCACTGTAAGAAAATCTGTTTGATTATGTGCTTTAGAATTTAAATTGAAGGCCTTATCGGCCACATAAACCAAAATTGACTACGCCATTGTGATTGGTGTAATTTTTAGAGCCTACGGTGAAATTTAATTGAAAATTGATTTGGGTCAAAATAATTAGATTCAGAACAATTAATTAAGCACTGTTATTAACCTTAATCAATTTGATTAAGTGAGAGTCTATAAAAAGGGGCACTATACACTCAACTCCTCTTTTTTATTCAATTTGGCTGAGATTACTCTAAGGAGAAAGAGAGAGGGTCGGCTCGAGAGAGAGAGAGGGGGGGAAAACAATTGAAGATTTGAAAGCTTGGGAATCTTGAAGATTAACTCAAGAATTGGCTAGAATTTGGGTGTTTAAAGCTCCTAGGTGAGTACATTCATGGATTTTAGTTTGTAACTTGGTGAATTCAAAGTTGAATGGTGATCAAGAACATGAGTTGTGTTGATTTTGATGAGATTGAAGTCTATATGCACATGCATGCATATAATTGCTATGAATTGCCATGAATTTGCATAATCTAACAGGTGGCTTGTTAATTATGAAAAATTGAGTTGTTAGATCATACATGCAAGCATGATTTGGATGAGTTTTATGTGTGTAAGCATCACTTGAGCCATTTGAAATGGAATTGGAGTTAAAAGATTACATGCGTGCTTGATTAATGAAGACATGGAGTTAATATGATGTTGAGTACACATGTTTTGAAACTATGAAGAGAAATATTGGTTAATTTGAGAATTTGATCATGATTTTGAACAATTAGTCCCAAATCTCCTATGCTCTCATGCTATGTACGCATTTCTCATGTTTTTGGTACCAAAATTCGAGCTTTGGAGCCTTTGAATATCAAGTTTGAGCCTCAAGAACAATTTTGGATTTTCCAGAATTTGGCATGTCCGCTCAAGCGAGGAAAAACGCCGCTCGAGCGAGAAATACGAGCTCCCAGAAGTTTTACAGACATGGGTGTCCGCTCGAGCGGGGAGATTTACGCTCGAGCAGGGAGCCATGTAGTGAGACTTTCAGCTCGAGCATCTGAATTCACGCTCGAGCGTAAAAATAAGGCAACCAGTACTTTTGCAGACCAAAGGGGGTCCGCTCGAGCGGGGAAACCTGCGCTCGAGCGGGGAACCCTGTTTCTGAAATTTTGTAAAGTTGAATTGAGTTTCATTTTTCGTTCTCTTCCATCTCTAAATGCTCTTAGGCATGCATTAAGCATTGTAAATGAGTTAAAAGGGATAAGAATGAAGCCTAAGTGGAATATATGAATTAAGAACGGAATGAATTGTTTGTGACCCATTATGTTCATGAAATGTGTAGGGTCAAGCACGAGGGCAAATCTACTGGCAGATCACTGTGAGTAATATCTTAGTAAAGATATTTTGAAGTATGTTAATTATCCAATTGCTTATCATAAGTTTTATAAGTTTGCTAATTTGAATTGTGGACAAATGTTTGTTATGCCATATGGTTAGGCCAAAGGCCGTCGGATGCAATTGATTGGGCTGAAGGCTGTTTGACATGAACGGAGAAATGAATGGGCCAGAGGCCGTTGGATATGAATGAATGGGCCAAAGGTCGTTGGATATGAATGAATGGACCAGAGGCCATTGGATATGAATGAATGAGCCAATGAATGGGCCAGAGGCTGTTGGATATGAATGAATGGGTCAATGAGTGGGTCGGAGGCCGTTGGACATGAATGATTGGGCCAAAGGCCGTTTGATATACATGAACGAATTAGGCTCGAGGCCGTTCGTTTAAGAACAAAGTGGGCCAGAGGCCATTTGATATGTTCAGGCTTGAATCGCCTAATGTATTGAATAATACACGAAGTAGAATACTAAATGGGCTCAAGGCCGTTTGATATATGTGAATCTCATTCGTGTACTTTCTTTATTTGATATTATTCACTGGGCTTTCGCTCATGCTCATTCATGTGTATGTAGGTGAGCCAAGGAATGTCCAAACCCAGCCTCGGTGAAATATGTGAGAAACAATCAAGGTTTTGAGGAGTCAGCCCAACGTCTCACGCACGAGACTTAGCTTCGCCTCTTTTGTTCTTTTGTTATAGTTTTGTCATGTTGGCGAAAACATTGGATTACTTTTGTATATAAACTTTGGGTTTGACTGACTTAGACTTGAATGATCTCGTATGTATAGTTTATATGTTAACTTCCCTTTGATGTGAGTTATTAACGAATACTTATGTGAAATGTTATGATGTGCATATAAGCATAGCTCTATGGACAAAGTTTTAAATTTGCTCCCGTTTGGCCTCTTTACTCTGATGAGTTATGTCTTATATGGTTTGAGGCCGTAGGTAATCTCTTAATTACTGGCCAGTTATGTCCTTAACCCATAGGGGCGGGTTCGGGTCATGACAGAGTGACTCTGTGCGCATAAGTGTCTTAGCTCGAGTGACTTGTCGTGGTTTAAATACTGCTACTGCGTCTTTTCACTTCAGTTTTGCCCCTTTTGCTTCGATTGTTGTCTCTATCACTCTCATTGGGCGATTTCACTTCCATTTGTGTTCTTCCCTTGGGCTTCGCTTGTTTTTGGGGGCATATCTCTTCATCCATCTAGCATTGTCATTTTTGGTAAGTTTTTTTTCTCTTTTTTACTTACTTGTCCTCAGTGTGTCTTAGTGTCTTCTTTGTTTTGTCCATAATGTTTAGGGTTCCTCTTTGTTGATTTTGGTTATTTCATAATGTTTTAGTATGTCTTTATTGCATCTTGGTTTAGTGATTTGGAACATTTTTGCTAGTTTTTTTTGTTAGGGTTTCAATTGGGGTTTTATTTCCTTATTTTATTTTATTTTATTTTTTGTTTGTCTTGTGTTTTCATATACTAATCTATGGGTCTAAATGAATTGCATTGGTGTTGATTTTCCTAATCTACTGTTCATTTCTTTCTCTAAATTGCTACATTTGTGCTTGTTGGTACTTGACCTAGCTCTATGTTTCATGACCATTGATATTCTGCTAAAGTTTTGTGTTTTATTTTTCTAACCATATTGGACTAATGGTGTTTTGATGGTTACTTCTGTTTTTTTCTTTGGTGGTTCTCATATTTTCTTTGGTTATCCTGTGTTGTGATTTGGTGGGTAAATTTTGTCTTATCTTTGTGGGTTGGTCAGTCATGGGTGAGCCTTCAAAACGCCGTAAATCAACTGTTTCCCGCCCCAATTTCAACACTGAAAAATTTGAATCCAAGGAAAAATCCAAATTGTTTAGGGCATTTTATGCCTCTAGGAAAGTCCATCTTGAAAGGAATGTCCTTCCTAGTGCGTTTGAGTTGCTCCCCATTCGTTCGTTGTTTGATTCCTTAGGAGGTGATCAAGTGTTGCTTTTCTCAGGGCCTCAAAATCTCAGTCTGGTCCGTGAGTTTTATTGTAATATGCATTCTATCCACAAAGAACTTGCTCCCTTCTTTAGCACTTGGGTTAGGAAGAAGTCCGTAGTCATCACTGATGATGTTTTTCAGTTGTTTCTTGATCTTCCAGAAGTCCAGGATTTTCATTGTCCTTTTCTCACTCACAGTGGTGTTGACTTTGATCGAGTTGCCACTAAACGTTGTGGCACTCCCCGGACTTGGATTGCCGGGCCGCTCATTCAACAAAATGAGCTTCTTTCTTGTTTTCGCCTTCTTAACATCATTGTCTGTGCCAATATTCATGTGACCATTCCTCTCACATTACCCAAGATCAGGGGTATGTGCTATATTGCATTGATCACCGTCTACCCATTGACCTACCCATGATGATTGTCACCAAAATGATCTTTGTTTTTGAGGGACTTAAGTCCTTAGGTCTTCCTTATGGTTGCTTTCTCACTAAATTCCTCATTTCTCTTGGTGTCCTCGTCTTTGAGGATGACGAATTTGCCTCTCCTATTAAACCCATTACCAAGTTGACCGTGTCTCAAAGTCAAGCTCATATTCGAGGGGGTCCATCGGGAGTCGGGGGTACTGATACATGCGATGATCCTTTAGCTGAGGAGGCTGAGTATATAATGCAGTCGCTGCTGGTGCACCAGAGATGCCTGAGATGCGTTCGTGTTCATTTCGTGGCCAGCTGCAGCAGTTCGAGCAGTCGGTCATACATCGACTTGATCTGTTGGATGCTCGCCTGGATATACTAGGTGGTCGTCTCGATCAGCAGAGCACGATGCTAGCCCATATTCTTTCCTTGCTCCAGATGCAGCAGCCACCTCCATCAGACTCCTAGTTTTTGACCGTATTTGGACTATGGTTTTTAGACAGTTTTTGTTATTTTCTTGGATAGTTTTTATTATGGTCTGTATATAACTGTTTCTTTTGTCTCTCCTGGACAAAAATGGGGAGTATTTCATTTTGGGGGGTATATATGGGATATATGTTGATTTTGCATACTCATGATGGATTTTGCAGGCAGCATTGGACTAGTTTTTTTGTATGGGATATATGATATATTGGGATCTATAAATGTTGATAATTGAG
Organism: Camellia granthamiana; assembly: GCA_036172215.1. NCBI lineage: Eukaryota > Viridiplantae > Streptophyta > Magnoliopsida > Ericales > Theaceae > Camellia > Camellia granthamiana. Next base: position 67,180,349 of record CM069914.1, read on the forward strand.
TTTTGCATACTAATTGTGGTTTTTGCAAACTGAATTCCTTTGGGCTTCTAATTTATTATGTCTTGATGGATATATGTTGATTTTGCATACTCATGATGGATTTTGCAGGCAGCATTGGACTAGTTTTTTTGTATAGGATATACGATGTATTGGGATCTATAAATGTTGATAATTGAGTTTTGCATACTAATTGTGGTTTTTTGCAGACTGAATTCTTTTGGGCTTCTAATTTATTATGTCTTGATGGTTTCTTATATTGAATAACAATTCTCTCTATTTTCAGTTTTGCAGATTTCCATCAAGATTGTTTTGATAGTTGTTTTGTTTGTCATTGAGTTGGTTTGTTTAGTTAGTACATTTGTTTTCTAGGAAATTGTGTTAGAAAGTTTTGTCTGGGAATTGACAAAGGGGGAGATTGTTAGGTCCCTTAGTCTTGTCAATCCCACGAACAAACTTGAGTTATTGAGTTGTAAATTTTCTTTCTATTTTGTATTGCTCGCTTAAGCGAAGGCTGCGTCTGTAAAAAACCTGAGAAGGATGTATGTATGCTCGAGCGCAGGTAACGTGGCTTGAGCGAAGCCACTTATGGAAAACACGTGAGATAAAGTTCCTCGCTCGAGCTAGAGAGTCTTCGCTCGAGCGAGCTTCGTAGTCCCAATTTTCTATAAATACTAGTTTTAGTCCAAAACTAGGATTACGTTTTGAGATCTACTTTAAGGTTTTCTGAGGTTTTCTTTTGGAGTTTTGTGTGAGCTTTCCTTGATGATTTGAGTGAGTATTAAACTCATGTTTTGATAAGCACATATCAAGGAGGTTGATTGGTTATATTCAAGAGTATTCTTCTTCGGTGGATTCCGAAGATTCAAGCGTGGAGTTTCAAAGGAGTTTGATACTGTGCGTAGTCGTTGATTCGACAATAGAAGTTGTGGATTCAAATTCAGTTTAATCAATTCCGAGTCGAAGGTTGCAGTGAAAGATATACAGAAGATTTGAAGACAAATTGTAAGCATTTGGGTAATTTGTTTGTTATCTTTGTAATCTTTCTTTCTTTAGTAGTGGATTGATTAGTGGCATTTCGCCTGTGATTTTTTGATCACAATTGAAGGTACTTCAATTGTGATTTTTTCCACGTAAAAATCGTTTGTGTCGATTTATTGTTTTTTGAAAGCAACAATCTAAATCACTTTCGTAAGTGCTTGATGATTTAGATTATGTGTTTTAAATGATTGGGAATTGGAGTAATTAAATCTTAATCTAATCACGAATCACTTAGGATTTTCACTGTTTATTTGTGACTTTTCTTGTTTATGGATATACCTTCTTTTCTTTTCTTTTTTTAAACAGGTTTATGCATATACCTGTCACCTAAGATTTTACTTTCCAAAAGGCCAGAATGTGTGCCTATGTTGTTTGACAAAATTCCTCTTAAACAACATTGAGGGGTTGTTTGGAAAGTGCTAGATTAGTATACTTTTTGACTTTTTATGAAAAAACGTGAAATATGAGTTAGGTTTGAAGTGATATGGTAGAGAGATGATGTAACTTAAATAAGATGATTGTGACCTAAATAAAATAATGTCCTAAAATAATATGGGCTAAGATAACACATGCCAAACAGCTATTGAATTAGTTTAATGATATACACAAGCTTTATAATTTCATTTCATTGGGCCCTTTTCTTACAACACTATGATAACAAAATTGATTCAGTTCCCTTGTTTAGCCTCTGGTACTATCAACAACAGTCTTTGGGAACTAGCATTTCCTCTCTTGATCAAATCAAACCAATAGAAAAAATCACTCAAGAAGAAAATCTCTGGTGTGTATAAATGTACAGATTGCCTTTAGTGTTTCACACTATTTTGCTATAAAAATAATATTCTAAATTTAAGAAAATCCATCCCAATTGGGCTCTCTGAATTCAAATAGTAATTTTTCCATCCAAACCAACTATTTGGTGAATAATCTCTTCAGCTTTAGATAGTTTTCACCAATCTTGTCTACTGAAAGCCATAGCAATTTTTATGATTGAACAATTTTTCTCCCCTAAATAGGTGTTTTCTTAAAATTGTTCTGTTATAATGCACACTTTGTTCTATTACAATTTTTGTGATTGAACAATTTTTCCTCCCCTTAATTTTTCCATTCAAACCAACTATTTGGTGAATTATCTCTTCAGCTTTAAAATTATTCCCTTTCCATATACATTTCCGTTAGATCTAAGTTAGAAAGGTCATTCTCTTCACAAAAATAAGCAAATAAAACAAAAAACTTATGTAACATATATTAGTATATAAAATAGGACAACTATAGTTCAATGTATACGGCCAAAAATAGTAATCTGTGTGAAGGTGCAAGTGTTTTTTACGTAGAAAAACATTATTAAAAAAACACTTGCATCCCCTAAGATTTTCGCCTTTTAAAATAAAAAATAAAAAAATAAAACAGATATATGTCTTACCTCCACTAATAAGTAATTTAAATAAGGAGTTGCCTCAATATAATAGCTAAGATGAGAGGGCAACATACAACACATGCATACTTCCTTTTTCATAAGATGACAATAAGCAGAAAATAGAAAGGATTGCCGCAATCAATTTATATGTTAATCTAAAAATTATAATTTATAGTTATTTTACATGAATAATTTTGTTCACATCCCCTGTATATTTGATTTTTCATTTTTTTACTTTTCATTTCAAACATTTTTTTTTTCATGTTAGGCTAAGTTGGGTTAGCATAAAAATAATAGAAAGTATGAAAAAATAATAATAATAATAATAATAATAAAAAATTCCAAGTTTGTTGAGCATGAATAGTTGAAGTTATAAGAAATTTAATTTACTTGTATAACTCACGATAGCATGATAACTAAAATTTTAATTCATTGCAAAAAAATATAGCAAAATACAAGAACATAAGTGCTAAAAACTTACAATTTTAGATCTTCAAATTCACCCACAATAATGTGATAAGAGAGTTAGACCCTAACATCATTGTGGGTATAATAAATTAAAAATGAACACTTAACATATCATATCATTGTAGGTAAAATTGTAGAAACTTTTGGATAGTGTTAAATATTTTCTACACACGAATGTTTACATTTATTGTAAAAGTAGTTTATAATTAGAATTTTTATTTTTATTTTTTTACAAACCTTTCATCCTAATCAAATTCATATATGAAATATATTTTATTTTATATCACTTTTTACTATTTTCACTTGCTATCAAATTTTTTTTTTTTTTTTATCATTTATTTATTTTTAATGAAACGGACACATGTATAATGTTATTTCTCATGTGCAATGCACGTGCTTTCTATACTAGTAATATAAAAATAAATAAAAGAAAAAAATTTACGGTGGTTGTTAGTGCAAGGGAAATGCACAGCTGGTCAATGTATGGAGCAAGCCTGTATGTACCTAAAATCAATCAGCCCATTATGAGACAAAAGCAAATAATGAGCCAAAGTCACTGTTGTTGACTCATTTACCCAATGGAAATAAATAACCTAAAGTTTGAATTGAATAAACTCATTTCTCACACACCCAAAGGATATATTCTCCAACCTACATATTCTCGCTTAAATCTGTTTGGGGTCTTTGTTGGCTTTATTAATATTTGTGGTAATTTGTTGGACTCAATGAATTGAATGCAGTTTTCAGTGAAATAACAATAGTAATAATTATTACTATAATAATAATATGCTATAACAGAGTAATTCAGGCATTTATATGATCTTCAAATAAATGTAATAATTAGCAACAAGGGATACCCAGCCCAAATGACCAGCTCTAAGCATAATTTTGCCTATTTCATGAGGTAAAACACTGAGATAGTTGTTGGTTTACTTGAATGAAATGTAATGGAATGATAATTCCTGTCTCTCATTCCAATGAACCAAATAAAACACTTAATACCCAAAACATAAAATGAGACTCAGCCAGATTCTGTTTAGAAACCAAACCAAATAGACTGAATCAAAACCCAAATCTTCTGAATCACAGAGACAACAGATTATCTTAATAAAACCTAATAGACTAATAAATCAAAACAAAGTCAAATCTACTGAATCGAAACCCAAATCTACTGAATCACTGAGTCAACTCACTGCATTGACAATCATATACGTGTAACATAAAACAAAACATAAAAAAAATACTAATAAAAAAAAAAACTGTGTGAACTTGGAAACCCAACAACACGCAATATAACCCAAGCAGAGAGAGAGAGTGCGCACAGAGATGACCAACCTGTTGGGTTATGAAATGTAGAGGTTGGTGATAACCGACCGACCGACGAGATTTGTTTCAGTGATAAATGGTCGCGAACCATAACAAGAAGCTCGAATCCCAATAACCCTGATTGCGCAAATGGCTTTCGAATCCCAACCCTAAACAAGTTCTACTTGGAAAAGGATGGTGGTCTGGCGGAATGTTAATATATGAAATATATATATTATTCTTTGTATTTCATATTTACATTATAGACTTCTTATTTACATTATAGCTCCTTCCTAATAGATATGTTTAAATCTTGCCTTATTCTTTCCTTATCTTATTCTTTCCTTTACTTATTCTTGTACTGCGCTCCCCCTTATTCTTTCCTTTACTTATTCTTGTACCACGCTCCCTCTACATAGTGCTCTATGTAAGGAATGGTTGGGAAAAATGGTTCGGAAGAAAATAGAGCTCCGTTTGGTAAGTCTCTCAAATTATAGTTTCACCTATTGATTTAAGTGTGGTGTTTGTTTTGAATTTTCAAATCATAATTCTATACTCATTTATCAAAATTCAATTCAAAACATAATCATTATTTTTCAAAACTCATAACCAAACACATAATTCAAAACTCAATTCAAATCAATATTCTAATTTTTAAAATTTTTTAAATATTTAGATATTTTAAAAATATTTTAATTTTGTTAAGATTTTAAATATTTTAATATTTAAATATGTTACTATTTTTTTAATTTTTTAATTTTTTGAATATTTTTAAATAATTTAATTTTTAAATATTATGATTTTAATTTTTAAATTTTAAAATATTTTATAAAAATAAATTCAAACTCTATTTTATAAAAATATTTTAATTTTTTTGTTATGTATTTGGTTACGTTTTGAGTGTAGAGTTGTAAAAGTAGTATAGAGTTTTGAGTTATGTGTTTGGTTATGATTTTTAAAAATAATTTCTTAATTGAGTTTTGTTTTATGTGTTTGGTTACAATTTGAGTGTAGAGTTGTTTTTAAATTTAAAATATTAAAATTATTTAAAATTTTTGAATATTTAAATTATTTAAATTTTTACAATTTAAATTTTTTGAATATTTATTTTAATTTTTTACTTATTAAATATTTTAGATTATTTAAATTATTTAAATATTTATGATTTAAATTTTTTGAATATTTATTTTGAAAAAAAATTATTTCCTTTGTAGTATTTTCAATTAAAAAATTGATTAATGTTATTTTCTGTTAATAATAAGTTTTTTTAATTGAATTTTAAAAAGAGTTTGGTTATCAGTGTTGATCAGAATTTTCAATAGTGTGAAAATAGTGTGTTTTGTTATGAGTTATAACAATTTGAATTAAGTTTTGAAAACTTTTTCCAAAACTCACAACCAAACAAATTTTCTTACTTCACACTGTAGACGCGCCCCCGAGGAGCTCACTACTACAGTTCGGACTTAGATGTCACGGTTCTTAATCTGATCTCGCAAAATGCAATGCAAGACTGATAAATCACCAAAGAGTCCAAATCCGGCAAATCGTTTTGGAAAACTGATTTTTGTAAAGAAGTGCCAAACATAGACTACTTTGCCAGATACAGAGTCGCCACCTAAATATTTTATTTTGGGGGAAATTTAGGAAACCCTGACTCGTTGCCTAAGGCCACGTGTCCGTCATCACCAAAGTTGCCTCGGCTTGGGAACTTGGGTACGATTGGGGAAGGTCATCTATGAGCACCTCCGCTCGCCCGATCAAAGATCGGCTACTACTAAACATGATATCTTGTTTTTGAAAACACATGTGCTCTTATTCCGGTTATTAGCCTAGAATTTACTATGTGATGCGCACAACATACAAGTATAGACTAGATCGCTTAAATTGGAACAAAACATCTCATGTTTATTTGAAAATGGTTTGAAGGTGCTACTCGCAAGTAGGCTAAGACGTGGATTTGCCACCCTTAGGTGGGCTTAGAAAAACATGATTTTGCCACTCGCAAGTGGGCTTAAAGCTCGTATTTGATGAATTGCTCAAATTCAAGTAATCCAACCTTCACCCACAGGCATTCAGGCAGTTATATCACATAAGCAAATAGTCTCATGGCAAGCATGCTATCATGGCAATCACTTACACGCATGCAAGTATGCTAAAGCATTAATACTCACGAGTACTCCAAGCCAAAACAGAAACTAGTTAGTAATCAATGCATGATCCTAGTTTATGTTAAAATGGCTAATACAACGCATGCAAAATGCAACTAGAAATGGGCTCGGCTATTCTAAGATGTCATGTGAAATGCGACAATTGATACACGTATTCAAATAGGTATTGAAATACAATGCAGTTAGTATGATCCGCTGAGCCCGGTGCATGCAAGACAGATGAATGAATGCAATCATGTGAGCATAAGTATGCTAATCGAAACATGCCCTAGAACTAACCACTGAAAGCAAGTAAGTAAAAGGGGGAAAGACATGGGGTTGGAAGACATTCACACACACACGCACACTTATTACAAATTTGCCCTCTCGACAGAGGGTCCGAAAGAATAATACAAATTAACTAATCAGCTAGCTAATTAATTATTACAAAACCCTTATTAATTAACAGATTAATTACAAAAGAAGGCGGCCGCAGCCCTGCCTCGGAATGATTGGATGATGCATGCTTGAGCGCCTCGCTCGGAAACACGTTGCCATGCCACATGTTGCCTCTGTTTGCACTGTTTTACACCTCTGAGAATTGTGAAAATATTTTTGATGCTTCTGAACCACTCCCCTTAGCACTGTTGGAGGTTATCGGCCAGGAGATAGAGCCACCGGCCGTGGAAAAATGGTAATCAGCCAAAAGTGGGACCACCGGCTAGATTTTGGAGCCGGCCGGCACTGAATATGGACGACTGGCCATAACTTCCTGCAGAACCCTATTTTGCTGCAGCAGAGGACAGACAGTGCATGGCAAGGTATTCACAAGACGATGTACGCGCGACCACCCTCCCTATCATGCTATGAGTTCAAGGGAGTACGGCTCTCGACCCTCGGGCCACCAATCATGCATTTCAATGCATGATGGCCAAAGGTGTCAAGTGTGCAAATCAATGTAGAATGAATGCAACAAAACAAATGAATGCTACACACTTTATCATGTTGAATCAAGAGTGTCGGCGACTGAGGATTGAGGCACGTTTCGTCACTTTGAGTACGAAACGTCCCTCGTTCCTCGTGTTTGGTTTAATACCTAAACCAAACACAATGCAATGCATGCAACATGGAGATGTTATGCAATGCAACCTAAGCATGCCAAATGTAATGTAACAAGTATGCAAAAATGTAATGCGACCTAGACATGCAAACATGCAATGTATTAAGCATGCAAAATGCAAACATGTAATGTAATAAGCATGCAACAATAATGCCAACAACAAGCATATGACAACATGCAATCTAACAAGCATGCAACAACATGCAATGTGACAAACATGCAACAACATGCAAAGATAGACTTAAACCAAAATAGGCAGACCTCAGCCATGGCCAAATCAGTGGCCAAAATGATGCAACAAAGGCATAAAACACACATACAAGCATGCATGCACAATGGCCTATCACCTAAGACATAAAAGAGAAGTTGTTGCGCACACTTAAAAGAGACAAACATGGACATTTTACAAACATGCTGAGCTCTAGAAATATGCTAAGAGGAGTGCCAAACCAAATACACAAGTGAAGTATAGCATGCAAAGGAGCCCAAAACTCGAGACTAGCTAAGGCCAAATCAACCAAGCCTCAATCAACCAAGCCTCAAAAGGCCAAGATGAACCAAAACAGTCCCAAGGTAGACCAAAACAAGGCTAGAATATGCATGGAATGAAGCCAAAACATGCTAAAAAGATGAGCACAAAACATGGGGCATGCAAGGCTACAATGAGAGCATTACACTACACCTACCGTAACCAAGCATGACGTGAATTAAGCAACCAAAAACAGAGCTATGGCATGTTAAAGTCAACCCAAAAACCCACTTAGATGGCATCTAAATGATCTAAACATGGAGGCATGCACAATGGCCTAAACATAGAGTATAAGACATCAACTTTTCAAAGCATAGAAAGGATGGCAAATGCAAGCATATGAGCATGAAACATGGATTGAAATAACATGACAAGTGATGTCAAATCACTGAAATGACCCAAGTAAAGCATGCTAATGACTCACACACCCAAAGCCAACAAGCTAGAATACATGGTGGCTATGCAAAACATGTCATTTATGATCAAATCAACACCAAACAGAGCTTAAACATGGTAAAACATGACTAAAAACTTCTCAAAGTTAAGTCAAAGCATGTAAGCATGATGGTCTAAATGCATGATACATGTTTAGGCAAATGGGATGATTGCAAAGCAAGTGTATGATGCATGTGATAGGCTAACAAACCAACCTAAAATAGAGATATAATATGACCAAATAACACCAAATATCCTCTGAAATGGAGCCAAATAAAGCTAAGCAAACTTGCTATTCTTATGAGCCCTAAATACAAGCAAATGAGACAAAAGGGGAGATGGGTGTCCCTCTCCTATATAAGACCTCAAAACCACTTCTCCACCACTGAAAATCCTTTGGATTTCAGTGGTGAGAAGGTCAATACACGAAGGTACCAAAACTCAAAAAGAAAAGGCACAAAAAGAGGCCAAACAAGGCCTAAGAGGGGGTAGACAACCCCAAACACAAAAGTGATCTTAATGAAACATCTTAAGCATGAAAAATCAGAACTTTTATCAGTAGAACACTAAGCTTAAAACAGTATGCAAGATAGGCTAAAAGCTTATGCAAGAATGGGGAATATAAAGCAATAATGCTCACCCTTGAAGAACACTTCCAAGAACACAAAACCAGCAACTTCTTCTGATCAAAATCAACTCAAGAACTTCAAAAACCACTCGCTAGCACCTTTGTAACCCAAGGATGGTGTATCACTAGGTGTTTTAGTATAAAACTAAGAACAAAAAAACACCTTTTAAGCATCAAAACACACACCAATATAGAGAGACAGGGAGATATAGAGAGAGAGTGATATATCTTCTATATCAGCCAAAAATCAGAACCCTTGCGAAGGGAGGATGAGCTCCCTATTATAGAAATCAAATCCAAAGCTTCCTGGAGAAGCTTAGCTAAGAATGAAATCCCTCCATACACGTGTATAGAGGAGCCATTCCGTGCCTTCCAACTGGCACAGCTGGCATGCACCAAGTCTGCAAAAGCAGAAAAATAGGCCTCGGCCTGAAAATAAGGTCGATCGACCAAACAAATGGCCAGCTGACCAAATAAAGTGCCGATCGACCAACAATTTTGGCCGATGGACTGTAAACAAGGCCGGTGACCTCAAGCCTTGGCCGATGGGTTGAGGGAATGGCTAACAAGCCACCCTCTTCCCTCAGAAGCAAAAGCACAAGTGTTTGGTCCACAACCAAGCACAAAACAGGCAAGTTGAGAGATCTCGAGGCAAGGCGCGCGGCCGAGACTTCCGAGAACTCAAAACGAACACGAACATGGATAATCATCGAGCGTTCCGTCGATGACGTCCAAGTCTTGAGGACGGTCAAAAATGGGGTGTCTACAGTTGCCCCTCTTTGACAGAACTCGAAAATCATAAGATGACGGGAGTGGATGTCAAAGCCCAGAGACGACCCATTTTTGACAAGGCTAAAGACTTAGACAAGCAGCCAAGATAACAAAGAGATGCACCCGCAGGCAGGGGCAAGATGCAAAGGACACGCACAATGCCGAACATAACTTATGATCATGCAAAGAGAGCTGTAATGAAGCATTCATACAAAACAAATACAACATTTTAAGCAAGTGAACATGAACCAAACTACATTTCATGCAGAAAGGATGCAAGAGAATTATATAATTCTCGTTGCGTCTCACACAGAGTATACAATACCGTCTGGTTCGTCTGGTCGCACCAGCTTTAAATGAACCGTACATACAATATCGTGCCTGCATAAGAAAGAAACTTAACAGGTATAATATCGTTAGAAACATGCATAGCAATGCAAGTGAAAAGTGCGTGACAACGCAAGTGGAGGGATGCGCAACAATGTAACCTAGGTGTGACGCATAACAATGCGGAGAGAAGCATAACAATGCAACTTAGGGGTGACGCATAACAATGTGGAGAGAAGCACAACAATGCAACTTAGGCGTGATGCATGACAATGCGGAGAGAAGCATAACAATGCAACTTAGGGGTGACGCATGACAATGTGGAGAGAAGCATAACAATGCAACTTAGGTGTGACGCATCACAATGCGGAGAGAAGCATAACACCGCAACTTAGGTGTGACGCATAACAATGTGGAGAGAATCATAACAACGCAACTTAGGTGTGACGCATAACAATGCGGAGAGAAGCACAACAACGCAACTTAGGTGTGACGCATAACAATGCGGAGAGAAGCATAACAATGCAACTTAGGTGTGACGCATAACAATGCGGAGAGAAACATAACAATGCAACTTAGGTGTGACGCATAACAATGCGGAGAGAAGCATAACAATGCAACTTAGGTGTGACGCATAACAATGCGGAGAGAAGCATAACAACACAACTTAGGTGTGACACATAACAATGCGGAGATATACATGCAAACATATGTAGGTAAAGCATGTGCGAAAATGCAAGCAATATGTAAAGCAAGATAAGCATGAACACATGTAAGTAAAGCATGCGCGACAATGCAAGCAATGTGTTTCAGTGCGAGGAAAAGCATAAACACAAGTAAAGCATGCGCGACAACGCAGGCAATGTGTAAAGCAAAGCATAAACACATGTAAGTAAAGCATGCGCGACAACGCATACAATGTGTAAAGCAAGGAATAAACACATGTAAGTAAAGCATACGCGACAACGCATGCAATGTGTATAGTAATGCAACAGCAAAAGGAGGCCTATGTTCAACATAAGCATGGTAAAGGCATGTTATTCGCGATATTGAGATGCAACATATTCAAAAGCAATTCTCGAGCAATTCTTGAATTTTGCCATAGTACAAAAGGATACACCTCATGCATATCGAGAGTCACACACGGAAGACACGGTTCGAGGTCAACACGAAAGCCGATTAAGCTTCAAAAGTGTACTTTCTTGCACTGTCTTGAGGAATGGAGGTCCTAAACATCATATTTGACCCAAACAAGGGTGTAGGAGGTGCATCGACCATAAGGGGAGGCCACGGCCATCCATCGGCCATCAAATGAGACCATCGGCCAAATATTTAGCTGACCGGCCAACAATTTGGCCGACCGGCCAAAAATGGCTGTGTCAGGGCAGTTTCGACATTTGGCCACGGGTCTTTAAATATAGGGTTCCAAACCCTTATTTCCTCATTCCTCCTTGGTCAAAAATCCCTCCCCTCTCTCTCTAGGTGAGTTTCCTCTCTTAGATCCTTGCTTTTCTCTTGTTTCTGGGCCTTTTTCGTCATTTGATCCGCGAAACCCTTCCCATTTCGCACACCTTGAACCGAACAAATCTTTGTTTTCGGTGCTTCCTTCTTGATTTCCACTACTTAGGATTTGTTTCCCCCTGAGTTTACTTGGTTTTTGTGCCTTTTCCACACTTCCGACCTTTCCTCCCATTTTTCTCCTCTCGGGGTTGACTTTTCACATTCTCGCCCATTTTTCCCACTTTTGGTCATTTTTGCACTCTTCTTGAGATGACTGATGACATTCCACAGGGAGGGAGTCCTCCGGAGATGGACGTGGACCCCGAGGTCGAGCTCTTGCCGTTGAGTGTTCGATTTTTCGATCCGGTGACCTACAAGCCGACCGTACACGTGTTGCCTCCCGATGGCATCCGCTAGTTCAGGAGCTATGTGTGAGGCGCACCGGAGGACCTCCTGCTGCACGAGCCTGAGTCACACCTTTCATTCGGCGCTTCTGAGGTACATTGTTCCTCTTTACTTTCTGCAGTGTAGACTGTATAACTTCAATAGTCAATTCTGTTCTTTAACTGCTTAACCTAGATACATTGATATATCATATGTTATAGTTCACTGTGAGCACACCCACACCCGATATCTGTTTAAATCTGAACACATGCACACACACTGCATTCTGGACTGAACAACTCAAACGCACTGACACCTCATATGCTGTAGTTCACTACGAGCACACTCACACTAATATCCGTGTAGATTTGAACATATGCACACACACTGCATTTTGGACTAAACTCAAACGCACTGACACGTCATATGCTGTAGTTCACTGCGAGCACACTCACACTGATATCTGTGTAGATTTGAACACATGCACACACACTGCATTTTCCCAAATTCTAAATAATTCAAATACTGTACATCTGACACTGCTTCGCATCTGTTTGTCTTTGAACATAGGGGGATTCCCATGCCTTCCAGGGGTATGGGAATATCGTTGCCCGAGGATGGTATATGGAGCTACCTGATGCAGTTCGCTAGATTGTTGACCAAGCCGGCTTTGGGACCTTCTGCATGGGACTCTCGTGCCTTACTGCGAGTAGGCCCCTTCTCGCTGCTTTGGTGGAGAGGTGGTGGGACACCATCGACTCCTTCCACCTTTCTGCCACCGGAGAGATGACGATGACTCCCTTTGACTTCTCCATGCTCACAGGCATTGGGATAGGAGGTGATTCGATCCCCTTTGATACTGATATGGACGAGTGGGACGCCGCTCAACTGTACTTGCTTGGCACTCAGCCACCTCTTGCCCGTGTGGGATTTGTGAGGTATTCATGGTTCGAGGACCATTTCCAGGTCCAGGCGCCTACTACCCGGGAGGAGGAGGAACAGTACGCCCACGGTTTTATCATGTTTCTGCTAGGGACCACGCTTTTCGCGGACCGGGCAAACACCGTTGCCCTCTACTTGCTGAGCGCACTGGTGGACATGACTAAGATCCACCGCTATGACTGGGGTGGCGCAGGTGTGGACGCGCCCCGAGGGACTTATGCTACCACAGTTCGGACTCATTTTGTCACGGTTCTTAATCTGAACCAAAGAGTCCAAATCCGGCAAATCGTTTTGAGAAATAGATTTTTGAAAGAGGTGCCAAACATGGGCTGCTTTGCCAAATACAGAGTCGCCACCTAAATATTTTTTAATGGGGGAATTTAGGAAACCCTGACTCGGTGCCAAAGGCCACGTGTCCGTCATCACCAAAGTTGCCTCGGCTCAGGAACTTGGGTACGATTGGGGAAGGTCACCTATGAGCACCCCCTCTCGCCTGATCCGAAGATCAGCCTCTACTAACCATGATATCTTGTTTTGAAAACATTACGCGTTTTTATTCCGATTATTAGCCTAATCTTACTATGTGATGCGCACAGCAAAACAAGTATAGACTAGATCGCCTAATTTGGAACAAAGCATTGCATATCCGTTTGTTTAAAAAAGTCGGAAATTTGCTACTCGCAAGTAGGCTAAAATACGGATTTCAACGAGTTGTTCCAACTCAAACAATCCAACCTTCACCCACAGGCATTCAGGCAGTTATAACACGTAAGCACATAGCCTCATGGTAAGCATGCTGTCATGTTAACATTCACACTCATGCGAGATTCTAAAGCATAAAATACTTACGATGTACTCCAAGCCAAGACAAGAACATGTTAGAAATCAACGCATGATCCAAGTCCATGTTAAGTGGCTAATGCAACGCATACAGAATGCAATCTAGAATAGGCTCGGCTAATCTAAGGATGACATGTGAAAATACACAGATAGCATGTATCCAAGTTAGATTTGCAATACTTTATGCAGTTAGCATGATGCGCCGAGCCCGGTGCATGCAATACTAATGAATGATGCACGCATGCATAGCATGAGGTATGCTAAAGTAAACATGTCCTAATACTAACCATCAAAAACAGGTAAGTAAAAGGGAGAAAGAAGTGGGGGTTGGAAGACATGCACACACGCACCCATACTTATTACAAATTTGCCCTCGCTCGGAGGGACCGAAAGAATAATACAATTTAATTAACCTACAAGCTAATTAAATATTATAGACCAATTAATTAATTAACAAATTAACTAATCTAATGAAAGCAGTAAATAGCCTCGGGAAGAGGGCCCAATGCAATGCGCGCTCGGCTCCGCTCGGAAAGCCACTGCCATGCACAAGTTGCCTCTGCTTTGACTGTTATCCTTCTCTGAAGACTGCACAAATCTCAGGGTTGCTTCTCTAAATGTTGTGGAACACCACCGGCTGAGGGAATTGGTCACCGGCCACAAATTAATCCATCGGCCACTTATGGATGGCCGGTCGGCAATGAAGATGGCTGGCCGGACAAATCTTCCTGCAGAATCTATTTTTGACAGCAGCAGAGGGCAAAACATAGCATGGCAATACATTTCAAGCAATGTATGCACCAATCACACCCCTCATCATATTCATGACTCAAAGGGATGTGGTTCTCGATTCTCGGACCACTAATCACGCATTTTCATGCATGATGGCCCAAGAGACCAAGTATGCATTTCGATATGGAATGCAATGCACATAATCGAACAAAGGGGGGGGCTCAACCTCTATCATACTCAACTCAAGAGGTGAAGCATGCATGCCAATGCAATGCATCCTAGGTATGGAGGCTAGTATGCAACATGGCAATGCAATGTGTAATGTAGGTTAGGCACACAACCTAAGTAAGGAAGCATGTAAGGCATGAAGCAATGCAACCTACAAGTATGCAAGACACAATGTGGATGTTCAAGCATGCAAGCAAGCATGTGACTTCATTCAATCATGCAACAACACACTAGTATGCAACAACACACAAGGTGAGCATGCAACAACATGCAAAGGGGTGGACTTAAACTAATTTAGGCAGCCCTCAAATAAGCCTAAAACAGTGGCTAATGCTATGGAAATGAGGGCCTACACACACGCACACATGTACATGTTGATGGGCCAACACTTAAGCATCAAACAAGCAACCTTTAAGCACACTTAAAAGAGCCTAAACATGGACAATTAGCATGCAATGTAAACTCTGAAAATCATATTAATGATGGTGCCAAACCAATTTAAACAAGACAAACATGGCATGCAATTGGTCCTAGCACTTGAGGCAAGCCAAGGAGACTTAAACCATGGGTAAGTCAACCAAGCTTCACAAGGCTAAGAGGACTTAAAACAGGTCCAAGGCAGACCTAAACAATGCTAAGGGTGCACCTAGATGGCATCTAAGTGGCCTAAACATGCAAGCATACAAAGAAGCACATTCATGGAGCATAAGGCAACAACCTTTTAAAGCAACAAAGGAGTATCAAATGCAAGTATGCAAGCATGTTATAAGGACTGAAATAATATGGTAAGTGGTTCCAAACCACTGAAATAATGCAAGTAATGCATGCTACACACTCACACACCTAAGGCTAACAAGCCAAAATGCAAGGTGGCTATACTAAGCATGCTATGGTTGACCAAAGTAACCAAAAACAGAACTTAAGCATGCTAAAACAAACACAAAAGCTTCACAAAGCTTGGCCAAAATCATGCTAAAACAAGGATCAAAACCTAAAGCATGTTAAGACCTAAACATGGCATTACAAGGCATGTATGCTAAGCAAGCATGGTGTACCTAAACCAAGTGAAAACAGAGCTATATTATGACATAATAAGCACAAAAATCAGTTAGGACATGGCCAACATGAACCTAAATTAGATGCTCACACATGAGGCAAAAATGGCATTTTTCAAGGACAATAAGGAGAGGGGGTGGCACTCTCTTTCTTAGGACCTCAAGGCACCATCCTCACCACTGAAATCCCTCAAGATTTCAGTGGTGAGGAGGCCCAAACACAATGGTCCTGGAGCTCACCAAAAAATGCACAAAAATGGAGCCTAACAAGGCTTAAGAGGGGTCAAACAACCTTAAAGCTCAAAACACCCTTAAACAACTATTTAGAGGACTCAAAAAATAGAACTTTTATATGTTATATGACAAGTCTAAAAACAGTTGCAAGATAGTCAAAAAAGTTATGCAAAAATGGGGAATAAAAGGGGAAAGTAGTTACCCTTAAAGACCCTCTTCACAAACAATGCTCCAGCCGGTTCTTTGAGTTCAAAATCACCCAAGAACACCAAGAACAACCTTTTGGCTCCTCAGCAACCAAGGGGAGGTGTAGGACTAGGTGCTTGTGTGCAAAAATGAGACTAAACACACACACTAAGCTCAAGAGAGAGATATAGAGATAGAAGAGATACAAACTCAAAACCCTAATATCAGAGCTCCCCTCAATTTTTTTCTAACCTAGAGGAGGAGAGGAGAGCCTCCCTCTTATAGAGAATCCCTCTTGTCAAGCTTCCAAAGCAAGCTAGACAAGAGGGAAATCCCTCCATACACGTGTATAAAGGGGAGCAAAGTGTATGCCAGCTAGCACAGCTGGCATGAAAATATCTGCAAAAGCAGATGCACAGTGGTCGGTCGGCCAAAAATGCAATTTGACCAAAAAAGATGGCCGGTCGACCATCTATAGTGCCGACCGGCCAAA
The DNA here is from genome assembly GCA_036172215.1 of Camellia granthamiana. NCBI lineage: Eukaryota > Viridiplantae > Streptophyta > Magnoliopsida > Ericales > Theaceae > Camellia > Camellia granthamiana. The sequence continues at coordinate 67,197,128 of CM069914.1, forward strand.
CATTTGGCCGATGGCAACAAAACACAGCCGGTGGCCTCAAGCCATGGCCGGTGGAGTGTGGGGATGGCCCACAAGCCATTCCCTGTCCCTCCAAGGCAAAACACAAGTGTTTGGTGCAAAACCAGACACAAAACAGTCGAGTCGAGAGATCTTGAGGCAAGGCGCATAGGCGAGTCCTTCGAGAACTCAAGACAAACACAAACATGGATGATCACCGAGTGTTCAAATGGTGACGTCCAAGTCTTGAGGACGGTCAAAAATGGGGTGTCTACAGCAGGCTTGGCCACTCTCTATGGATATATGAGCTCATCTTCTCGTTGCAGCGGACAGTTGCTTGGGGGCTACTGGCGAGCATGGGAGGTATATTTTCCCTTTCTGTCTTTTCAATTCTGCTTTACATTATCTGTACACTGCACATACTGCAAACATGTAATCTGATTTACACTGACTGTACACTGCACACACTGCACAATCTGCATACTATTCTGTGATTTCTGCTCTATCTGCATTCTGCTTTATCTGATAAGCATACTGATCTTTGCCCTGTCACACTCTGTAGTTGTGGGTGTACGCCTACTTCCCGAGGCTTGCCCCAGTGCCCGATGAGGAGATCTCCCTTGGCGTCCCATTCTTTCACCGCTTTGACGTGAGATGCGAGCGGAGACCACGGGAGTCTTTCCCGTTCTTTCGTAGGTACTTCAACACCATCACCTCTGCAAAGGTATTTCAAAACTTTATAGTTCATTTAAGCTTCACTTTACATTGTACATTCAACAATGAATAACAGACTGTGTATTTTCTTGTTTGCAGATTACTTGGCAGCCCTGGGCTCCATTGCCTGACGCAGTGAAAGAGCAGTATGCGGGCGCTCGGGAGGCTGCCCGGTTTAGGATTTTATTGGAGGGTCTGGTCTGCCAGGCATGGTATCTGGGTGAGCGCTTCTTGCGCCAGACCCTCGGTTTACCGAAGCAGGCAGTTCCGACACCGCCTCCTACCCATATGAGGCATACCGAGAGATATACCTGGCAGGAGATGGTCAGTTACACAGTTGGTTGGGATTCGGACTTCTTCCGAGAGGAGGGTGACTATATCGACTTCATTCAGACGCATCTCATGCGGCCTTTGACCGGCACTCGTCGGGTCGAGAGAGAGAGACCTGCGACGCCCGCGACAGGAGCGGTGACATCTAGGGCAGCTCGGGCCCATAGCAAGAGTGGGTCCCGGAGGGGACAAGGAGTCGGGTGGCCAATGCTGCCCACTACCATGACATGCCGAGGATTTTAGGGAGACTTATCAGATACCCATTGTTCCTCCTCCGGCTGATCATAAGCTCATCGGAGTTCGTGGTTCGACCCCAGTATGTATTGTACCTTGCATTCTGTATAGTCATTTCATCTCATTTGATATCCCACAGAATACTAATGACTTCAACACTTTTGCAGGCTTCGATTGAGTACACCGGGCAGGCGTTGGAGCTGACAGCCTCGGTGATGGGGATGCTGCAGCGGAGCATCGACCTGCTCACCATGTACAGGATCCCGGTAAGTTCTTTCAAACTTAGTCCCGAAACTTTGCATATTCTATTCCATGCATGATCTGACGCATCGCATTACCAATACGGCACCTGACACACAACACTCATGGCACTAATACATTGTAACTCATATCCTGCTCACAGCATTGCTCATGGCATTCATACTCGGTATTCATACATTGCTCACGGCATCCATACACCGTACTCATACACTGCATTCGTATTCATACTCGACTTTGCATAGCATAACTGATGTGTGTGCCAACTGTCCTTTTTAGGCCCTATTCCAGATTCCGACCGCAGGAGGGATTCCAGCAGGACCGTCTGTATCTACTCGGGGAGTAGGGTGAGGAGTCCCAATACGTCCCCACACCAAAGTCGGGCGTACTCACCCTGGGAGCAGCTCACGGGCGCCGATTCCAGATGACGATGAGTCGGAGGGAGAGGTAGAGGTAGAGGCAGAGGTAGAGTCGTCTGAGGAAGAGACCGGAGATGGCACAGACTCAGACTACGGAGCCAGCGGTGATGTTCCTGGACCTTCGTCCAGGAAGAGGACCAGGACGGATTCCCGCACTCGAGATGGCTGATATTGATCCAGACTTCCGCTGCTTTTCTTCTTTTTGCTTTATTCAGACATTTTGTTTCTTTTCTCTTTCTGCTTTATTTTTCTTTTTATCGGTAGTTTGAGCACATTGTACTACCTCAGGCAGGTTTTATTTTCTTCAAAACTATGTACTTTTGCAAAAGACATATGATAAAATGAAATAGCTATTCCGTTCAAAAAGTGTTACATTTGTATATTCTATGCATCTCATCGCATGGCATCGCATTACATAACAATGCAAATGAGATTGAACTCTGTTTTGAAAATTAAGCACTCGCATTGTAATAATTAGGTAGTGAACCGACTAACGACAAAAACAACTTGATAAGCAAAACAAAGAACTCAATAAGCTCATTAAATGTAAATACAACTCGATAAGCAAAACAAAGACTTAAAGAATGTGAAATACAACTCGATAAGCAAATGTACAACAACTCGATAAGCAAATCGGAGTAACAGAGGTGCGACTTCGCAAAATCATCATCAGAAGGCATTGGGAGTGGTGCCAGTCACGAATTCTCAGCATGTTCAATACATAAACAGCTCAGGGAACAAGAAGGAAGGCCATCGGCCACAGGGGAAGGCTACCGGCCACAAGAAATGGCCATCGGCCATCATTTTTAGCCGATCGGCCAAAAGTGATGGTTGGTCGGCACTATTTTTGGCTAGCCAGCCAAAAATGGCAAGGACCACCAGAATGTTGCCACCTGTCTTCCACTCAACACCTTATCCTCTACAAAAGCCCCAGCTTCGTAGTTTCTTTATTTCAACACTGTTTTTGCCCAGAATGGAGGCATTTCTCGCCCAAAGTCTCACAAACTGGATTGCCAGCTTAGATGGCTCGGAAAAGCTGAATTTCCCGGGTTTCGGCATAAATGCACTATTCACGTTGAGTCGTACCCCGCTGCGTTTTCCGTTCCTTCATGCCGTGGCAAGGTTTTGGAATCCGGTAACACATGTCTTTAGCTTTGGCGGTCAAGAGATGTGCCCCACTTTTGAAGATTTCCGAGCTTTAATGGAATTCGAACGCGAGGAGGAGATTCTGCCACAACTCCGCTTCAGCCACGTCCAAGCCTTAGGACGGACGTGCGGGCTCACTATGCATGACGCTCGGTCTCTGATCCATGACGGGGAATTGGACATCCCTAGCTTGATTCATCAGTTTTCTGATGCCGGTGACCGTGGCGACCACCACTGGCAGGGCTTCCGGCGACATGCTTTTTGCTTGTGCATGTTGTCTTACTTCTTGTTTGCCCCAAGTTTCGGACGCTCCAGTGTCCGCTTGATCGAGGTGGCCCAAGGCTTAAAAGAGGGCAAGAGCTACACTGCCATGACACTGGCTAAGACATTGATGGGCTTAGACGCCTTTCATCGTCGGGAGACGGCTAGATTTGCGGGGAGTCCGCTATTGCTGCAGGTAATGTTTCCCACCCCATCTCACATATATTTTCTCACATCACTCGGCCCTCAAGCTCGTTTTGTTTTTTCTCTCAAAACCCTTTTCTTACTTTTCTCTCAACGTACATCTCTCTATTCTTTAATCTCTCATTTTTCAATCCCTCCCCAGGTATGGTTGATGGACAAGTTGAGAGTGGTGGACTCATGCCCAACATATTCAGCTTGCAGCTATTTCTTCCGACGATGTCTAGTCGATGCCCCCGATGAGGGATGGTGGTACAACTGGATGTGTAGTTTGTCCGCGGACGACATTGCTTGGCACTGCCCCTGGCTTAATTTGCTGGCGATGAGTTACAGCATGTCTCGCCAGCTTGGAATCCAGCTGATTGGCTTGACTCACTGTGTTTTCTACTTCCCATTCCGATTCCAGCATCAATTCGGACATGATCAGATTTGCCCAGCAGAGGGGATAGAGTACCCTGCTGCATTCCCAGTCCGAGGCACGCAGCTAGCTCGATATGCCACAGCATAGAGGACGAGAGAGCTTCTGGCCCTCGCTCCTACTTTCAGCTACACCCTCTCTGATGAGTGCATAGATTGGCTCAATGAAGAGGCACAAGTAGTGCCCACTTTGGCATCAGAGGCTTCCACCAGCTCTGGGAGGGGACGCAGGAACACTTGACTATGCCCCGAATTTATTGCTTTATCAGTACTTTCAAGTTTTTCTTTATGAATGTAATAAAAAGCAACTTCAATTTGTATTCAAGAGTTTGAGAACTCTGTACTGAAATCAATGTAATTGAAAGTTGTGGGTACTAAAAATTTTCCGTTTGGTCCAAAAATGGTTTTAGTTGTAAAAAGATTAATTTGAGCAAAATCAACTTTTATTAAAACTTTTCAAAACCATTTTCGATATGGATCACAACTGGACACGCCTGAGATTTATCACTGAGATGCACAACCCCGGATTCCAGCAACCAGAAAGTTGCCCCTAGTCTGAATAGCACTGCACCGGAGATCACAACCGAGTTTTTGAATGCAGAATGGACAAAGATGACCAGACATGATCACATGGACAAAGTTGGTCGGGGAAGAGTTTATGGCTGGACTTCAGGATGAAGTTGCCTACGTATCCCAAAGATGGGAATCAACCCTTACGTAGTTCGGCTCGGGTTCGCTCGAGTATTAACGCTCTCCTTTTACGCTCTAACTTTTGCCAAGGCCGCCCTTTGCGGGTTTTCAACCTTGCGAGCTCAGTTTTTATAATTTCTAATTTTTCATGCTCTAACTTTTGCCTAGGTCGCCCTTTCGGGTTTTCGGCCTAGCGAGCCACTCAGGGGTAATATTTCTTCAACTTGTCCATGTTGAGCGGTGTAGCACGTCCGCGGGGGACCTCGCTACAGCTCGGACTCGATTTGTGTCACGGTTCTTAATCTGAACCAAAGAGTCCAACTCTGGCAAATCGTTTTGAGAAAAAATAGATTTTTTTGAAAGAAGTGCCAAACATGGACTGCTTTGCCAGATACAGAGTCGCCACCTAAATATTTTTTTTAAAATGGAAAATTTAGGAAACCCTGACTCGGTGCCGAAGGCCACGTGTCCGTCATCACCAAAGTGGTCTTGGCTCGGGAGCTTGGGTACGATCGGGGAAGGTCAGCTATGAGCACCCCCTTTCGCCCGGTCCGAAGACCGGCCTCTACTAACCATGATATCCGCTTTTGAAAACATTACATGTTCTTATTCCGGTTATTAGCCTAGAATTACTATGTTATGCGCGCAACAAACAAGTATAGACCAAATCGCCTAATTTGGAAATAAACATTGCATATCCGTTTATTTGGAAAACGTTTTGGAATTTGCTACTCGCAAGTAGGCTAAAATACGGATTTCAACGAGTTTTTCCAACTCAAACGATCTAACCTCCACCCACAGGCATTCAAACAGTTTATCTCACATAAGCACTTAGCCGCATGGTAAGCATACTGTTATGTTAACATTCACACGCGTGCGATATGCTAAAGCATAAATACTTACATCGTACTCCACGCCAAAACAACAATAAACTGGTTAGCAAACATGCATGGCCTAGTTCATGTTAGAATGACTAATGCATCACAAGCAAGGATGCAATTTAGAGTAGGCTCGGCTAACCCAAAACATGGCATGTGAGATGCAATCAAATAACACGTATTCAATTTGGATTTGAAAATACAATGCAGTTTATATGATATACCGAGCCCGGTGCATGTAAACAAATGCATGGATGCACGCATGCATAGCATAAGGTATGCTAAAGTAAACGTGCCCTAATCTACCATCAAAGCAGGTAAATAAAAGGGAGAAAGAAGTGGGGGTTGGAAGACATACACACCACTCACCCACACTTATTACAGACTTGCCCTCGCTCGGAGGGACCAAAAGAATATACAAACTAATTAACTACGCAAGCTAATTAAATATTACAAACCCATTAAATTAATCAAATAAATTAATTAATCTAATTAAAGCAGTAAACTGCCTCGAGATGAGGGCCGGATGCAACGCATGCTCGGGACTTGCTCGGAATTGCACTGCCATGCTTAGATTGCCTCTGTTTTCCCTGCTCTACTCCTCTGAAAACTGCCAAAGTCTCAGGGATGTCTTTCTGAACACTGGGGATCATCACCGGCTGGATAGAACTTCCATCGGCAGTGAATTGAGCTCATCGGCACTGAATTCACCCACCGGCCATCTATTGACTGCCGGTCGGCACTAAGTACTGCCGGTCGGCATTGAATGTCTGCAGAACCTGCAACTCACAGCAGCAGAGGGCAAAAACTTGCATGGCAATGTAATTCCAGCAATTTATGCATCAAACACATTCCTTATCATGTTAATGACTCAAAGGAGGATGTGCCTCGATTCTCGGGCCACCAATCACGTATTTCCATGCATGATGGCCCAGAGAACCAAATGTGCACTTTTAATTTCAAATGCATGCAAACCATATAAACAAACGAGGGTGCCGAACCTCTATCATGTTTATCTCAAGAGGCCTAGCATGCATGTCAATGCAATGAAATCCTAAGCATGTTGGCTAGCATGCAATATGGACAATACAAGGCGCTTATGTAAGCATACAAGCAAACATGTAAGGCAAGCATGCAAACCAAATAAAAGGTGGACTTAAACATGATCTAGGCAACTCTAACTAGGCCTAAAATCAGTAGCCAAAATGCTAAGTATGAGAGCTAAACACACATGCACATGTACACATGTTAAGGCACACAACTTAGGCATTAAACAAACCACTCTCAAGCACACTTGAAAGGAGATAACATGGATGATTAGCATGCAACATGAGCTCTAAAATCATGTCAAAGTGTGGTGCTAAACCAACTCAAAATAGACCAAACAAAGCATGCAAATGGTCCAAGACTTAAAGCAAGTCAATGAGGCATTGAACTATACTTATGCAAGACAATTATGGCATGCATTAAACAACTAAAAACAGGTTTTTAGCATGTTAAAACAAAGCCAAAAGGCTACTTAGATGGCATCTAAGAGGCTTGAAACCAAAGGCATGCACAATGACTAAAACATGGAGCATTCAATACATGCTTTTCAAGCATTAAAGAGGTGACTAAGGCAAGCATACAAGCACACCAAAGGGACTGAAATGACATGCTAGATGGTTCCAAACCATCAAAATGAGGTAAGCAACACATGCTGCACATGCATGCTCAAAGGCTAGCAAGCCTAAAATGCAAAAGGGCTATATAATGCATGCCAAGATCAACCCAAATGACTATGGACAGAGCTAAAACATGTCAAAATAAGCACAAAACATTCACAAATCTAAGCCTAAAGCATGCTCAAATTAGGGCTAACAACCTAAGGCATGTTAAGGCAATACAAGGCATTACATGGCAACTATGCTAAGCATGCATAAGGGACCAAAACCAACACATAGCAATGTTAAATCATGATATCCTAAGCATGAATAATAGTCCATACATGCTCAACACACACTCAAGCACAATGCTCCCTTAAGAGGCAAAACTTGCCCTTTTCAAGGACATCAAGGAGAGGGGGTGACCCCCTCATTCTTAGGACTTTAAGGCATCATCTTCACCACTGAAATCCCTCAAGATTTCAGTGGTGAAGAGACCCAAACACCAAAATCCCGGATCTCAACAAAATAGCACAAAATGAGGCCTTTTCAAGGCCTAAGGGTGGTCAAACCTCCCCAAAGCACAAAACACTCTTAATAGACAATAAAGAGGACTAAAAAACAGAACTTTTATGTGTTAATCGCTAAGCACAAAAACAGATCTAAGCTATGCAAAAATGGAGTGCAAAAATGGGGTAAAAAGGGAGAGTTTCTCACCCTTGAAGACCACCTTCACAAGAGTTGATGTTGTTGCTTCCTTGGGCTCAAATCCAGCCAAGAACACCAAGAACAAGCTCTGATCCTTGAAGACACCAAGAAAAGGTGAAAGCCTAGGTGCTTGTGTGCAATAATAAGACAATACACACACTAAGATTAAAGGAGAGAGAGAGATATAGATTAGATACACCAATGCAAACCCTAAAAACCAGAGATCTTCCCTCCCCTTTTCTATTTCTCTAACCCTTAAGCAAGGGAGACAAGGCCTCCTCTTATAGAGGAGGCAATCTTGTAATGCTTAGCCACTAAGCAAACAAGAAGTGTATCCCTCCATACACGTGTATGGAGGGGAAGCCAGTGCCATACAACTACCTCAAAATATCTGAAAAAGCAACTGCACAGTAATCGGCAAGGCAAAATTGTCATTTTGACAAAATTGACTGCCGACCGGCACAAAAGAGTGCCGACCGGCACAATATAGTGCCGATGGCAACACCAACCAGCCGGTGGCCTCTAGCCACTGCCGGTGGTGTGTGGGGATGCCTCACAAGGCATTCCCTGCCCCTCCAAGGCAAAGAACAGGTGTTTGGTGCAAAACCAGACACAAAACGGTCGAGTTCGGAGGTCCTGAGGCAAGGCGCGTAGCCGAGAACTCCGGGAACTCCAAACGAACACAAACACGGATAATCACCGAGTGTTCAAGCGGTGACGTCCAAGTCTTGAGGACGGTCAAAAATGGGGTGTCTACAAGCGGCTGTGAGAACTCTAGGCCATCTAGGTCCATCAAAACGACAGCTCCACCCGACCAGATAGATTTGATGATGTAAGGACCAGTCCAATTAGGTCTGAACTTGCCCCTAGGGTCGTGGATGGGAGCTCGGTTATCTTTGAGCACCAAATCTCCCTCTTTCAGATTCTTGGACTTAACCTTCTTCTTGAAAGCCCTGGCGATCCTCCGTTGATAACCCTGAACGTGGTACAGTGCTTTCAGTCTTCTCTCGTCAAAGAGCATGAGTTCCTCAAATCTGCTCTGCTGCCAATCTGCCTCGGCTATCTGACACTCAGCCAGTACTCGCAATGACGACACCTTAATCTCGATAGGTAGAACAACCTCCATCCCATAGACCAATGAATACGGAGTTGCTCCAGTAGAAGTTTGAATTGAAGTCCGGTAGCCCCACAGAGCAAATGGCAGCTTATCTAGCCAATCCCGATAGGTTTCCACCATCTTCTGCAGAATGTGCTTGATGTTCTTGTTGGCGGCCTCGACTGCTCCATTAGTCTGCGGCCGATATGTAGATGACTTATGAAAAGCCACGTTGTATTTCTCCAACAAGTCGATCACTTCCTTCTTGAAGTGGGAACCATTATCTGAAATGATCTCGTTCGGGACCCCGTAGCGACAAATGATGTTGTTCTTGATAAACTTAGCGACATGCGAAGCCTTCAACACCGCATAAGATTGGGCCTCAACCCACTTTGTAAAGTAATCTATCGCGACCAGAATAAACTCATGCCCATTGGACCCCTTCGGACTGACAGCCCCAATTACATCAATCCCCCAGACTGAAAATGGCCATGGCGAAGTCATGTTGTACAATTTCGATGGCGGAATGTTCATGCGGTTTGCATGAATCTGACATTTGTGGCATCGCCGAGCAAAGCTAATACAATCCTCCTCCATGGTGGACCAGTAATACCCCTGTCCAAGGATTTTCCGGGCTAACATCACCCTGTTCATGTGCGCTCCGCACTCTCCTCCATGGATGGCCTCCATCAGACGCTTCGATTCTTCGGCATCAACACACAGCTTATGCATCCCGAGATGACCCCTCTTATACAGTTTACCCCCGCAGACGATGAACTGGGCAGCCATTCTTCTAATTGCCCTCTTATCCTTGGCATTTGCCCCTGGTGGATACGCCTCTTTCTCCAAGAAATTCCAGACATCGTAATACCAAGGGTTCTCATCTTTAACCTCTTTTATGGCAGCAATCAGCTCATAGGCCGGCACAAATTTTTGTTCGATGATGATTGGACGCATCCGGACTCCAAAAGGGATGTCTATCATAGAAGATAGAGTTGCTAGTAAATCTATGAACCTATTGTTCTCTCTTAATAGATGAGCGAAATTCAGTTTCTCAAACCGAGGAATCAGCATGTCCAAGGTTTGGTGATAGATTTTCATCTTTTCCTCTTTGACTTTCCAATCTCCTTTAGCTTGAGATACAACAAGGTTCGAGTCCCCGATGACGTCCAACCGTTTTGCCCCTAGTTCTAGGGCTGCTTCTAGTCCAGCAATGCATGCCTCGTACTCTGCTTCATTGTTCGATACTTTGAACCGGAGTTTGAATGCTAAAGGTATGCGGGAATTGTCGGGTGCTATCAGCAACACCCCTATCCCATATCCATATTGGTTTGACGTTCCGTCAAAGTACATCGTCCAAAATTCTTCTTCAACATGCAGAATGGCCTCATCCGGGAACAGGTACTCAACTGCTTCATCCCCTTCAACTGGGTGGTCGGCCAGGAACTCCGCTACCGCTCTCCCCTTCATCGACTTGCGCGTCACATATTTCAGATCGAATTCGGAAAGCAGAAGCAACCAACGAGCTAGCCTACCCGTAAGTGCCGGTTTCTTGAAAAGATATTTGATGGGATCTAATCTTGAAACCAACATTACGGAGTGAGCTAACAGGTAGTGCCGTAGCTTCCTGGTAGCCCATACCAAGGCCAGACAAGCCTTCTCGAGCGGAGTGTAATGGGTCTCATAATCCAACATCTTCTTGCTCAGGTAGTAGATAGTTCTTTCCACTTTGTCCTCAGATTCCTGTGCAAGCATGCAGCCCATTGTAGTCTCAGTCACTGAAAGATACAAAATCAACGGTTTCCCTGGCTCAGGTGGTGACAACACAGGCGGGTTCTGCAAGTATTGTTTGATCTGCTCAAAAGCTGCTTGGCGTCGGCCGTCCCATTGAAACTTCGTTCCTTTCTTCGGGAGACCAAAAAGTGGTTCACAAGTCAAGGTTAATTTTGCGATAAACCGTCTTATGAATTGCACTTTGCCCAGAAAGCCTCGCACCTCCTTTTTAGTCCTTGGTGGTGGCATTTCTAAGATGGCCTTGATTTTTGAAGGGTCGACTTCGATGCCTCTCTATGTGACCAAGAACCCCAGCATGTTCCCTGCTGTAACACCGAACGTACACTTCTGAGGATTCAGTCACAACTGGAATTCTCTGATCCTTTGGAAGAACTTTTTCAAGGCGGTGTAGTGGCGCTCTCTTTCCTTGGACTTGACAATCATGTTGTCTACGTACACCTCAACCTCTTTGTGGATCATGTCATGCAAAATCGTGGTCGCAGCCCGTTGATAAGTAGCTCCAGCATTCTTCAACCCAAATGGCATCACCCTATAACAGTAGGTCCCCCACGGGGTGGTGAAAGTAGTTTTCTCCCGATCTTCGGGTGCCATCAGAATCTGATTGTAGCCTGAGAATCCATCCATGAATGAGAGCAACGCATGCCCAGCAGTGAAGTCCACCAACTCGTCGATATGCGGTAAGGGAAAGTCGTTCTTCGGACTGGCTTTGTTCAAATCCCTGAAATCCACACATACTCGAATTCTGCCATTCTTCTTCAGCACCGGAACTATGTTGGCCAACCAAGTTGGATACTCTGATACCAGCAGGAACCCTGCGTCAATTTGCTTGGTGACCTCTTCTTTGATCTTAAGTGCCCAGTCCGGACGGATCCTTCTGAGTTTCTGTTTAACGGGTCGGGCCTCTAGGTCAAGAGGGATCCGGTGCTGTACAATCTTAGGATCGATTCCAGGCATGTCTTCGTAGGACCACGCGAAAACATCTTTGAAATCTTTTAATAAAGCAACTAAGCACTCGCGTTCCTCTGAAGACAACGTGGACCCGATCTGGACCAGCTGCGGGGTCCTTCTCAGTACCAACATTAACTGTAGCGATTTCATCAACCAAGGGTTTAACAAATCTCTTCTGCTCTTGATCAATTAAACGTTGTAAAATCGGAGGAATTTCTTCCTCGTCATTTTCATCAAAATTTTGAAAGTCCTGATTCAAGCAATAAATTAAGGGCACAGAAAAATACTCAGAAGCCGCAGCCATTCCATTCTCATTAATCACTTCCAAATCGTCAGATTCCTCTGTTACAACAGACTCAAAAGAGAAAGAAAAAGACGACCTACACAGGACTGTGGCATCCGGGTTGTCACCCCTAGGAATACCGGACTCAGACTCAGACTCAGACGAGCTGGAACCTGATTTTGACTCCACAGACTCGGTGGAATCAGATTCCGGCTCACTACCTGACCCGGTGTTGCTTGATAAAAATCCCTCCTCATACTGCCAGACAAGGGAGGGTGCGACGGATGCATCCAAAATGTTTGAAGATAAACTCGTAGCTGTTTCATTCCCGATCATGGATACCGAGGAGTTATCCCCCAAGCACTTCTGTACGATCGGAGGATCTGAAAGTAGACAAGCCAGCGCTATCCCCATTTCAATCTCGGTGCTCTCGGAATCCACTTCCTTACACTGCTCAACCTCAGCTGATGGGTCTATCTACTCCTTGGCAATGTCGTCCTCGGACAACTGCAGGTCGAAGAAGATATCAAACCCCGGCAGACGCCTCTTCTCCGCATTCAACCATGGCTCTGGGAAGCCGCAAAATGGAAAATCCTCCCCCTCCCGGACAAAGCGTCCGTTTAGGGTACCCTGGATAGGTCGATGCATCAACTCAAAAGGCTTCCCCACCTGCTTTGCTCTAGCTCTTCCAGCCATCTCCTTGCTCTTTCTCACTCAGTTCTCTTTGGTGGGCAAATAACCCAAGCCAAAGGTATGCGGGTTGTGCGGCACTTCGGCCGATACTGCAATGCCCTTCCGGCCACTCTTCCCTAATCCTATCCCAGGGATGTGCTGAAGCTTGTTCATGAGGTACACAGACTGTGCGCTAACATACAATCCTTCATCAACAGCTAAGATGTTCTGAACAACCCGGGCCTCGGCTAGGGTAAATCCTGACAGGAACACATCCTCCGTGCCATGTTCGATTTCCAAAACTGGTGTAGACACTTCTGGCGGTGGATGGATTGATGAATTCCCAAAAACAATAGCCACCCCCTTCCCGTGGGGGTATTTCAACATCTGGTGCAGGGTGGAAGAGACTGCCTTCACCTGGTGCAGCCACGGCCGCCCCAGGAGTAGATTGAAGGTTGCGGGAATGTCCAAGACATGAAAATCAACATCGTGTTGTCCTGGACTAACTTGGGTCTGAATTTGCACAATCCCCATCACTTTTCTGCTGGTGTTATCATACGCCCGTATCACCTGGGCAGTTGGCACAAAATCTACGGGCTTCAACCCGATTGCATACGTCGTCCTTGATGGGCACACATTAATGGCAGATCCTGTGTCGACAAGAACCACCGGTATCCACTTATTTCTATACTCCACAGAGATGTAGAGAGGTTTGTTATGGTTTGAGCCCTCAAGCAACAATTCCTTGTCCGTAAAGGTCAATGTCGGGGAAGCTCCTCCCGGAAAGACCAGTCCTACCAGCTGCTCAGGCGTGGTGTCTATTGAGAGTTTGGCTTTGTCCATTGCAAAAAGGACAGCTTGTCTATGAACTCTTGAAGCCATAAGCAGTCCCCAGATGGAGATGTCTGTCTGTATCTTTTTTAGCTGTTTCAGCACAGCCTCCTCCTCGAGTTGCTTTTCTTTTTGTTTTTCTGCCTCCTTGTCCTTTCTAGACGCCTCTGGTTGATCTAAGTGTGGGGGCTTGAAGTAGCGCCCACTCCTAGTCATGTGGTCAACTTCCTCCACGTACCAGGTATCATCCAGCTGACTCCTCTCCCAATCTTCATCGGTGTGGGCAAGACATAGGTCGTCATCTTCCCACCACATTCCGTTGGCCATCGACAAACAACTATCTGGTTCGGTTACAACTGTCCCTGTGCCCACAGCACCTTCTGTTCTTGTGCTCACACCACGTTCCGTCCCCACAGGGGCCTTAGCCTTTCTGGCCCTCTCCAGATCTTCGATCTTTTCCTGTTCAAACTGCTTCAGTATAACTTGTTGTTCGATATTTTCTATATTTAAACTGCCCAGATCCTGAGCGAAATTCTTAGCACCGGCACTCTCCGGCGATGCATTCTGATTCCCGGCCCTTCCGGCCACAGCTGATGTCCCAGTTTCAGATTGCCCCTGTTCTGGCTGAAATTCTTCAACAACATCTGGTTGGTCGTCAAGCCACCCTGTAACCTCTCCTGTCCCATCAAACCAACTGACTGCCACGTCCCCTGAGTCCTGCTCCTCAAAGAACTGCAGATTCGTAAGGTCTTCTTCCAGATCCGCTAGGTCATCCAGCTCCTGATTAGGTCTATCCTCCCGTACTACACAAATCTCTGCCCCCACTGGCAATTCCACATTTGGCTTAGTCTGCCCTGCTGATGTAATGTAACCACTCGGATTGTATACCTCCTCAGCAAAATTCTCAGACTCCTCAGACCCTGAATCAACACTCCCATTCTTCTTCGAAGTCATCCCTGTTCCATCCTCGATAGTCACCACCACCGGTTCGGGTTGGGCTTGGGAGATGTCCATCATGCACAAGTCAGTGCTGTCAGGAATGAACACTTCCAGCTTGGGTAGGTGGAAAGGAGTGATGTATATGCTAGGGTCGTATGACAGAACCCCAGTTTGGATCAAGTTGATGTGTTTGGGAGGTGGAGCTTGGTTATGTGGTGGGAGAGGGTTGGTTGTGACATTGGGTTTCTCTGGAGGCACGATCACCCTGTTATCAATGAGATCCTGAATCTCATGACGCAATCTATAACACTGGTCGGTGTCGTGGCCACGCTGTTGGTGAAAGGCACAATATTTAGCTGGGTTATGGGAAGGGGGAAGTTTTTCTGGCAATGGCCGCGACTCCAGGGGCTTCATGTGCCCTTTCTTGATTAAGACCCCTAGAGCTTTGGACAGGGGCATGTATAGTGGAGTGAAGGTTCTTTGGCCTCGGGGTGGGTACTTGGCTGTTTGTGAGCTACTTCCGGACGCACCGGTGAATGGTGTGGCTACAAGGGTTCTTGGAGGGGTGGTGGTGACCATGCTCACATCTGAAGATCTGGCAGCTACAGCACTATTTGTGCCTGCATTCGTACTGTGGTTGAAAGTCCTTCTGGGCTGCTCTCTATCATGGTCAATCAGACCCTATTTCATCGTGTCCTCGATCTGCACCCCTATCTCATGTAGATCTGCAAAGGTAGAAAGCAGAAGGACGATCATCTTCTGCATGAGCTTGGGCTGGAGGTTGCGCACAACATTCGTATCTGATCTTTATCAACCGGCCTGATGGTCATCATTGAGGCCTTAGCCCTCCAGCGGGTCACAAAATCGGTGAAGCTCTTCTTTGGCTCCTGTCTAGTCATCTCAAGATCACGAGTTGTGACCTCGATCTGTGTATTATAGGAGCATTGAGCTATGAAGGCCTCGACCATCTCTTCCCAGTTCCTCTTGACGGAATCCTTCAGTTTTGCATACCAAATGGCCGCTACACCCGACAGGGTCCGGCCAAACAGAGAAAACTTTTGCAACTTGGAGAGGCCCATCGGCCTTAAGATATCCGAGAACAACCGTAGGTGCACCATAGGATCCCCGGACCCATCGAAACGGTCTATGTGCGGCATTTTAAATCAGTCTGGCAGAGTCACGGCCGAGTTGGTATATCCGTCTTCTATATCCGGAATGGAACTGACCCCCTGGGATTTCTTGAACAGCTTTTCCAGTCTGCTCACTTTTAACGCTGTGGGGTCCACCTCGAACTCAAAGGGAGAATTTGGTGGGTTGATCTGCGCTTTGGATAGCTGGGGTAGGATTGCGGGTAGAGGTGGCCCCGTCGGGATGTCCGTATCTTCTTGGACATTAACTGTCTCCCCGAGTGTCGGAACTCTGGGTGGGGGAGGAGCTTGGTGTGAAGCAGACGCTCTGGTTTGCTGCTGTAGCCTGGTAATTAACTCTGCCTGTTGGGCCATGACTTCGGCCTGTTGTTTGGCAAACTCTGCTTGGCGAACGGTGTCTTGCTGCATGGTTTTCATACTCTCTTGAAGCTGACACATCATCTCTTCCATTCCTGCCATACTGCCCTGATCTAACTGAACTACCGGTATATCTGTTTCTGCAGTAGACTCAGAAATCTCAGCCTGACTAACCAAGGACCACTGATCTGACAATCGCGGGTACCGATACACTGCGTCTTACTGACCTCTGCCTAGTAACCGGGGGTAAAGAATGGAACACTGGTTGTCCGTCTATCAGATCCTCAGATCGATGGAGTCTGCGACCTCTCGTCCAGAGTGCTTGGGGAATATTTGCTTGGTCGGAAGCAATTGTGCTAAACTACTTAGCAAAAAGATAAATAAAGCATAATAAGGAAACAGTGAACAGAAAAACGGACAACATAACAGCTTAAATAAAGACAACACACAGTTGGCAAACACAAGTTGAAAGAACTGTTCTCAACCACTGATCACTGTTCCCAAATCATTGCCCCAAATCTGAATCTGATACCCACAGGTAAAACTGATTCCCAAACATTGATACTGATGCCCGCAGGCCTGAAACCCAGACTTGCAAACTGATACATGCATTCCTATAGAGGCACACTCTAAAAGCACGTAGCAAGTAAGTGAGAGCCAAAACACCCCTATGGAGGGGTAGGGTTTCCTTGTCCTAGTTTCGTCAAGAACTAGGGCTTCACTATGCACACAGCGGTTCAAACAACCTAAAATTGGGTAAGCAACCTGTCCTAGCCTGGAATAGTCACTATGGATTCCGATATGCACTAGGTCGAATGGTCAAAAAGGGTGCCCCGGTAAAAAGCGGGGTTTGTGTTCCCAATGTGGCAGAGCCCGTAACCGGTCAGCCTTATGGCACGCAGCCTCCGGCAAACCATTCAGGAATAGCAGATGGCAAACACGGTGTCCTAGGCGCACCAATGCAAATGCAATGTAAAGAAACACATAAGTGTAGTCAAAACAAGATATCATGAGTTCAAGTCAAGTTCTCAAATTTCCCCAGTAGAGTCGCCAGAAATTGTAGACGCGCCCCCGAGGAGCTCACTACTACAGTTCGGACTCAGATGTCACGGTTCTTAATTTGATCTTGCAAAATGCAATGCAAGACTGATAAATCACCAAAGAGTCCAAATCTGGCAAATCGTTTTGGAAAACTGATTTTTGTAAAGAAGTGCCAAACATGGACTGCTTTGCCAGATATAGAGTCGCCACCTAAATATTTTATTTTGGGGGAAATTTAGGAAACCCTGACTCGTTGCCTAAGGCCACGTGTCCGTCATCACCAAAGTTACCTCGGTGTAGACACCCCATTTTTGACCGTCCTTAAGACTTGGACGTCACCGTTAGAACACTCGGTGATTATCCATGTTTGCGTTCGTTTGGAGTTCCCGGAGTTCTCGGCTCGCGCGCCTTGCCTCAGGACTTCCGAACTCGACCGTTTTGTGTTTGGTTTTGCACCAAACACTTGTGTTTTGCCTTGGCAGGGCAGGGAATGCTTTGTGAGGCATCCCCACACACCACCGGCTGTGGCTAGAGGCCACCGGCTGGCTGGTGTTTCCATCGGCACTTTATTGTGCCGACCGGCACTAAGTTTTGCCAAAATGGCACTCTTTGCCGGCCGGACACTGTGCAGTTGCTTTATGAGATATTTTCAGACAGCTGTATAGTTTTGCTTCCCCTCCATACACGTGTATGGAGGGATGACCCTCTTAGTTAGCTTAGCTTGTAAGCTTTGCAAGCTTTGCTTGCCTATAAGAGGACCACTCCTCTTCTTGGCTTAGGGTTACAAAATTTTAGACATTTTAGACAGACCAAGCTCTGGTTTTTAGAGTTAGGATAGATACACACCCTATCTCTCTTCTTCCCTCTTGTTTTGTACACTAGGTGTTTGTGTCATACTTTTGCTCACCAACACCTAGTGTTTCACCTTCTTTGGGTTCTTGAGGGTCCAGAGGTCTGTTGTGAAGCTTTGAAGCTAGTTTGGTGCTCAAGGAAGCCAACACATCATCTTTGTTGAAGAGGTTCCAAGGGTAAGACACTACACTCTCTTTTTACCCCATTCTTGCACTCCATTTCTACTTGCTTTAGAACTGTTTTTGTGATTAGTGATTAGCACATAAAAGTTCTGATTTTTAGTCCTCTTGATTGTTTGTTAAGAGTGCTTAGTGGTTTGGGTAAGTTTGATCACCCTTAGGCCTTGAAATGCTCATTTTTGTGCTATTTTGTTGAGATCCGAGATTTTTGTGCTTGGGCCTCTTCACCACTGAAATCTTGAGGGATTTTAGTGGTGGAGATGGTGCCATAAAGTCTCCAAAAGGGGAGGGCCACCCCCTCTCCTTAATGTCCTTGAAAAGGGCAAGTTTTGGCCTCCAAAGGAGCACCATGTTTGGTTGTGTTTTGAGCATGTCTTGGCTGCATTTCATGCTTATTATGCCATGATTTAACTTGGTTCTAAGTTGGTTTAGGTCCCTTATGCATGCTTAGCATAGTTGCCTTGTAATGCCTTTTGATCCTCTAACATGCCTAGGTTGTATGCCTTAGTTTCTAGCATGTTTTAGGCTTGCATTTGTGAAGTTTTTGTGCTCATATTTCCATGTTTTAGGTCTGTCTCATGTTGTTTGAGTCAACCATAGCATGTTTAATATAGCCTCTTTGCATTGGGCTTGTTGGCCTTAAGAGCATGAATATGTAGCATGCCTTTGTTTGCATCATTTTGGTAGTTTGGAACCACCTAGCATGCTATTTCAGTCCCTTTGGTGTGCTTGCATGCTTGCCTTAGTGGCCTCTTTAATGCTTTAAAAGCATGTGTTGAATGCTCCATGTTTTGGCCTTAATGCATGCCTTTGATTTCAAGCCTCTTAGATGCCATCTAAGTGGTCCTTTGGGCCTAATTTGACATACTAAAAATCTGTTTTGGGTTGATCAATGCATGCCATAATTGCCTTGCATAAGTATGGTTCAATGCCTCATTGACTTGCTTTGAACCTTAGGCCATTTACATGCTTTGGTTTGGTCTACTTTGACTTGGTTTGGCACCATGTTTGACATGATTTTCCGAGCTTTACAATGTGTGCTCATTGTCCTTGTTTGGTATCTCCAAGTGTGATTGGGGGTTGCCATGTTTATGCCTTGGGTTTGGACCATAACACTTGCATGTGTGTGTGTGTGTTTAGTCTCCATTTCTAGGCACTTTGGCCACTGATTTTAGGCCAATTAGGAGTAGCCTAATTCATGTTTTAGTCCACTCCATTGCTTGGTTTATATGCCTCTTTGCTTAGGTTGTATCCCTAACATGTTTAGCTTGCTTGCATTGTTCATGTTGCACGCTAGATAACATGCTTAGAGTTGCATTGCATAAGCATGCATGCTTGGCCTCTTGAGATTGAAAATGATAGAGGTTTGGCACCCTTTCATGTTTATTTGGTTTGCATGCATTTGAAAGTGAAGTTGCATCCTTGGTTCCTTGGGCCATCATGCATGGAAATGCGTGATTGGTGGTCCGGGAATCGAGACACATGCCCCTTTGAGTCACTAACATGATAAGGGATGTGTTTGGTGCATAAATGGCTTGAATTATATTGTCATGCATAGATTTCCCCTCTGCTGCTGTGAGTTGCAAGTTCTGCAGGCATTCAGTGCCGGCCGGCACTATTTAGTGCCGACCGGCAGTCAACAAACAGCCGATGGCTTCTTTTTGTGCCGGTGGCCTCCTCCTTCAGCCGGTGGTGTCCTACCCCAGCCGGTGGTGATCCCCAGTGCCCTGAGAGGCACTCCTGGGACTTTGGCAATTTTCTGAGGAGGAGAGCAGAGGAAACAGAGGCAATCCGTGCATGGCAGTGCGGTTCCGAGCCAGTCCCGAGCGCATGCTGCATTTGGCCCTCATCCCGAGGCGGTTTACTGTTTAATTAGATTAATTAATTTATCTGATTAATTTAGTTAATTTGTAATAATTAATTAGCTTGCGTAGTTAATTAAATTGTATATTCTTTCGGTCCCTCCGAGTGAGGGCGTATCTGTAATAAGTGTGTGTGAGTGGATGTATGTCTTCCAATCCCCACTTCTTTATTCCCTTTTATTTACCTGCTTACGATGGTAGATTAGGGCACATTTAAATTAGCATACCTTATGCAATGCATGCGTGCATTCATGCATTTGTTTACATGCACCGGGCTCGGTACATCATACAAACTGCATCGTACTTTCGATTTCCAAATTGAATACGTGCTACTCGCGCATTTCATATGCCATGTCTAGGGTTAGCTGAGCCTACTCTAGATTGCATCTATGTCTGTGTTGCATTAGCCACTTAACATGAACTAGGTCATGCATGTTTTGCTAACCAGTCTCTTGTTTTTGGCACGGAGTACGATGTAAGTTTTTATGCTTTAGCATGTCGCATGCGTGTGAACGTTTGCCATGACAGTATGCTTGCTATGCGGCTAAATGCTTACGTGATAAATTGCTTGAATGCCTGTGGGTGGAGGTTGGATTGCGTGAGTTGGAACAACTCATTGAAATCCGTATTTTAGCCTACTTTCGAGTAGCAAAAACCAACACGTTTTTCGAGACAAAGCGGATATGCAATGTTTATTTCCAAGTTAGGCAATCTAGTCTATACTTTTGTGTTGTGCGCATCACATAGTAATTCTAGGCTAATAACCGGAATAAGAATGCATAAAGTTTTCAAAAACGGATATCATGGTTAGTAGAGGCCGGTCTTCGGACCGGGCGAGAGGGGGTGCTCATAGCTGACCTTCCCCGATCGTACCCAAGCTCCCGAGCCAAGTCACTTTGGTGATGACGGACACGTGGCCTTCGGCACCGAGTCAGGGTTTCCTAAATTCCCCCATTTTAAAAATATTTAGGTGGCGACTCTGTATCTGGCAAAGCAGTCCATGTTTGGCACTACTTTTCAAAAAAATTATTTTCTCAAAACGATTTGCCAGAGTTGGACTCTTTGGTTCAGATTATGAACCGCAACAAAACAAAAAAGCAGGAGAGTCCGAACTGTAGTGGAGGTCCCTCGCGGGCTTGTTACACTCGGCTCGAGAACTTGGGTACGATTGGGGAAGATCATCTATGAGCACCCCCGCTCGCCCGGTCAAAGATCGGCCACTACTAAACATAATATTTTGTTTTTGAAAACACATGTGCTCTTATTCCGGTTATTAGCCTAGAATTTACTATATGATGTGCACAGCATACAAGTATAGACTAGATCGCCTAAATTGGAACAAAACATCTCATGTTTATTTGAAAATGGTTTGAAGGTGCTACTCGCAAGTAGCCTAAGACGTGGATTTGCCACCCTCAGGTGGGCTTAGAAAAACATGATTTTGCCACTCGCAAGTGGGCTTAAAGCTCGTATTTGATGAATTGCTCCAATTCAAGTAATCCAACCTTCACCCACAGGCATTCAGGCAGTTATATCACATAAGCAAATAGTTTCATGGCAAGCATGCTATCATGGCAATCACTCACACGCATACAAGTATGCTAAAGCATAAACACTCACCGAGTGCTCCAAGCCAAAATAGAAACTAGTTAGTAATCAATGCATGATCCTAGTTCATGTTAAAATGGCTAATGCAACGCATGCAAAATGCAACTAGAAATGGGCTCGGCTATTCTAAGATGTCATGTGAAATGCGACAATTGATACACGTATTCAAATAGGTATTGAAATACAATGCAGTTAGTATGATGCGCCGAGCTCGGTGCATGCAAGACAGATGAATGAATACAATCATGTGAGCATAAGTATGCTAATCGAAACATGTCCTAGAACTAACCACTGAAAGCAAGTAAGTAAAATGGAGAAAGACGTGAGGTTGGAAGACATTCACACACACATGCACACTTATTACAAATTTGCCCTCTCGACAGAGGGTCCGAAAGAATAATACAAATTAACTAATCAGCTAGCTAATTAATTATTACAAAACCCTTATTAATTAACAGATTAATTACAAAAGAAGGCGGCCGCAGCCCTGCCTCCGAATGATTCGATGATGCATGCTCGAGCGCCTCGCTCGGAAACACGTTGCCATGCCACATTGTAGACACCCCATTTTTGACCGTCCTTAAGACTTGGACGTCACCGTCTGAACACTCGGTGATTATCCATGTTTGTGTTCGTCTTGAGTTCCCGGAGGTCTCGGCTCGCGCGCCTTGCCTCAAGATCTCTCGACTCGACCGTTTTGTGTCTGGTTTTGCACCAAACACTTGTGCTTTGCCTTGGAGGGGCAGGGAATGCCTTGTGAGGCATCCCCACACACCACCGGCACTAGCTAGAGGCCACCGGCTGGTTGTTGTTGCCACCGGCACTATATTGTGCCGGTCGGCACTATTCGTTGCCGGTCGGCACTATTTTTGGCAAAATGACCATTTCGCCCTGCCGACCACTGTACAGCTGCTTTATGAGATATTTTCAGACAGCTGTATGGCTTTAGCCTCCCCTCCATACACGTGTATGGAGGGATGCCCTCCTTGTAAGCTTGTTTGACAAGCTTTACAAGAGGGTTGCCTATAAGAGAAGGCCTTCTCTCTTGGCATTAGGGTTAGAAGAGTTTTGGTTAGAGAGGTGAGAGGAAGCTCTGGTTTTAGGTTAGAAATTCTATATCTATCCTATCTCTCTTTTGCTCTCTTGTTTGTATAACTAGGTGTTTGTGCCTTACTATTGCACATCAACACCTAGTGTTTCACCATCCCCTTGGAACTGAGGTGCTAAGGGCTTGTTCTTGGTGTTCTTGGCTGGTTTGGAGCTTAAGGAGGCATCAAGGTCACCATTGTTGAAGAAAGGCTACAAGGGTGAGAAACTTGCTTTATATTCCCCATTTTTGCACTCCATTTTTACCTATCTTTGAACTGTTTTTGTGCTTGGTGTTTAATACAAAAAAAGTTCTATTTTTTAACCCTCTTCATTGTTTATTAAGAGTGTTAGGTGGTTTGGGTAGGTTTAACCACCCTTAGACCTTGAAAAGGCCACTTTTTGTGCCATTTTGTGAGAGATCCGAGACTTTGGTGTTAGGATCTCTTCACCACTGAAATCTTGAGGGATTTCAGTGGTGAAGATGGTGCCTTAGAGTCTCAAGAAGGAGAGGGCCACCCCCTCTCCTTGATGTCCTTGAAAAGGGCAAGATTTGGCCTCTTGAGAGAGGATAGTATTTGATTGCTTGTTGAGCATGTCTTAGCTGCATTTTATGTTTATTATACCCTAATATGACATTGCTAAGTGTTGGTTTTAGTACTCCTTGCATGCTTTGCATGGTTGCTTTGTAATGCCTTAATAGTCCCTTAACATACCTAGGTTGCGTGCCTCTATTTCTAGCATGTTTTAGGCTTAGATCCATGAAGCTTGTATGCTTATTTTGCCATGCATGAGGTCTGTCCATGCTTGTTTTGGTCGGTCATCACTTGTATCTCATAGCTCCTTTGCATTTGGCTTGTTGGCCTTAAGAGCATGAGAGTGTAGCATGCCTTGCTTGCTTTATTTTTGATGGTTTGGAACCATTTAACATGCTATTTCAGTCCCTTTGGTGTGCTTGTATGCTTGCCTTAGTAGCCTCTTCAATGCTTTAAAAGCATGTGTTGAATGCTCCATGTTTTGGTCATGTTGCATGCCTTTGATTTCAAGCCTCTTAGATGCCATCTAAGTAGCCTTTTGGCTTTGTTTTAACATGCTAAAAACCTGTTTTTAGTTGTTTAATGCATGCCATAATTGTTTTGCATAAGTGTAGTTTAACGCCTTATTGGTTTGCTTTGAAGACTTGGGCCATTTGTTGCATGTTTAGCTTGCTTTGTTGTATGGTTTGGCACCATGTTTTGCATGATTTTCAGAGCTTTCCATGCATGCTATTTGTCCATTGTTGTGTCCCTTCAAGTGCGCTTAGGGATTGCTTGTTCAATGCTTAGGTTGGTGTCTTAATATGTGCATGTGTGCATGTGTGTTTGGCCCTCATGACTTAGCATCTTGGCCACTGATTTTGGGCCTATTTAGGGCTGCCCATTTCATGTTTAAGTCCATCCTCCATTTGATTTGCATGCTTGCCTTGTGTGCTTACTTGCATGTTTGAATAAGTGCCTTGTATTGTCCATTTTTGCACACTAGTTGCTATGTCTAGGATTGCATTGCATTAGCATGCATGCTAAGCCTCTTGAAGTGAAGTATGATGGAGGTTTGGCACCCTTGTTTGTTTTTTTGCATTGCATGCATTTGAAATCAAAGTTGCATTCTTGGTTCTTTGGGCCATCATGCATGGAAATGCGTGATTGGTGGTCCGAGAATCGAGGCACATCTTCCTTTGAGTCAAAAACATGATAAGGAGTGTGTTTGGTGCATACATGCTTTGAATTGCCTTGCTATGCATGGTTTTGCCCTCTGCTGCTGTGAGTTGCAGGTTTTGCAGGCATTTTGTGCCGACCGGCACTGTTAAGTGCCGGCCGGCAGTCAATTGGAAGTCGATAGATGAATTAAGTGCCGGTGGCAATATCCTTCAGCCGGTGGTGTTCCATTCCAGCCGGTGGTTATCTCCAGTGCTCAGGGGAGTGCTTCTGAGACTTTGGCAGTCTTCAGAGGAGGAAAGCAGGGAAAACAGAGGCAGTTCATGCATAGCAGTGCGATTCCGAGCGAGTCCCGAGCGCGTGCTGCACCTGGCCCTCTTCCCGAGGCATTTACTGCTTTAATTAGATTAATTGATTTATTTAATTAATTTAGTGAATTTGTAATATTTTAATTAGCTTGCGTAGTTAATTAATCTGTATTATTCTTTTGGTCCCTCCGAGTGAGGGCGAACTTGTAATAAGTGTGTGTGAGTGGGTATATGTCTTCCAACCCCCACTTCTTTCTTCCCTTTTATTTACCTGCTTTGATGGTAGATTAGGGCACGTTTATTTTAGCATACCTTATGCTATGCATGCGTGCATCCATGCATTTGTTTACATGCACCGGGCTCGGTACATCATACAAACTGCATTGTATTTTCAATTCCAAGTTGAATACGTGGATTGAATGATTGCATTTCACATGCCATCTTAGGGTTAGCCGAGCCTATCCTAATCACATGCTGTATGTGTTGCATTAGTCACCTAACATGAGCTAGGCCATGCATGTTTGCTAACTAGTTTATTGTTTTGGCACGGAGTACAATGTAAGTGTTTATGCTTTAGCATCTCGCATGCGTGTGAATGTTAACATGACAGTATGCTTACCATGCGGCTAAGTGCTTACATGAGATAAACTGTTTGAATGCCTGCGGGTGGAGGTTGGATTGTCTGAGTTGGAAAAACTCGTTGAAATCCGTGTTTTAGCCTACTTGCGAGTAGCAAATTCCAAAGCGTTTTCCAAACCAACGGATATGCAATGTTTATTTCCAAATTAGGCAATCTAGTCTATACTTGTTTGTTGTGCGCATAACATAGTAATTCTAGCTAAATAATTGGAATAAGAACGCATAAAGTTTTCAAAAATGGATATCATGGTTAGTAGAGGCCGGTCTTCGGACCGGGCGAAAGGGGGTGCTCATAGCTGACCTTCCCCGATCGTACCCAAGCTCCCGAGCCAAGATCACTTTGGTGATGACGGACGCGTGGCCTTCGGCATCGAGTCAGGGTTTCCTAAATTTCCCCATTTTAAAATATTTAGGTGGCGACTCTGTAATCTGGCAAAGCAGTCCATGTTTGGCACTACTTTTCAAAAAATCTGTTTTTCTTCAAAACGATTTGCCAGAGGTGGACTCTTTGGTTCAGATTTGGAACCACAAACAAAAAGAAGAGTCCGAGCTGTAGCGCGAGGTCCCCCGCGGACGTGTTACACACATGTTGCCTATGTTTGCACTGTTTTACACCTCTGAGAATTGTGAAAATATTTTTGATGCTTCTTAACCACTCCCTTAGCACTGTTGGAGGTCATCGGCCTGGAGATAGGGCCACTGGCCATGGAAAAATGGTAATTGGCCAAAAGTGGGACCACCGGCTAGATTTTGGTAGCCGGCCGGCACTGAATATGGCCGATCGGCCATAACTTCCTGCAAAACCCTGTTTTGCTGCAGCAGAGGACAGACAGTGCATGGCAAGGTATTCACAAGACGATGTACGCGTGACCACCCTCCCTATCATGCTATGAGTTCAAGGGAGTACGGCTCTCGACCCTCGGGCCACCAATCACACATTTCAATGCATGATGACCAAAGGTGCCAAGTGTGCAAATTAATGTAGAATGAATGCAACAAAACAAATGAATGCTACACACTCTATCATGTTGAATCAAGAGTGTCGGGGACCGAGGATTGAGGCACGTTTCATTACTTTGAGTACAAAATGTCCCTCGTTCCTCGTGTTTGGTTTAACACCCAAACCAAACACAATGCAATGCATGCAACATGGAGATGTTATGCAATGCAACCTAAGCATGCCAAATATAATGTAACAAGTATGCAAAAATATAATGCGACCTAGACATGCAAACATGCAATGTATTAAGTATGCAAAATGCAAACATGTAATGTAATAAGCATGCAACAACAATGCCAACAACAAGCATATGACAACATGCAATCTAACAAGCATGCAACAACATGCAATGTGACAAACATGCAACAACATGCAAAGATAGACTTAAACCAAAATAGGCAGACCTCAGCCATGGCCAAATCAGTGGCCAAAATGATGCAACAAAGGCATAAAACACACATACAAGCATGCATGCACAATGGCCTATCACCTAAGACATAAAAGAGGAGTTGTTGCGAACACTTAAAAAGAGACAAACATGGGCATTTTACAAACATGCTGAGCTCTAGAAATATGCTAAGAGGAGTGCCAAACCAAATACACAAGTGAAGTATAGCATGCAAAGGAGCCCAAAACTTGAGACTAGCTAAGGCCAAATCAACCAAGCCTCAATCAACCAAGCTTCAAAAGGCCAAGATGAACCAAAACAGTCCCAAGGTAGACCAAAACAAGGTTAGAACATGCATGGAATGAAGCCACAATATGCTAAAAAGATGAGCACAAAACATGGGGCATGCAAGGCTACAATGAGAGCATTACACTACACCTACCGCAACCAAGCATGACGTGAATTAAGCAACCAAAAACAGAGCTATGGCATGTTAAAGTCAACCCAAAAACCCACTTAGATGGCATCTAAATGATCTACACATAGAGGCATGCACAATGGCCTAAACATAGAGCATAAGACATCAACTCTTCAAAGCATAGAAAGGATGGCAAATGCAAGCATATGAGCATGAAACATGGACTGAAATAACATGACAAATGATGCCAAATCACTGAAATGACCCAAGTAAAGCATGCTAATGACTCACACACCCAAAGCCAACAAGCCAGAATGCATGGTGGCTATGCAAAGCATGGCATTTATTATCAAATCAACACCAAACAGAGCTTAAACATGGTAAAACATGACTAAAAACTTCTCAAAGTTAAGTCAAAGCATGTAAGCATGATGGTCTAAATGCATGATACATGTTTAGGCAAATGGGAGAATTGCAAAGCAAGTGTATGATGCATGCGATAGGCCAACAAACCAACCTAAAACAGAGGTATAATATGACCAAATAACACCAAATACCCTTTGAAATGGAGCCAAATAAAGCTAAGCAAACTTGCTATTCTTATAAGCCCTAAATACAAGCAAATGAGACCAAAACTCAAAAAGAAAAGGCACAAAAAGAGGCCAAACAAGGCCTAAGAGGGGGTAGACAACCCCAAACACAATAGTGATCTTAATGAAACATCTTAAGCATGAAAAATTAGAACTTTTATCAGTAGAACACTAAGCTTAAAACAGTATGAAAGATAGGCTAAAAGCTTATGCAAGAATGGGGAATATAAAGCAATAATGCTCACCTTTGAAGAACACTTCCAAGAACACAAAACCAGCACCTTCTTCTGATCAAAATCAACTCAAGAACTTCAAAAACCACTCCCTAGCACCTCTGTAACTCAAGGATGGTGTATCACTAGGTGTTTTAGTACAAAACTAAGAACAAAAACACCTTTTAAGCATCAAAACACACACCAATATAGAGAGAGAGGGAGATATATAGAGAGAGTGATATATCTTCTATATCAGCCAAAAATCAGAACCCTTGGGAAGGGAGGATGAGCTCCCTCTTATAGAAATCAAATCCAAAGCTTCTTGGAGAAGCTTAGCTAAGAATGAAATGCCTCCATACACGTGTATGGAGGAGCCATTCCGTGCCTTCCAGCTGGCACAGCTGGCATGCACCAAGTCTGCAAAAGCAGAAAAATAGGCCTCGGACTGAAAATAAGGTCGATCGACCAAACAAATGGCCGGCCGACCAAATAAAGTGCCGATCGGCCAACACTTTTGGCCGATGGACTGGAAACAAGGCCGGTGGCCTCAGGCCTTGGCCGGTGGGTTGAGGGAATGGCTAACAAGCCACCCTCTTCCTTCAGACGCAAAAACACAAGTGTTTGGTCCACAACCAAGCACAAAACAGGCAAGTTAAGAGATCCCGAGGCAAGGCGCGGCTGAGACTTCCGAGAACTCAAAACGAACACGAACATGGATAATCATCCAGCGTTTCGTCGATGACGTCCAAGTCTTGAGGACGGTCAAAAATGGGGTGTCTACACACACGTCAAATCAAACTTTCAAAACTCAATTCAATACTCTATTCAAAAATCATAACCAAACAAATTTTCTACACTCAAATCATAATTTCAAAACACACAAACTCAAAATATAACTCATATTCTCAAATCATAGTTAGAAAGTCTTATCAAACGGAGCCTAGATTTTTCTTAGGCCTCCTACATAGTGCTATTAAGGAATGGTTTGGAAAAATGGTTTGAAAGAAGATATATTTTTTTTAGGCCTCGTTTGGCAATATCACTTTTTAGTTTAAAAGTCAAAAAGTCAACAACTTATACCAAAAAGTCACTAGTTGTCGTTAATCATTTTATCTTGGGAGATAGACGTCTATAATCTGAAAGCACCGTGCAAATGACAAATTTGTCTCAAAGACACAGTGTTAAACATTGGACTTGATCAAAATTTCTGAGAAGATAACACTGTGAGGGTGCGTTTGATTGGAGGGATTATGGGGGATTATTTACTGTTCGGATTGTAATCCATTGGAAGCCTTTTACCCGGCGTTTGTTTTTTCTTAGTCTACTTGACATGGAGTTCGGCTGGACTCCTTATCCCCCATATGTGCCCGGGGGAGGGTGTGGGACAATTTTCATGGGATAACAATCCCATAGGATTAGATGGTAAAATGACCATTTTGACCTTCTAATATTTAATTATGTATTATATTTAGTAAAATTTAATAAAATTTAAATGTCTCAATTTAAAAATAAAATTATTTTATTTAACTTTTTATTGATGTTTTATTTATTTAATTTTTTAAAATAATTTTTATAGATATTTTATTGATGTTTTATTTTAAAATTTTGTTTAATTTCATTATTTAATTATTATTATTTTTTAAATAAATTTATTTAAAATTTTAATTAAAAAAATAACATATATTTTTATTGATATTTTATTTATTTAATTAAAAAAAATAAATTTATTTAATTGTGTAAAAAATCAAATAAAATAAATTTTTATTTAATCTAGCTAAAAATAATTAAAATATTAAAGATATGTTTAATATTGCTATTACTTAGTAAACAATTGAAAAAAGGTAAAATAGTCTTTTGCTCATTTACCCTTATCCAGTCTGTCCAACCAAACATTGGATTCACTAAAAATAGTCATTTCCAGATATCTAATCCCATGAGAAAACAAATACGGGATACACATCCAACCCAACCAAATAGTCCGGGGGATTCACAGTCCTAAGAATCAAGTCCGATAGATTCTAATCCCCTCTTATCCAATCCGTCCAATCAAACACACGTCTCTTAGTGAGTCTTTCCAAGTCGTTGCTATAGTGGAAAAATTACCACCGGCTTGGAAAGATTTCAAAAATTATTTAAAATATAAGCGCAAAGAGATAATCGTGGATGAACTAATTGTAAGACTGAGAATTAAAAAAGATAACCGTAAGACTGAAAAGAGGAATGGTAAAAATCCTATTGAGTCGAAGGCCAATGTAGTTGAACAAGTGCACAAACTACATAACAAGAAGAGGAAGTTTGCTGGAGATGGTTCTAAACAAGGTGACAATAATGACAATAAAAAGTTCAAAGGAAAATGCTATAACTGTGACAAGACTGGACATCGTGCCTTTTTCCAACGCTCTAATAAGGATCGCGGAAGTACAAGCAAGAAGACTACCAATCAAGCCAATGTGATAGAACTAGAATACATCTCTGATGGGATAAATGACATCAATCTCTCTACTGTGGTATCTGAGGCTAATTTGAGTAGAAATCCCAAGGAGTGGTGGGTCGACACTGGGCAACTCGACATATTTGTGCGGACAAAAAGATGTTCACTACTTATAATGAGGCTACAAATGGTGAACAACTATTCATTGAAAATTCGTCTACTTCTGTTGTGGCTGGACAAGGAAAAGTTATCTTAAAGATGACATCGGGAAAGGAACTTACCCTGAACAACATGCTGCATATATCAGATATCTGTAAGAATTTAGTTTCTGATTCTTTGTTAAGTACAAATGGTTTTACGCTTATATTTGAGTCTGGTAAGTTTGTATTAAGAAAGAGTGGTATGTATGTTTCACCAGTGGGTATGTCTTTACTCTAGGGAGGTGTAACTATTTCTTGGGAAATCCACGAAACAAACATACATCGCACGATCCACAATGGAATCTGAGTTCATTGTTTTAGACAAAGTAAGAGAATAAGCCGAATGGCTTCGTCATTTCGTAGAAGACATTCCAATGTGGCCAAAACTTGTGCCAGTTATTTGTATTCATTGTGATATTCAATCTGCAATAGACAGGGCACAGAGTCATGTGTATAATGCTAAGTCATGACATATTCGTCGTCGACATAATACCATAAGGCAATTGCTCTCAAGTGGTATAATCTCAATAGATTATATAAAATTTAAAGAGAATATTGCGGATCCGTTAACGAAAGGTTTGGCAAAAGAGCAAGTGTATAGTTCATCGAAGGGGATGAGATTAAAGCCTATTACATAAGAGTCATCATAATGGTAACCTTACTTAAATAATTAGAGATCCCAAGAACTAAGTTCAAAGGGACAACTAAGTTATGTGTGGCTCGCCAGAAATCACCAAAGGATTAAAATTCCCTACCCATTTCTATGGTGAAAGTGATATTTACAACATGTGTTGTATGCAAAGGTTTAAGGATAAGCTTTGCTTTTAATGATTACTTATATTTTGATTTAGGCATAAAAATCAAGACAAGAATAAGAGATACTCATAATAAGAATCATCTATACGAGTTTTGAACTAGGGTGGTTCTCTGAAAATGAAGAAGCTAAATTCTCTAGAAGCACTCATGAACAACTAGGAGCGTTCAAGGCCAAAATAGACACAACCGTGAGAACCATGATGTGTCAGAAGATATTTTGTGTGAAATCTATTGTCTTGGTTTACATTAACGACTAAATAATTCAAGGCATCGCGTCTATTGGTTAGCTAGTAAGTCCGATAGGTTTTCACTAGGGAAGGTTCAAGACTGAAAGCTACCTATCCTGATGCAAGATATTTTCGATTTATACTCTCTCGACAAATTCTGCATATTGTTGCATTTTTGTTGTCATCAAATTCCGTTTATGTAGGGGAATGTAAGAAATGGTTTGGAAAAAAGGTTTGGAAGAACACATATTTTTCTTAAAATTTGGTCTATTTTTAAATAGGACATATGTGCCAAAGTTGGTAGGTCTATGTGGCAACGCGTTGTTCGTCGCGTAACGATTCACGTTGCATATTTGGTTGCTCAAAACGATTA
This sequence comes from Camellia granthamiana, assembly GCA_036172215.1. Taxonomy (NCBI): domain Eukaryota; kingdom Viridiplantae; phylum Streptophyta; class Magnoliopsida; order Ericales; family Theaceae; genus Camellia; species Camellia granthamiana. The sequence continues at coordinate 67,229,019 of CM069914.1, forward strand.
TCGAGTGAATGGGAAATTGATGCCAAAATGAGCTCCATAAAATGGTGTTTTGGTGAAATTTCCATAAACGATAGAGATCAGGTTTGTCCCACATTGCTTTGGTGGGCAAACTTGGTGTGGGTTTATAAGCCTTGGGTTTGTATCTTGAGGAGGGCCCCAAGTTTTGTAAAAGGGTGAGGTTATAGGTAAAGTGGGCTAGACACATTGGACCCAAAACAAACACATGCGTGCGCATGCTCCGCCGCTGCCATCCGTCCAATCGATTGGGCGGGCTGGGCTAGGCTTGGACACGGGTGCGTGGTGTAAGGTTGGGTTGGGTTTGTTCGGTCCAATGCTTATCTTTTTTGGGCCAAAAACATATGAATTTTATTTTTTCTAAAATAAAATTCTTGCTGTTTGGAATTTGAATTTCGGTTTGAAATTTAAAATTAATTCCGAATTGATCCCAACATTTCTAAACGTTGGCCGTTTGGTCTAATACACCTATTCCTCCAAACCAAACAAGTTCTTACCTGTTTAAATTCAACCCAAACAGGTTTTTTCTGCTCAAATCTATCCAAACAGGTTTTTACTTGTTCAACTCTATCCCGAACAAGTTTTTTACCTGTTCAAATCTGTTCTGAAAAGCCACCAATTCTCCTATAAATAGACAAGTCCTCCATTTGGTTTGATCATCCAATTTTTCGTTCTTGATTTCTATTTTTGCTTCTTTCATTTTGCTGCATTAATTTTCAGTGAGAAAGAGTATAAACACAGAGTGTGTTTGCTGGGCAATTAGTTAGTAGTGCTATTTTATCCTTGGAGATAAACGTCCATAATCTAAAAGCACCATGGAGAGAACGAATCTATTTTAAGGACACAGTGTTGAACACTTGACTTGATCAAAACTTTTGAGAAGATAATACTGTAAGTGTACAGTTTACTTTCTTGTTTCATTTTTTTTTTATTTCCAAATTCTTTTTTGTTTCTGTAACAAAATAAGAATCTGTTTTTCTATTTTTTTTATTATATATATATATACTTTTTTGGTTTTTGTAATCAAACAGACTCTCTCCTTTCTTAATTCATTCTTAGAATATAGTGAAGATTGTCTAAAACTATATATATACCCATAGCTTTATATTGTAAATACATCAATTGAATACAATTATTTCTCTTATCTTTTTCTCTTTTCTCTTTCTTATTTGTCATATGAATATTCTGCTTTCATGGTATCAGAGCTAAGGGTGAAAATCTTTGATCCTCTTAATTCCTCTAGTACACAAATATACTACGTTCAATCTGCACAGTAATCAAAATTGTCGAAATCAACTTCTGTATACATCAAACTTTTCCTCTCATTTCCAGGAGTTCAATGGCGCAAAAAGTAAGGCCAACCAACCCTCCACGCGCCCTCACACGCCACCTCACTTTCTGCTCGTGTCTCACGCGCAAACACGTACCGTCTTTGCCCTTCTTGGCTAACGCCATCTCTAACATCATCCCTACATGTCAGGCTTCTCCGCTTAGCCTCAGCCAACTCAGCCGAGACTCTGTCATCAGCTTCCATCCGGCTTGTTCTAGCTGTGTGCCACACTAGTCGTGCCCTCTATGTAACATATACCGCACCCCACTCCTGTTAATGGGCGTTACACCTTACTTCTGCTACTGTGCGTCGTGCCTCACTCCTGCCTAATTTCATCCATTGTTTTATGGGTAAATTATGCAAATAGTCCCTGTAGTTTCAATTTGCTCGATTTTGCCCCTTAATTTAACGAATTGTGTCATTTTAGTCATCTAGAGTAAGGTCTGCAAAGCAGCAAAAGAGAGGGCATACCGAATAATTCATATCCGATTCTTGGGGTTGGGAGGATAAAATCTCTTTGGGGGATTTCTAGATTACTAACAACTAACCTTGTTATTTACTTGAATGTCATATTCATTTCCCCTATTGTTGTAATTACTATTGTGTATTAGATTGGGAAAAAGAGACGGGGTGTGTGTGTGTTTACTGGCCATTCAAAGCTCACGGTGTATCATGCTAGGTGCTGAAGAAGATCTTGTAGCAAAAGACGACGAGCCAAAAACCTTTAAAGACTTTTGGCTGTTCTAAAGAAGTTAAAAATTTTCTTTTGTGTTTTGTATAGTCCATCTGAAATTTTATTTTTGGGATGTAATATTGATGAAACTAATTTTTGTAACTAAGTACATTCTGTATCTATTCTCTTATTATTATTATTATATGCTTACCTTTTTAAAAAATCAATATAGTTCCCTACGTTGCTTATGAGACCTTGCCACAATGCCTTTTAAGATCTGTCAAAAGGGTAATGCGCTACCTAAGAAAACTAGACTTAGAAGGGACGCTAATTTGATTTCTCCAGCGATCTGGGATCTTACTTGGTCATTACCTATAGGACTCATTAGTGACTTTCCCTTGTCTACCACCCTTAGTGTAGACTTGGGACGTCACACTTCTTCAAAAATCCCAATCGCCAACCGCGTGACAGTCGTTCAAAGGAGGTCAATCTCAACCCCATTACCGTTATTAGCCCACTACTCATTTTCATTCTGCTGCTGCTACTGTTACCACATCTTCCTCTTGTGTTGCTCCTCCTGAGCCTAACTGAACCTTCACACTGCATGACATTGAATCCATAGTCAAACAAGTTCTCTTTGCTTTTGGTACACCCTCTACTGCTCTTTCAGTCACCTCAGGTGCCTCCTCATGGTTCTTTGATTCTGCTTGTTGTAATTATATGGCATCTGATTCTACTATCTTCTACCATGTCTACTTCTAATATTCCTGCGATTTACACTACTGATGGCTCTCTCATACATGTTAGCCATATATGCTATGTCTCTACTTCTACTGTTTCTCTTCCTAGCACTTATTTAATTCCTCATCTTACTCTCAATCTAATCTCTATTGGGTAAGTTTGTGATCTTGGTCTTACTGTTCTTTTATCGTCCTCTGGTTATGTTGTGTAAGACCCTCGGACCGAATAGACTCTTGGGATCGACCGTAAAAATGGGCGTTTATACGAGCTCATTCGTCTTCACATTCCATCTCGACTCTCTTCTTCTACAGTCGCCGTCTCCACTAGTATTACTCTCGATCTTTGGCATTCCCGTCTCGATCATGTGTCATTTAGTCGTTTACGTAGTTTAGTGTCAAGTGGTTTGTTAGGTCATGTTATAAATAATTCAGTGGATTGTTTATCTTGTCAACTGGTCAAACAACCATCTTTACCATTTAATAAAAGTTTTTCTATGTCCCATGCACCTTTTGATTTCATACATTTTGATGTTTGGGGCCTTCACCACATTCTACCATGGGGGGATCTAGGTATTTTCTAATTTTTGTGCATAATTTTACTCGCTTTATATGGTTATTTCTAATGAAAAATCATTCTGAATTACAACAACACTACTATGATATTGCTAATATGGTCAAGACACAATTTTCTCGCACCATCAAAAATTTTCGTGCCGACAATGCCCAAAAATATAAAGAAATTTTTTTAAAATTTCTCCGTCAGCATGATACACTCCCTCACTCCTCTTGTCTTGGCACATCTCAACAGAATGGTCGTATCGAGCATAAACATCATCACCTTCTTGACACTGTTCATGCTCCTTTAATATATGCCTCTTGTCCAGAGCATTTTTGGGGAGAGGTAGTCCTCACTGCTGCTTACACTATCAATCGTGTTCTCTCTCCTAGCATCAACAATCAAACTCTATATGAGCGTCTCTAGGGTAAGTCCTCGGCTTATAATCATCTTCGCTTTTTTGGTTGTGCATGTTTTGTCTTATTACAACCACATGAACATAACAAATTAGAACATCAGGTTCGCCTTTATTGCTTCTTGGGATATGACATTGAACACAAAGGTTATCACAGTTGGGATCCCATCTCTATACGCTTTCGTTTCTCTAGACATGTCGTCTTTTGGGAACATAAAATGTTCTCTTCTATATCTCCATTCCACAACTCTGATTCTCCCACTACACATTTCTTTATTGATCCCTCTATTACTCTATTTTTTGATGATGAGCTTGATACAAATGCTACCAATGAGCTTACTACAGGTCCACTCCCCTCTACAGAGTCTTCCTCTTCTAACGGTCTTGCATCTCCATCTCCTATTCCTAGTTCTCTCACTTCTCTTGAAGTCCCTGCATCCACTGATCCTCCTGAACATCCCATTGAATCCTCTACGCTTCCTAATACATCTCTTCGTAAATCTACCTGGGTAAAAGAACCTTCTGTCTTACTTCGTGACTTTCATTGTTGTTCTACTATTTTCTCTCACCATGAACCTCACTCTTATCGTGAGGCTAGTACTAACCTTCTTTGGCAGCAAGCAATGGTAGAAGAGTTACAAGCCTGGACCAAACAGGCACATGGGAATTGGTTGACCTTCATCCTAACAAGCCTCTAGTTGGTTGTAAATGGGTCTACAAGATTAAGACACACTCTGATGGGACTGTCAAACGTTATGATGCCCATCTGGTTGATAAGGGCTTTACACAAGAATATGGAATTGACTATGAAGAAACCTTTGCACCTATGGCTCGTCTCACCTCTGTTCAAAGTTTAATTGTTGTTGCTGTTATTCAAAAATGGACATTATTTCAGATGGATGTCAAAAATGCCTTCTTAAACGATGATCTTCAAGAAGAAATCTACATGCAACCATCTCCTGGATATCCTCACTCATCTAATCAGGTCTGTAAACTTCGAACGGCACTCTATGAACTCAAACAAGCTCCTCACGCATGGTTTTCAAAGTTTAGTTCCACCATCTAGGCCCTTGGTTTCTTTTCCAACTCTTATGATTCCGCTCTCTTTATCCGCAAATCTCAACATGCAATTGTTCTTCTTTTTCTTTATGTGGACGATATGATTCTTACTGGTGATGATGTTCACGAAATTTCTGCACTCAAAAAGTCTCTTATTGAACACTTTGAGATGAAGGATTTGGGTACTCTTAAATATTTCTTGGGCCTTGAGATCTCGTTTAGCTCCAATGGCTATTATCTCTCTCAAGCCAAATATACTTATAACCTTCTAACAAAGGCTGGCCTCACTGACAGCAAAACCGTCTCTACTCCTCTCGAGCCTAATGAACACCTAGCACCCTTGGATGGCACACCTCTTCCCAATGCTACCTTGTATCGGCAGTTAGTAGGAAGTCTTGTTTATCTCACTATTACTCCACCTGACATTGCACATGTTCTTCACCTTGTTAGCCAATTTTTGTCAGCTCATCGATCTACACATTATGCTGTTGTGCTCCACATTCTTCGCTATGTTAAAGGCACTTTATTTCATGGTCTTCGCTACTCCTCTAGTTCTGCACTCTTATTACGTGCCTATTCAGATGTTGATTAGACTGGCGATTCGACTGATTGTCACTCTACCACAGGATTCTGTTTCTTCTTAGGTGATTCTCTTATATGTTGGCGTAGCAAGAAACAAACCTTGATCTCTCTCTCCAGCACCGAATCCGAATATCATGCTCTTGTTGATACCGCTCAAGAGCTCCTTTGGCTTCCTTGGTTACTTTCAGATATGGGTGTTACTTCTTCCATTGCCACTCCTCTATACTGTGACAATCGTAATGCTATCCAAATTACACATAATGATGCTTTCCATGATCAAACCAAACACATTGAGATTGATTGTCATTTTGTTCACCAACATGCTACTCAAGGCACTATTTATCTTCTTTCTATTTCCTCTACTGATCAAATTGTTGACATTTTCACCAAGACCCATCCACCTGAACGTTTCCAAGATTTGGTTTCCAAACTCAAGTTGATTTCTGCCTTGCCACCTCGAGTTTGAGGGGATGTTAATATATAAAATATATATATTGTGGGGACATAATTTTTGAGTGACAAACACGTGGTCGAAATGTCACCAAAGTGTCAGCTGGGGGGCCATGTGTCCTGGTCATAACGCCGAGGTTATCTCGGCTAGGCTGGGGTTTTTTGCGAAGATACTGGAATTCAGGATAAGCGGATAAGGGACAAGAGTCCTAAAATGAGAGAAGACTTCAGTTTGGATAAAGATAAGACTCTTAGAGAGTTTTATCCCAATCCTACTGGGAGTCCAAGATTAGCAGTAATCCAAAGTCCATTGAAGCTAGGCTTCTATTGGGATTAGGATTGTGTTGGCTATAAAAGGGAGGCACTCCCATGGGTCTAAGGTATGCTTTTTATGTTCTGAATAGTGAGTTAAGCACTTTTGCTATCTTTGAGAGATAATTGACTTGATCGTCAGAGTGCCCCTGGGTGGACGAACCACTGCCAGAATCTCATCATTCTGTTACAAGTCATTCAGGCGTCATCTATTCTGCTAGCGCTCTCCAGTTAAATACTAATTTGGCAGTGTGGTCAAAAATCTACTCACACAATTTGGCGCCATCTGTGGGAAAGAAAGGAGAATAGATGGCCAATAACGGACATAAAGAAAAGGTTGGGGATGACACTCCTACTGGGAGTGGAAAACCTATTGACCTTGACATCGAAAAAGACAACTGCAACAAAGAGACTCGTGATAAGAATCACGGAGAGAAGGACGTCAGCCAGGAGGGCGACATACCAAAGAAATCAGACCAAGGCGGGTATTATAAGGAGGACGGCCTCCAAGTGTGGAAAGAAAGATGCCTGCAGAGGGACAACGAGATGAAGGGAATGTCAAACAAATTGGTAGACCTGCAAACGGTTATCAACTTCATGATACAGAACAATGTCATGTAGCCACCATTTCCGTTACAAGATACGCCGATTCCAGCGGCCAAGAAAGATGCCCGAAAAGATGGGCAGAAAACAGTCCCTACAGTCCCCTAGCATACCAAGACCGAAAAACACTCTCACCGGCCTTCAAGGGAGATCGAGCGAGGAGAGTCAAGAAGGGAAGAATCTAGGAGGATGCATCGCACCAAGGAAGCTGACCCCAAAGAACATCAGCATGTTCAAGGGCAGGAGCTGTGCTTCGACGCAACTAATGGAGAAAGGTCCAAGAGGATGCATAATGAAACTGGGAGTAGTGCACCAAAAAGGCTGAAGTCAGGAGATAGTCGAGCTCCTGGGCGGACCAAAGAGGATCTAAGGGGTTACCTACAGAGGAAGCAACAAGATGCTGAGGTAACCTTCCCGGTCAAGTTGAGAACGCCGTTCTTGGTAGAATTGGACAAATTCGAAGCCCCGAAGAGGTTTAGCATGCCGAGATTCCAGATATACGACGGTAAGTCGGACCCCAACTTTCATGTCAGTTTGTACCTGAACTCGATGGCATTGTACACCGGGAACAAGCCATTGCCTTGTAAGGTGTTCCCCTCATCCTTCGGGGAAATTGCATCGGACTGGTTTCGTAAGTTATCGAAAGGAACAGTGAAAACCTGGGAAGGCCTAGCCGATATGTTTATGGCTAGGTTCGTGACAAACAAGTTACAACCATTGAGGGTGGACGCCCTGATGGCCTTGAAAATCAGCGAGGACGAAAGCCTTAGGGCCTATGCTAAAAGGTATTATGAGGTATTCAATCGAATACCAGGATGCAACCAAGAGGTGGCGGTTGTGTCGTTCAAGAACGGCTTGAAAGATGATTGCCTGCTTCGAAAATCACTAGCAAAGGCATTACCGAAAAGCATGGAAGACCTTATGGCTAGGATAGAAAAATATGCCAGGGCCAAGGAGGACACGCCAGGGACAAAGGTGTCGAAACAAGAGAAGAAAAGCGGCTCGCCGAAGCGAGGCCAAGGTGATGGAGGCTATAACAAACCAGAGATAGGATTAAGGGCTGCCTAGGCAGCCACAACCGTATTTCGAATCCCTGTCTACAAAGTCTTGGAGAAAATTCAAAATTAGCCTTATTACAGAGCACCAGCAAGGGTATCGGGTGAATTTATGGGAAGAAGCCTTGGCAAGCACTGTGCTTACCACAATGAGGCTGGACATCTGACTCAAGGATGTAGAGCACTGAAGACACATCCGGAAGGCCTGGTAAGACAAGGCCATTTAAGGGACTTGGTGGACGAGGCCAGGACAAGGGAAGAGCAGGCAAGACTGCCCCAGGCACCGACAGCACCACTCCCACCAGCACCACAACCGCAGGCAGGCGGACCTCGAGTGATCAATGTGATTCACTCGAAGGTGAATGAGAATGAGATACGGGGGGAAACCCAGAAGGTAAAACACCTGGAACATGTGTATCAGGTCGGGAAGAAGAGACCTAGGGCAGACGAAAGCCAGGGACCAGTGGTGTCCTTCACTGAGGAAGACCTAGAGATGGTGCAGTATCCACACAACGATGCCTTGGTAATATCCCTCCAGATTAGAGAGTGCCAAGTGAAGCACATCCTAGTTGATCAGGGCAGCTCTTGTGATATCATGTATGTCAGGTGTTACAAGGAGCTCGGCCTTCACCAAGATGATATGGAGCAGTCCAATGGCCCAATGGTTGGGTTCAATGGGATGCCGACATGGCCCCTAGGAGCAGCAAGTTTAGAGGTGCAGGCTGGCACCAAAAAGATAAAAACAGAGTTCACCATAATCAACACACCCTCCCCTTACAATGCTATCTCGGGAAGGCCATGGCTACATGCAATGGGGGCTATTCCCTTAACATTGCATCAGTTATTGCGGTTCCCAACAGAGCATGGGTTAGAGGAGGTCAGGAGGGATCAGTTGCAAGCAAAGAATTGCTCCATGGTAGCAATGAAATCTACCTACAACATACGAAAACCAGAAACAGCAGAGATCGAGGACGAGGACGTGGAAGTCCTGGAGGATGTCGGCAAAGAGCCAGCTGAGAAGAGTGAAGAAGCCCTGAAGAAAATCCTTGTCCAATAAAGGGATGAGAAACGCTTCTTCCTTCTCGGCTTGGGCTTAGCTGAGGAAGAGGAAAAAGAACTAGAGGCATTCCTGAGAGAAAATCTGGAGGTGTTTGCATGGACGCCCTACGAGATGCCTGGCATTGACCCCGAGGTCATGTGCCATAGACTGAATGTGGACAGGTCGGCCAAACCTGTCATCTAGCGAGCAAGGAGGCCGACATTAATGCATGTTGAGGCAGTGGAAGAGGAAATAGACAGACTTCTAGAGGCCAGAGTCATTCAAGAGGTAAATTACCCGACATGGCTATCAAACACAGTGGTGGTGAAGAAGAAGAATGGTAAGTGAAGGGTCTGCGTGGACTTCACCAGCCTGAACAAGGCTTGTCCCAAAGACAGTTTTCTATTACCCAAGATTGACCAATTGGTGGACGCTACTTCAGGGCATGGAAGAATGAGCTTTCTAGAAGCTTACAGGGGGTACCATTAGATAGCCATGTACCCCCCAGATGAGGAGAAGACTGCATTTATTATCTCAAAAGGGCTGTATTGCTACAGAGTAATTCCTTTTGGGTTGAAAAATGTAGGAGCAACTTACCAGAGGTTGGTAACCAAGATGTTCAGACATCTAATTGGCAGAACAGTAGAGGTATACATAGATGACATGGTCGTGAGGACCAAGGAACCTAAGGATCATCTGGAGGACTTAAAGGCAGTCTTTGACATCCTTAAAACATATCGGCTCCGACTCAATGCATCGAAGTGTGCATTTGGAGTTGGGTCTGGTAAGTTCTTGGGATACTTGGTAACTAGAAGGGGCATTGAGGCAAGCCCAGATCAGATCAAGGCTATTTTAGAACTGAAGAGCCCAACGTCGGCAAAACAAGTGCAGATGTTGACTAGAAGGGCTGCAGCCCTGAATAGGTTCATAAGCAGAAGCTCTGACAAGTGCAAACCTTTCTTCAGCTTAGTGAAGAAAGCCACAGACTTCTTATGGACCGAAGAGTGCAAAACCGCCTTGGCCGACTTGAAGAAGTATTTGACCACAACTCCAGTTCTCTCAAATCTAGTACGTGGAAAGGAGCTGTTTTTATACTTGGTAGTTTCAGAGCACGCAGTGAGTGCAGTAGTGGTCAGAGAAGAAAAGGGAGAACAAAGGGCAGTTTACTACATGAGTAAAACCCTAGCAGATGCAGAGATCAGGTACTTACCCTTGGAGAAGTTAACACTAGCATTAGTAATGGCTTCCAAGAAGTTGAATCATTACTTTCAAGCCCACAAAATTATGGTGTTAACTGAACATCCTTTGAGGTCCCTGCTACAGCAGGGAGATTTGACAGGCAGAATAGCCAGATGGGCAGTGGCCTTGGGCCAATATGACATGGAATTCAGACCCAAGACAGTAATCAAAGGCCAACTCTTAGCTGACTTCGTGGCCAAATTCACACCAGACGCCGCCATATATCAGGCTCCATTGAGCCGAGGTATGCAATGTCCAAATAAGCAAGGAAGAACCTAGCAGGGGACAGCGGAACAATGGAAGGAAGAGAAACTCAGACCCTGTAGCATTTACATCAGCGACTCCTTCCGGTTATTTGTTGATGGGAGTTCAAACCGACAAGGAGCGGGGGCAGGAGTAGTACTAGTGTCACGACCCAGAACCGCCCCTAAAGTTTTGGGCATGACCTTTTCCGAAATAGACACAAAACTGATATATGTAACATATGGGGCCTGAACGGAAGCACCTCATAAAACAAAAATCCATTCCATTGAGCTACCACTATTATGCCAGGATCACAACATTACGCTAAATAAATAACATACAGAAAACATGCACACAAATATCTCGACTCAACTCCATAATTGGGCGTATAACAAAAATATTAAAGAAAGACAATCAAAGCATAAGCCAACAAGCTAACAACACTTTATACAATGCACGGGCTTCAGTTAGTGCCTGGACACACAGAAGTTGACAAAAGAGAGACGAGCCTTAAGGGTCGGGACTTGACTCCCGGTTGGTCACCTACAGAAACAGACAAAATACAGAATGAGCGAAACTCAGGGAATAATAGTACGTAAATAATGTAATGTTCAACTTGAGCAATAAAGTATGTAACTGCTGAAGCATATGATTAACTACATTCTGTAATTCTTTCCAAATCAACCATGGGTCCAGTTTTCTTAACAGAGTGGCTTAAAGCCCAGTATGTACGGAACAGCCATTGGCCTACAGATACAGAACGGCCATCGGCCTAGAAATAACAGAACGACCATCGGCTCAAAAATAACAGAACGGCCATCGGCCCAGAAATAAGAATGGCCATCGGCCCAAAAATAACAGAACAGCCTTACGGCCCAGAAATATCTATGTATGGACTCAAGAGGTGGCTCGTACGGATTCTAGAGGTGGCTCCCACCAAAGTGTAACACTTAGTTCCGTACAGCACTTTGTTCCACACCAGATAACATCAGAAGAGATTAACTTCAGAATCATACAGAACATACACATATTCTTCCCCTTATTTACATGAATTAACATAAATAATATCAGTTTAACAGAGCGTTGCTGATAATTGTTAGTAAACGATAAACACATTTTTCAGATTGAACGCTTCCAGAAATACGTAGATATCATAGTTCCATACCATAAATCAATAGATCTCGGGACAAACCACCAAGCAGAATAACTTCAGATATCATCAGAACTGACTAGTCTCAAGGTTATACAGAGGCACACAGATTCTTTCAGTCATATACATGAGTTAACGTAATTAGTTTACGTTTAACAGAATACTAATGACAATTTAGCAATAAGTATAGCATATTCCACAGATTGTACATGTGCCATCACAATACTATTTGTCGAGACAAATCAATTTACCTCATATAGTCCTGATTCATCATTGACAAGCAAAATGATTCAGAACATCCAAGCATCATTATTCCATTTGACTATCGTGCATCCTTATTCCGTTTGAATGCGCTAATACTCAATTAAACTTGTAACACATATAAAAGGATAAGTAATGCAGAAACCATGTAAGTAGTCTGATTCCGTAAATCATTTGTAAAACGACTTTGTTGGTTCACAACTTCACAATTTGGCCCTTGGCCTGATGGGTTCACATATTCACAAATTAGCCTTTGGCTTTACAGATTCATAATTGAGGTTCATGACTTCACAAGTTGGCCCTCGGCCCCACGGATTCATAGTTTCACAAGTTGGGCCTCGGCCTCAAAGATTCACATTTCACAAAACGGCCCTCGGCCACAGAGGTTCACATTTCACAAGATGGCCCTCGGCCACATAGGTTCATATCTTTACAAAATCTTTTGATGTTTCCATCATTTCACAATGTTTCACCCAAACATACATGTCAACATAATTCTTACGAAAATTATAACGTCAATAACAATAAATATTAACGATGTTAAAAGTACATCGAAGTACTATTACTCACAGTGCTATAACGGAATGCTCGTCCTTCCCGGGTTAGGCCCTACACATGTACACAACTTAGACATTAATTCCTTTTCTTCTCTTTAATTCGTTTCTGGTTTTATATCACTTCGAATGAATTTACAGGCATCTTAAGGGCATCAAACACAAATTCTAAAAATACCAGAGGGTTAAGCACATAAAATCGAGCAAACAAATTTTTGCAACATGGGCCGCACGTGCGGGGATCACTGCCGCACGTGCGGGCGCTTCTGATATGTTTAAGTCTCTTGTTATGTGCATGAAAATGCTTAATAAAACATTTTGTGATTATATCTGTTGGATAAGAAAAGCATCTGTTACATTTAAAACATTTAGAACATAAATTGGGAACCTTAGAGGCATGATAATCCGAAATTGATGTTATATTTGAGATCAACATAATTTTTAGGTAATTTTAAGCATTTTGGTGAAATTTCAATTTGGGGATATCCGGGTATATGCCAATCTGTTACCTCTTGACTTGACCTATTTTGACGTTATTCTGGCATGGACTGGCTGAGTGAATATGGTGCAACGATAGATTGTCTGAACAAGCAAATCAGTTTCCACCCTCCGGGACAACCAGAATCTATTTTTCAGGGACAGGAAGTGACTTCTCCGCCATACGTGATTTCTGCAGTAAAGGCTTGCAAACTAATTCAGAAAAGGTGCCAGGGGTTTTTATGCAGTATTTTAGAAGGGCAAGTGATGAATGGAAATACTGATCTGATTCCAGTCGTTCGTGAATTTCCGGATGTTTTTCGGGAAGAATTGCCAGGGCAGTTAATAGACCGTGAGATTGAGTTTATAATTGAAGTGGCGCCGGGAACTCAACCCATTTCGAAGAATCCGTATAGGATGTCACCAGTTGAAATGAAAGAATTAAAGATTCAGTTACAGGATTTGCTTGATAAAGGTTTCATCTGTTCGAGTGTATCTCCTTGGGGTGCGCTAGTTATGTTTGTGAAAAAGAATGATGGAACACTTCGGCTATGTATTGACTATAGGGAGCTCAATAAAGTGACAATCAAAAACAAGTACCCATTACCTCGGATCGATGATTTATTTGACCAGTTACAAGGGGCACAGGTCTTTTCAAAAATTGATCTACGGTTTGGATACCATCAACTGAAAGTTAAAGCTGATGATGTGGAGAAAACAGCTTTTCGGACTCGATACGACCATTATGAATTTCTGGTTATGCCCTTTGGAGTTACTAATGCACCGGCAACATTTATGGATTTAATGAATCGTGTCTTTAAGCCTTATTTGGATGAGTTTGTGGTAGTCTTCATCGATGATATCCTGGTATACTCAAAGAGTGCAGAGGCTCATGAGAACCATCTTCGTATAATCCTTCAAACACTCCGAGAAAAGAGGCTGTATGCAAAGCTAAAGAAATGTGAATTCTGGCTCAATGAGGTAGCATTTCTGGGGCATGTGATAACAAAGGATGGAGTCTCTGTAGACCTACACAAAATTGAGGCGATCGTGAATTGGCCAACTCCTACCAATGCGACTGAGGTACGTAGTTTTATGGGATTGGCCAGTTATTACAGGAGGTTTGTTCAAGATTTTTCCAAAATCGCTGTGCCGCTTACACAATTAACTCGAAAAGGAGTTGCATTTGAATGGTCAGAAGAACGGGAGGTTGCTTTCCGGGAATTGAAGACAAAGTTGACTACAGCGCCAGTTCTGGCCTTACCATCCGGTACCGAGGGATTTATAATCTACAGTGATGCATCGCATAAAGGGCTTGGTTGTGTACTTATGCAAAATGGAAGGGTTATCGCTTATGCCTCTTGACAGTTGAAACCCCATGAGAAAAATTATCCCACACACGATCTTGAGCTAGCAGCAGTAGTTTTTGCTTTGAAGATATGGTGGCATTATCTGTATGGAACTACTTGCGAAGTTTATACCGATCACAAAAGTCTCAAGTACCTTTTTACTCAGAAAGAATTGAATATGCGACAACGGCGCTGGTTAGAGTTGCTTAAAGATTATGATTTACAGATTCATTACCATCTTGGTAAAGCCAACACAGTTGCAGATGCGCTTAGTCGAAAGAACGTGGGAAACTTGACAAATTTGTTTACAGAACAAAAGGAGTTGAGGAGTGAATTGGATAAATTGAAGATAGATCTTGTGATGCATGAACAGGAAGCCATAGTGGCAGCAGTGATGGCTCAACCAACTTTACTTGAAGAGATCAAGCTACATCAAATAGAAGATGAAACCCTGCGGAAAGTATGTGATGAGTTAGAGACAAAACCAAAACCGGGATTCAGTTTGGAGGATTTGGTACTCAAGTTTCAAAATAGAATATGTGTCCCCAATGTGTTGGAACTTAAACAAAAACTAATGGAAGAAGCACATGCCTCGAAGTTTGCGATGCATCCAGGAAGCACCAAAATGTACTGAGATTTGAAACAAACTTTTTGGTGGCCGGGGATGAAAAAGGAGATCGCGGAGTTCGTTTCTAAATGTCTACAATGTCAGCAAGTAAAGGCAGAACATCAAACGCCAGCAGGACTGTTGCAACCCCTTCCAATCCCGGAATGGAAGTGGGAACATTTGACCATGGATTTCATTGTGGGGTTACCACGGACTCCTCGGGGTATGAATTCTAATGGGTAATTGTAGACCGATTAACTAAGTCTACTCACTTCCTACCAGTGAAAACTCAGTATAATGCAGATAAACTCGCAGTACTTTATGTGAATGAAATTGTCAGGCTTCATGGTGTTCCCATCTCAATTGTGTCAGATAGGGACCCAAAGTTTGTTTCAAGATTCTGGCAAAGTCTGCAAGAAGCTATGGGTACAGAACTCAAATTTAGCACAGCTTTTCACCCTCAGACCGACGGTCAGTCCGAGAGAACGATACAAACTCTGGAAGATATGCTCCGTATGTGTGTGTTGGATTTTTAGGCAAGTTGGGAAACCCACCTACCGTTGGTAGAGTTTGCATACAACAATAGTTATCATTCGAATATTGAGATGTCACCTTATGAAGCTTTATATGGAAGACCGTGTCGTTCCCCCGTGTGTTGGGCCGAAGTTGGAGATAGATCCTTGTTAGGGCCTGAAATTGTACAGCTGACAACTGAAAAGGTTAAAATTATCCGGGAAAGACTAAAAACCGCTCAAAGTAGATAGAAAAGTTATACGGATAACCGACGAAGGAATTTGGAATTTGAAGTGGATAGTCATGTATTCGTGAAAGTCACCCCGATGAAAGGACATTCGAGATTTGGGAAAAGGGGTAAATTAACACCTCGATATATTGGTCCCTTCCAAATTCTGGAAAGAGTAGGTCCGGTAGCTTACCGAGTTACCCTCCCGCCAAATATGAGCCAAGTCCATAACGTGTTCCATGTTTCTATGCTCCGAGGATATCTTCTGGACCCGTCACATGTGATAGATTATCACCAAATTGTGCTAGATGACAAGTTAACTTATGAAGAGAAACCAATTCGGATTCTGGACCAACAAGTGAAGCAATTACGAAATCGAGAGATTCCAATGGTAAAAGTGGAATGGCAAGAACATTACGGAACCGATGCAACTTGGGAAAATGAAGAGGATATGCGACACCAATATTCGCATCTGTTCTCGTCCTGAGGTAAAACAAGTTTGGGGGACCAAACTTATTTAAGGGGGGGGAGAGTGTAATAACCTGACCCTCGCATGCGCTTCTGATATGTTTAAGTCTCTTATTATGTGCATGAAAATGCTTAATGAAACATTTTGTGATTATATCTGTGGATAAGAAAAGCATCTGTTACATTTAAAACATTTAGAACAGAAATTGGGAACCTTAGAGGCATGATAATCCGAAATTGATGTTATATTTGAGATCAGCATAATTTTTAGGTAATATTAAGCATTTTGGTGAAATTTCAATTTGGAATGTGTAAACTGATTCAATTTTGTCCTATTCTCCACCTATATATATATGCATATTTGTGCTCCTTTATATAGATGTCTCTTTAAAAGGTTGACTTAAACAAAAACTTTACATGAGGGAAGAGAGGAAATTTGGAGGAAGAGTTCTTTGAGAGGAGGAGTTCTTCAAGCTAGGGATTTGGGGAAAACTAGAAGATTGTAGGGTTGAAACTCCAAGTATGTGAATTTTATGTGAATTTTATGTAAATTAATTGATGATTATGCAAGCTAGGGTGTGTGTTGGTTTAATTGAAAGATGTTTTATCTTGGATTGGTTAGATTGGTTGAGAATTCAATTGAGTTATAGGAAGAGCACTCTCATCTTATGCCTTATCTCTATCTATGACAACTCATTTGTGGGTTAAATGATTTGAATGAAGACATGCACATTTGAGAATCATATGGTGTGGATTCATGTGCTTAATTTATATTATGAAGTACAAAGAATTGAGGAATCAATTTATGTGCATTTGATATGAGTATAAGTTGCCCATTTACATCATTTTTAGTCCATATTTTAGTAAGGAAAGAGTCTAATTTGAGCCTTGTGAAGGTGTACCTAAAGCTGAAATTGGTGTGAATTTCGGACTGTTTTTGGGCAAAATTGCCGCACGTGTGGGAGTCATGGCCGCACGTGCGGGGAAAATGGTGATTTTTGGGTGTTGAACACTGCTAAAAAGGCACGTGCGAGGCTCACAGCCGCACGTGCGGCCCAAGCTGAAAAACATGGGATGCTCTGTTTTGCGTGCTGGACCCTTTAATATTGTCGGAACTTGTGTTTGATAATGTTTTGATATCTGTAAATTCAGACAAAGTAAAGTGAGTCAGAAAACGATTGAATAAAGAAAGGAGAACTAATTATAATCTTGCATGTGTGTAGGGCACGCTTCAGGAGAAACAAGCGCTCCGCCTCAACACTGTGAGTAACAATACTGTATTCATACGCATTACTTCTCGCTAATGGTTCCTATTAGCCTTCTGTTAACTACATATCAATTATGTTAACTCACATGAATGGTTGGAAGAATGTGCGAACTCTAATATAACTTGAGAACTCTGTGTAACACCGGAACTGGCATACTTTGAGGTTTTCTGGGCCTTTGGCCTCTCTGTGGATTCTGTGAAATCTGACTGGGCTTAATGCCATTCTGTTATTTCTGGGCTTAATGTCGTTCTGTTATTTCTGGGCCGATCGCCGTTCTGTTATATCTGGGCCGATGGCCGTTCTGAAGGTGACACAACATTGGCTTAACCGTGTGAACTCTGAAGTACATATTATGTATTTTACTTTGAGCATACTATTATTCACTGAGCATAGCTCACTCTGTATTTTGTCTGTTTCTGTAGGTGCTCAACCGGGACCTACACACAGAGTTCACACGGTTAAGCCAATGTTGTGTCACCTTCAGAACGGCCTTAGGCCCAGATATAACAGAACGGCCATCGGCCCAGAAATAACAGAACGGCCATCGGCCCAGAAATAACAGAACGGCATTAAGCCCAGAAATAACAGAACGGCACTAAGCCCAGTTAGATTTCACAGAATCCATAGAGAGGCCAAAGGCCCAGAAAACCTCAAAGTATGCCAGTTCCGGTGTTACACAGAGTTCTCAAGTTATATTAGAGTTCGCACATTCTTCCAACCATTCATGTGACTTAACATAATTGATATGTAGTTAACAGAAGGCTAATAGGAACCATTAACGAGAAGTAACGCGTATGAATACAGTATTGTTACTCACAGTGTTGAGGCGGAGCGCTTGTTTCTCCTGAAGCGTGCCCTACACACATGTAAGATTATAATTAGTTCTCCTTTCTTTATTCAATCGTTTTCTGACTCACTTTGTCAGACCCAATTGGACTGGTCCCTACATCATTAAGTCTATCTGGTCAGGTGGAGTTGTGGTTCTGATGGACCTAGATGGCCTAGAGTTTTCACAGCCGATCAATATGGACAAGTTGAAGAAATATTACCCCTGAGAGGCTCGCTAGGCCGAAAACCCAAAAGGGCGGCCTTGGCAAAAGTTAGAGCGTGGAAAAAATTGGAAATTATAAAAACTGAGCTCGCAAGGTTAAAAACCCGCAAAGGGCGGCCTTGGCAAAAGTTAGAGCGCAAAAGGAGAGTGAAAATACTCGAGTAAACCCAAGCTTGAACTACGTAAGGCTTGATTCCCATCTTTGGGATACGTAGGCAACTTCATCCTGAAGTTCAGCCATAAACTTTTCCCCGGTCAACTTTGTCCATTTGATCATCTCGGCCATCTTTGTCTATTCAGCATTCAAGAGTTTGGTTATAATCTCCGGTGCAGTGCTCTTCGGACTAGGGGCAACTTTTCGTTGCCCTGCAGTGCCGTGGTACTACTCAGACTAGGGGCAACTTTCCAATTGCTGGGATCCGGGGTTGTGCATCTCAGTGACAGATCTCAGGCGTGTCCAGTTCTGATCCATGTCGAAAATGGTTTTGAAAAATTTTGATAAAAGTTGACTTTGATCAAATTAATCTTTTTACAACTTAGACCATTTTTGGACCAAAGCGGAAAATTTTCAGTACCCACGACCTTCAATTTTATTGATTTCAATACAGAGTCCTCCTGCTCTTGCATACAAATTGAAGTTGCTTTTGGTTACATTCATAAAGAAAACTTGAAAGTACTAATAAGGCAATAAATCCAGGGCATAGCTAAGTCAGGTGTTCCTGCGCCCCTTCCCAGAGCTGGTCGAAGCTGCTAATGCTAAAGTGGGTCCAATCTGTGCCTCCTCATTGAGCCAATCTATGCACTCATCAGACAAGATGCAACTGAAAGTGGGAGCGGGGGCCAGGAGTTCTCTCGTCCTCCATGCCGTGGCATACTGAGCGAGCTGTACACCTCGGATCGGGAATACAGCAGGGTACTCTATCCCCTCTGGCAGGCAAGTCTGATCATGGCTGAACTGGCGCTGGAACCGGAAAGGAAAGTAGAACACGCAGTGTGTCAAGCCAATCAACTGAATCCCAGTCTGCCCAGACATGCTGTAACTCATTGCCAGTAGGTTGTGCCAAGGACACTGCCAAGCAATGCGGTCTGCGGCTGAGCTGCACATCCAATCGAACCACCATCCCTCATCAAGGGCATCGATCAAACGCTGCCGAAAGAAATAACCGCAAGTTGAATATACCAGGCAAGAGTCCACAACTTGCAACTTGTCCATCAACCACACCTGGGGAGGGATGAAAAATGAGAGATTAAAGAATAGAGAGGTGTACGATGAGAGAAAAGTAAGAAAAGGGTTTTGTGAGAAAACCGAGCCTGGGGGCCGAGTGATGTGAGCAATACATATGTGAGATTGGGTGGGAAACATTACCTGCAGCAATAGTGGACTCCCCGCAAATCTGGTTGTCTCTCGACGATGGAAAACGTCCAAGCCCATCAATGTCTCGGCCAATGACATGGCAATGCAGCGTTTGCCTTCCTTCAAGCCTTGGGCAACCTTGATCAACCAGACACTTGATTCTCCGAAGCCTGAGGCAAGCAAGAAATGAGATAGCATGCACAAACAGAGGGCGTGTCGCCGAAAACCCTGCCAATGATGGTCACCACGGTCGCCGGCATCAGAAAACCGGCAAATCAAACTCGGAATATCCAGCATTCCGTCACCAGTCAAAGATCGAGCGTCATGTATCGTGAGCCCACACATTCGCCCTAAAGCTTGGGCGTGGCCGAAGCGAAGTTGGGGCAAGATTTCTTCGTTGTGCTCGGATTCCATCAAAACTTGAAAATCTTCGAAGGTAGGGCATACCTCTTGCCCGCCAAAGCTAAAGACGTGTGTTACCGGATTCCAAAACCTCACCGCAGCACGAAGGAACAGAAAGTGTAGCGGAGTACGACTCAAAGTGAATAGTGCGTTTATGTCGAACCCCCAGAAATTCAGCCTTTCCGAGCCGTCAAAGTTGGCAACCCAAGCTATGAGATTTTGGGCAAGGAACTCTTCCATTTGGAGTAAATCAGTGTTGAATTGAAGAAAACTACGAAGTTGAGGCTTTTCTAGGGGATAAGGTGTGAGTGGGGGACAGCTGTCAGCATTCTGGTGGTTGCTGCCATCCATGGCCGGCCAGCCAAAAATGATGCCGACCGACCACCACTTTTGGTCGATGGGCAAAGCTTTTGGCCGATGGCCATTTCTTGAGGCCGATGGATTTTCCTTGTGGCCGGTGGTCTTCCTTCTTGTCCCTTGAGCTGTTTATGTGTTGAACATGCTGAGAATTTGGGGGTTGGCACCACTTCCAATGCCCTCCGATGATGATTTTTGAGGAGTCACACCAATTTGCTTATCGAGTTGTTGTACATTTGCTTATCGAGTTGTATTTCTTTGAGTCTTTGTTTTGCTTATCGATTTGTACTCGCACTTGGTTAGCTCATCGAGTTTCTTTGTTTTGCTTATCGAGTTGTAAGTCGGTTCACTACCTAATTATTACGATGCAAGTGCTTAATTTTCAAACGAAGTTTGATTTCATTCACTGTTACGCCACGCGATGCGATGCGTAGAAAGTACAAATGTAACATCTTTTGAACGAAACAGCTGTTTCATTTCCATCATGTCTTTTGCAAAAATATACAGTTTTGAAAACCTGCCTGAGGCAGTGCAATGTGCTTAAAACTAACGATGAAAAAGGAAAGTAAAGCAAAAGGAGGGCAGGGAAGCAGAGTATCGGGTTTGATACCGGTAACCTCCCCTTGCGATTGATGCATCCCGCACCCTTGTTCAAGTCAACGATGTGGTTTAGCACCTTCATCACCCAAGACAATGCGAGGAAGCGCACTCTCGGAACATTAGTAGACCTTCGAGTTGACCTCAAGCTACGTCTTTTATAAGCGATGCTCGGTGCGTGCGAGGAGCATCCCTTCCCGTATCCTTTTTTTGTATATTGCGAATTCCACAAATCGTTTCAATCATGTCGTATTACGTTGTTTTGTTTTGGCCTTAAAAGCACGCTCGTTACGTGTCCCGCATTACACATTGCTTCGTCTTGTTCTGAATTTGCATCTCAATATCATGGATAACATGCCTTTACCATGCTTCAGTTGAATATGCCCCCCTTTTCCATATACATTGCATGCGTTGTCACGTTATGTTTTACTTATATGTGTTCAAGTTTCTATACACATTGCATGCGTTGTCGCGTTATGCTTTACTTATAGGTGTTCAAGTTCCTATACACATTGCATGCGTTGTCGCATTATGCTTTACTTATATGTATTCAAGTTCCTGTACACATTGCATGCGTTGTCGCGTTATGCTTTACTTATATGTGTTCAAGTTCCCATACACATTGCATGCGTTGTCGCGTTATGCTTTACTTATATCTGTTCAAGTTTCTATACACATTGCATGCGTTGTCGCGTTATGCTTTACTTATATGTGTTCAAGCTCCTATACACATTACATGCGTTGTCACGCGTGCTTTACTTACATGTGTCTACATCTTCACACATTGTGCACGTTGTCACGTATTGTTTAGTTACATATGTTTGGCCTTCATAGCATTGTAATGCTTGCTCCAAGTCGCATTGTTATGCTTCCTACTCGTTTTGCGTTGTCACGCAGCTCTAGATTGCATTGTTATGCATGTTGCTAATGATATCGTACCTGTTAAGTTTCTTCTTCTTTCAGGCACGATATTGTATGTACAGTTCATTTGAAGCTGGGGCGACCAGACGAACTGCACAGGTATTGTATTCTCCGCGTGAAACGCAGCGAGAATCACGTAATTCTCTCGCATCCTTTTTGCATTGTAATGTAGTTGGATTTGCATTTTGCTAGCTTAAAACTGTTGCATTGTCATGCTTCGTTACAGCTTTCTTTGCATGATCATAAGTTATGTTCGGCTTCTTGCATTCTCGTTGTATTTTGCCCCCGCCTTCGGGCGCATATCTTTATTGTCTTGCATGCTTTGTCTAAGTCTTCGGCCTTGTCAAAAATGGGTCGTCTCTGGGCTTTAACATTCACTCTCGTCATTGTTATGACTTTCGAGTTCTGTCAAAGAGGGGCAACTGTAGACACCCCATTTTTGACCGTCCTCAAGACTTGGACGTCATCGTTTGAACACTCGATGATCATCTATGTTCGTGTTCGTTTTGAGTTCCCAAAGGTCTTGGCTGCGCGCCATGCCTTGGGATCTCTCAACTTGACTGTCTTGTGCTTGCTTGGACCAAACACTTGTTTGTTTCTTGCACCTGAGGGTAGAGAATAGCTTGTTAGCTATCCCTGGTACCCACCGGCCTTGGCTTAGGGCCACCGGCCTTATTTTCTTTCCACCGGCCATTGGTGATGGCCGGTCGGCTCTTTGTGTGGTCGGCCGACCATATATTTGGCCGATGGACCCCTTTTCTGGCCGATACCTCCTTTTTGCCTTTCTCAGGCATGGTGCATGCCAGCTGTGCCAGCTGGAGTGCACGGACTTGTCCTCCATACACATGTATGGAGGAATTTGCACCCTTTTGGTCTAACTTCTTGAGGAAGCTTGGACCTTTGTCTTAGCTTCCTCAAGAAGCTTGAACCCCTGTCTCAGCTTCCTCAGGAAGCCTTGGCTCCTTTGCCTTAGCTTCTTTAAGAAGCCTTGATCCCTTTTAAATAGCTTCTCTTGGAAGCTTAGCACCTTTGTTTGTCTATATAAGAGGGCCCTCCCTCTCCTTTGACGAGGTGGAGCAAAACCAGACCTAATATCACATATATCTGTTATATACACCTTCTCTCTCTATATCTCCCTCTCTCTCTTCATTTGTGTGTGTTAGAGGGCCTAAAAGTGTGTTTTGGTCTTAGTTTTGCACTAAGTCACCTAGTATCACACCTTACTTCGGTTGTGGAGGTATTGAGAGGTTGTTCTTAGAGTTTTGAGCTGGTTTTTATCATAAGGAGGGGGCTGAGGTTGCTGCTCTTCAAGTGTTCTTCAAGGGTAACACTATTTCCTTTATATTCCCCATTCCTGTACTAGTTTTTAACCCACTTTGCATGCTGTTTTAGACTTTGTGTATAACTGAAAAAAGTCTTGTATTTGCATGCTTAAGATGCTTCATTAAGGTCACTTTGGTGTTGGGGGTCAACCTCCCCCTCTTAGGCCTTGTTTGGCCCTTTTTGTGCTTTCTTTGTTGAGCTTCGGGAATCCTAGTGTATTGGCCTTCTCACCACTGAAATCCAGGGAATTTTTAGTGGTGAAGAAGAGGTTTCGAGGTCTTGCATAGGGGAGGGACACCCCCCATCCCTATGTCTCTCCTTTGTTCATGTTTTTGGCTCATAAGGGTAGCATGCATGATTAGTTGTCTTTGGCTCCGTTTCAGAGGTTTTTGGGTGTTATTAGGTCATAATATGCCTCTGTTTTTGGTCGGATTAATGGCCCCTTTCATGCATTATATACTTGCCTTGTATTCCCCCATTTTGCCTAGAAATGCATCTTGCTATTAGACCACCATGCTTGCATATTTTTGCCTAGCTTTGTGAAGCTATTGGTCATGTTTCATCATGCTTGAGGTCTGTTGGGTGTTGATTTGGTCGCACCTTTCATGCTTTGTATAGCCCCTTTGCATTCTAGCATGTTGGCATCGGGTGTGTGAGTCATTAGCATGCATTACATTGGCTATTTCAGCGATTTGGAATCACTTATTATGTCATTTCAGTCCATGTTTTGTGCTTACATGCTTGCATTTGTTATCCTTTCAATGCCTTGAAGAAATGTGATCTTATGCTCCATGTTTGAGTCATAGTGCATGCCTTTTGTTTAAGTCATTTGGGCTGCCATATCAGGGGGCTTTTGGGTGTATTTTGATGCATTAAAACTCTGTTTTGGATTGCATAATCCATGCCATGAGTGGTTGGGGTAGGTGTAGAGTAATACTCCATTTTGTGGCTTTGAATGCCCTTTGTTTTGGGCCCCTTTTCTTGGCGTGTTTTGACCATAGTCCATGCATGATTTAGTCTTGTTTTGGAGTGCTTTAGGACTGTTCTAGGTCATTTTGATCCTTTGGGGTTTGGTTGACATAGCCATGGTTTGGACCCTTTTTGTTAGCTTCAAGTTTTAGTCATTGTTGCATGCCTTGCTTGCATAACATAGTGGATTTGGCATTGTCTTTTACATATTTTCAGAGCTCGTTATGCTAGTGATTTGTCCATGTTTGTCTCTTCTTAATGCGCTTGAGAGTTGACTTCTTGCATGCCTAAGTGTTAGACTTCCATATGTGCACATTTGAAGGTGTTTAGTCCATCACTTCCATGCACTTTGGCCACTGCTTTGGGGTGGGCTGAGGCCTTCTCATTTCAGTATAAGTCCATCTTTGCATACTTTGCATGTTTGACATGTTACATTGCATTGGTTGCATGCCTACATTGTATCATGTTCGCATGTTGTTTAGCTAGTTGCATTACATGGTCTTGTTGTATGCTTGACATGTTCATATTGCATTGGTTTAGCTTGCATGATTAGGTAATCTCATGTTGCATTAGCCTAGCGTGCTCATATTGCATTGCATGAGTTGCATCACTTTACATTGTATATGGCATACACGCATTGCATCTTGTTTGGTTTGGGGTGTCAAACCAAGCATGAGGGTTGAGGAGTGTTCGTACTCAAAGTGACGAAACACGTCTCAACCCTCGGTCGCCGATGCCCTTGATCTCAACATGATAGGGCGTTAGCACTCATTTGTTTTGTTGCATGCATTTACATTGAGTTGCAAACTTGGTGTCTTTGGCCATCATGCATCGAAATGCGTGACTGATGGCCCGAGCACGGAGGGCCATACTCCATTGAGTCTATAGCATGATTGGGAGAGTGGCCATGCACACATTGCTTTGAAAATTCCATACCATGCACTGCCTGTCCTCTGCTGCTGTCAAAACAGGGCTCTGCAGGAAGAAATGGCCGACCGGCCACTTACAGTGCCGACCGGCCATCAGTGTCCAGCCGATGGCACAAGCTTTGGCCGATAATCCCTTTCCCATGGCCGGTGGCCTTTTGTTCTGGCTGGTGGAACTCCAAAACACTCAGGACGAAGTTCAAAGCAGTTCTGGAAACTTTCATAATTTTCAGAGGAGCAAGGCAGTGTAAACAGAGGCAACAGTGGCATGGTACGGGTTTCCGAGCAAGGCGAGTCAAACATGCATCATTCACGCAATTCACGCATTCCGAGGCGGGGCTGCGGCCACCTTCTTTCTGTAATTAATTTGTTAATTAATTAGAAGTTTTTGTAATATTTAATTAGCTAGAATAGTCAATTATTTATTTGTTTTGTAATATTTATTCGAACCCTCCGAGCGAGGGCAATTGTGTAATAAGTGTGCGTGAGTGTGTGTATGTCTTCCAACCCCACGTCTTTCTTCCCTTTTATTTACTAGCTTTCGATGGTTAGTTTAGGGCATGTTTCTATTAAGCATACTTATGATAACATGTTTGCATACATTCATTCGTATTGCACGCACCGGGCTCGGCTCATCATACTAACTGCATTTGTATTTCAATTCTAAGTTGAATGCGTGTTAATTGTAGCATCATCATATGCCATCTTAGAATAGCCGAGCCTATAGTAGTTGCATCTTGCATGTGTTGCATTAGCCACCTCAACATGAACTAGGATCATGCATATGATTACTAACTAGTTTCTGTTTTGGCTCGGAGTACTCGGTAAGCTTTTATGCTTTAGCATCCTTGCATGCGTGTGAGTGTTGCCATGTTAGCATACTTTACCATGAGGCTATGTGCTTAAGTGATATAACTGCCTGAATGCCTGTGGGTGAAGGTTGGATTGTTTGAGTTGGAACAACCCGTTGAAATCCGTGTTTTAGCCTACTTGCGAGTAGCAAATTTCAAACCATCTTTCAAACGAGCAGATATGCAATGCTTTGTTCCAAATGAGGCGATCTAGTCTATACTTTTGTGTTGTGTGCATCACATAGTAAGATTAGTTAATTAATCGGAATAAGAACGCATAACGTTTTCAAAACGAGATATCATGGTTAGTAGAGGCCGATCTTCGGATCGGGCGAGAGCGGGTGCTCATAGCTGACCTTCCCCAATCGTACCCAAGTTCCCGAGCCAAGGCAACTTTGGTGATGACGGACACGTGGCCTTAGGCAATGAGTCAGGGTTTCCTAAATTCCCCCAAAATAAAATATTTAGGTGGCGACTCTGTATCTGGCAAAGTAGTCCATGTTTGGCACTTCTTTCAAAAAAATATGTTTTCAAAAACGATTTGCCGGATTTGGACTCTTTGATGATTCATCGGTCTTGCATTGCACTCTGCGAGATTAGATACAGGACCGTGACTTTGAGTCCGAACTGTAGTAAGCCCAAACGAACAAAACGGGGATCCCCCCCTCCCCGGGACATTGGGGGACGTCTACATTGACCTGTAGCAGAAAGATGAGATTCCGGCGGTGGTTCGTCCACCTGGGGGCACTCCGACGATCTAGTCAGTTATCTCTCAAAGATATTAAAAGGGCTTAACTTACTATTCAGAACATAAAAAGCATACCTTAGACCCATGGGGGTGCCTCCCTTTTATAGCCAACACAATCCTAATCCCAATAGAAGTCTAGCTTAAATGGACTTTGGATTACTGCTAATCTTGGACTCCCAGTAGGATTGGGATAAACTCTCTAAGAGTCTTATCTTTATCCAAACTGAAGTTTTCTCTCATTCTAGGACTCTTGTCCCTTATCCGCTTATCCCGGATTCCGGTATCTTTGCAGATAACCCCAGCCTAGCCGAGATCACCTAGGCGTTATGACTCGGTGACACCTCGGCCACGTGTTTGTCACTCAAAAATTATGTCCCCACAACTGCCCCCTAGGTTTTATTACCTAGGTATACTAAGGTGATGGAACCTATATCATTTGAAGTTATCTCACGTTAGCTAAACTTGCTCTATCTTTCATTTACCGAGGTTGTGACACACCCGCTTCATATGATAAACACTTCAATGTGTTTGCATCAACGCTTTAAAACCAACAACCAAGTCTGTTCAAGTTTATTGAGCCGAGATCGCCCCCGTAGCCGAGGTCCTTATTTCTTTAAATCAAGAACTCCAAGAGTTTTATCACGCGTGTGAGCTGTCACACACAATATTTCAACCGTTTCTGCCACGTATATTTCCCCTACTGAGCCGTACCTGACATGCGCCATCAAGTCGCATCACTCGTGCGTGCGCCATCTGACAGGCACGTCGCCCTAGGCATATTGATTGTAATTTTGCCGCCATTTCCATGGTTTCGATCAAAATCCCTCTTCTCTCTCTGTCTTTTCACTTTCACATCCTCATTCCCAAGCTCCCAGCTTTTTCTCTCTCTAACTTTTCTCTCCAAACCCGCCAATGTCGCTTTCGTGAAGCTTTCTGTAACCACCTTCACTCTCCCCTTCCGGCGAGGCTCTTGCTGCACTTCTTTGCTTATTGCCACCATCCGATGCCTGCGTATTTTACACCGGCCTCATTTTCTTCGGTAAGTCCTGTTCCTTCCTTCGTTTCAATTTCTTGTTTCACATTTTATTGCCTCTGTTTATTAGTCACGTATGAACATATTCATATGCTCCCACTCCTGTCAGTGCTTCAAATTTCACCCTTTGTATCCTTAAAACATACTCTGTTTCACCTGTTTCTGGGTATACACATGTATCCACACACTTTGCTTTCTTTGCCACTGTTCTTGGCCTTGCACCCTTGCACACACTCTGTCACAGTGTTCTTGATAGAGCATCATCTTTCTTGATTTTGAATCTTTGTTTTTGTTTCTTTTTTCTGTGCTTTCTCCAGATTCTTGCCTTCAATCCTTTGTTTACATAGACTTAGGTTTGGGATTTGTCGTAGAACTCACTAACTTTAGGAAAAACTGAAACAAACTTCACTTTAGATCCTAAAAAATCTTTACCTCCGCATTCGTTTAGGTTTTAGCCAAGGTCCTTCGAACCTTCGCAAAACACTTCCTTTTGAAATCCAACACCTCCCCTCAAGCCGACATCATGGGTATGTGGAGGTATAGGATAGACACCCCGACCAAGCTAGAATATTTTAGGCAGGAGTTTTCCATCACAGTTGACGTCCATCTGAGGTTGGCCGGAGAGGATGACTCCATCATGCCCACAGTCAACTCCATGCCCTTCCCAGTTGTAGCTTTCATAGAGTGTGGACTTAGGCTCCCACTTGACATCCTTTTTCGAGAAATCCTCCATTATTACAAATTGAACCCAATGTAGCTCGCCATCAACTCCTACCGTGTTATCAACGGTATAATAGCCTTAGCCAGAAAAGAGAATGCTAGGGTGACTTTAGCCGACATCCAATATTGCTACACCATGTGTGGCCTCAAGTTAGAAAAAGGCTACATCTACTACCTCAAACCGAGGTCCACCGAATACAAACTTGTTGCTGACCTCCCAGACTCCAATAAGGGAGCTGGGAACGATTACTTCATTGTCTCAGGCAACTGGGAGTTCGCTCCAGAGGAGGACCTTCACCTCTACCCTTTTAGCCGAATAGTTTTCATAGAGGGTAATGGAAAGAGCCAAATGTTACATTTACTTGTTTTTTCAAGTCTTTAATACTTTGTTCTTTCTATATGTTCTAACATCTGCTTTTCATGCAGCTCTTCCACAGCCGGCAAAAGACTTCCGTAAGTCCTTCTTCCCTAGCAAGGACTTGAAGAAACTGTTGGATCTACCAGTTCAGAAGAGGAGAGCTCCCCTACTGCTTAACTACATCCGTACCTATAAATCCGTCTTGCCCAACACCCCGAGGAAAAATAGCAAATCTCCTCCTTTCGCCACAACTCCTCCAGCAACTTCATCATCTCGGCCAGATCAAGGATCAATTTCTAATCTAGCCAAGCAACCATCAACCTAGGCTCCATACCTGGTCCCTCCATCTCAACGCAAACGCCGGCGCCGAACTGCAATTGCTGCCGAGATGGGTCGCAAGAAAGCAGTTGCTGACGATCTTTTAGCCGACATCCCAGATGTTGGCACCGCACAACCAGCACAACCAAAGCCAAAACCCAAAAGACTGAAGAAGGCCTAGCCTAAGGCAACGGTGACTCAAATTGACACTGAGGACACCTTGCCAATCTCAAAATTGGCCGAGAGTGAGAAGACCTCCTCTACCGCCAAAAAGAGGCCTGCTGAGGCCGAACCATCCCAATTAACTCGGTCGAAGAAGCCGAGGTCCGAGCCCGCAACAACCTTGGGCTCTATGAAATCGAATGCCCCCTGGGCTCCCCTCATTACAATTGAGGACAAGCAGATTAGAGCTGGTGACAGCGCCGACGATATTGAAGTCAGCGTTGCCCTCTCTACCGCCTTGCTCCTTCCCAAGGATCTCGAGCACAACGACGGGATGAGCGAGTACGAGAACTTTGCTCTGATGCTACAGCGCTCCGTCCAAGTAAGCCATTAAAACTTTGTAATTTTTCATTGTCTTTCAGCTATTTCATACTCAAAGAGTTTTACTAACTTGTTTTTTTCTATTTCTTCTAGGCGATCCAGCATGGCCGCTTGTAGACCGCCCGGAACTCCGCCCCACGCGCGAGGGCGCGAATTGGGTTCATAGCTACTACAGTTCGGACTCTTATCACGGTTCTGAATCTAATCTCACAAAGTGCAATGTAAGACTGATAAATCACCAAAGAGTCCAAATCCGACAAATCATTTTGGAAAATCGATTTTAATCAAGAAGTGCCAAACATGGACTGCTTTGCCAGATTTTAGAGTCGCCACCTAAATATTTTGTTTTGGGAAATTTAGGAAACCCTGACTCATGCCTACGGCCACGTGTCCGTCAATACCAAAGTTGCCTCGGCTCGGGAACTTGGGTACAAGAGGGGAAGGTCTTGAAATGAGCACCCCCGCTCGTTCGATCAAAAGATCGGCCTCTACTAACATGATATGTTGTTTTTGAAAACACATGTGTTCTTATTCCGGTTTATTAGCTAGCTTACTATGTGATGCGCACAGCATACAAGTATAGACTCAGTTACGCGGATTGGAACAAAACAACTCATGTTTGTTTTTTAAAGTGGTTTGAAAGTGCTACTCGCAAGTAGGCTAAAACGCGGATTTGCCATCCTCGGGTGGGCTTAGAAAAACATGATTTTGCCACTTCAAGTGGGCTTAAAACTCACAATCATCGAGTTGTTCCAATTCAGGCAATCAAACCTTCACCCACAGGCATTCAAACAGTTAAACACTTAAGCAGTTAGCCTCATGGCAAGCATGTTGCCATGGCAACACTCACACTCATGCAAGGATGTTAAAGCATAAACACTCACCGAGTACTTCGAGCTAAAACAAAAGCTAGTTAGTAATCAATGTATGATCCTATCTATGTCAACAATGCCTAATGTAACACATGCGAAAATGCAACAAAATAGGCTCGGCTATTCTAAGATGGCATATGAATGCTGCACTTGATACATGTATTCAAATAGGAATTAAAATACAATACACTTTAAATGATGCGCCAAGCCCTGTGCATGCAATACGAATGAATGATGAAAACATGCAAACATAAGTATGTTAATTGAAACATGCCCTAAACTAACCATCAAAAGCTGATAAGTAAAAGGGAGAAAGACGTGGGGTTGGAAGACATTCACACACACACGCACACTTATTACAAAATTGTGCCCTCTCGACGAAGGGTCCGAATAATAAGTTAACTAGCTACGCTAATTAAACTAATTATTACAAACCAACTCATTAATCAAATTAATTAAGTTACAAAATCAACTAAATATGAAAAGCATCTAAATTAGGCTGCCACAGCTCCGCCTTGAACAATGAAAGATGCATGCTCGGTCGCGTCCTCCAGGAAATCCACTACCTTGCCTCAAAATGCCTCTGTTTGCACACCTCCTGTACCTCTGAAAATTCTAACCCACCTTAGGAATATGTTGAGGGATGGTCGGCCAAGAGGGATGGCCATCGGCCAAAGTTAATGGCCATCGGCCACTTCTGATAGTCGATCGGCAGATTTTGATGGCCGGTCGGCAGCTTTGATGGCCGGTCGGCCACTTCTTCCTGCAATTTCTCCTTTTGCTACAACAGAGCACAAACAGAGGCATGGCAGTGTATTTGCAAGGAAATGTGTGTGCAACTACACTCCTTATCATGTCTGAAGCTCAAAAGAGTGTAGTGCTCGGCTCTCGAGCCACCAATCACACATCTTAATGCATGATGGCCAAAGAGTCGAGCTTACACAATGTTAATGAATGCACAAGTAACACATAAGACTCGAGAGACCTCCACCCTATCATGCATAATCAAGGGGGTTGGTGACTAATAAATGAGGCATGTTTCATCACTTCAAGTATGAAACGTCTCTCATTTATTATGTTTGGATTAACGTTCGATCCAAACACATGCAATGCAACACAAACATGTTATCTTGGCATGTTTTACTTCAATTCAATTTGCTTACTCATTTTAGATTACCAATTAATCCTTTAACCGGTTAAGTCCAAAAGTGAGAAGTCCTCTAAATAGAAAGACGGACTAAGCCACAAGCATCTTGAGCATGAAAGAAGCATCATGCTGTTGGTTAGTAGAAACCTTCAAAAGAAGGCTAAAACCATTAGGCATGAACGCCTCGATTTCACACTCAAACCAACAAAGGGCTTAAGACCTCTTTCAAGTGATACAACAAATGAAAGATGGCATGCAATGGCACACATTTCAGCACTGAAATAGGATGTTAAATGACATCAAAGCATGAAAACAATGCATACAAGACATGCTTGGAGGCCGAGAACATCAAAGCTAGTAAAGAGCATTTCACAAGAGGCATGCAATACCAAGCCTAAATGACTAAACCAACTATGGACAGACCTAAATCATGCCAAAACAGAGGCCAAAACATCCTGAAACTTGGGCACAAGAAGCTAGAAATGCATGCTCATGTGATGGCTCATAAACAAGGGATAAAGGCACAACTCTTAAACACAATTAAAGAGTGATAAACATGAGAGTATGACAAATATATAAGCTCTAAAATTCCATACCAAATGATACCGAGGCATGCAAACATCACAAGTATAACATGGTAGGGGCCTCAAAACTCAAGACTAGTCAAGGCATTTGCACTATAGCTATACAAAACATGAGTCATATGGCCAAGGCAACCCAAAACAGTCCTAAAGCATGTCAAAATAATGATAAAACATGTATGGAGTATAGCCAAGGTAAGCTAGCATGAAGGGCCAAAACACCAAGTACACTAGGCTAGTGAGCAAGTTTACACTACAAGTGTAAGATGCAAGCAATGAGTAGCCAAACCAGCCAAAAATAGAGTTTAAGCATGTCCAAAAGGTCACAAAAACATGCTTGAAATGAGCTAACATAAGCCACAAAAGGATGCTACTTTGTAAGGCTAACAAGGCTAGCAAAGAGGATTTACACTACAAGTGCATGAAGCATGCAACCAATGATCAAGCAAGCCAAAAACAGAGTTATGCCATGCTGAAATAAGCCCAAAAATAAGCTAAGAACAAGCCAACACATGCTAGAAAAACATGCTCAATAATTAGGTCAACAAGGCATACAACCAAGACAAGAAGAGAGGGGACCACCCCCTCCCATTTTGAACCTCAAAATCACATTTTTACCACTGAAAATCCATTGGATTTCAGTGGTTAGAAGGCCAAACAAAGATGGTTTCAAAAGCTTAAGAAGTTGGCTCTAAAGGCTTTACAAGCCAAAGAGCAAAGGGAGAGACAACCCCCTAACACAAAATAGGCCTAAACCATCACTTTTAGGACTGAAAAACAGAGATTTTCTTAGTTCAAAACCAAGCCAAAAGTAGTTTACAAAGGTGGTAAAACAAGCATGCAAAGCAAAGGTTTAAAGGAGCAAGTGCTTACCCTTGAAGCACCTTGAAGCTCAGCAGCAAAACCAGCCAAAATCAGCCTTTGAGAGCTCAAAATAGGCTCCAAGGGACCGCAGCCCAAAGATATACAACTTTGATGAAGGATGCCTAGGCAAAGGAGGGGTGCATCTCCAAGTGTATCTCTTGTTATGCACACAAAGGCAAGAGAAGGAGAGAGAGAGACAGAGATTTAGCTTTGAAATTTCTAGAGAGAGAAGACTTTTTAGAGAGAGAGGCTCCCAAAATTGCTTCAATGTTCTAACCCTTTGAATATGAGATATAAGGCTCTCATATATGGCAAAATATCAAGCTTGGTCGAAAATATCTGAATTGGGACAGCTGGAGCAAGCTGGAAACAGCTAGAGGAGAAATATCTGCAAAAAATCTGAATTTTGGACATTTCTAGCCGACCGGTCATCTTTAGGGCCGACCGGCCACCATTTGTGGCCGATAAGGTTCACTTTTGGCCAACCTATGGCCGATGAGCTCCAATTGTGGCCGATGCACTTCCATAGAGGCCGACGGCAAAAATCAGTCCTGGTTCCTGACTTGAAGCAAGCCTAACTCCTTCATCTAGACTCCTTTTCAGGTCATTCTTAAGCCTAAACTATAACCCCGGAAGTCTTCTTTCCAATTATGGAAGCATCACGTCAAAATTCCATGTGTTCTAAGAGATATCCCTCTTTTAGTGACGGTTGCTCAGTTTCGGTCCAACCGGAATGATGTCCAACTTCAACCAATCAGATCTCCCCCATCCGGATTCGGCTTTAGGAGATTCTTGAGTGCAAAATGAAGCCCCAGAAGTCTTCTTTCCAACAGTGGTGGCCTCATAGCTTAAATCCAAGTATACAAAATGATAGGCCTGATTTAGCGAGGGTTACCCGACTTTCTCTTAACAGTTCATGCCCATCTTCTTCCCCAACTTGGTTTCTTCCCTCTCCTCTTCTTTTCTTCAACTCCAAACCCCTAAACAAGGTGTTTTGAAAGATTTTTCAAAGATTTCATCTCTCTTTCATTCATTTCTACTTTGTCCTTGCTCGGTTTACCGAAAAGCGCAACATTTAACAAAATGCGAGCGTCGAAACATCGTAAGAACTTTTTCAAAAGTGTTTTGAAAGAAAGGATTTTAAGATCTAAAAATCTTTTGTTTCAAAAATGGGGTGTGAGATTTGGATTTGACACTCCTCTTGCCGAAAAAATCAAAGCTTTGCATTGCACATCTTTCATCACCAAGTAAACCATCAGTAACGTCCAAGTCTTAAGGGCGGTCAAAAATGGGGTGTCTACACCACTCCTTTGCGGTGCAAGCCTTTTCCCTTAAGAATGAGTTGGCGAATAAGGCCAAAGAGGCAGCCATCTTGCAAAAGATCATCAACAAGGCCAAGGAAAAGATGAAGACCTTGGCAGATCAGGCCGACGCAGCCAAGAAGGCTTAAGACGAGGCTGAGGAAAAAGCTGACGCTGCAGAGGCCATTGCCAAGGTCCTTACGGTTGAAAAGAAAAAGGCTGAGGCAAAGATGGTTGAGGCCTAAAAGGAGCTTCAAGATGCCCTGTCCACAAAAGAGGCCGAGATCAAGGCCGCCGACGAAAAAACGTACGCCAAGGGGGCAGCCGACGTCAAAAAGGACTACAAAAAACAAGTGAAGCAGGGATGCAACAAGAGTTTCACCCTTGGTTGGATGGTTGTCTTGAAAAATCTTGATGTCCTCGAAGACTTCCCCCTCAAGAATGCTGGTGACCTCCCCCTGCCATTCCCCCCATTCTCCAAGCCAATTCGAAGACGATTCTGAGTCCGAGGAGGAAGCTTTGGTCAGGAAGAAGAAGGAAGCTGTTGGGGCCCAATCCCCTACTCTGAATGAGCAAGTCGTCGACTTGTCTCAGGATAAGGAGGGTGAGGTCTCCAAAGACGCCATTCCTGAGAAGACAACATCAGACGCGCCTTTCGCCAAGAAAAGTATCAATCAGACTCTTCAAGAGATCGATGCTGAGCTCGCAACTGAGAAGGCCGCCAAGATGTCTTCCCAACTGTCTTCTGAACCCCAGACCCAACGAGCCAAAGACGCCGAATAGTTTAGTTTTGATGCTTCTCTTTTACTTCTTGTACCTTATACTTTATCTTTCTTCTTTTTGGAACAATGTAAGCTTTAATTTGGCCGACGTGCCACTTTTGTAATCCGAACAACTACTTTTCGTAGGCCGACGTGCCCTTTCTTTTGAACGTGAATAGAACTTCTTCTTTTGAATGCTTGCATGTTTTGTCCTTTTCGTACTCTTGTATGACTCTTATACTTTGAATATGTCTTTAATCGTACCGTGTAATCTTCTCGGTGTGGAATACTTCGGCTACACCCACTAACAGTTTATCTCGGCTATGTCCTTAACACTTGAAGATATTCATAATTTTTTCACAAGTGTTACTTACAACTTGCCACCTCACTCAAGACCTCTATCTTCTATTATTGCAACATAATCTTGGGTTAACTTCAAGTTGTAAATTTTTCTTAAAAATTTCAACAAGGGTTAAACCAACTCCTCTAACGTAACCTCAGCTTAATGTCAACTTGTAAATTTTTCTTAAAAATTTCAACAAGTGTTAAACCAACTCCCAAGCATGCTCCAGCCTTCTGCCCCCTAATGTGAACTTAAGTTCCAGTTGGGTTCTCATTAAGCATGTAGCTTTGACCTTGTGCCGAGGTCAGATTCCAACAAAGATTGGACGAGGTTATCGACCCTGGTCTCTTTGTTAATCTGATGTACTTAGTTCCAATCTGTGTCTGACTCTGTCGACATGGCAAGTCCAAGTCGTTTCAACTTAGTTCAACTCTATTATATGCAAGGAGGAACTCTGCCATATAATAAGTCTAAGTTATTCGTCATGTTTCAATTAGAAACATCGTCAACTTAGTTCAATTCTATTATATGCAAGTAGAAACTCTGCCATATAATAAGTCTAAGTTATTCGTCATGTTTCAATCAGAAACATCGCCAACTTAGTTCAACTCTATTATATGCAAATAGAAACTCTGGCATATAATAAATCTAAGTTATTCATCATGTTTCAATCAGAAATATCGTCAACTTAGTTCAACTATATTATATGCAAGTAGAAACTCTGCCATATAATAAGGCTAAGTTATTCATCATGTTTCAATCAGAAACATCGCCAACTTAGTTCAACTCTATTATATGCAAGTAGGAACTCTGCCATATAATAAGTCTAAGTTATTCATCATGCTCAGAAACATCATCAAATATCTTATCAATCATACTGCACAAGTCAAAAAATCAAGCTAAAACTTTACTATTACTTCGGTTAATAATAAAACAAAAGAAAACAAAAAAATCTAATGATAGAAAAACTTCAGATTGCAAGTATTCTAAGGTCTTAGCAACTCTTTGCCTTCACTGTCCTTAAGCCGATATGCCTCGTTGCCCAAGACTGAGATGATTCTATAGTGTCCCTCCCAATTCGGGCCAAGCTTGCCCTCTCTAGGATCCTTCTTATTGCCAACAACCTTTCTTAGGATGAGGCCAACTTGGAACTCTCTTGGGTTGACCTTTTTATTATAAGCCCTAGCAAGTTGCTGCTGTTATGCCCCCAGCTGAAATACTGCTTTCTCCCTTCTTTCTCGGGCCAAGAATGCCTCATTGGTCTCATTTTCTACTCCCTCGGTTTTGATCCCTAGGATGCCGACCTCCAGTGGGACGACTACTTCAGTGCCATAAGCCATGGCAAATGGGGATTTCCCAGTTGATCTTCTTGGCGTAGTCCGATATGGCCAAAGTACACTGGGCAACTCATCCACCCACTTTCCCTTTGCTACTTGCAGCCTCTTTTTAATCCCATCCAAGATAACTTTGTTGGATGTTTCTACTTGTCCAGTGCTTTGAGGAAAACTTGGAGTGGAAAAATAATTCTTGATTTTGAACTTTGCACAGAAGCTCTTGATTAGCTTACTGTCAAACTGTGTGCCATTGTCAGCTATTATTGCTCTTGGGATCCCAAACCTGGTGATGATGTTCTTCTATATGAAGTTTTTCACATCAATGTCTCGAATCTTGGCAAGGGGTTCAGCTTCCACCCATTTGATGAAATAATTTGTTGCCACTAGTAAGTACTTCCTTTGTCCAGTTACTTAAGGCAGTTTTCCAACAAGATCCATGCCCCATTGGGAAAATGGCCAAGGGCTGGACACTGGGTTCAAGTCGGTTGCTGGTTGATGTATCAAAGGTGCAAACCTTTGGCACTTCTCACACTTCTTGACATAAGCTTTAGCATCTTTCTGTGTGTAGGGCCACCAGTACCCCTGAGTAATGGCCCTATGAGCAAGTGACCTGCCTCCAGCGTGGCTTCCACATACTCCTTCATGTATCTCGCACAGAAAATCTTCAACTTGTGTAGGATGCACACATCTCAGAAGGGGTCCAGTAAAAGATCTTCTGTAGAGATGTCCTTCTGCTGTCAAACTGAATCTTACCGACTTCAGTCTGACCTTGTGCGCCTCTTTGCGGTTGTTTGGCAGCTTTCCATGTCTAAGGAATACTATTATTGTGTCCATCCAACTTGGTCTCATCTCCACACACATTGCTTCACGCTCTGTGTTCAGTGGTTCTATGCTTGGACCTGACAAGTAGTCAACCATTATCGTTCTTGCCTCTCCAGGTTTCATTGCACTGGCCAGGTTGGCCAGAGCATCCGCATGGCTATTGTCTTCTCGGCTAACTTGCTGTAGTCGGCAATTCTAGAATAAGGTTATCAGTCTGCCCACTTCCTTTGCATATGTCGACATCCTTTCATCTCGGATTGCAAATTCTCCTGTTGTCTAGTTGACTATAAGCTAGGAGTCACAGAAGACTATTACCTCATCAGCATCCATGGCTGCTGCTAACTTTAATACTATGATTAGCGCTTCATACTCTGCCTCATTGTTTGAGGCCTTAAACCCCAAATGAATGGATTGTTCCAGTATCTGCCCATCTGGCGATACTAGTTGTAATAACCCGACCCTTGTATATGATTCTGGTATCCTATTTAGTCCTCTATTCTATGCTTTTGACTGCTATTTGTGAAAGTCTATGTGGAATTACGTATAATTCAGTGAACCTTGGAAATATGGATTCCTATCTGTTTAATAAGAAAATTATCTGTCACACTTAAGATGTTTAAATTAGAAATTGAGAGCCTTAGAGACTTGATAATCCGAAATTGACTTCACATTTAAGATCAGCATAATTTTTAAGTAATAATAAGCAATTTTGTAGGAATTTGATTTAGAATGATTAAATTGATTAATTTTGTCCTATTCAACTTTTTCCTTCTATTATATATATGTGTGTGCTTCTCTGAATAAGAAACTTGAGAACTTTATAAAAAAAAATAAAAAATATCTCTGGAGTGGAAATTAGAGAGGAAAGGGTTTGAAGAAAAGGTGAGAGTTCTCAAGATCAAAGAGTGGGAAATTAAGAAGAATTCAAGAGCATTAAGCTTAAAGTAAGTCTAACCCATCTATTTCCACTTTCTTTCTTTGCTTTAAAGTAGGAATTTCTTGATGTGGTGTGGGTTGGAGTTGTAATGGAATTCATATATTTGACTAAATAGTTACATGTGGGAGTGAAGGAATACTTGGAAATTAAGTTATGTTGTGAATTTAAGATTAAGGATTTAGTTCATGTTTGGATTAATACATGTTTATAGTCTTTATTTACATGTTTTTGAACCATACTTTATCAATTAAAGGGCCTATTTGGAGCCTTATGCAAGCTTACAAAAATGCGGTTTTGTTTGGGAAAATTTTGGACTGCACTGCTGGAATCGTCGCACGTGCGGGGATCACTGCCGCACGTGCAGGAGGCCTGCCGCACGTGCGGAGCTCATAGCCGCACGTGCGGCCCATGTTGCAAAAATTTGTTTGCTCGATTTTACGTGCTTAACCCTCTGGTATTTTTAGAATTTGTGTTTGATGCCCTTAAGATGCCTGTAAATTCATTCGAAGTGATATACAACCGGAAACGAATTAAAGAGAAGAAAAGGAATTAATGTCTAAGTTGTGTACATGTGTAGGGCCTAACCCGGGAAGGACGAGCATTCCGTTATAGCACTGTGAGTAATAGTACTTCGATGTACTTTTAACATCGTTAATATTTATTGTTATTGACGTTATAATTTTTGTAAGAATTATGTTGACATGTATGTTTGGGAGAAACATTGTGAAATGATGGAAACATCAAAAGATTTTGTGAAGATATGAACCTATGTGGCCGAGGGCCATCTTGTGAAATGTGAACCTCTGTGGCCGAGGGCCGTTTTGTGAAATGTGAATCTATGAGGCCGAGGGCCAACTTGTGAAACTATGAATCCGTGGGGCCGAGGGTCAACTTGTGAAGTCATGAACCTCAATTATGAATCTGTAAAGCCAAAGGCTAATTTGTGAATATGTGAACCCATCAGGCCAAGGGCCAAATTGTGAAGTTGTGAACTGACAAAGTCGTTTTGCAAATGATTTACGGAATCAGACTACTTACATGGTTTCTGCATTGCTTACGCTTTTATATGTGTTACAAGTTTAATTGAGTATTAGCACATTCAAACGGAATAAGGACGTACGATAGTCAAATGGAATAATGATGCTTGGATGTTCCGAATCATTTTGCTTGTCAATGATGAGTGTAATAACCCGACCCTCGCATGCGCTTCTGATATGTTTAAGTCTCTTATTATGTGCATGAAAATGCTTAATGAAACATTTTGTGATTATATCTGTTGGATAAGAAAAGCATCTGTTACATTTAAAACATTTAGAACAGAAATTGGGAACCTTAGAGGCATGATAATCCGAAATTGATGTTATATTTGAGATCAGCATAATTTTTAGGTAATATTATGCATTTTGGTGAAATTTCAATTTGGAATGTGTAAACTGATTCAATTTTGTCCTATTCTCCACCTATATATATATATATATATATGCATATTTGTGCTCCTTTATATAGATGTCTCTTTAAAAGGTTGACTTAAACAAAAACTTTACATGAGGGAAGAGAGGAAATTTGGAGGAAGAGTTCTTTGAGAGGAGGAGTTCTTCAAGCTAGGGATTTGGGGAAAACTAGAAGATTGTAGGGTTGAAACTCCAGGTATGTGAATTTTATGTGAATTAATTGATGATTATGCAAGCTAGGGTGTGTGTTGGTTTAATTGAAAGATGTTTTATTTTGGATTGGTTAGATTGGTTGAGAATTCAATTGAGTTATAGGAAGAGCACTCTCATCTTATGCCTTATCTCTATCTATGACAACTCATTTGTGGGTTAAATGATTTGAATGAAGACATGCACATTTGAGAATCATATGGTGTGGATTCATGTGCTTAATTTATATTATGAAGTACAAAGAATTGAGGAATCAATTTATGTGCATTTGATATGAGTATAAGTTGCCCATTTACATGATTTTTAGTCCATATTTTAGTAAGGAAAGAGTCTAATTTGAGCCTTGTGAAGGTGCACCTAAAGCTGAAATTGGTGTGAATTTCGGACTGTTTTTGGGCAAAATCGCCGCACGTGCGGGGAAAATGGTGATTTTTGGGTGTTGAACACTGCTAAAAAGGCACGTGCGGGGCTCACAGCCGCACGTGCGGCGCAAGCTGAAAAACATGGGATGCTCTGTTTTGCGTGCTAGACCCTCTAATATTGTCGGAACTTGTGTTTGATAATGTTTTGATATCTGTAAATTCTGAACTTGCCCCTTGGGTCGTGGATGGGAACTCGGTTATCTTTGAGCACCAAATCTCCTTCTTTTAGATTCCTGGACCTAACTTTCTTGTTAAAAGCCCTGGCAATCCTGCACTGATAACCTTGAACATGGTATAGTGCTTGCAGTCTGCACTCGTCAAAGAGCATGAGTTCCTCAAATCTGCTCTGTTGCCAATCTGCTTCGGTTATCTGACACTCAGCCAGTACTCTCAAAGATAGAACTTCAATCTCGATAGGTAGAACGGCCTCCATCCCATAAACTAATGAATACGAAGTCGCCCCAGTAGACGTTCTAATTGAAGTCCGGTAGCCCCATAGAGCAAACGGCAACTTATCTGGCCAATCCCGGTAGGTTTCCACCATCTTCTGCAATATGTGTTTGACATTCTTGTTGGCAGCCTCGACTGCTCCATTGGTCTGCAGCCGATAGGTGGATGACTTATGAAAA
Source organism: Camellia granthamiana (assembly GCA_036172215.1). NCBI lineage: Eukaryota > Viridiplantae > Streptophyta > Magnoliopsida > Ericales > Theaceae > Camellia > Camellia granthamiana. Next base: position 67,270,351 of record CM069914.1, read on the forward strand.
GCCACATTGTATTTTTCCAACAAGTCAATCACTTCCTTCTTGAAATGGGAACCGTTATCTGAAATGATCTCGTTTGGGACCCCATAATGACAGATGATGTTGTTTCTGATAAACTTTGCAGCATGCGACGCCTTCAACACCGCATAGGATTGGGCCTCAACCCACTTTGTGAAATAATCTATCGTGACCAGGATGAACTCATGCCCATTAGACCCCTTTGGAGTGACAGCCCCGATCACATCGATTCCCTAAACTGAAAATGGCCATGGCGAAGTCATATTGTACAGCTTCGACGACGGAATGTTCATGCGGTTTGCATGGATCTGACACTTGTGGCTGATACAATCCTCCTCCATGGTGGACCAGTAGTAACCTTGTCTGAGGATCTTCCGCGCTAGCATTACGCCGTTCATATGCGCACCGCATTCCCCCCCATGGATGGCCTCCATCAGGCGTTTTGATTCTTCAGCTTCAACGCACAGCTTATGCATTCCCAGATGACCTCTCTTATACAATTTACCTCTGCAGATGATGAACTGAATGGCCATTCTTCTGATTGCCCTTTTATCCTTGGCATTTACCCCTAGTGGATATGCCTTCTTCTCCAAGAAATTCCGAATATCGTAATACCAGGGGTTCTCATCTTGAACCTCATCTATCGTGGCAATCGACTCGTAAGCCGGCACAAATTTTTGGTCGATAATAACTGGACGCATTTGTGGGCGCGCCCCGAGGGAGGGACTTACGCTGCCACAGTTCGGACTTGTTTTGTCATGGTTCTTAATCTTGAACCAAAGAGTCCAAATCTGGCAAATCGTTTTGAGAAAACAGATTTTTTTTTTTGAAAGAAGTGCCAAACATGGATTACTTTGCCAGATACAGAGTCGCCACGTAAATATTTTTAATGGGGGAATTTAGGAAACCCTGACTCGGTGCCAAAGGCCACGTGTCCGTCATCACCAAAGTTGCCTCGGCTCGGGAACTTGGGTACGATTGGGGAAGGTCAGCTATGAGCACCCCCTCTCACCCGATCAAAGATCGGCCTCTACTAACCGTGATATCCTGTTTTGAAAACGTTATGTGTTCTTATTCCGGTTAATTAGCTAGAATTACTATGTGATGCGCACAACCCAAAAGTATAGACTAGATTGCCTAATTTGGAATGAAACATTGCATATCCGTTTGTTTGGAAAACGCTTTAGAATTTGCTACTCGCAAGTAGGCTAAAATACGGATTTCAATGAGTTGTTCCAACTCAAACAGTCCAACCTTCACCCACAGGCATTCGGGCAGTTTATATCACGTAAGCATGTAGCCACATGGTAAGCATGCTGTCATGTTAACATCCACACTCATGCGAGATGCTAAAGCATAAAATACTCACAATGTACTCCGAGCCAAAACAAGAACGTGTTAGCAATCATGCATGATCCAAGTCCTTGTTTAAATGCCTAATGTGACGCATACGGAATGTCACTAGAATAGGCTCGGCTAATCTAAGAATGACATGTGAAAATGCGCAAGTAGCATGTATTCAAGTTAGATTCGAAATACAATGCAGTTAGCTTGATGCGCCGAGCCAGGTGTATGCAATACTGATGAATAATGCACGCATGCATAGCATAAGGATGCTAAAGTAAACATGTCCTAATACTAACCATCAAAGCAGGTAAGTAAAAGGGAGAAAGAAGTGGGGGGGAGAGGACATGCACACACGCACCCACACTTATTACAAATTTACCCTCGCTCGAAGGAACCGAAAGAATAATACAATTGATTAACCTACAAGCTAATTAAATATTACAGACCAATTAAACTAGTTAAGCAAATAACTAATCTAATTAAGCAACAAACAGCAGCCTCGGGAAGAGGGTCCAATGCATGCGCGCTTGGTTCCGCTTGGAAAGTCACTGCCATGCACAAGATGCCTCTGCTTTGACTGTTCTGCTCCTCTGAAGACTTCACAAGTCCTAGGATTGCTTCTCTGAATGCTGTGGAACACCACCGGCTGAGGGGATTGGTCACCGGCCATGGATAATTACCACCGGCCACAAATTGAGATATCGGCCATTGATGGATGGCCGGTCGGCACTGAAGATGGCCGGCCGGCCAAATCTTCCTGCAAAAACTGATTTGACAACAACAGAGGGAAAAACAAAGCATGGCAATGCATTTCAAGCAATGTATGCACCAACCACACTCCTTATCATATGTATGACTCAAAGGAGTATGGGTCTCGATTCTCGGACCACCAATCGCGCATTTCAATGCATGATGGCCCAAAGAATCAAGTGTGCATTTTAATATCAAATGCGATGCAAACCAAAACAAGCAAATGAGGAGCTCGACCTCAATCATGGATAGTCAGGAGGTAAAGCATGCATGCCAATGCAATGCAACCTAAGCATGTTGACTAGGCATGCAACATGACAATGAAAACAAGTATACAAGGCATGTGACAACTATGCTAGTAGCAAACATGCAACAACATGTAAAGGGGACTAAGCATAGGAACAATGCAAAACAACTTGACCAAGGAAATGCATGCCAAATGCATATACAAGTATGCATGCATGCATGATCCAATTCCTAAGCATAAAGGGATAACTTCTAAGCACACTTAAAAGGAGGTAAACATGGACAATTAGCATGCAGTGTAAGCTCTGAAAATCATGTCAAAGATGATGCCAAATCAAGCAAACAAGACAAGCATAGCATGCAATTGGTCCAAGTGCTTAAGGCAAGCCAAGGAGGCTTAAACCAAGGCTAAGTCAACCAAGCCTCACAAGGCTAAGGGGACTTAAAATAGGTCCAATGCGGACCTAAACAATGCTAAGGACACACCTAGGTGGCACCTAAGTGACCTAAACATGCAAGCATACAAAGGGGCACATTCATGGAGCATAAGGCAACAACCTTTTAACACATTGAAGGAGCATCAAATGCAAGCATATAGGCATGTTATAAGGACTGAAATAACATGGTAAGTGGTTCCAAACCACTGAAATAATGCAAGTAATACATGCTACACACTCACACACCTAAGGCTAACCAAAATGCAAGGTGGCTATACTAAGCATGCTATGGTCGACCAAAACAGCCAAAAACAGAACTTAAGCATGCTAAAACAAACACAAAAGCTTCACAAGGCTTGGCCAAAATCATGCTAGAACAAGGATCAAAGCTTAAAGCATGTTAAGACCTAAACATGGCATTACAAGGCATGTATGCTAAGCAAGCATGGTGTACCAAAACCAACATAAAATAGTGCTAATACATGGCAATATAAGCACAAAAAATAGCTGAGGCATGGTCAACATATACTTAAACAAGATGCTCTCTCAAGAGGCTAAAATGGCCCTTTTCAAGGACAATAAGGAGAGGGGGTGGCCCTCTCCTTCTTGGGACCTCAAGGCACCATCCTCATCTCTGAAATCCCTCAAGATTTCAGTGGTGAGGAGGCCCAAACACAATGGTCCCAGAGCTCAACCAAAATGGTGCAAAATGAAGGCCAAACAAGCCTTAAGAGGGGTCAAACAACCCCAAAGCTTAGAACACTCTTAAACAACTATTTAGAGTAGGCAAAAACAAGACTTTTATGTGTTATATGCTAAGCTCAAAAATAGATGCAAGATAGTCAAAAAAGCTTTGCAAAAATGGAGTATTTAAAGGTAAAGTCCTTACCCTTGTAGACCCTCTTCAAGAATGGAAGACCAGCAGCTCCTTTGGCTCAAACCAGCTCCAAAACTTCAAAAACAATCCTCAAGGGGCTCAGCTCCAAGAGAAAGTGTGATGGTGGGTGTTTGTGCACAAAAGTGAGGCAAAACACACACCAAATACAAAAGATATGGAGGTATAGATATAGGATAGATACAAATCCTAACCCTAAAACCAAAGCCCCTCTGAAAAATGTTGTCTAACCCTAAAAGAGGGAGAGGAGACCTTCTCTTATAGAGCTTCAATCTTGTAAGCTTACAAGACAAGCTAGCTAAGAGGGAAATCCCTCCATACACTGTATGGAGGGGAGCCAAGTGCATGCCAGCTGCATGAAAATATCTGCAAAAGCAGATGCACAGTAGTCGGCCGGCCAAAAATGCAATTGACCAAAAAAAGATAGCCGGCCGGCTATCTATAGTGCCGGCCGGCCAAACATTTGGTCGGTGGCAACAAGACACAGCCGGTGGCCTCAAACCATGGCCAGTGGAGTGTGGGGATGGCCCACAAGCCATTTCCTGCCCTTCCAAGGCAAAACACAAGTGTTTGGTGCAAAACCAGACACAACACAGTCGAGTCGAGAGATCCTGAGGCAAGGCGCGTGTGACCGAGACCTCCGGGAACTCAAGACGAACACAAACATGGATAATCACCGAGTGTTCGAACGGTGACGTCCAAGTCTTGAGAACGGTCAAAAATGGGGTGTCTACAGCATCCGGACTCCAAATGGGATGTCTATCATGGAAGATAGAGTTGCTAATGAATCTGCAAACCTGTTGTTCTCTCTTAACAGATGAGTAAAATTTAACTTCTCAAACCGAGGAATTAACAAGTCCAAGGTCTGGTGATACATAATCATCTTCTCTTCTTTGACTTTCCAGTCTCCTTTTGCTTGAGACACAACAAGGTTCGAGTCCCCGATGACGTCCAACCGTTTTGCCCCTAGTTCCAGGGCTGCTTCTAGACCGACAATGCATGCCTCATATTCTGCTTCGTTGTTCGAGACTTTGAACCGGAATTTAAATGCTAGAGGGATACGGGAATTGTTGGGTGCTATCAGCAACACTCCTATCCCATACCCGTACTGGTTTGACGCTCCGTCAAAGTACATCGTCCAAAATTCATTGTCAATATGAAGAATGGCCTCATCTGGGAATAAGTACTCAACTGCTTCACCTCCTTCCACTGAATGATCGGCTAAGAATTCTGCTACTGCTCTTCCTTTGACTGACTTGCGCGTCACATATTTCAGATCGAATTCGGAAAGCAACAGCAACCAACGAGCTAGCCTACCCGTAAGTGTCGGTTTCTCGAAAAGATATTTGATGGGATCCAGTCGTAAAACCAACATTACAGAGTGAGCTAACAGGTAGTGCCGCAGCTTCCTGGTAGCCCATACCAAGGCTAAGCAAGCCTTTTCCAATGGTGTGTAGCGAGTCTCATACTCCAGCATCTTCTTGCTCAGGTAGTAGATGGCTCTCTCCACTTTGTCCTCTGATTCTTGCGCGAGCATGTAGCCCATTGTAGTCTCAGTTACTGAAAGATACAAAATTAACAGTCTCCCCGGCTCTGGCGGTAACAACATGGGCAGGTTCTGTAAGTATTCCTTGATCTGTTCAAAAGCAGCTTAGCATCGGCCGTCCCATTGGAATATCTTTCCTTTCTTCAGGAGGCCAAAAAGTGGTTTACAAGTCAAGGTTAATTTTGAGATAAACCGTCTTATGAATTGCACTTTACCCAGAAAGCCTCGCACTTCCTTTTCAGTCCTTGGTGGTGGCATTTCTAAGATGGCCTTGATTTTGGAAGGGTCGACTTCGATACCTCTCTGTGTAATTAGAAACCCCAGCATTTTCCCTGCTGTAACACCGAACGTACACTTCTAAGGATTCAGCCGCAATCGAAATTCTCTGATCCTTTGGAAGAACTTTTGCAAGGCGGTGTAGTGGCCCTCTCTATCTTTGGACTTGACAGTCATGTCGTCCACGTACACCTCAACCTCTTTGTGGATCATGTCATGCAATATTGTGGTCGTGGCCCGCTGATATGTAGCTCCAGCATTCTTTAACCCAAACGGCATCACTCTGTAGCAGTAAGTCCCCCACGGGGTGGTGAAAGCAGTCTTCTCCCGGTCTTCAGGTGCCATCACTATCTGATTGTAGCCTGAGAAGCCATCCATGAACGAAAGCAAAGCATGCCCCGCTGTGAAGTCTACTAACTCATCATTATGCGGCAAGGGAAAGTCGTCCTTCGGACTAGCTCCGTTCAAATCCCTAAAATCCACGCATACCCGGATCCTGCCATCCTTCTTTGGCACCGGAACGATGTTGGCTAACCAAGTCGGGTATTCGGATACTAGCAGGAACCCTGCATCAATTTGCTTGGTGACCTCTTCTTTAATCTTGAGGGCCCAGTCCGGGCGAATCCTTCTGAGCTTTTGTTTGACGGGTCGAGCCTCGGGGTCAAGAGGGATCCGATGATGTACAATCTCAAGATCGATTCCAGACATGTCTTCGTAGGACCACGCGAAAACATCTTTGAAATCTTTTAATAAAGCGACTAAGCGCTCGCGGTCCCTTGAAGACAACGTGAACCCGATCTGGACCAGCCGCGGATCCTTCTCAGTACCAACATTCACAGTAGTGATTTCATCCATTAAGGGTTTAACAAATCTTTCCTGCTCTTGATCAGTTAATTGTTGCAAAACCGGAGGAATTTCTTCCTCGTCGTTTTCATCAAAATTTTGAAAGTGCTGATTCAAGCAATTAATCAAAGGTACAGAAAAGTACTCAGAAACCACAGCCACATTATTCTCATTAAGCATATCCAAACCGTCCGATTCTTCTATTACAACAGACTCAAAAGAGAAAGAAAAAGACGACCTAGACAGGACTGTGGCATCCGGGTTATCAACCCCAGGAATACCGGACTCAGACTCAGTTGAGCTGGAACCTGATTCCGACTCAACAGATTCGGAGGAATCAGATTCCGGCTCACTACCCGACCCGGTGTTGCTTGACAAAAATCCCTCCTCGTACTGCCAAATGAGAGAGAGTGCGATAGATGCATCCAAAATATTTGCTGGTAGGCCCACAGCCGTTTCATTCCCGATCATGGACACCGAGAAGTTATCCCCCAAGCACTTCTGTTCGATCGGAGGATCTGAAAGTAGACATGCCAGTGCTACCCCCATTTCACTTTCGGCGTCCTCAGACTCTACTTTCTTGCTCTGCTTAACCTCAACTGTTGGGTCCGTCTGCTCTTCGGCAACGTCATCCCCGGATAACTGTAGGTCAAAGAAGATCTCAAACCCCGGCAAGCGCCTCTTCTCGGCATTCAGCCATGGCTCTGGGAAGCCACAAAATGGAAAGTCCTCCCCCTCCTGGATGAAGCGTCCGTTTAGGGTACCCTGGATGGGCCGGTGCATTAACTCATAAGGCTTCCCTGCCTGTTTCGCTCTGGCTCTCCCAGCCATCTCCTTACCTTTCCTTACCCAATCCTCTTTGGTGGGCAGATAACCCAAGCTAAAGGTATGGGGGTTGTGTGGCACTTCGGCCAATGCTGCAACGCCCTTCCGGCCGCTCTTTCCCAATCCCATCCCAGGGATATGTTGAAGCTTGTTCATGAGGTATACTGATTGAGCACTGACATACAACCCCTTATTAACAGCCATGATGTTCTGCACGATCCGGGCCTCAGCTAGGGTAAAACCCGATATGAACACATCCTCTATTCCGTGCTCAATTTCCAAAATCGGCGTAGATACTTCTGGCGGTGGGTGGATCGACGAATTTCCAAAAATAATGGTTACTCCCTTCCCATGGGGGTATTTCACCATCTGATGCAAGGTGGACGAAACTGCCTTCACCTGATGCAGCCACGGCCACCCCAAAAGTAGATTGAAGGTCGCAGGAACTTCCAAGACGTGAAAGTCAATTTCATGCTGTCCCGGGCCAACCTGGGTCTGAATTTTCACCGTCCCCATTACCTCTATGCTCGTGTTGTCATATGCCTGAATCACTTGGGCCGTCGGCACAAAGTCTGCGGTCTTTAAACCGATTGCATAGGCAGTCCTTGCCGGAGACACATTAATGGTGGATCCGGTATCTACAAGAACCACCGGTACCCATTTGTTTCTGCACTCCACAGAGATGTAGAGTGGCTTGTTATGATTCGCCCCCTCAGGTGGCAATTCCTTGTCGGAAAAAGTCAACATCGGGGTAGCTCCTCCCGGAAAGACTAAGCCCACCAGCTGTTCGGGCGTGGTGTCTATTGAGAGCTTGGCCTTGTCCATGGTCGATAAGACAGCTTGTTGGTGCACTCGCGATGCCATAAGCAGTCCCCAGATAGAGATGTCCGCCTGTATCTTTTTCAACTGCTTCAGTACAGCTTCTTCTTCGAGTTGCTTCTCTTTCTGTTTTTCCGCCTCCTTATCTTTCTCAGACGCCTCCGGCTGATCTAGATGTGGAGGCTTGAAATACCATCCACTCCTAGTCATATGGTCGACTTCACCAATGTACCAGGCATCGTCTGGTTGATTGCTCCCCCAATCCTCATCTGTGTGGGCAAGACATAGATCATCGTCTTCCCACCACATTCCACCAGCAACCGACAGACACTTGTCTGGCTCCGCTTCTACTGTCCTTGTACTCAAAGTATTTTCGGTCCCCTCATGGGCTTTAGCCTTTCTGATTCTCTCAGAATCCTCAAACCTTTCCTGTTCCAACTGCGTCAGTGCAGCTGGCTGTTCAACACTTCCCATATTCACAATGCCTAAGTCCTGAGCGAAATTCTTAGCACCGGCACTCTCCGGTGATGCACTGCGATTCTCGACCCTTCCGGCTACAACTGATGTCCTCGCCCCTGGCAGGCCCTGTTCTGGTTGGCATTCTTCTATAACATCCGGTTGATCATCCAGCCACCCGGTAACCTCTGCCGATTCCTCAAGATTCGACCAGTTGACTGCCATGTTCGCTGGATCTTGCTCACTGAAAAACTGAAGGTTAGCGAAGTCCCCTTCCAAAGCCGCTAAGTCCTCTGATCTCTAATCAAATCTATCCCCCTGTATCACACAAAGCTCTGCCCTTTCTGGCAATTCCACACTTGATCTATCCTGGCCTACCGACAAAATGTAGTCACTCGGACTGTACATCTCTCCGGTAAAACTCCCAGATTCCTCAGATTCTGACTCAACAATCCCATTCTCCTCTGAAATCTCCCCTGTTCTGTCTTCGACAATCACCACCATTGGTTCGGGTTGGGTTCTGGAGATGTCCAACATGCACAAGTCAGTGCAGTCAGGAATGAGCACCTCCGGCTTGGGTAGGTGGGATGGGGTGATATATATGCTAGGATCATAAGGCACGACCCCAGTCTGGATAAAGTTGATTCTTTTGGGAGGTGGAGCTTGGTGGTGCGGTGGGAGAGGGTTTGTTGTGACATTGGGTTTTTCGGGAGGCACAATGTAGACACCCCATTTTTGACCGTCCTCAAGACTTGGACGTCACCGCTCGAACACTCGGTGATCATCCATGTTTGTGTTCGTTTGGAGTTCCCGGAAGTTCTCGGCTCGCGCGCCGTGCCTCAGGACCTCCAGACTCGACCGTTTGTGTTTGGTTTTGCACCAAACACCTGTATTTTGCCTTAGAGGGGCAGGGAATGCTTTGTGAGGCATTCCCACACACCACCGGCTGGGGCTAGAGGCTACCGGCTGGCTGTAGTTGTCACCGGCACTATATTGTGCCGGTCGGCACTATTTTGTGCCGGTCGGCACTGTTTTGGGCGAAATGACCAATTTGCCCAGCCGACCACTGTGCACTTGCTTTCTGAGATATTTTCAGACAGCTGTGTGCAACTTGTTTCCCCTCCATACACGTGTATGGAGGGATGAACCCTTGTTTGCTTAACTTGTAAGTCTTACAAGTTCTATAAGAGGAAGGCTCTTCCTCTTGGGTTGGGGTTGGCTTCTTGAGAGACTTAGCCATTGTTAGAGGGAGCCAAGGTCTGGTTTTAGGTTAAAATAGTTGTATCTATCCTATCTCTCTCTTTCCTTGCTTGTTTAGTACACTAGGTGCTTTAGTTCACACTATTGCACTAAAACACCTAGTGTTCCACCTTCTCCTTGCAACTGAGGTTCTAAGGGCTGGTCCTTGGAGTTCTTGACTGATTTTGAGCTCAAGGAAGCATCAACCACAACCTTTGTGAAGAGGTCTACAAGGGTAAGATACTAACCCCTTTTTCCCCCATTTTTGCACCTCATTTCTACCTAGTTTAAAACAGTTTTTGTGTTTAGTGATTAACACATAAAATCTCTGTTTTTAAGTCCTCTTTATTATTCATTAAGAGTGTTTTGTGGTTTGGGGAGGTTTGACCCCCTTTAGACCTTGAAAAGGGTCACTTTTTGTACTATTTTGGAGAGATCCGAGATTTTGGTGATAGGATCTCTTCACCACTGAAATCTTGAGGGATTTCAGTGGTGAAGAGCATGCCTTGAAGTCTCAAAGAGGGGAGGGTCATCCCCTCCCCTTGAGGTCCTTGAAAAGGGCATGTTTTGGTCTCTTAAGTGAGTCTTTGCTTGAGTGTGTGTTGAGCATGTTTGCCTTGTTTTCTATGCTTATATTGCTATGATATAACATGTTTTCAAGTTGGTTTTGGTCTCCTATACATGCTTAGTATAGTTGCCTTGTAATGCCCCTTTTGTGTCTTAACATGTCTAGGTTGTATGCCCTAGTTTCTAGCATGTTTCAAGCTTAGATATGTGAAGCTTGTAAGCTTATTTTGCCATGATTTAGCTCTGTCCATAGCTATTTTGGCCAATCTTAGCATGTATTTGGTAGCCTCTTTGTATTTGGCTTGTTGGCCTCAAAAGCATGAATATGTAGTATGCCATGCTTGCTTTATTTTGATGGTTGGAACCATCTAGCATGCCATTTCAGTCCTTCATACATGCTTGTTTGATTGCCTTGCATGCCTCTTTAATGCTTCAAGAGTGTGTGTTAAGTGCTCCATGTTTTGGCTCCAATGCATGCCTTTAGTTTAATGACTCTTAGATGCCATCTAAGTAGCTCTTTGGTCTTGCTTTAACATGCTAAGAACCTGTTTTTTGGTTGTTAAGTACATGCCATATGTGTTTGTGCTAAGTGTGGTTTAATGCCCTATTGACTTGCTTTAAGCCTAGGCCATTTGCATGCTTTGTTCGGTATGCTCTATTGCATGATTTGGCATCATGTTTGACATGAATTTTCAGAGCTTTAAATGCATGCTATTAGTCCATGTTTGGCCTCTTTAAGCGTGCATGAGAGTTGCTTTTTGAATGCCTAAGTCTTGAGCCTTAACACTTGCATGCGTGTGTGTGCATTTGGTCTCATTTCCTAGGCACTTTGGCCACTGATCTTAGGCCTTTTAGGGTTGCCTAGTTCGTGTCTGAGTCCATTATTCCATTGGATTGCATGCTTGTATTATATGCTTGTTTGTATGCTTGCATAAATGCATCATATTGTCCACCTTGCATCCTAGATAACATGCTTAGGATTGCACCACATTGACATGCATGCCAAGCCTCTTGAAATGAGTTTGATAGAGGTTTGGTCCCCCTTTCGTGCCTATGTGTTTTGCATGCATTTGAAATCAAATTTGCACTCTTGGTTCTTAGGGCCATCATGCATAGAAATGCGTGATTGGTGGTCCGAGAACCGAGGCACATCTTCCTTTGAGTCGTTAACATGATAAGGAATGTGTTTGATGCATAAATTGCTTGAATTGCCTTGCCATGCATAGTCTTGCCCTCTGCTGCTGTGAGTTGCAGGTTCTGCAGGAATTAAGTGCCGGCCGGCAGTATTTAGTGCCGACCGGCAGTGTATCAGTGGCCGATAGCTTCATCTGCAGCCGGTGGCCAAACCCGCAGCCGGTGGCCAAACCCCTCAGCCGGTGGTGATTTTCAGGGTATTTGGAAGGTGTCCCAGGACTTTGGCATCCTTCAGAGGAGGAGAGCAGGGAAAACAGAGGCAAATCATGCATGGCAGAGCGATTCCGAGCGAGTCCCGAGCGTGTGACGCATCTGGCCCTCTTCCCGAGGCATTTATTGCTTTAATTAGTCTAGCTGATTTGTTAATTAATTAGGCTCCTTGTAATATTTAATTAGCTTGCGTTGTTAATTAATTTGTATATTCTTTTGGCCCCTCCGAGTGAGGGCATAATTTGTAATAAGTGTGTGTGAGTGGGTGTATATCTTCCAATCCCCATTTCTTTCTCCCTTTTATTTACCTGCTTTGATGGTAGATTAGGGCATACTTATTTTAGCATACCTTATGCTATGCATGCGTGCATTTCATGCATTTGTTTACATGCACCGGGCTCGGTACATCATACAAACTGCATTGCGACTTTCAATTCCAAATTGAATACGTGCTATTCGCGCATTTCACGTGCCATGTCTAGGGTTAGCCGAGCCTACTCTAGATTGCATCCATGCCTGTGTTGCATTAGCCACTTAACATGAATTAGGTCATGCATGTTTGCTAACTAGTTTGTTGTTTTGGCACGGAGTACGATGTAAGTTTTTACGCTTTAGCATATCGCATGCGTGTGAATGTTTACCATGACAGTATGCTTGCCATGCGGCTAAATGCTTACATGATAAACTGTTTGAATGCCTGTGGGTGGAGGTTGGATTGCCTGAGTTGGAACAACTCATTGAAATCCGCATTTTAGCCTACTTGCGAGTAGCAAAAGAAAACAACACGTTTTTCGAGACAAAACGGATATGCAATGTTTATTTCCAAGTTAGGCGATCTAGTCTATACTTTTGTGTTGTGCGCATCACATAGTAATTCTAGGCTAAATAATTGGAATAAGAACACGTAATGTTTTCAAAATCGGATATCATGGTTAGTAGAGGCCGGTCTTCGGACCGGGCGAAAGGGGGTGCTCATAGCTGACCTTCCCCGATCGTACCCAAGCTCCCGAGCCAAGTCACTTTGGTGATGACGGACACGTGGCCTTCGGCACCGAGTCAGGGTTTCCTAAATTCCCCCTTTTTAAAAATATTTAGGTGGCGACTCTGTAATCTGGCAAAGCAGTCCATGTTTGGCACTTCTTTTCAAAAATCAGTTTTTCTTCAAAACGATTTGCCAGAGTTGGACTCTTTGGTTCAGATTAAGAACCGCAACACAAAATCGAGTCCTACGAACTGTTAGATGGAAGCCCACGGGGGACGTCTACAGTTTCTGGCGACTCTGCTGGGGAGTGTTTAGAGAGCTTGACTCGAACTCGTGATATCCTGTTTTGATTTCACTTATGTGTTTCTTTGCATTGCATGTGCATTGGTGCGCCTAGGACACCGTGTTGGCCATCTGCTATTCCTGAGCGGTTTGCTGGAGGCTTGTCTTGTCAAGGCATGACCATAAGGCTGACCGGTTGCGGGCTCTGCCAGTATGGGAACACAAACCCCGGTTTTACCGGGGCACCCTTTTTTTGACCATTCGACCTAGTGCATATCGAAATCCGTAGTGACCATTCCAAACTAGGACAGGTTGCTTACCCGATATAGGTTGTTTGAAACCGCTGTGTGCGTAGTGAAACCCTAGCCCCTGACAAAATAGGACAGGGAAACCCTACCCCAATATAGGGGTGTATTGGCTCTCATCTACTTGTTATGTGCTTTTAGAGGGATGCATATACCAGTTTGCAAATTTGAATATCCGACCTGAGGGCACTAGTATCAGTGATTGTTGAGAATCAGTTATATCCGTGGGTATCAGTTCAGTTTTGAACAGTGAATCTGGGGAACAGTGATCAGCAGTATAGTACCGTTGTTCGGCCGCACCCGTGTTTGATCTGTCTGGGGCTGAAATATCGTCTGTTTTCCGTTTCAGTTCAGAGATTCAGTGAGTTGGTCCAGAACAGATAGTGTCTTCTTCTTGCCAAGGCAGACTCTAGCATGATGCAGAATTCAGAAGAGATAGTGGTTATGACAGCTGCATTAGATCAAGGGATCGCCCCACAGAGTGAGACCGGCGTTGATATGCCGCATCCTCCCAGGTCACCCGCTGCACACCCGATCTGGACCCCCCAGTTCTATCAGGCTCGCGAGCCCACTACATTCGAGTTAATGGGGATGATAGGTGATCTCCAAAGGTCCGTGGCCGATCTCGCTTACGGAATGTCAACTTCGCCACCGGTTGCGCCATATGCCGGAAATTTCGAACCCCAAGAGCCCCCGCTGCTGGGGCGGATTGTGATCGAGCTCAATCAATCGGAGACGACCTCCACCCACAACAGTGATGTACCAGTACTAACCCAAACCTCTCATCAGGCCGAGGCCAGAGGAAAAGACAAGATGAAGGCAGATGCCGACCCCATTGAACAACTGCTGTGGGCAGTAGAGGCTTTGAAAGCCGGGGGAATGAATAAGCAGCAGGTATCCGTAGTTATGACAAAAGCTGTGGAGGATGCCTTCCCCACCCCGCCTGAGGGCAGTACCAGTCAACCAGAGAATCGGGACAGGCCCCGTCATGCCAAAACAGTCCTTCCCACCCCCAGCCTCGGATCCGGGAAGAATTAGAAATCCAAAGCCGCACCTGCCGACCCATTCGCCAGTGCGTCTAGCAAGAGTGTTCAGGCTCCAAAGTACCTGCCCCGAGGGCGCAGGGCCTTCCACCCTCTTCACATGCCTTTGTCTAGGGCACTTCTGATTTTGGCCAAAAAGGGGCATCTTACACCTCTCGATCCTAGGCCACTCCCCAAACCCCTTCCAGCAGGCCATGATGCCACTCAGTACTGTGCGTACCATCAACAGTCTGGCCATGTGCTAACGGATAATTGCTTCCGCCTCCGACATGAGGTACAGGATTTGATTGACAACGAGGTTATCCTCCCGCCTACCTCGGCCAAATCGGTCGCTACAGAGTTCTTGGAGTTTAGGGACACAGATACCGAAGGCACAGATACCGCGAGTATGTGATCAGAAGATGAAGCGCCTGAGGGCAATATTTGGTACATTTTTGGGTGTGGCATTTGGCACGCATTTTTGAGCACTTGCCAATGCTGATTTTGTAAATTCTGACTTGGGTGTCGAGTCAACCTTTGGTTTTGTCTTGAGTCTGTCTCATTGTTGTGAGTCAGTCCTTTTGCTTAAGGGTCTGTCTAATTGTAATGAGTCAGTCCCTCTTTTGTTTAGAATACTAGGTGACTTCGGGGTTGTTGCCTCAAGCACCGTTTTGTTTTATAAATTACTTCTTTTTGTTTTCTTTTTTTGGTCCCCCTCCACTGTGGAGCCAGTTCACGCCTGGGAAACTTGCTTGGTCTGAAGCAATTGTGCTAAACTACCTAGTAAAAAGATAAATAAAGCAGTAATAAGGAAATAAACAACCAGAAAAACGGATAGCATAACAGCGTAAATAAACACACAACACACAGTTGGGCATCACAACACGCAGTTGGGCATCACAACACGCAGTTGATAAGCTGAATACACTGTTCTCAGACGTTTGATCATTGTTCCCAGATTACTGCCCCCAAAACCAAATCTGATACCCGCAGATAACTGATCCTCAAAACACTGGCGCCCGCAGGCCTGATGCCCAAACTTGCAAACTGACATGCGCATTCCTTGTAGAGATACACTCCAAAAGCACATAGCAAGTAAAAGAGAGCCAAAACACCCCTATGTTGGGGTAGGGTTTCCCTGTCCTATTTTGTCAGGAACTAGGGTTTCACTACGCACGCAGCAGTTTCAAACAACCTATAATCGGGTAAGCAACCTGTCCTAGCTTGGAATGGTCACTATGGATTCCGAATATGCACTAGGTCGAATGGTCAAAAAGGGTGCCCCTGTAAAAACCCGGGTTTGTGTTCCCATACTGGCAGAGCCCATAACCGGTAAGCCTTATGGCACGCAGCCTCTGGCAAACAGAGGAATAGCAGATGGCAAACACGGTGTCCTAGGCGCACCAATGCACATGCAATGCAAACAAACACATAAGTGTAGTCAAAACCAGATATCACGAGTTCGAGTCAAGTTCTCATTCTCCCCAGCAGAGTCGCCAGAAACTGTAGATGTCCCCGAACGTCCCGGGGGGGGATCCCTGTTTTGTTCGTTTGGGCTTACTACAGTTCGGACTCAAAGTCACGGTCCTGTATCTAATCTCGCAGAGTGCAATGCAAGACCGATGAATCATCAAAGAGTCCAAATCCGGTAAATCGTTTTTGAAAACGGATTTTTTTGAAAGAAGTGCCAAACATGGACTACTTTGCTAGATACAGAGTCGCTACCTAAATATTTTATTTTGGGGGAATTTAGGAAACCCTGACTGGTTGCCTAAGGCCACGTGTCCGTCATCACCAAAGTTGTCTCGGCTCGGGAACTTAGGTACGATTGGGGAAGGTCAGCTATGAGCACCCGCTGTCACCCGATCCGAAGATCGGCCTCTACTAACCATGATATCTCGTTTTGAAAACGTTATGCGTTCTTATTCCGATTAATTAACTAATCTTACTATGTGATGCACACAACACAAAAGTATAGACTAGATCGCCTCATTTGGAACAAAGCATTGCATATCCGCTCGTTTGAAAGATGGTTTGAAATTTGCTACTCGCAAGTAGGCTAAAACACGGATTTCAACGGGTTGTTCCAACTCAAACAATCCAACCTTCACCCACAGGCATTCAGGCAGTTATATCACTTAAGCACATAGCCTCATGGTAAAGTATGCTAACATGACAACACTCACACACATGCAAGGATGCTAAAGCATAAAAGCTTACCGAGTACTCCGAGCCAAAACAGAAACTAGTTAGTAATCATATGCATGATCCTAGTTCATGTTGAGGTGGCTGATGCAACACATGCAAGATGCAACTACTATAGGCTCGGCTATTCTAAGATGGCATATGATGATGCTACAATTAACACGCATTCAACTTAGAATTGAAATACAAATGCAGTTAGTATGATGAGCCGAGCCCGG